>CAMRHE010000002.1:12897500-13497500 GCA_947044405.1 Leptodactylus fallax
TACTGGGGGGCGTTCCTCACAGCTCAGCATCATCGCTGGGCTATAAGGAATACCCCCTCTCTGTACTCGCCCATAGCGCTGTACTGTCAGAGGGGGCGTTCCTTACTGCCCGGCGATGACGCTGAGTTTCTAGCTTTCTAGCGGTATGTAAAACAGCATATACATGAGGACATGAAAGGTCCTCTTTAAGGAGTTTTCCAGCTCATTTTTATTGATGATCTATCCTCAGAATAAAACATCAATAAGAGATAAGTGATTCCCCACTGATCAGCTGTATGAAGGGGCTATGGCGCCTGTTTATATCACACATTGTCTGTTTATAGTGACCGTGTGATGTAATTCCAGCCTTGTCACATAGACGTGTATAGGATGAGGTTGTAGTTACATTACATGGCCGCTATGAAAAGAATGACACTATGTAAACAGAAAAGGGGTCACGGCGCTTACACAGGTATCATGGTTCATTCAAACAGCTGATCCTGGGGTCCGGGGTATGGGAACCCCAATAATTTTTTTTTGCCTTTTTTTTTCCTTTTTAATTAGGAAACATCTGGGGCATTATTAATAAGGGGCACTATTTAAAGGGTTGCACAGGGAAGTTATTAACTTAAAGATGCACTTGGGGGTATTATTCATTATAGGGGGTTATATTATATATTTTATAATTGGGGTGGCAGCAAGATGGGTGTGCAGGTGAGGACAATGTGGGTCAGTTGCCTGGAAAAGTGAGGAGCCAAAGATGTCTGTGTTGCAAACTTTACAGAGACTGGAAGAAGTGGTCATGGCCGACCAGATGAAAGGGATGGGAAATGGGAACGATTAGTCAGAGATGTGACTGGTAAGTCACTAAATGTTACTGCCCTGTATTCACCTAAATCGTCTGCAGAGCCCTGTGTAGAGCTGCTATATACCACTATATGCTCACTGTATACTGATAGTATTGGTATACGAACAAGTCTAAGTTGTGGGTCCACTTGGACATGTTCGCCCCCCCTGTGCTGAACCCCTAGCTACGCCTCTGATGGTATATGATTACTGAAGCTACTAATAAGCTGTAACAGTTGCATGGATGTACATGGTGATATCGCTGCTGCAGGGACAGTAAATGAAGACCACTGGAGACCACTGGACCATCAGTGCTGGAATGAAAAGATGAGTAACTGTATTTCCTTTTTGTATAATATTTATTGTATTTGGCTTCATTTTGAAACCTTTTGTACAACCCCTATAAGGCCCCTTGCAGACGACCGTGGCGTAGTTTAGTGTGCTATCGGGGTTTTTCCTGGATAGCACACCGACCCATTCATTTCTTTTGGCCCACGCACACGACCATAATTACACGGTCCCGTTCGCGGGCCAACACTTCAGGCTGCAAAACTCAGAACAGGTCCTATTCCTGTGCAGTTATGCAACAAGCTTCCGTGGCTCCTATTCATTGAATGAATCGGGCCGCAAAAGCACGGCTGGTGCACGGGCAGCACACGGATGACATCCAAGTGCCACCCGTGCGCTGGCTGTGCCTTTCAATCACAGTCAGCGTTCTTAAGCATAGGCTATTGTTTGCTAAGTTTCTGCTGGCAATTCTATATAGCATTTTGAACATTTTGAAATTCTAGCAAAGACAAAAGCAGACACTTATCTACCCCTGAAGAGAGTCTAGCTGAAAGCCTTGAAGTCTGTAGAACCCAAGGACTTTGTCTATGTAAATTTATATGACGTCAGACATTATACACTGATTTTAAACACCTGCAATATGCTACATTTTAATTTAAAATGATTTATTTCTAATGTAGATTTTTATTTCACCAAGCAATTGAGCTTGTACTGTATATTTTACTTCACAAACATAGTACATAAAATGTCTCAAAATATGTAAGAGGAAGCCATATGAATATGCAAGACTACTTTAGAGGTCTCTGTGGTTTTCCTAATCCTACCTTTTTAACAGAACAGTTCAGATAAGAACGGGTATCCTACATTGCACTTAATAATCTCCTGTTGCTTATGTTGCTTGGCTTACATAGTACTGCACTATAGTTGTAGTGAAAAAAATGGGCCATTAACTCTGACCAGCTTGACTTGTAACTGACAGTTGAACATTTGCAGCCTTGTCAGACCATGTTCCTTTAGATAAGGTTCACCATATGGTCGTGTCAGCCAGTGCTGAGGTGAGTGTAATTATCTTTCCGGCTTTTTGCAACTGTGTGAAACTGTTACATTTAGTGTCACCACCATTTTTTTGCATGCTGTGCATTCAATTAAAGACTATGCATATTCTTGTTACCATTTGGTTTCTCTTTTATTTAGGAAAAAAACAAGAAATACATTTTTCATTGCTCCAAAATTAAAAACATAACAAATAGTCTTCATTTTAAATCTACTGAATGTGTATAAAGCTTCTATGCAGATGGCATGAGGAGGGCATACAGTGACCCAGTGGCAGCGGCATGAGGAAGGCATACAGTGACCCAGTGGCTGTAGTATGTGGAGGCCATACAGTGACCTGGTGGCAGCAGCATGAGGAGGACGCAGATTGACCCAGTGGAAACGGCATGAGGATGCCATACAGTGACCCAGTGGCAGCGGTATGAGGAGGCCATACAGTGACCAAGTGGCAGTAACATGAAGATGGCATACAGTGTCCCAGTGGCAGCAACATGAGGAGGGCATACAGTGATCAAGTGGCAGCGGCATGAGGAGGTCATACAGTGACCAAGTGGCAGCAACATAAGGAGGCCATACAGTGACCCAGTGGCAGCGGCATGAGGAGGCCATATAGTGACCCAGTGGCAGCAACATGAGGAGGGCATACAGTAACCCGGTGGCAGCAGCATGAAGAGGGCATACAGTGACCCAATGGCTGCGGCATGAGGAGGGCATACAGTGACCCAGTGGAAGAAGCATGAGGAGGACATACAGTGACCCAGTTCCTCCCCTGTGTGACTTTGTTCGCCCAGGCAAACGAGGTGTAGAACAGTATGACACCGTTGTGCCCTACACATGTGGAATGCTGGAGGAGCACTGTGAATTGTCCCTGCAGTGGAGGCTGAGGAAACAGTGGAGGATGAGGTGGACATTGTTGCAGGACCAACGGTGTCAGAATGTGGAAGTGGAAGTGGCGCCATCTGGCCAAGTTGCTGGTGACAAGGTGACAATGTGAAGTTGGCAGCAGCATGAGGAGGACGCAGAGTGAGCCAGTGGAAATGGCATGAGGAGGCCATGCAGTGAGCCAGTGGCAGCGGCATGAGGAGGCCATACAGTGACCCAGTGGAAACAGCTTGAGGAGGGCATACAGTGACCCAGTGGCAGTGGTATGAGGAGGCCATACAGTGACCAAATGGCAGCAACATGAGGAGGCCATACAGTGACCCAGTGGCAGCGGCATGAGGAGGCCATACAGTGACCCAGTGGCAGCAGCATGAGGACGGCATACAGTCACCCAGTGGAAACAACTTGAGGAGGGAATACAGTGACCCAGTGGCAGCGGTATGAGGAGGCCATACAGTGACCAAGTGGCAGTAACATGAGTAGTGCATAAAGTGTCCCAGTGGCAGCAACATGAGGAGGGCATACAGTGACCAAGTGGCAGTGGCATGAGGAGGCCATACAGTGACCAAGTGGCAGCAACATAAGGAGGCCATGCAGTGACCCAGTGGCAGCAGCATGAGGAGGCCATATAGTGACCCAGTGGCAGCAACATGAGGAGGGCATAGTGACCAAGTGGCAGCGGCATGAGGAGTACACAGAGTGACCCAGTGGAAGTGGCATAAGGAGGCCATACAGTGACCTGGTAAGAGAGTGTGGAGGTGTCAGCAGCCTTAGTAGGCCATACGGTCACCCAGTGGCAGAGTGCAGAGGTGGCAGCAGAGTGAGCAGGCCACAGAGTGGCAAGGTGATATAATGTGTAGGTAGCAACAGCCTTAGAAGGACCATACAGTGACCCAGTGGCAGAGTGAGGAGGTGGCAGAAGCATGAGAAGGCCATACAGTCACCCAGTGGCAGAGTGCAGAGGTGGCAGCAGAGTGAGCAGGCCACAGAGTGGCAAGATGATATAATGTGTAGGTAGCAACAGCCTTAGGAGGCCATACAGTGAACCAGTGGCAGAGGGTGGTGAGGCAGCATGGATCATTTAATCTGCTGCATCAGGCATTGGTGAGTGGAAGACCTGGCTGATCCATCTTCAAAAAGGTCAGTCTCTCCAAATTTTGGGTGGACAGGTGAGTTCTCCTGCCACACTACTGGCCGGGCAGGAGAGTTTTCCAGGACAAACTCGGCCAGTTGAGGCCACAAATCCAGTTTTGCTGCCCAGTAGTCCAGCGGATCTTCGATGACGGGTGGCAGGGTGCACTCTAAGTATGCCACCACCTGCTGGTTCAACTTCTGCTCTGTGTCTAGCTGCAGCTGAAGAAAGCTGCTCATCAGTGACTCTAGGCTCAGGCTGCTGCTGATGGAGCCGATACTGCTCCTGCCACCCCCACTCCCTCCCACAGCTGCCATGCCAGTGCAAGTTGAACTCTCAGGTCCCCCCGGTCGGACATGGAGAGGATGGATGATGGCACAGATAGGCAGCAGCCAAATTGCTACATAGCATGTCTCTGTAGTAGTTCAGTTTGTCCTCCCTCTCAGCGGGTGTAAAAAAAGACCCCCATTTTAGAGAGGGTCCAACATGGTGGAGAGCCAGTAGTCATCCCTCGGCTGAATGGTGACAATTCGGCTGTCACTGCGCAAGGAAGTCAGCATGCATCGGGCCATTTATGCAAGTGACTCCGAGGGACTCCCTGCATTCATCTCCACTGCATACTGCCACAGTGTGTCCGGGTCATCTGCCTCATCGTCCTCATCTCCCTCTGGCTGTTCTGGTTGCTCTTGCTCCTCCTCTCCACCCATTTTACTACACATTGTTTGTGCTCCAATGTCCTCCTCCTCCTCCTCCAGTTCAGCCCCCACAGGGCTCATGTGGCCTTGAGATGTAGATGCCACATCTCCAGTCCCCTGACCAGCCAGATTGATAAGCATCTTTTCCAAGATATGAATCAGTGGAATAACGTTGTTCATCCCATAGTCCTGGCGACTAACTAACTAAGTGGCCTCCTCAAAGGGAACTAACAAACGGCCGGTGTCACACATGAGCTGCTACTGGCTAAAGTTAAAGTTACACATGGGAGTACCTCTGTCCGCTTGGATCATCAAGAAATCGTTTATGGCTTTTCTCTGTTCATATAGTCGATCCAACATATGGAGGGTTGAACACGTGCGCCATGCAGGGCGCATGGCTTAGGCCTCCTTTACGCAGGGCCGACACCGTGTTCTTCTTCTTGGAGAAAGCCAGGATTCGATTTCTTGATTGAGGACACGGAGCAGTTCCTCCCCTGTGTGACTTCGTTCGCCCAGGCAAACGAGGTGTAGAACAGCGTGACACCGCTGTTGTATGATAGAGGAGTACTAGGAATTGTTCCTGCAGTGGAGGCTGAGGAGACAGTGGAGGATGAGGCGGACATTGTTGCAGGACCAACAGTGTGAGAACGTGGAGGCAGAAGCTGCGTCACCTGTCCAAGTTGCTGGTGTGTCTGGGCAGGCACCACATTAACCCAGTGGGCCGTAAATGACATATATTGTCCTTGACCGTAGTTACAGCTCCACACGTCGGCGCTGCTGTGCATTTTGGCAGAAACCAACAGGCTCAAGGACTGGCCCACCTTCTCTTCTACAGATTTGTGCAGGGCTGGTACTGCCTTCTTGGCAAAGAAATGATGGCTTGGGTCTCTCCACCTCGGCTTGGCGCAAGCCATCAGTTCTCTGAAAGGTGCAGAGTCCACCAAGTGGAAAGGGAGTGACTGCAGCACCAGCAACTTGGACAGGAGCACATTCAGCTTCTGCACTGTTGTATGAGTGCACACATACTGTTGTCTCTTAGATATTCTGTGATCGATTGCTGACGCAATGACTGATTACGAGGAGGTGGAGCAGGAGCATTACAACCAGCAGATGATGGGAAGGACACACAGCTTCCTTCAGCTGAGACGGTGGAACCTTGACTGCCTGAAATGGGGTGTCTGCCACTGGGTGCTGCAGCAGTTGCTGCGACAGGCTGGACCACCACATTGGAGCCACAGCTCTCCCAGGCCACTTTATGGTGACGCTACATATGTTGGCGCAGGGCTGTGATGCCAACATTGGCACACTGGCCACGCTTCACCTTCTGCCCACAGATTGAACATATGGCCATGTTCACCTCCCCGGCGGCTTTACAAAAAACTGCCACACTGCCAAGTAGGTGATTTAACCCCCATCACTCCACAATAACTGACTGCTACCGCCACTGCCTCCGTGAATCCCTGCACCACTGCTTTCCGGGCAGGTAGGCTGCTGCGAAGCGGGTGGTCTACCCCGGGCACGTTTAGCTCCTGACCTCACACTGCTGCCACCCTGCTGACTCCCCCGCTGCCTCATGTGCAAGCTGCAACCCTCTTCTCCTGATGACGATGAGGCCCCATCATCACCCGACTCCCAATTACGATCAGCTACATCGTCATCCACTACTGTCTGCAGGTCACTGATGTCCTCCTCAACACCAGCTCCCATGCTACTCTCCTCATCACTACTTGCCCGCCTACCGCAGGAAGCAGTGGATGTCTCCTCCGCATCTTGGCTGAGCAGTAGCTGCTGACTGTCCTCTAGTACCTCCTCCTCACTGCACAGTGGATCTGAGCCCACAGCATAGAGTAATTCTCTAGCTGAGGGAACAGAAAAGGACAGAGACAGGTTGAGGACAGGTGAGGGCACAGGGCCTGCTGCCGGGCCATGCCAACTAAGGGTTGTGTCTGACGAACCCACCGACTCTTGGCTGAGGGTGTCTGATGTGACTTGGGATGAATTGGATGACCGAGTCAACCAGTCTACAACCGTTGGGTTGCTGGTCAAGACACGACCACTACTTGACACTGGGAGCTCAGGACTCTGTAACTGACCCTGCTGCCATGCTCCCTTACTCTGCTGAGACCTGTGCCTGCGCCAGAAACATTTAGGCCTGTGGCCCTCCCCTGTGCATGGCCTCTCGCTTCTCTGTCTGACATACTGTTCGATGAAAAAACTTAATTGTAAAGGGCAAAAAGGCCTGTTATTTTTTACTTTGAAGAGAACGGCAAATATGCCCCTTATTTCTTCACCCACAAATTAACACCAATTTAAAAAAAGCGTGATAAAGGCAGAGATTTGTGGCTCAGAATTATTGAATTATTGACAATACTATTTATAAATGGCCAGCAACTTTATACTGGTAACAAAATAGCGGATATGGTCCTTTTTATGTGTTTTGACACTAATAAACACCTTTAAATAAGTGATAACCGCTAAGAATTATTGAATTAATATTGACAATACTGTATTGAAAAATGGCCTGCAACTTTATACTGGTAACAAAATGGCGAATATGGTCCTTTTTATGTGTTTTGACACTAAAAAAGACCTTTAAATAAGTGATAACCGCTAAGAATTATTGAATTATTGAATTTTTATTGACAATACTGCTTTTAAATATTGCCTGCAACTTTATAGTGGTAACAAAATGGCGAATATGGTCGTTATGTCTTTCCCCATGTTAAAGGCCTTTATTACAGATAAGTGCAGATATTATTGGATGATAATTCAGTTTTCTTTGGCAAAATAGTACTGAATAATGGTATGCCTTGTAAGAACAGTGAATAAGCCCCTTATAATAAAGGGCTTTAAAAAGGCTTCTTTTACATATGCGTGCAGATATTAGTGTATGATATTTCACTTTTTTTTTTCTGTACTGCACTGCAAAAGATTTGTTGTGGCCCCCACACAGGAGTATATGTTCCACAGTGGCTCCCACCCAGTATTATATGCTCCACAGTGGCTCCACCAGTATTATATGCTCCACAGTGACCCCCACCCAGTATTATATGCTCCACCGTGGCCCCCACCCAGTATTATATGCTCTACAGTGGCCCCCACCCAGTATTATATGCTCCACAATGGCCCCAACCACTAGTATATGCTCCACAGTGGCCCCCACCCAGTATTATATGCTCCACAGTGACCCCCACTCAGTATTATACAGTGGGGAAAAAAAAGTATTTAGTCAGCCACCAATTGTGCAAGTTCTCCCACTTTAAAAGATGAGAGAGGCCTGTAATTGACATCATAGGTAGACCTCAATTATGAGAGACAAAATGAGAAAACATATCTAGAAAATCACATTGTCAGATTTTTTAAGAATTTATTTGCAAATTATGGTGGAAAATAAGTATTTGGTCACCTACAAACAAGCAAGATTTCTAGCTCTCACAGACCTGTAACTTCGTCTTTAAGAGATTCCTTTGTCCTCCACTCATTACCTGTAGTAATGGCACCCGTTTGAAATTGTTATCAGTATAAAAGACACCTGTCCACAACCTCAAACAGTCACACTCCAAACTCCACTTTGGTGAAGTCTAAAGAGCTGTGGAAGGACACTAGAAACAAAATTGTAGACCTGCACCAGGCTGGGAAGACTGAATCTGCAATAGGCAAGCAGCTTGGTGTGAAGAAATCAACTGTGGGAGCAATCATTAGAAAATGGAAGACATACAAGACCACTGATAATCTCCCTCGATCAGGGGCTCCACGCAAGATCTCACCCCGTGGGGTCAAAATGATCACAAGAACGGTGAGCAAAAATATCCAGAGCCACACGGTGGGACCTAGTGAATGACCTGCAGAAAGCTGGGACTAATGTAACTAAGGCTACCGTCAGTAACACACTACGCCGCCAGGGACTCAGATCCTGTAGTGCCAGACGTGTCCCCCTGCTTAAGCCAGTACATATCCGAGCCCGTCTGAAGTTTGCTAGAGAGCATTTGGATGTTCCAGAAGAGTACTGGGAGAATGTCATATGGTCAGATGAAACCAAAGTAGAACTGTTTGGTAAACACAACTTGTCGTGTTTGGAGGAGAGTGAATGCTGAGTTGCATCCAAAGAACACCATACCTACTGTGAAGCATGGGGGTGGCAACATCATGCTTTGGAGCTGTTTCTCTGCAAAGGGACCAGGATGACTGATCCGTGTACATGAAAGAATGAATGGCATTGAAGATGAAACGTAGCTGGGTCTTTCATCATGACAATGATCCCAAGCACACCGCCAGGGCAATGAAGGAGTGGCTTCGTAAGAAGCATTTCAAGGTCCTGGAGTCGCCTAGCCAGTCTCCAGATCTCAATCCCATAGAAAACCTTTGGAGGGAGTTCTTGATATCAGGAATTGTGGATAAATACTGTATAAATATTCCTTAACTTCTCCCCTCTAATATTTTGCAAGAAAAATGACCTTATAATTTCTAGAAATACTTTTTATGAGTACTGTCAATAGTGTCTTCACATATAGGAATGCCTACACTTCTCTCCTCATTTTCATGAGCACAGATCATATGGATGCCGAGATTAAATTAAATTAATTCAAATTTATTGCAACAGACGCTTTCATTTTTGTAACTTTCATTAGCAATGTAAACTGAAATGCTGAGCAGTTCATTTAGGCTACATCACTAAACAGCAGTATTTTCATATATACTGTCAAAATGTACACTACCTAAAGTTTGTAGAGCTGAAATGACACCGGATTGATTAAATATGACTGAGAATTTACAGCTCACTAGTATTCCATATATTATATTGTCACAGGTTACCAGGCAGCCAACCAGTGAATTATGCTTTCATAGACAAGATTCTAAATGTGATGTCACACTTTGTGCTGTAAACATAACCTTTGACCCCACCAATAATATTCAGTAACGAAATGGAATGAACAGGCACAAACCTTAGAACAAATAATAGTGCAATCTGTGATATAAATAAACTGACATGCCTGCACCTTATTTACTGCATCCTCATGAAATAGCTTGACATATTAATAAATTATTACATCTTTGCATTATTCTTTAATTGATATGAATTGTCTTTGATCTATATCAGTGATTCTCAACTGTTGGCCTGATGGCTACAGACATGTTGCCCACATGTTTGTTATGCAGCCCAGGCCAAATAGGAAGGTAGCTGCATTGGAGAAGATACTTTCTCCAGGATAGCAATGAACAGGTATACTTTCATGGTACATTAATGGGTTTGGGCATCCGTTTCATTAAGGACCAAACTTATTTAGTCCAAACTGGAACTGCTATTATCATACTCTGGGGGTCTTTCAGACCCTAGAGTATAATAAGTGGAGGCATCTAAGCCGAGAAGTCAAAGCAGAATGACATGAGCAGCCACATTGTGGGGCACGCAGACATCATTCTTCTTAGACTCTGAAGAAACCCCAGAGTATAAAGTGTATACAGTATATAGTGACCTGTGGATGGCGAACCCCCAAAATTTAGAGTTTGGCTGAGCCTGAAATTTTAACGAACCTGGCTTATGATGAACCAGTTGACTAATCCCCAGCTGCAACAGAATTACATTTATGTGTTTGCATAAATCACCTGGATTTGGAACCAGCTGATAAGTTTAAATGGTCGTTAACTTTAGCAACAAACTTTACATATGTCAATAGTACAGGCTTTAGTAACACTGTGTAGTATACAGTCATGCCCAAAAGTTTTGAGAATGACACAAATATTATATTTTCACATGATCTGCTGCCCTCTGGTTTTTATGTGTGTTTGTCAGATGTTTTTATCACATACAGAAATATAATTGCATTCATATTTTGAGTAACAGAAGCTTATATTGACAGTTAGAATGAGTTAATGCAGCAAGTCAATATTTGCAGTGTTGACCCTTCTTCTTCAGGACCTCTGCAATTCTCCCTGGCATGCTCTCAATCAACTTCTGGACCAAATCCTGACTGATAGCAGTCCATTCTTGGAGAATCAATGCTTTAATTTTGTCTGAATTTGTTGGTTTTTGTTTGTCCACCCGTCTCTTGATGATTGACCACAAGTTCTCAATGGGATTAAGATCTGGGGAGTTTCCAGGCCATGGACCCAAAATCTCTATGTTTTGTTCCCTGAGCCATTTAGTTATCACCTTTGCTTTATGGCAAGGTGCTCCATCATGCTGGAAAAGGAATTGTTGAGCGCCAAACTGCTCTTGGACGGTTGGGAGAAGTTGCTCTTGGAGGACATTCTGGTACCATTCTTTATTCATGGCTGTGTTTTTAGGCAAGACTGTGAGAGAGCCGATTCCCTTGGCTGAGAAGCAACCCCACACATGAATGGTTTCAGGATGCTTTACAGTTGGCATGAGACAAGACTGGTGGTAGCGCTCACCTCTTCTTCTCCGAATAAGCTGTTTTCCAGATGTTCCAAACAATCGAAAAGGGGATTCATCAGAGAAAATGACTTTACCCCAGTCCTCAGCAGTCCACTCCCTGTACCTTTTGCAGAATATCAGTCTGTCCCTGATGTTTTTTCTGGAGAGAAGTGGCTTCTTTGCTGCCCTCCTTGAGACCAGGCCTTGCTCCAAGAGTCTCCGCCTCACAGTGCGTGCAGATGCACTTACACCTGCCTGTTGCCATTCCTCAGCAAGCTCTGCACTGCTGGTAGCCCGATCCCGCAGCTGAAACACTTTTAAGAGACGGTCCTGCCGCTTGCTGGTCTTTCTTGGGCGCCCTGGAGCCTTTTTGGCACCAATGGAACCTCTCTCCTTGAAGTTCTTGATGATGCGATAGATTGTTGACTGAGGTGCAATCTTTCTAGCTGCAATACTCTCCCCAGTTAGGCCATTTTTGTGCAGTGCAAAGATGACTGCACGTGTTTCTTTAGAGATAACCATGGTTAACAGAAGAGAAACAATGATGGCAAGCACCAGCCTCCTTTTAAAGTGTCCAGTGGTGTCATTCTTACTTAATCATGACAGATTGATCTCCAGCCCTGTCCTCATCAACACCCACACCTGTGTTAATGGAGCAATCACTGAAACGATGTTAGGTGGTCCTTTTAAGGCAGGGCTGCAATGATGTTGAAATGTGTTTTGGGGGATAAAGTTCATTTTCTAGGCAAATATTGACTTTGCAAGTAATTGCTGTTAAGCTGATCACTCTTTATAACATTCTGGAGTATATGCAAATTGCCATTAGAAAAACTGAAGCAGTAGACTTTGTAAAAATTAATATTTGTATCATTCTCAAAACTTTTGGCCATGACTGTACAGTATATTATTAAAATAAAATGTTTTTTTCTGCTTTTATCAGGCTGTTTCCCTGCCCCTTTCCTTTCCCTAAAATGACTTTTACCCTGAAAATCTCTGCTATATCCATCTTGAAATGGCCTATAGGTCACATAACTTATGCATGTATATTGAAGTCTATATAGAGAGTAGAGGAAGGAGTGAGCAGAGCAAAGAGAGAAACAGAGACTTAAAGATTACCAGTTGTTTTACTTGACTTTTCAGGATAAAGTGTCGTGTGTAAACATGAGAAGTAACATTATTTCTTGCCATTATATGACTTATATTTTGAATTATTAAGCACTTCCCCTCTGAATGCTGTATATGTACAGTGATACAAACACACAAATAGTCAGCACTGCCAAACAATATGAACTATGCTATATACTATGTACAGGTGCATCTTGCCATGGCTACAATAGAAATGCAAACACTAAAAAATTCAACCAAGAGCATTATTGCTATGCCTACCATACATAAAATAAACAGAAATTACAGTAGGTTCTTGGCGCACATTTTGATCAAATTGTTTAAGCACTTTTGCCAGTGACAAGGCAACCTCTTTATATAGGACACTACATCACAAAGATTCATTTATTTCTGGGCCTTGGCCTCCAAATGAATTCAGGGGACATCTAGTTCAACCATGTTATGCTCTAATTAAAATCAGTCTTCGTCAGATGGGTAGTGTGCATGACGAAAATGGAATCACCCACACCTTTATATGCACAATGTAACAAACACACAAAAATAGTCAACACTGTCAAACAATATGAAGGCCCAGGGAGAAGTGAGTCTTTTTAATGTAGGGTTCCATCTAAAAAGGTTGCCTTGGCGCTAGCAGATCAGCTTATGCAATTTGATCAAAATGTGCTCTAATAAACTCATGTATTTATATATACAGTAGGCATAGCAGTAATGCTTTTGCTACTAGTAGAGTGCTGTTGCAATTTTTTAGTGTTTTCAATCTGTAGTTTGCATTTCTTTCTGAACAGGTAAGTAGAGACTAACTGCAATACACTGCACACAGTAAGTACAGGAGAATCTCATCTATAACTCCATTGCATAGATTTTTATAGAGATGAAACATGTGATCTGCAATCTGACTGGAAACAGATAGATCAATGATTTTTAGAGCGAAAGGCAGTTTTGCATAGAGGAGGGGGGAGCAGGAAAGCAGCCAGATAACAACGAAAGAGGCATGTTTTCCTAATAAAATATATTACAAATTTTCTTATAATCATCTGTACTATTCATTTATGGAGCCATTATGGAGATCATTCCATTTAAACTGGCCATACATGGTGGTTTCTTTGAAGATCCGGCCATTCATTTGATGATGGAAATATTAAAATAATGATCCCATCATTAACATTACCGACTAAACTGACTGACTGGCAGCTTAAAAAGCACAGAGTGAAGCGTCATGTACACAACCATGTACGTGATGCCGGCTGTCACTGAACCCAGATAGCACACTGAACTAGCACGCAGTTGTGTGCATGGACCCTTAGTCTGCACAAATTGGCTCATGATCATCCAAAGTGGCCAATCGTGCTGACTGAAAATGTCCATCACAGATGTTCGCTGTATTTCCAGGTTGATTGATGGCCAAAATAGAAATCTGCCATCTAAGTTGACGAAAGTTGAGTGCATGTCAGTCAATCAGTGGCTGAGCAGAGATGTTCTGTTCTGCCCCTATTCAGGCACAAGGTAAACAAAGACTAAAGACATGAATGGAGATTCTCCGCTGGATTCCTGACTAAAGAGAAAGGTGAGAATGCCTTGTTAGGGGTTAAAATAACTGGAACTATATAAATTTGGTATCAACATAATCGTAAAGACCCAAAGAATACAGGGGTCACTTTGGTTGCACAGTGACCACATTAAAAACAAAACTCATAAGAAAATAGTGCAAATGCAGTTTTTATTTTTTAAATCCACCCCATTATGAATTTTTTTCCAGCTTCCCAACACATCTACAGAGTATTAAATGGTACTACTATGAAGTACATGAACTTTCCCCTCAAAAATAAGGGGTTAAGCAACTATGCCACCAAACTTTATAAAGGGAAAAAGATAAAAAAATAAAGTGAATAGTATGGAGTGTCAATTACAAATAAGCAGTTTAGGTCACAGTTGAAATCCTGAACCTTTGTCAAAGGATATTGAAAAACCTATCTTTACCTTTACAGTAGCTCAGGCATTGTCGGCAAAAGGATTTTCTGCTTTGCCAGATCCATCAGACTGAGGTTAATCTTAACATCTCATAGCTGCTGATCAATTGCCTAAAATCTTCCCTTTATTGAAACTAAATTACAGTTGAGATCTAAAAAATAGGAAATGGTTAGTGATTCTTAACCATCATTTCTTCACCTCTGCAATAGCTGCTTGGCTATTTTTTTTACCTTGCTTGCTTAGGACACTGCTATCATCATTGGCTACAGCTAAGCTACTTGGTAGTCTAAACCGTGACTTTTCAACCTTTATCTATTGGGGGACTCATCAACAGTGACATCTGGGCAACCCCAAAATGTGTCTTCTTAATCCAATAGAACATAAGCACAAGAGTAAACTTAGTAGCAAAACTAGAGAATAATACAGAGAGAGAAGGGCTTTTGCTGGTTATAACTACTGTCATCAACAACAAGGGGAAGAGTCTTCGCCATTGCGGCCCAACTTGGAGTTTCAGAATCACAGGTTTAAGCTACAAGAGAAGTCTGAGGAAGTCTGAAACACATGTCCGTCCTGTCTTATTAGTATCTCAGGCTGCTGTTCTATATTTCTCTATCACTATCATGCCTCTACAACAATTATTTGTTTTTATGTTGAATGCTGTTTGTGAGCACAGAACCAACATACCTGGAATGAATTGCTTATTGAGAGTAGTTTTAATACTAATTATAATAATAAATGTTATTTATATAGTATCAACATATTTCACTTTACAAATCAATAAGTACATGTACAGACAAAGTCATCAATTCACACAATAGAAGTGAGGGCCCTATTCACAAAAAGGGGAATGAGCAAAAACAAATAAAGCTGCATCAGCCTGTCACCAGCCAAATCTGATCTAATACAAAGTGCATGTCATGTAGGGTTACCGTTAGATGAGGGCATCAATTATTCTAAGAAATAGTGTAGAAGGGAGGGGTAAATAGAAGAGTTAGTTTTGGGAGAGTAAGGATAACAGAATCGGAATAGGAAATATGACAAGCCTGGCTAAAAATAAGTCTTTTTAGGACACAACTACAGAGAACTGTATTCCAGAGAAGTGCTGTAATTCACATAAAGTCTTGGAGAAGGAAGTGAGAGGTTTAGATGATGGAAGATGCAAGCCTTAGATCTCTGGCAGAGCAGAGTGCGCTGGTAGAGGAGATTTTTTTTTTCAAGCTGAACATTTTGTCAAATATGAACATGTCATATTGAAATTAATAGATGTGTGAAAATCACCTGGATGTATATAATTATAAGCTTATCAACTGGTATGTCCACATTTATGGCAACATGTCAATGCAACCACATGGGTTTACTCACAACCAATGTAGATAAAAACAGGCTAGGAGATAACAACCAGCCACATTAGGATCCCTTCTAGACATATGTCTGATACCCAAGGACAAGATCTGTGCTGGGGTTGGGTCCTGTTGTAAAAGTGGTGCATATCTGAGAATAATATGTTGTATTTCCTTGAATTGCCTACTATAACTTGTGCCAAAATTTACTTTAGAAATAGTCAACACTCTCCTTTCAGTTTCGCCTATCCCTATACAGATTACTAGCCCTTCTATAGGCTTTTCAAGGATTTTATCAGAATAGTGCCTATCGTTCAATCACATCTTTTCAATCTTCAATCTCACCTGGAACACCAGTTCATCTGTGCAGTTCATTCCGCCATATTGGATATTAGCTATTGCATGACGTGGGTGGCAAGAAAAGGATAGTAAAATAGAATTTCCAGATATTTCCTTTCTATAAGGAAAAACTTCAATTCATCCCTGTCACTCAAGAAAACATCAAGAAACATTGTCTCTTGTCCCTCATTGTGAGCCACAATTTGAGATTAAATTCATTGCTGTTAATATAAGACACAGACTCCAGGAATCCTTTCTCAGACTCTCTCCACACCACAACCAGAGCATCTATAAAATGGACCATCAACTCATCTGAATCATAAAATGGGTTGCTAGGAGTTAGACTATTAGACTCCTCTTCATTAGCAAATATTTTCATTGTGGGATGGGAGGAATATTACAGTTTAACTCTTAGTATCCCATTTTTAATCCAGTTAAGCTATTGAGCTTTTATAGATGCTCTGGTTGTGGTATAAAGAAAATCTGAGAAAAGATTTCTGGAGTTTGTGTGCAATATTAAAGCATACATTCAATTATAAGTATAAGAAATTTTGTAATATATCTTATTACAGAAATCTGTTTCCTTCTTACAGTTCTTTGAGATCCTGTTTATTTCCTGTAGATGTCTCAAGACTCTTTCCTCTGTAATAGCCCTGTGCAACAAGACACCATAGCACACATTTAGAGTGGTGAGTTATTTGTGTGGTTACAGCCTATGATTGTTTATTTCTTGACCTGTTGTAAATAACTTCTCTACTTATATTGCATTTTGACTTTCTTTAAAGATTGTAAGATCCTTTGAAGATCCAGGTCTTGTGTGTATAAAGAGTGTGTGAATTTTCAGTTTCTTGTATGTCTGAAGATTCTCGAAAGCTTACAATCAAATATACTCAATCAAATATAAAAAGGTATCGTCTGATTTTTTCACGCTTCCACTACTTCCTATGGCTAACACAGTACAACATTATACTACTATGTCTACTACACTCAGAATAACAGTCCTGAAATAACAGCAGTTTGTAGTAGCAAGTGTTTTTACCCATAGCCTTCTGTGGCATTATTACACCTTGCATAATTGAGGGGAGGTCTTTTCTTCACATCACAAGCCCCAGTGCTTTCATATACAGTAATGTAAAAGAATTTAGTCTTTGTTAACAACCATCACTTCATAGCTACTGAGAGATCAGTATTTAAGTATAGAGCTTGGGGATGTACAGTGGGGAAAAAAAGTATTGAGTCAGCCACCAATTGTGCAAGTTCTCAAACTTAAAAAGATGAGTGAGGTCTGTAATTGATATCATAGGTAGACCTCAACTATGAGAGACAAAATGAGAAAACAATACTTTGTTATATATCCTTTGTTGGCATTGACAGAGGTCAAACATTTTCTGTAAGTCTTCACAAGGTTGGCACACACTGTTGCTGGTATGTTGGTCCATTCCTCCATGCAGATCTCCTCTAGAGCAGTGATGTTTTGGGGCTATCACTGGGCAACACGGACTTTCAACTCCCTCCAAAGGTTTTCTATGGGGTTGAGATCTGGAGACTGGCTAGGCCACTCCAGGACCTTGAAATTCTTCTTACGAAGCCACTCCTTCGTTGCCCTGGTGGTGTGCTTGGGATCATTGTCATGCTGAAAGACCCAGTCACGTTTCATCTTCAATGCCTTTGCTGATGGAAGGAGGTTTGCACTCCCAATTCTCCCAATACTCTTCTGGAACATCCAAATGCTCTCTAGCAAACTTCAGACGGGCCTGGATATGTACTGGCTTAAGCAGGGGGACACGTCTGACACTGAAGGATCTGAGTCCCTGGCAGCCTAGTGTGTTATTGATGGTAGCCTTTGTTACGTTAGTCCCAGCTTTCTGCAGGTCATTCACTAGGTCCCCCTGTGTGGTTCTGGGATTTTTGCTCACCATTCTTGTGATCATTTTGACCCCACGGGGTGAGATCTTGAGCGGAGCCCCTGATCGAGGGAGATTATCAGTGGTCTTGTATGTCTTCCATTTTCTAATTATTGCTCCCACAGTTGATTTCTTCACACCAAGCTGCTTGTCTATTGCAGATTCAGTCTTCCCAGCCTGGTGCAGGTCTACAATTTTGTTTCTGGTGTCCTTCCACAGCTCTTTGGTCTTCACCATAGTGGAGTTTGGAATGTGACTGTTTGAGGTTGTGGACAGGTGTCTTTTATACTGATAACAATGTCAAACAGGTACCATTACTACAGGTAATGAGTGGAGGACAGAGGAGCCTCTTAAAGAAGAAGTTACAGGTCTGTGAGAGACAGAAATCTTGCTTGTTTGTAGGTGACCAAATACTTATTTTCCACCATAATTTGCAAATAAATTCTTTAAAAATCAGACAATGTGATTTTCTAAATTTGTTTTCTCATTTTGTCTCTCATAGTTGAGGTCTACCTATTATGTTAATTAGAGGCCTCTCTCATCTTTTTAAGTGGGAGAACTTGCACAATTGGTGGCTGACTAAATACTTTTTTTCCCCACTGTATGGTGTTTAGTCACTGCATTTCAAATGGAGTCCGTGTGAAAATCACATGAAACTCACATGAAAACCTCAAATTTATTTCATATTGTTTAAAAACACAATGTAGATACTTGAAAAACACTTATGAGTCACTGTCAAACATAAAACATAGGCTATGGGGGTGTAATATATATGGTCCCATGACTCTAAGCATGTGCAAACTATGCTAATTAGACAAAGAGCACACAAAGCCAAACAAAACAAATAACATCTGATACAATTCATAAGGCCAATATTGACCTCAATACAAATGCATAAGATCTATTCTGTTAGTTAACCCTTTGGGAGTCCTAGTATTTAAAGAGGACCTTTCATGTCTTCATGAATATGCAGTTTTATATACCACTAGAAAGCCGATAGTGCGCTGAATTCATCGCACTCTCAGCTTTTCCGGTATGTGCATCAGTGGTGGAGCTATTGTTAACATTAGTTTCAGCACCGATATCTCCCCACTGTCAGAAGGGCGTTCCTCACAGCCTAGCGTCATCGCTGGGCTTTGGGGAACGCCCCCTGACAGTACTCATCCATAGACTTGTACTGGGGGGGCATTCCTCACAGCTCAGCCTCATCGCTGGGCGGTAAGGAACATCCCCTCTTACAGTACAGGACTATGGATGAGCTATGAGGAACGCCCTTCTGACAGAGGGGAGATATCAGTGCTGAAATGAATGGCAGCAATATCTCCAGCCCTGGGGCACAAACTGGGAAAACCGACAGTGCACTAATATCAACTCACTGTCAGCTTTCTAGCGGTATATAAAACCACATATTCATAAGGACATGAAAGGTCCGCTTTAAACAGGAGATGCAGAAAGCCTCCCTAATGCCAACCGCCCACTCTCAATCTCATCCATTTCTCAGTGACTTAACCCTTTCATTGGCACAAACCTCTAAAGACGAGGTTTTATCCTGATCTCTTCAGACAAAATAATAAGATAAACCCAATAAATTTCTATTTTCAACATTAGAAATATCATACAGATTCAAGTGTTTGAATGTTTGAAGAGAGAACGACATGTTCTGCCCACTTATTCTACCTGAACAGGATGCCACACACATAAACCACATAACTAAAGACTGTATATTATATACTCTACTTTATGAGCCAAGGAAAAATACTAGTTCTTTTCATGTATTTACAAAGCTCACAACAACTTACTTCACACTTGTACAATCCTACAGAAGCTAGCCAATTTCATTGTTGATAGAAAGGCCATGTAAGAAGATGGAGATACCATATTTCCAGTCATCCTAGCTCTTCTGGCTACATAACTGCAGTTGTTTTTTAATACATTGGCTAGTGCCTTATCGTTGTGCAATACAGGTAAATACTTTTTCACAATGTTAATAACTGAATGGTAGTCCATACTATATGTAGTGAAGAAGGTAACATTCCTGTGCTGATGACTCTGATATGGACTATGATGCATACTGGAGCCAAACAAATCCTGCTATCTCTACTAGTCAATCTCCGCCATGCCATGTTCAATCACTGTGCAGAATAGCCACGTTGGAACAGCCTACTGGTTATCACTTTCCCTTTTTTTACAAAATCCGTAAAATTGCTGCAGGCATGGATTAACTCATCCAGTCACTACATCCAGTAAGCTCCCTCATTTGGAAGTAAATACATACCCTTGTCTCTTCCCATAAAGGTTTTTTTAACTATAGACCTATTGCCACAATGTTGGTGCACAAATATTTTGTACAGTGGAAGCATCCTGTATACAGAGTACATGTTTGTAAAATCTACTGGATGTTAAAAAAATTATTCATTCCATATATTGCAAAGAATGATACAGACATACACAGTTGACATACACAACTGGTAGCACTGATTTAACCACAGTTGCTGCCTTTGGCCTTGGTTCTGTCACAGAGTAGAAGAGAAGCTCAGGCAAGAAGACAGTCCCCCTAATCATGTACAGAAAATAAAATAAAAAATCTGCAAATCAGAAAATAAAAACTGATTAGAAAAAATGATATATTTTACTACATGGTTTTAATAATTAATAAAAAAAAATTAGCAATACTTTACCTTTAAGGAACCCTTCTAGGAAAAATTGAACTTTTTAGCTGGAGAAGACAAAGAACACATACTTTGTAGCATATATGAAATCCATTTAATTTATAGTGACTGCTCTGGGACATGCCCTTATATTCTAAAATTAGATTTCATCCAATGAAAATGATACCTTTAAGAAGTCACCTCCAATCAAGTGTGTAGCATATATATATATATATATATATAGTATGTGTATATATGTTTGTGTACCATATATGGTGTGTGTAGCATGTATGCAGTGTATGTGTACATATGTGTGCAGTATATATATGGTACCATATATGTGTGTGGTGTGTATAGAGTATCTGTATGTAGCATATACTGTACATGGTGTATATGTACACTATTTGTGTGTCACATATCTTTGGTAGTGCTGGAGTTGGGGTGAAGGAGGTTACTATAATAACTAAATAAAATAAATAAATAATTACTGTTAACAAACTGCTGGTTGACTGTATGCTGCTGATCCTGAAAGTACAGATGTAGCTGATCTGGGTTGGGCAAGGTGGCATGTAAAAAATGATATATCACCAAAGGAAATACACAGCGTTTAAATTGCCAGGAGGGTAGAAAAAGTGCACAGAGAGCAAAATATAGAGTATGTAGAACAGGGGAGGTGGGTCAAAAGGAATGAGTAGAGGAGAGGTCTAGTCTTATAACACCATTGTTGCCTCAGATAAGAAAAAAAAATGATCTAATTTTAATCTAGAAACAGCATCATGTTTATGAGCCCGGGGTATTCAACCTGGTCATTGATGATTGACAGCTAGCTGCTGTTTATCTGCATACAGAGTAGGTCTTCCATTACTATAAGAAGGGCCTGGGAAGGAGGGGTAACCCTCCACTCTTGAATACACCAGACTCATAAATTATGTGTTCAGTTCATTTTTTGATCACTTCTATTAGATCTGCTTTAAGTACATGTAAAATAAAAACCTAAAACACACCGGATTCATAACACTTATAGATTGAGCATTTAGCCTGGTGGTGATGAACACTTTTCCACACAGGAGCATAGGAAATAATCATTCATTATCAGCTCATCAATCAGAAAAGTCCTGCAGAGAAACAACTAATGGAGAATTCATGGCTTTAGATTACCAGCCAGTAGAGCAGCTATTTTAAATGACTTCATTTCTATTTCTGGTCAAATGTAGACCAAGGCTTACTGAGAGTGAACTCCAAAATCTACAACCGTCTAAGAGCTGGAATGTGCAAAGTGATCAATCACCTTTAAAATACATGAGTTAATAAAATGCATATCATTCACTGAACAGAGACATAGAGGATGACTGTATTGGAAGCCAAAAATTACATCCAGAGGGAATCATGGTGAACGTGCAATAGGATCAGATGTACAGTGGAGCTCATTAAAACATATACAAAATATATTTATTACTAATGCTGTCATTGCCAAGAAATATATACATTATAATTTACATCCTAAATGCCAATATATCATGTGTAAGCCCAGAATTTTACCTTCCAAGTTATATCAGGCTCAATATTCTGGGAGCAATATTCGGGCACAGCACTGGGTTTATGTTTTACTTCTTGGCTCTGTGTGTAAGGTATATGTAGAGGGAGAACTTGCAAGTGACATCAGGAAGAGAGATCATAGTTTCTTACTATTATCTATTTTACTGTACAGCATCCAGTGATCCCAGAGATTATAAAGAAATTTTCCTTCATGTGATCACTGGGAGTTCTCTCCACCCCTCGGTGACTGCACTAGGTTGCTGGCTCTTTGGGGGATGGCACAAGATTGATAGCACAGAGTGCATCCTCCTCTGAGCATCTGCCAAGCCTGGGCCAGCCTGGGTTGGTAAAACTTACCAATGTCAGTAACCTAAATGAGGGGGTTGTGAAAAGATGAAGAGGTACTGGCAGAATTAAGGTCTGATCTGGTGTCAGCAATTTAGGAATAATCTGAATAATCTAGTAGTCTCCCCAAGGAGAGAAATTCCCTTCCCTGAGCCACTCATTGCCTCCCACAAAGCCAGCCAATTCACTCTGCTCTGCACTGATGAGGGACAAAAATCCCGAAACAGCGCTGTATGCAGATGAGTGAAATTGGCTTGGCTAAAATCCCTTTTGCTGTCTCAAGACGCAGTGGGTCAAAAGCAAATGGAGAATCTGTTACATCCAACAGAGGGCACATGAGCTTCCCAGCTCCTTTTCCCATAATGCCTTGTGACATAATCTAGTAGTGGTCTGATGTTTCTGAATTTTTTTTCCTGTCTGATCAGGGGTCTAATTAATTTAAAGGTTTCCATGAATTTCGGATCTGGTCTGAGGTGTGATTAATCTCTTAATTTGGAGTGAAGTCCAAAAAATTAATGGTGTTTTTGGGCTTTCGAGTGAATGGGAGTTTACCTACAGGTAAAAAGACTCTGTAGACGTAAATGGATGCAGTGAAAAATGACTTTCGTGAGACTCAGATAGTTGAAGAATGGAGGGCTTGTAGGAAAGACAGAAGTCTGCTAGAAGGATAGTGCCGGCTGCCAGAGAGAGCTGCAGAGGTCCCTGCCTCCTTTTAATGCAACAGAAAGCATGAGAAGATAACATAAAAAATGGCACAAAATCATGCAATAAAGTATAAAAGGCAATGAGCAAATGCAGGCCAGGTTATTAACAAGTAAGAATATAAGCTTTGTGCTGTTCGTGTATTAAGGGGGATATCTGAGGAAGAAACTGTCATTAGGAGAAAAACTGGTCTTATTGCATATGGCAAACAATGAGTACTGAAACTGCTCTTGAGGAAAGAAAGCTGAACTGTAATTGGTTGCTATTGGCCACAAGGACTGATTTTCTATTGTTATAAGACCTATTACTTAGATTTTATTTATTTTTTATTAAAAATAGTGCTTACTATTGGACAACAGCATAATAATTTAAATGGATGCATGAGTAATAACTATTATTCAGGAATATGATTTTATACTGTAAATATACATATTTTATACAAGAAATATGTATCTCATTTTTATTGTAGAATGTTACATTGTATAAGACAAATACATGTGGTGGTTAAACAATAGTGAGTCAAGGGTAACGCCACAAAATGCAACCCTGACACTGATGCAAACCATGTTTACAATCAGTCGCTGCAGTTGTTAAATTGATTATTTAGTGGTTGTGAGATTTTGCCAGGAAAACAGCAATTTCACCCAATTGTAATAGTTGCCGACTAAACCATCTGCACTGTTGCCGTGACTTCATTTGCTTCCTATGTACACTCTTTTTTAAGGTCCGCACCCCAAATGTACCACTATAGTTTCAGCTTGCAATGGTCAGAGTAGATGGTCCTTAACAGTGAAAACTACATTTCCCAGGTGCACCTTGTTCTGTGTGCTTCTTAACTGGCCATTCCTCCGAAATCATTCATGCACTGCACATGCTCCATCTGCTAGGACAGAAGATGCAAGGTTATGTAGCCCTGATCTAATAAGCAGCTAAAGGGAAGACAAAAACAAACTGATTATGCTCGTCCTGGATGAAGATGAACTACAGGTCAAATCCATTGGCAACAGTGCTCAAACAGTGGTATTTCATTGGGCTTTTTCTAGTGCCATGGTAATCGCTTTCAATGGGTGACAGTGCTATTTTGCAAAGTACTTATATATGAAATATGATTATTGTGCTGTTGTTGATTGTGCAATTGTATATGCTGAACAGCCATTTTATTAGAGGCACTCATCTACCAGCATTGGACCCCTACTGACCTTCAGACCCAGCAATTCATTGTGGCACAGATTCCACTAGTTGTGGATATCATGCAGGAATATTGGCCCCTCTGTAGACAGAATAGTGTATTGTAGTATCTGACTTTCCCTGAACTGCCCATTCTACCTCAAATTAGAGATGCTCTTCAGGATTAAGATCTAAGAAATGTAGAAATGTCAAGAAATCAAGTAAAACTTGCGGTCATGTTCCTGGAACCAACATAAAACTATATGATACTTGTAGCATAATGTTCTTCTAATAGGGTCCTTCTCCCATATAGGGATGAATTTCATCAGGTAAGACCTACCATTTAAACATCCATCCACAGGTATCAGAGGACCCAGATGTGCCACCTCGACCAGTCTGAACTATTGACACCTGACAGGAAGGGTTCATCCATTCAGGATTCATCTGACTAAGTAATGTTTTCTCACTGCTCAGTGATCCAATTTTTGGGCTTTTCTTGCCCTTTTCTTGCCTTCCTGTTTCCCTTAAGCTGGCCATACACATTAGATTTTAGACTGCTGATGTGGCAGATTTTTGACTGTATGTTGTTGGTTGGTCGACATAAACCTAATTTTCCTCTGCCGACTTTCTGCCCCTATTATACTTATATGTTTAACTCCAGCATTTCTGCAGGTATAATTGACCTGCTGCAGTTTTCAAAAACACGGTACTTTGCAAGTACTGTAAAACGCAGCGTTTTTTTTGCCATGTAGCATACAGTGTCCATGTTAGGACATCCTCAGATATCAGAGTCAAACATCAGATTAATAGCAGTTTACAACAGTGATACCTGACTTTGATACCTTACTATGATACCTGACTTTGATACTTGACTCTGACACCTGACTCTGACACCTGACTTTGATACTTAACTTTGATTTTTGACTTTGATTCTGACACCAGACTTTGATACCTGACTTTGACTCTGACATCTGACTTTGATACCTGACTTTGATTCTGACACCTGACTTTGATACCTGACTTTGATTCTGACACCTGACTTTGATACCTGACTCTGACATCTGACTTATTATACCTGACACCTGACTATATGCAGTTTCTGGGCTGGTTGTAAAACTTAGATGACTTCTGACTTTCATATCTGATTGAGTCACAAGTCAGTAGTCAGCTATGAAGCACATACAATGTTACACTGTGTGCCTCCTAATGATTGGCCAGGATGACTGACCTCTGAGTGAACTCACTGCTCACACTCATGCAGCCCAGAAACTGCATATAGTCAGGTGTCAGGTATAATATGTCAGAGTCAAGTATCAAAGTCAGGTGTCAGAATCAAAGTCAGGATATCAAAGTCAGGTGTCAGAATCAAAGTCAGGTGTCAAAGTAAGGTGTCAGAATCAAAGTCAGGTATCAAAGTCAGGTGTCAGAGTCAAAGTCAAGTGTCAGAATCAAAGTCAGGTATCAAAGTCAGGTATCAAAGTCAGGTGTCAGAGTCAGGTATCAAAGTCAGGTATCACTGTTGTAAACTGCTATTAATCTGATGTTTGACTCTGATATCTGAGCATGTCCTAATATGAACACTGTAGTAGCAGGCCGCAGTCAAAAAGCTTTTTGGCTGCAGGAAAAACCACGGCGTAAACACATTGTGGTTTTTCCCACAGCGTTTTTCATAGAAAGTACGCCGAGTTTTCCTCTGCAGACTTTCTGCTTCCATTACACCTATACGGAAACCACCAGTATTTCTGTAGGTATAATTGACATGCTGCGATTTACTAAAACGCAAGCGCTTTTCAAATTGCAGCATTTTCGCAAAAACACAAAATCTATTACTATATTTCCAAAATGTACAATTTTTTTTTGAGTGTGCATAGCATACTATTTATAAAAATACAACTTAATAATTAATATATTTAACAATCTTCATACAACTTTGCAGTAAACAGTGATAAGCAAAAATTACACAATAAAATTATTTTGCAACTATAGTAAAGTGTACGCTCAAGCAAATGTTCTTTCCAAAAAAACTGTTAGATGACGGTTTATACATACCACACATATTTACACTCATAGGTGCATGTATTAAAGAAACATCAAAATTGCAGGAATGGGCCAGCCAATGTTTGCATGCTATTTAATTTGGTGATTGCATAGGAATATTATGTTTCATCCCCCTATACAAACTGTAACCTAACCAATAAATCTGTAACTCTAACTCATGTGATAACTAGAGCTCTAATGGTCCTGCAGTTCATCAATGCTGCACTTAGTGTGCCAACTCTGAATTTGATGACTCAATAGAGGTCCAGAAGTTGTGTTTATACTCTGGATGCAAAAAAGCACCTGCTATTATACCCAAATACGGATTATTTGTTTTCAGTGGTGACAATCATTGGTGGAAAATGTCTTTTCTGACTGATGGAACTTTTACCCTGCCAGAAATGTATAACACGCTCATCTCTAATGATAATCTCTCTCGCTATTTTTGTAGTTTGTGTTGAAGAGGAGGTCAGCATATTTTACTCTATAAAGATCGAGTATGGACAGGACTAGAGATGAACGAACTGATCTGTAACAAACCATTTATTGACAAAACTGAAACTTTGGCAATTTGACAAAACTAAATTAGCTGATGGCATATGTAACACAAGAAAAGAAAAGCAGAGGGGGAGAAGGATCACAGGCGGGCTTCTGACATTACCTGAGACTCTCAGCCAATTATGAGTGGCTGGTGGAGAGTTTACATTGCTGGTGTCATATTCAGAATATAAGATACTGTGGTCAGTAAGAAGAGCCATTTTGTGACAGACAGCCTAGAGGACAGATGTGTTAACACTGCAAGATCCAAAACAATTGTTCCAATGCAAATATATTGGTACTGGAAAAACAACAACAACAACAACAACATTGCAATAGGACTACAGAATTATTGGAATGGAGGACTAGTGGAGTACAGTTTAGTTAGATGGAAATTACAGATAGGCAGAAAAAAAATCAGCTGGGGGGAGGAGCTCTGCACTCTGTTGTGAGTGTTCATATCCCTGCAAAACTCTAAGCTGACTCACACAGTGTGTTCTAATCTAATACTCACTGACCAGGTCAATCTTGTGGTGCTAAATGTCATCTTCAAGTACTTTTTGCAATAGTGGTTTTTTTTGTTAAACAACAAAGAAAAAAATTGACAACATCCTTTACTAAGGAAAGGGTTAATGTTAGCCAGTGAAAAGGCTACCATTGAAACCCCATTCTTACCTTTTATCCACTGCCACCATGAGTTCCTGGAAGAGCCAGGTAACAGCGAGTGCCCCGCCATCTGAGGTGATGGTCAGGCACTGAGAGGGCCCCAGGCTGGTGTTATTAAGCTGGAAAGATCTGAAAACTATGGACCTTCTGACCCTGGTAATGCTACTACCGCTCAACTGGCAATTCCCTTCAGTATAGCTCCCATAAAGGTAAAATTACATGAACTGAAGTTTTGTTTTGTTTTCCTTTTTAACTTCATATAAATGTAATCCTGTCATATTCCTCTATCAAGTTTTGCAAGAAATTGCACAAACTATATTCAAATTATCCAACTGTTGGAGTATTATGCAACCTTTATGCAAATATAATGAGACAGATATGGGAACAGATTGATATGGGGAGTCATTTTTAAAGGAAGGGAACAAGAAAATAGCTACAGATGGACATCATCATCGCTTAATTGTCTGTGGCTACTTGAGAGTGTCACTGTAGCAGAAGATAAGAAAATCTAGGGTTGGCACATGCTGTGTATTTCATAAAAGTGATTTGACATATCAGTATTACACTAAATTATAGTCAATGTACATTTACTACTACTTACAGGACCTCACCAACTGATCAGTTCTGAGGGAAAGAAGCAATTACTACAAATTTATATCACTGTATGGTAGGATGCATGAAGTACATGAGATAATGAAAGAATATCAAATGCCCTAAAACATAGTACTAACACATTCATAATAGATGTAAAGAGAAATAGATTCTAGGTAACATTTATGATATATAAATGTCTGTATATTAACCCTTTCCTGACATCTGTCTTAATAGTACTGCATATGTTAGGTCTTTAAATAATGTGGCCGCTCAGGAACTGAGTGGCTACCATAGCCACCAGCGGGCTATTGCCTCGGTCAGACACAAGTCATTTTCCCAGCAGACCATGGACGCCATCATTTTGGGAAGGATCGCTGGCCCCCGTGACCATTTCCAATACCATGAAGGCTATTGAAGACTCCTAGGCTTGTCATTGTATGAGTTTATAGGGATTTTACAATGCATTGCAATGTATTAACATTGCAGTACCTTGTGTTGGTGATCAGGCTCCCTGGGGTTCAATAACAGTAAATAACTGTAAAAAATGTAAAAAAATATATATATATTAAGTATAAAAAAGAATAATAAATTTAAATCACCCTCCCTTTCCCTAGAACACATATAAAATAAAAAAATAAAGAAAATACAAACACAATGAGCGGCAAAAAAAAACGAAGCCCGCCAGAAAGTCGTGCAAATACAAAACAGTACAAATATTTATTTCAGCAGAACTATAGTCTTTTTACTGAAAAAAGTAGTATTTTGCCGATGTGTACATGTATTTCAAACTATTACTATATTGCTTGCTATGCACTTGCTGTTCTCTATATTGAAATCCACCAAAAGATAGTCAGAGACAGAAATATCCAAATTAGTATATTATAATATCACTTTACTTACATAAAATAACAGACAAAGTTAGAATTTTAAAAAGTGCTAAAGATTACCTTTCACCACCTCCACCAACTCCTATTTTTTGTATCTTTTAACAGGTGACTCTCCACTGATTCTGTCACAGTTGCAGTTTCTTCTCTAGCTCCTACCATTCTGCTTCAGCCCAGGACCACCCACCTGACAGTAGAGAGTCTAATTAGCATATTGGATGATGAAACTAAGAGAAATTATTGCTCAGCAATGGATTCTGTGTGTCACAATATGCAGTTCTGTGGGGCGTCATATGATGGAATTAATTTCTGTCAAACAAAATGCATGTATTGGAAAACCTCTCTGTATCTGATGGGAGTGTTTCTTTTCTTATTCAGATGTGTGCTTTCCTTTTCTGTTTTTTTTTCTGATTTGTAGTTAATCCAGCAGAAAAAAATGCTATATTCTGCAAGTACAGGAGTCAGTGTATGTCATAAAAAAGTGGATTTAGGCTGACATGACTGTGGCCACAACTCCCTACACACAACCACAGATCGCAGTGTTGCCCTGTGACTCCCTCACTAATGTAAGTGAACAGAGTTGCATCTAGTGGATGTTACGACCACAAATTGTAGTCGAAAAACAGTCAAACACTGATTATAAAGTGCAAAGCTTGTAAATAAATCCTCAGGAGACTTACAAACAGTGGGCTTATGCTTGCGCCAACACAACTTTAACATACATTATTCATATCATAGTGTAAGCAGAATTTTGCATTATTAGGACATGCTATGTTGATATAGTGTAGCTTCCTGATGCAGATATCCTTCTATAACCTACAGCCAAGAGTCATGCTGGGTAAACTGCGACTATTGATTACAGGTGATTGGGGGTCTCTCAGCAGCTGTCCCCTCCCCCAATCGGCTTTTCTCATGGGGACTGGTCATATAAAATATGTTTGATCAAAGTGGAAAACTGCATAAAAGAATAAGGCTGACTGTATACGGCCACAGCCAGGAAACCATAGGTCATATGTTGGCTGTATTTACCAGCCCAGCTTTGGCTCAGCTGAACTAACTAGAATGTCAATTCAAGTCAGATGAATCACAGTTGTACCTGTAAATGCGTATGATACACAGACCTTGTTTCTGGGTCAGAACGTGGCAGTGTGAAGCCATCAAGACTGATTTTCTCTTACAATTATATCCTGCCTGTATGAAAAACCATATAACCTAGAGTTACATTAGTTACTCCAGTTTTAGGAACTGCAACTTTATTTTAGGTGATATTTCAAAGCAGATACATGAAGGAAAAAATAGACTAGAAACAAGGTCAGGAAACAATGATATAAAGTACAGGATAGATTGTGAAAATATGAAAATGCAAACACTGCTAGACATTTCAATCAATTTTCTTTCCCATTGGGAGCAAAGTAAGGATAAAAATCAGTCAGTACTGAAGATACTGAAGTGTACATCTAATGAGTGAATGTATAAATTACAACTAACCATTCCAAAAGTTCATGATGTAGTGCCTAATTAGTATGCCACTAAGAGGGTCAAAAATGACTACTTTATCAGAGGCCTGGATGCTGAAATGCAAGTTGGTGGATGTAAGAGGAACCTTCAATTTGTTCTATTATGAGCATGTAATATTCACTCTAACAAAGTGGCATAATAGTATAATGTTGTACCGTGTTAGCCATTGAAAGTAGTGAAGAAATCAGGCGATACCTTATAGAGGCTAACTGAGTATATTTATAAGTAAGCTTTCAGAAGACTAGCTTCCTTCATCAGACATGGTGTTATACAAAAACTGAAAATTCACAGATTTTTTTATATACCCTATACACATGGTCTTCAAAGGATTTTAGAGTCCTTAAAAAAAAAAAAAAAAAAAAAAATGCAATCTAAGTAGAGAAGTTATTTACAACCGGTCAAAAAACAATCTGGAAAGTTGTGGTGCATGACAGAGGCATGTTATCTGTTTGCTATCAGTAGGTGATTTGTGACCCTCACAGTTCATACATAGTGTGACATGAAGCTGGCATGAATATTAAGTCCAAATTGCAGAGTTTTAAATTTTTGCATAAACTTGTACTCCCATTGTTTCCTCTCCTCCTGCGTCTTAAAATGTCCCATTAAAACCACAACCCGCAAATCTTCAATAGAGTGGTTTTCTCCGGAGAAATGTGCGGCCACTGGGAGATCTGTTCTGCTGTTATTAATGTTGGATCTGTGTGAGTTAATTCGCTGACTAAGTCTCTGCCCTGTTTCCCCCACATAGAGGCCTGTGGTGGGACATTGCACACACATTATGAGATACACCACATTGGAAGACCTGCAGGAAAATGTTCCCCTAATTCTGTGCACCTGTTGTGACTGTGGGATAGGTACACTGTCAGCGGTGAGGATGTGCTTGCAGGTCATGCACCTTTTTTGTAGGCAAGGTGAGGTGCCATTTTCAGTTGGGGCCTTCAGGGCACTCCAGACAAAAATATGCCTCAGGTTTGGTGATTGTCGAAAAGAAAGGAGAGGGGGGACTGGACATATGTCCTTGAGTCTGTTGTCCCTATGTAGCACAGGTTGGAATTCCTTGGCAATCCTTCGTAGGATTTCCAGCTGAGGGTTGTAGGTGACAACTAGGGGCACTCGGGCATCTTTCTGGGTCTCTCTATATGTTAGCAAACTGTCTCTGTTACTGGCTGCCGCTTTGTTTAATTGGTTGTCCGTCACTTTTGGTTTGTGGCATAGTGAAATTCTTGTCATGAAATCATGATATTAATTTTGCCCTTCACATTTATTAGTTTCATCAGTTTTGTTGTTCCTTAAATCTTTAGAACTGATACCAGAACTGATACAAAAAGTCTATACCATCAGTTTTTATCACAATGGTCGTATTGAGCTGCCAATCACCGTTCCTCCTCTCACCCGATTCCAATATCAGTTAAAACCAGGCTGCCACTAGACCGCACGTATTAAAAAACAGCAAATATTTACTGAAATAATTATCATTATTTTGTTATTATCATTAAAATATGACCTGTTTTCCTCCTCATTGTTTATAAACAGCCAAATGTGATAAAGGAGCAACAGTCTGGGAAAACACATGGTGTTTGGGGCTTCCCAGCCTAATAACAGTCTGTAACTGCCCCAGTACCCAACCATCACTAGATGGTCACATGTTGGACCATACCCCGCTCTAGCCAGCATCTCTGGTGGTGATGGATACTGGGGAAATAATGGGGGGGGGGGGGGTTATTTGTAGCCTTTTTACTGGTTTACTATGAGACCCAACTTAGTAATGGATTCTGTCAATCAGAAAGCTGTCCACTACTAAGATGATAATAAAGTATTTAAAAAAACAAACACACATAAGAATGTTTTTTTATTAAAATAAAAACTCCCCCACAAATCCCGCTTTGACTATTTTATTAAAAAAAAAACAAAAAAACAAGATGATCATCAAGTAAGTCCAATGAATCCAAAGTAGTCCTGGGAACTTGTAAAACAAAAACACAGAAAAAACAACTGAGGCTAGGGCTTGGGGTGACATAGCCACAGTGCTGTTCCACAAGGTCACACAACTGCAACATTGTTCCATGTGCATCTCATAATATAAGTCCTGTGACAAGTAGTCAAATATGTCAAAAACTATATGTATTTATTTATTAAAAAGACTAATAGTCCAAAATAAATTGGATTAAAAATAAGTGGATCCACAGTTCTTCAACTTTAAAGACAAGTAAAAATGTTCACTAAAAATTTGTGTAATTGGTTCAGTATGACAGGTTCAGTATAGTATTAAAACTCACAGACTATGTTCCAGAGCAAGTGCTTTCACAAGTCACAAACTTCATGGATATAATGATCCAAAAAACAGTATATAAAGTTCAGCTGAAAGGTTCAATCAAAGCTCAACGTGTTTCGGGGGACATATGTATAGAAAACCTCCCTTCATCAGGAGACCAGAATTCAACACCAGTAAATAAAGTCAAATTTACGTACTTTACATAGAGATCAAACTGTGTATCTTCACTTACTTCCTGTTTGAGTGAGAAGGTCATATACGGGAAGTGGGGCAACCCCACTCCTGACCACACTTACCGGATGGATCATGCCCCAACTAATGTGTATAACTTCCTTCTCCCACCGGAAGTGGGGAAAAGCCACCTCTGGTCTTCTTAAAAAGTTATTCTATGTTGCCCATGGTAATCAAAGTGGATATGGTGGAAATGTCTATTAGGTCAAAGGTATCATAGTACATCATGTTCCAAATTATTATGCAAATCGGATTTAAGTGTCATAAAGATGTAATTTGTAATTAATGTAATTTTTAAGTAGGAAACCTACATAAGAGACATTATTAAGCAGGCCACAGGTTTCAAGCAATATGGGAAAGAGAAAGGATCGCATTGTTGCTGAAGAGAGTCAAATAGGGCAATTCATGTGTGATCATCGTACTATGAAGATATTGGTGGCTGATTCAGAGGACAGATGGGTTCTTGCAGATAAAGGCATAATTAGAAATGTTTCTGCCAGACAAATTCATTAGATTAAGAGAGCAGCTGATAAAATACCTATACAAAGAAGCAAACAGGTATTTGACGCTGCTGGTGCTCTGGAGCCCCACGAACCTCAAGGTGTAGGATCTTCCAGAGGCTTACAGCTGTACATATCTCTACTATTCAGCCACCCCTAAACAGTGCTCACAAGTATAAACAATTGCAGTGGGCCCAGATATATATGAAGACTAATTTTGAAACAGTCTTGTTTACTGATGAGTGCTGTGTAGCCCTGGATGATCCAGATGGATGGAGTAGTGATTGATTGGTGGATGATCACCATGTCCCAGCAAGGAGGTGGAGGAGTCATGTTTTGGGCAAGAATCATGGGAAGAGAGTTAGTAGACCCCTTTAGGTTCCCTGAAAGTGTGAAAATGACCTCTGAAAAGTATGTAGAGTTTGTAACTCTACTTATCTTATCTTTCTTCCATGGTACAAACCATCTCATGCAGCAAAGAATACCTCTGAGTCATTGGCTACTGTAGGCATAAAAGGAGAGAAACTCATGGTGTGGCCGCCATCCTCCAGTGACCTCAACAAGTTCAAGGGATGTCAGAATTCTAAAGGTGATATCAAAGAAGGGGTCCTATTTTAGCATGTAACTTGGGCTGTTAAAATGTTTTTGTTTGAAATAGCTTTTGATTTCTGTGAATTTTGAACTTTTAATGCTTCAAATTCTACAAATTACCATTTTCAGTTCTTTACAACCTATAACATGTTTAGAAACTCAGTTGTGCATAATAATTTGGCGCAGTGGATTTAGATTTTTTAATTTGTGAAAAATAAATGTTATCATTGGGAGGTTTTTCCAATAAAATTTGATTTATAATCTAAGAGTTGAAGAGTTGTAATTTGCATCAACTATTTAGGAAAATCAGAGAAAAATATAATTTGCATAGTCATTTGGAATGCGTCGTATATAGTACATACTAAAACATTATAATTCATAAGATCAATGTTTTTACCATATCAATGTAATGTAATAACCATTAATTTGACTAAGAAAGATAAATAACTAAATAGTTAGATATAATAACAATAAATAAAGGAGAAAAAAAAAAAAAAAAAAAACAATAACGTATGTATCCGGAAAGTGGGACCAATAAATTAGCAGTCAAATAGGGCCCTTTCAACCTTTGGGACTGTCTAGATTTTGCACAGTATTAACAATTCTTCCACTAAGACACCAAAGGAGACATTTACCAGTATCCCATCAGTTTACCTCTATGATATTTTCTGACATGTCTCAATAACATATCAGTAAATAGAGAGTAACATTTACTTTACTGCTTGGATTAGAGTGCACTTTTTAATCTGAATCCAGATTTTTCATTTAGTCCCATTGACACAGGTGTATAAAATCCAGCAACTAGCCATGTAGTCTGCCTTTACAAATATTTGTAAAAGAATGGATCGTTCTGAAGAACTCCAGTGTAGTCCAGTCATATGATACCAACTCTGCAACTAGGAAGTTCTTGAAATTTTTCCCTCCTAGATATTACTGAAAAGTGGAAGTGTTTAGGAACCCCATCAACTCATGCCATGTAAAGTTACAGTGCAGGTAGCCGAGAGCCAAGGCGCATACTGCATAAATGTCACCAATGCTCTGCTGACTAAATGACTGCAGAGTTCAAAACCTCCTCTAGAATTAACATATGCACAAATACAAGAGATTTATCAACCAAAAAGGGCCACGATGCGGCATAATTTTCTTAAAAAAACTGTCTAACATGCCTTGCTCCACATTGATCAAGTGTTTTATACACTTTTTAGACACTTTTATGACTTTTACAAAATAGAGGCATGGCTTATCAGAACTGTGCATGATTTTGTGGGGACTGGGCATGGCCTAATTTTCTGGCGTTGTCAGGATTCTCGATCCGGCTGCTGCATCTTTAACGTTACCATGTCAAGCTGGGAAGCTTTTGCAGTTTCAGGGGCTTCCTGGTTTGGTCCAGTTAGCAGCTGAGGAGGCCTATATAAGACCACGCCCTCCTGAGAAAATTGCCGAATATTTTAGTTTGCTATTGCTAGCTTGGCTATCCATTTTGTGTGTGTTTTGTTTGCTTTGTGACCACTGGCTTGCTTCCTGGATTTTCTTTTTGCCTCCAGATTCTTCTTTGATGTTCCCGGTTGGATTTTTGACCATTGGCTTGTTTCCCAGATACTGCTCTCATCTTCTGATTTTGTCTATTATATTCTCGTCTGGTTTTGACCCTGCTGTACGACTTCTCTTATCTCCATGCCACTGCATAAGTTTTAGTGGATTTTGTTCTGGTTTCTGCATCCGTGCATTTATTATTGGTACATCTCTCTGTCCATCTTGTCTCATGACAAGCTCTGTTGAAGGCGTCTGGCGATTGGTCTTGGCTCGCAGAAATGTGCTAGTTTTAAATAGCTCTCTCTACTGCTTGCAGTTATCAGCCAATCTCCTGCTATTGCTTTTATTGTGGCCTTGCATCTACAGTATAATCTTAGACTAGGCAGTCTAAGAATATGAAACAAACAGCATCAGACACTTTGATAAATCTTGTGCAGTTTAAGGCTGATTTGTCTAAATTTAAACTTTCTAACTTTTAGACAGTATTAGTATATCTGCCCCACTGTTTGGCTGTTTTTAGGGGCTGGTCTAGGCCCTTTAGTTCCAGTGAAAGGAAATATTAATTCTTCACCATTTTAAGACATATGGACAATTGTATGGTTCCAAATTTCTGGGAATAGTTTAGGAAAGGCCCTTTTCTGTTCCAGCATGACTGTGCTGCAATGCACAAAGCAAGATCCTTAAAGACATTGTTGGGTGTGTTTAATGTAAAGTAACTTAACTGGCTCAAACAAAGCCCCGATCTCAAACCCAACGAACACGTTTGAGATGCACTAGAACACAGACTATGAGCCAGCCAGTCTCATCCAATATCAATGTCTGACCTCACATAAGCTCTTCTGGTTGAATGGCCAAAAATTCCCATGAACACATCCCAAAATCTTCTAGAAAGTCTTCCTAGAAGAGTGGAAGCTGTTTTGGCTAAAAATGGGAACCAACTCCATATTAATGTCTATGGATTTAAAAAGGCATGTCATAAAAGCTTCTGTAGGCGTAATGTGTAGGTGTCTCAATACTTTTGGCAATATAGAGTAAGTGCATGTGATCAGTTACATACGTGTATTTTCCCTAAGCTTCACAGTATGTTATGATCACCTATCTATTACAGCATTAGTTGTTCATTTTTGTAATTCACTGAAGCTGTATGCTTTTGACATAAAGTAGTGTTCCTATTTGTGATGATAATTCTTAGGATGTTGATGTTGGCTATGATATGATGTTAACAGTTTTTAGCACTATTCTTTCTTTCTTTCTTTCTTTCTTTCTTTCTTTCTTTCTTTCTTTCTTTCTTTCTTGTTTGATTAGTGATTATTTTTTTCCCTGTTATTAGTCAAATTTGCTTGAAATCTGTGAGCCTGTACATTGCTTGCAGAGAACTGGACAATTAGGGGTACAAGGTGAGGGGGTTCCTGTGTATTTCAAGGTTTTTCTAAATATTAACTGTTTCTAAACAGTTAAGCAATGCTGAACTGTGTTTCGTGGTGATGTTTTGCTGATGGATTATTCCCCACGTGTACCTGATGATGAACAATTTGTACATGTCTGTTTTTAGCATCTGTCAAATGGCTATAATCTTCAGTAAAATATATGAAGAATTCACCCTATCCCACTCTGCATTATACATATACAATATATGATCACTTAGCTTTCCTTTGATTTTATACAGGTAGTTTGTAGACTATGTGAGGCGTCCAGGAGTATATTATGGCGATGCCTAAATGCCAGTTAAAATTACCTGAAAGAAAACCTGCCACCTTTACTGACATATCTGTTTTAGTGAGTCTTTGCATACCCAACAAAATAACAATTCTGGACCATGTTTTCTGTATTGTGCTATTCCTCTATTATTCCTCCTAGAAATTTATGACTAAATAGCTGGGTGGTACCATTTTCCTTGTCAAAGGGGTGTGTTCCTACACTGTCTAGCACAGTCAGCACAATTAGATATTGTGGGAGTCTGTATGGACACACCAGCAACTAGTAACATCCAGGTTTCATTTTTTTTTATACATTTTTAGTAGCAATAACAGAAGAATGATACAATACAGAGTTATAAGAAATAAGGCTCCAGAACTGATACATTATGGGAAATTACAGCATTTACTAAATTAGGCACATCATGTGAGATCACAAGTCCTTTTTAAGTATGTCTTATCCTCATAACTATGACAATCCACATAATGATGTTCACATATTATGCATTTCTATGTGTATAACCTTCCAATATTAGTTAATTTTTACTACTCCTGTCTGATCTTTCTTCCTTATAGGCTTACTATATTGTATTCTGTTAGAAAGCAGCAGTCATGGTTAAATAAAAATAGTATCATTTATGTTGTGTAACATATTGCACCTTCACTATAAAAGGCAGAGTATGTTTTAGAAAATCACTTCACTCTTGCAGTATGAATGTCATATATTTTGCCAAGAAACATCAACATAAAGAGGAACTGAGAGTCTAGCACACCATTGAAATGCTAATCAATCTCATTCACTGTTCTTCTGGATTATTTATAACCAAGGGAGAAGGATATGCTTTCTGCTGAAAGTTAAATTGCAACATAGATATTTATATTTGAGCTATGAATCTCTTCATTCTTATTTTTAGGGGGAAAAAACGCTCTCTTTTATCTAAAAGTTAATTAATTTCTAAGAGTACCGGTTCCAGCCTGGAAATAAGAAGATTGTTAACACTGATGGAAGCTTGGCACAGTCATTGGATTTTAAATGACTTGACTTTTCTCAAGTGGGTAAAATGACAAAGAGACACATATGGAGCCTTCTGTATCATCAGCTGATAATTTATCAACACCTGCAACATTCTATGGTCAACCGTGTCAAGCTATCTCTTTCATGGAGAGTGGCAAAAAATGATTCTCATAGACCTCAAAGCCATCAATTCCATATTAAGAATTCTACTACAAAGTGGCAGAAATTGTATACACCTATCGTAGATTTTCATTCAGGCTGTATTTTTTGCAATCCCATGTTTTCTTATCTGTACTAGTGCCAGTCTTTTGATGCTCAGTGATTTTATGGTAGTTCCATGGTCAGTGTATTTGTAACTACATAGGCCAGTCTCCTCATATGCCACAGTTTGTTGATTAATTGTTTAACGATTTAAATTAGTTCTAGTTATGAAGCTCTGCTTCCCTATATAAGTAGATACAGCTTATGGGGGAAGCATTTCCAATGCAGGTAGGCATTTCCTAATGCAGAATCCATCTTAACCGAAGTGCAGATTAACCAAAGTGCACTTTCACATGGCACTTAGACAGGCCAACCAAAGAAGAACACCAGGTAAACTTGAACTCAAAACAACAAGCTTTATCACATGGTATGATATAGCTGCACTGTCACTTACTATGTTAGCAATTGTCTTCCTGCAGAACTCCCCTCCATCTCTACCACCATTGCACACTATCCATATCAGTCCTTCTCTTCTGCCTTTTCCCATGTACAGCTCTCACACACTTTTCACTCTCTTTAACCACTCCAATCCATATACTGCTTTTAGCAGTGAAACCAAACATAAACATCCACATAAATCACTGAACCACCTTCTGTCTTTGTCCATTTTGCTCCTCCTAGCTGCTGGGGACATCTCTCCAAACCCTAGCCCTCCTTCTTTCCCTAATTTTTCCTCTTCCTACACACACAGGAATCCTACAAACCTAATCAATATTTGCCGTGTTCCCTCTCCTTATCTTTCTCCTGTCTCTTTTAACTGTTCTCTCTGGAACACCCGCTCAGTGTGTAACAAACTAGAATATATTAATGACTTATTCCTCAGTAAATCTCTCAACATGCTTGCCCTTACTGAAACCTGGATCCAGCAGTCTGATATGGCCTCCCCTGCTGCTCTGTCTCATGGTGGCCTACAATTCTCACACACCTCTAGGCCTGACAACAGGAAGGGTGGAGGGGTAGGGTTTTTTCTGTCATCACAGTGCACTTTTCAGGTTATCCCACCGGTACCCTCACTCACATTCCCCTCATTTGAAGTACATGCTATCAGACTTTTCCGCCCACTCTCCTTACATGTAGCTGTGATCTACCGTCCACCCGGCTCACCCTACCAATTTCTGGATCACTTCGCTTCTTGGCTTCCCCTCTTTTTATCCAGTGAAATTCCTACCCTCATCATGGGTGACTTTAACATCCCCACTGACACCCCTATCTCCCCAGCTGCCTCACAGTTTCTCTCAATAACCACTTCTTTTGGTCTTTCACAACTTTCCTCTTCCGCCACACATGTAGATGGCAACACCATTGATCTTGTCTTTCATCGACTCCTCACAGTTTCTAAATTTACTAACTCTTCTCTGCCACTCTCTGATCATAACCTTCTATCTCTCACCATCAGTGCTTTCTCTCCTTCACAGGACACACCTACTCAATATACATATAGGAATTTATGTGCTATTAGTACCTCTCAGATAATCTACAGTCCTCTCTGTCCCCCATCTCCTCAATCTCCTGCCCCAATCTGGCCACCAGTCACTATAATGAAACCCTTAAGAGTGCATTGGATGAGGCGGCTCCCCCCTCCACTCGAAAAGTTAGATGCAGGAGGCAGCAAACCTGGCACACGCCACAGACACGTTTTCTTCAGCAGTGCTCTAGGTGTGCTGAACGTCTGTGGAGAAAATCTTGTACACCTGCAGACTTCCTCCACTTTAAATTTATGCTTAAAACCTATAATTCTGCCCTTCACCTAGCCAAACAAGTCTATTTCACCGCTCTCATTTCTTCTCTCTCCTGTAACCCTAAAAGGCTATTTGAAACTTTTCACTCCTTACTCACTCCCAAGGTACAGATGCCATTCACAGACCTTAGCGCAGATGACCTGGCCTCTTATTTCCATGATAAAATTGATAAGGAAATAACTGCCCAATCCCCAGGTGACACTGACCCCCTCAGTGGCCACACTTCAGACTGTTCATTCTCACCTTTTGAACCTGTTACAGAGGAGGAAGTATCTCAGCTACTTTCTTCTTCTCGCCCTATGACCTGCAGTAGTGACCCTTTCCCCTCACACCTTCTCCAGTCTCTGTCGCCTGCCGTCATGACTTACCTTACTAAAATATTTAACCTCTCTCTCTCTTCTGGAATGTTCCCATCCTCTTTAAAACATGCTATCATAACTCCACTACTGAAGAAATCCTCCCTTGACCCGTCCTGTGCTGCTATCGACCTGTCTCTAACCTCCCTTTCAACTCCAAAATCTTGGAACGCTTAGTCTATTCTCGTTTAATAAATCTGGCTTCCGCACTCTGCACTCTACTGAAACGGCCCTCACAAAAGTCTCCAATGATCTCCTGACGGCTAAATCCAAACGTGACTACTCTCTTCTTATTCTTTTAGATCTCTCGGCAGCATTTGACACTGTTGACCATCAACACCTCCTCACTATGCTCCGTTCTGTCGGCCTCACGGACACCGCACTCTCCTGGTTCTCCTCTTATCTCTCTGACCGCACTTTCTGTGTATCATTTCCGGGCTCTGTTTCTTCCCCTCTTCTCCTTGCCGTTGGGGTTACTCAGGGCTCGGTCCTAGGTCCCCTGCTCTTCTCCCTCTACACAGCCCCCATTGGACAAACCATCACTAGATTTGGCTTTCGGTACCATCTTTATGCTGATGACACCCAATTATATACGTCATCCCGTGACATCACCCCTGCACTAATACAGAACACCAGTGACTGTTTCTGTTGTCTCAAATATCATGTCTTCGCTCTATCTGAAACTGAATCTCTCAAAGACTGAATTACTGCTGTTTCCACCATCTAATAGATCTGTCCCTGATATCTCCATTGCAGTCTCTGGCCTTACCATAACTCCTAGGCAGTATGCCCGCTGCCTCGGGGTTTTGTTTGACGCAGACCTTTCCTTCACCCCCCATATTCAATCACTTTCACGCTCATGTCATCTCCACCTCAAAAAGATCTCCAGAATCCGCCCTTTCCTTACTACAAATACAGTAAAGACACTTATTGTTGCCCTGATTCACTCTCGCCTTGACTACTGTAACTCCTTACTAATCGGTCTTCCCCTTACTAAACTCTCCCCTCTACAATCTATTCTGAATGCGGCGGCCAGGCTCATCTATCAGCCTAGACGCTACACCCTACTGCATAACCCCGGTTGGAACTGAGTTCCGATCGGAGGTTTTAACCCCTTGAATGCCAAGTTTAACCCCTTGGGTTCTGCCATGTTGCCGCTCCCCTTGGGACCCCCAGCGGCGAGATCGGGGGGTGCCCATATCTATAATCTGCAGCCCGGGGTCTGCCCAGTGACCCCAGGCTGCCTGGAGCCCCCACTACCTGGTTGATCCTGCCGAGACCTCTGGAAGTTAGGCTATGCGTCTGCATAGCGCTAACTTCCTGTATAGACTGCAAGAAAATTGTATGCTCGTGTTTTGCAGTCTATAGTACAGAGCCAGCAATCAAAGCATTTCTGGCTCAGGTATCCAAATGGGACACATGAATAAATTTAAAAAAGTGAAAAAAAATGAAATAAAGTGTTTGAAAAAAATTTATAAAAGAATAAAGCCCCAAAAATTCCCTTTTCCGATATAAAATGAATTATATAAAAAAAAAAACTAAAAATTACTAAAAACAATGCATATTTCGTATTGCTGCATCTGTAACAACCTGTACAATAAAACTGAAACAATATTTAACGTACATGGTGAACGTCGGGGGAAAAAAAAAACGGAAAAAACCCGCCAAAAGTAATGATTTTTTGCCATCTCACCTTACAAAATATGCCATAAAAAGTTATCAAAAAGTCATATGTACCCCAAAACAGTACCAATAAAAAGCACAGGTTGTCCCGCAAAAAATAAGCCCTCAACCAACTCTGTAAACTGTTACGCATCTCAGAAGATGGCGATGCAAAAACAATTAATTTATGTCCCCAAATGGGTTTTTGTTCTGCAAAATTAGTATCACATAAAAAAACAATATAAATTAGGTATCGCCGTAATCGTACCGACCCATAGAATAAAGGTAACATGTTACTTATGCTTTATGGTGCATGGTGAAAAATGTAAAAGGTAAAACGCAGTGCCAGAATTGATGGGGTTTTTTTTAATCCACCAAGAAAGAATTAATAAAATTTATTCAATAAGTTATAGGCGCCCAAAGATGATGTCATTACAAAATACATCTCACCCCGCAAACAACAAGCCCTCATATGGCTACATCACCAGAGAAATAAATAAAATATAGCTTGTACAATGTGAGCGTATATCAGGGTACAAACCAGATTTAGAGCTTATGAGGAATAATAAACCAGAAGTGACCCCCAGAGTGACCTCCCCAATAATAGGAACTACTGGGGAAATAGTAGGGAATTTGGTGTTCCCAATGCACTTCGCACAGCTTACCTATTCACTTTTCCCCATCTGCTGTGCAGTCACGTCTGGAATACTAATGCTCACACACCCCTTGATAAATTCTTTGAGGAGTGCAGTTTTCAAAATGGGGTCACTCCTTTGGGGAATCCACTGTTATGGTTACAGGCTCTGCAAACATGACATGGCGTCCAGATACCAAACATCTGAATCTGCACTCCATAAGCCACATACCACTCCTTGCCTTCTGCGCCCTGCTATGTGCCCAAACTGCAGTTTATGCCCACATGTATGACATTGGTGTACCCAGGGTAACGTACTTAATGTCATATGTGGGTATAAACTGCTGTATGGACACAGCTGGGCACAGAATGGAAGGAGCGCTATTTGGTTTTTGTAGCACAGGCTTGGACGGTTTGGATTTTGGATGCCATTGCATTTTTGCAGAGCTGAAACACCAGTAAAGTAGAATCCCCTGACATGTCACCCCATTTTGGAAACTACACTCCTGAAGGAATTTATCCAGGGGTACAGTGAGTATTTTTAACCCCCAAGTGTTGCTATAATTTATTATCCATAAATGAATATGCAGCTGATTGTGAAAGGTGAAAATGACAATTTTCCAGGAATACGTCATTTCAGTGTGTAATATGCTGTGCCCGGCTTGTATCAGAGATGAACGCTCCAAAACCTGTTGTGCCCGGGATACCTGCTTAACAGTTTTTGGAGTGTGTGTCTGTACAGACATAAGCTGGGCACAACATATCGGGCACTGAAATGGCGTATCTATGGAAAAATGTTATTTTTAACTTTTCATTATCATCTGCGCATTCATTTCTGGAAATTAAAAGAATGCAACACTTAAGGGTTAATAATGCTCGCTACACCACTTGAAAAATCCCTTGATGGGTGTAGTTTCCAAAATGGAGTCACATGTATGTGGATTTCATTTTACTGGCAATTCTTGTGCTCTGTAAAGTGACATGGTGTCCAAAAACCAAACTGTGCTCTAAAAACCAAAATAGCACTCCTTCCCTTCTGTGCCCGGCTGTTCCCAAACAGCAGTTTATACCCACATATGGCATTAAGTACGTTATCCTGGGTACACCAGTGTCATACATGTGGGCATAAACTGCCATTTTGGGCACACAGCAGGGTGCAGATGTGAAGGAGCACTATGTACTTTTGGAGCGCAGATTTAGATTGTTGGTTTTTGGACGCCATGTCACATTTGCAGAGACCCTAAAATTGCCCCTACAAAAAGGGGTCACTTCTTGGGGAGTTCCAGTTTATTGGCACCTCCAGGGCTCTGCAAAAACAACATGGTGTCCAGAAAGTCCCTCTAAATCTGTACTCCAAAAGCTAAAAAAACACAGTGCTCCTTCCTTTCTGAGCCCTGCTGTGTGCCCAAGCAGCAGTTTACACCCACATATATAATTTTTTTTCCCCCGGGATAGCCCACTTAATAGTTTTAGGAGTGCATGTCTCTGATGCCACAAAGTGGCCGCAACGTATTCTGAAATTGGATATTTCTTCAAAAACTTCAATTTTCACTTTGTACATTAATTTTTGGGAAGCATTTTTAGGCTCAAAATGATAATACCCCTTGATACATTCCTTGAGGGGTGTAGTTTCTAAAATGTGGTCACTTTTGCGGGGTTTCCATTGTATTGGTACTTTAGAGGCTCTGCAAATGCGACATGGCACCTGAAAACTATTCCAGCCACATCTGCCCTCCTAAAGCCAAATAGCGCTCTTTCCATTCTGAGCCCCACCATGCACCCATACAGCAGATTACAACCACATATGGGGCATTTCTGTGTTCAGAAGAAATTGTGTAACAAACTGTGGGGTGCTTTTTCTTCTTTAACCATTTGCAAAAATTAAAAATATGTCGCTAAATGGACGTTTTATTGGAAAAAAAAAGTAATTTTTCATTTTTACGTCCCAATGTTAATAAAATCTGTGAAATAGCTGTGAGGTCAAAATGCTCACCATACCCCTAGATAAATTCTATGAGGGGTGTAGTTTCCAAAATGGGGTCACTTTTGGGAGTTTCCATTGTATTAGTACTTTAGGGGCTTTGCAAATGCGACATGGCACCTGAAAACTATTCCAGCAAAATTTGCCCTCCAAAAGCTAAATAGCGCTCTTTCCATTCTGAGCTCCACCATGTACCCAAACAGCAGATTACAACCACATATGGCGCATTTCTGTGTTCAGGAGAAATTGTGTAATGAACTTTGGGGTGCTTTTTTCAGTTTTGTCCTTTTGTGAAAATGAAAAATTTGGGGCTAAATTGACGGTTTATTGGAAAAAAAGTAATTTTTCATTTTAATGTCCCAATGTTAATAAAATCTGTGAAACAGCTGTAGGGTCAAAATGCTCACTATACCCCTTGACATGTTCTGTGAGGGGTGTGGTTTCCAAAATGGGGTCAATTTTAGGGGGTTTCCACTGTATTGGTACTTTGGGGGCTCTGCAAATGCAACATGGCACCTGAAAACTATTCCAGCAAAATCTTCCCTACAAAAGCAAAATAGCTCTCTTTCCATTCCGAGCCCCACCATGTACCCATTCAGCAGTTTACGACCACATATGGGGTATTGCCATGTTCAGGGGTCCTTTTTCTCCTTTAACCGCTTGTGAAAATGAAAACTTTGGGGATAAAGTGACGTTTTAGTAATTTATTCATTTAAAATCTGTGAAACAGCTGTGGGGTCAAAATGCTCACTATACCCCTTGATGAATTCTGTGAGGGGTGTAGTTTCCAAAATGGGGTCACTTTTAAGGGGTTTCCATTGTTTTGGTACTCTGGGGCTTTGCAAATGAAACATGGCAACCGAAAACTATTCCAGCAAAATCTGCTTTTCAAACGTCCAGTGTCGCTACTTCCCTTCTGTTTACTGCCGAATGCCCAAGCATCAGTCTACACCCACATGTGGGGTATTTCTGTGCTCTGGAGAAATTGGATAATAAACTGTGAGATGCATTTTCTCCTTTAATCCTTTGTGAATGTGTTAAATTTAGGGCTAAATGAAGGGATTAGTGGAAAAAAATTAAATGTCTAAATTTCACCTCGATATCGTTTTAATTCTTGTGAAATGCTTAAAGGGTTAACAAACTTCCCAAGTGCTGTTCTGAATTATTTCAGGGGTGCAGTTTTGAAAATGGGGTGATTTATGGGGGGGTTTCTAATATATAGTCCTTTATAATCTCCTTCAGAACTGAAGTGGTCCCTAACAAATTAGTTTGGGAAATTTTCTTGTAAATCTGGAAAATCGCTGTTACACTTGTAAGCCTTCTAACATCCAAAATAAATTAAAGGATGATTAAAAGATTATGCCAATATAAAGCAGAGATATGGTAGATAATATTTATTAATGTATTTGGGTGGTATGACTATCTGCCTGAAAAGTAGAGAATTTCACATTTTGAAAATTGCAAATTTTTTCCAAATTTCCATCAAATATCCTATTTTTTTAATAAATAAATACAAAAATATTGATTAGTGTTTACCACTAACATGAAGTACAATGTGTCACGAGAAAACAATCTCAAAATCACTTGTGTAAGTTAAAGCGTCTCAAAGTTCTTGCCACATAAAGTGACACATGTCAGTTTTGAACAACAAGGCCTGGTCCTTAACGCACTTTTGGGCTGTGTCCTTAAGGGGTTAAACAAATTCAGTCAGCATTCCTAACCAGTCATATGTATTTACTCAGGTTTTCTTTGTGGCATAGTAGATATTAATAAAAGTTCAGAAACTGTCAATTTGTCAATCTAGAAGGGGACTAATACTTACAGGTGTATCTCAATAAATTAGAATATCTTTGAAACGTTTATTTCTTTCAGTAATTAGATTAAAAAAGTGACCTCCTATATTTTCTAGATTCTTGACACACAGAGTGTTCTGTTTCAAGTGTTTTATTTCTGTAAATGTTGATTATGGATTACAGGTAATGAAAAGCCAAATCTAAGAAAATTTGAACATTGTAAAAAAAAAGTTCAGTATTGTAAATTCAGTGTGTCACCTGCCAAGGTTTCCTAAGCCTTTAAATGGTCCCTGAGTCTGGTTCAGTAGGACACACAATCATGGAAGACGCTGATTATAAATTGTATTACTGAATTACTGAAATGAATGAACATTTCAAAAATATTCTAATTTATTGAGATGTGCCTGTATCTCAGCACTGCACTGAAGCAAATATTAATCATCACTTTAGGTGTCCTTCCTTACCTTTCTTCTTGGTTAGACACTTCCAGATATGTGTGACAAGAGATGACACCTTTTCAAAACAATATTATTTCATGATACTCTGTCACATGTCTATCATATACAGTGGGGAAAAAAAGGATTTAGTCAGCCACCAATTGTGCAAGTTCTCCCGCTTAAAAAGATGAGGCCGGCCTGTAATTGTCATCATAGGTAGACCTCAACTATGAGAGACAAAATGAGAAAACAAATCCAGAAAATCACATTGTCTGATTTTTAAAGAATTTATTTGCAAATTATGGTGGAAAATAAGTATTTGGTCGATAACAAAAGTTCATCTCAATACTTTGTTCTATATCCTTTGTTGGCAATGACAGAGGTCAAACGTTTTCTATAAGTCTTCACAAGGTTGGCACACACTGTTGCTGGTATGTTGGCCATTCCTCCATGCAGATCTCCTCTAGAGCAGGGATGTTTTGGGGCTGTCGCTGGGCAACACGGACTTTCAACTCACTCCAAAGGTTTTCTATGGGGTTGAGATCTGGAGACTGGCTAGGCCACTCCAGGACCTTGAAATGCTTCTTATGAAGCCACTCCTTCGTTGCCCTAGCAGTGTGCTTGGGATCACTGTCATGCTGAAAGACCCAGCCACGTTTCATCTTCATTGCCCTTGCTGATGGAAGGAGGTTTGCACTCAGAATCTCACGATACATGGCCCCATTCATTCTTTCATGTACACGGATCAGTCGTCCTTGTCCCTTTGCAGAGAAACAGCCCCAAAGCATGATATTGCCATCCCCATGCTTCACAGTAGGTATGGTGTTCTTTGGATGCAACTCAGCATTCACTCTCCTCCAAACACGATGAGTTGTGTTTCTACAAAACAGTTCTACTTTGGTTTCATCTGACCATATGACATTCTCCCAATACTCTTCTGGAACATCCAAATACTCTCTAGCAAACTTCAGATGGGCCCGGATATGTACTGGCTTAAGCAGGGGGACACGTCTGTCACTGCAGGATCTGAGTCCCTGGCGGCGTAGTGTGTTACTGACGGTAGCCTTTGTTACGTTAGTCCCAGCTTTCTGCAGGTCATTCACTAGGTCCCAGCGTGTGGTTCTGGGATTTTTGCTCACCGTTCTTGTGATCATTTTGACCCCACAGGGTGAGATCTTGCGTGGAGCCCCTGATCGAGGGAGATTATCAGTGGTCTGGTATGTCTTCCATTTTCTAATTATTGCTCCCACAGTTGATTTCTTCACACCAAGCTGCTTGCCTATTGCAGATTCAGTCTTCCCAGCCTGGTGCAGGTCTACCATTTTGTTTCTGGTGTCCTTCCATAGCTCTTTGGTCTTCACCATAGTGGAGTTTGGAGTGTGACTGTTTGAGGTTGTGGACAGGTGTCTTTTATACTGATAACAATGTCAAACAGGTACCATTACTACAGGTAATGAGTGGAGGACAGAGGAGCCTCTTAAAGAAGAAGTTACAGGTCTGTGAGAGCCAAAAATCTGGCTTGTTTGTAGGTGACCAAATACTTATTTTCCACCATAATTTGCAAATAAATTCTTAAAAAATCAGACAATGTGATTTTCTGGATTTGTTTTCTCATTTTGTCTCTCATTGTTGAGGTCTACCTATGATCACAATTACAGGCCGGCCTCATCTTTATAAGTGGGAAAACTTGCACAATTGGTGGCTGACTAAATACTTTTTTTTCCCCACTGTATGTCTCTATGTGTGGCCACCCAATGGTTGTGTTGGGAATTGCAGCATGTCATAGGTTTTTCTATCATTTCACAGTATTGTATTTTATGAGAAATTGGAGTCTTTAACCAAATACAATGTTTAGTAATGGTGGACACACCCAGATTTTTTGTTAGTAGAGTAGTTCTAAATGCATCAGCATGAAAGGAACAGTTTTGTGTTGTTTGTAACAAACAACATCTGGATAGTGCAAAACAGCATGTAAGCTTTTGGGAGAAGGGCCCTCACTCCTATTGTTTGATATGTTTATTTCTTTGTCACATTGTAATGTATCATATTATGTGTTCATGTGTCCTGTGATTTGTAAAGTACTGCGAAATATGTTGGCGCTATATAAATAAGGTTATTGTTATTATTATTATTTATTAAACAGACACATTTCCAGATAAGTATGTTAGAGACAAATAAATTTAATGCTGCAGGATCAAAAACGGCAATCTTCATGAGAATGAAAATAAATACTAGATATGGGCAGATATACTGTATATAAAAAAGTATCATTGAAAATACTGTTAAGTACAGATTTGTGATACAGAGGGGCAATTTACTATGGTGGCTGTGCCTGAATTTTAAGCTAAAATAGGCACATTATAGCTACAGTTTAGGTATACAATGTTGCACCTAGTTTTAGGCCATTCTTTCACAAGAGCACATCCCAGGATATGGCCTAACATACAACAACCTGAGCCATTTGGAATAAAATTCTGGCACAAAGTAAACAAACCCATAAGTGGTATAAGAGTACACTATGCAGTCTAAGGCTAAAGGCCCCATGTTGCGGAAATGAAGCATTTTTAGTAGTAGATATTGCTGCGTTGATTCAAAGTCAAGAGTGGATTTACCAGAAGGGAAATGTCTAAGTCTTTCCTTTATATTTTTCATTCCTTTTCAAGCCACTCCTAACTTTGACTGAAAAAACGGCAAAAAACGCTGTGTTTCTGCAAAGTGAAGCCTTAGCCTAAAGGTGCCAGAACACATCCACAACTCATGGAAGAAAAAGCTTCACACAAACACTGAGCTGCAAAAACATAATTACTCATAATTATTGTCATCCTTACTCATGACATAGTGCTTATACCTGATTGTTCACTTATTATCACACATATAACCATGTGGTTGATGGAAAAGAGCTGCCCCAAAGAAACTGGAATAATAACAACCAAGGAGCAGGACTAACCCCTAAGAAAATAAAACTCCAAGTATTGTATCTAAATAAAACCAAAGTAAGTAAATCATGATTGGTATTTCATTAGACTGTACTGGAAAGTACTCGGGATGCCATCCCAATTTTCTCTATATACTGATATTGTTTCACTTTGATCACAAAACCTTGTTTTTCTTTTTTTTCACTAAAAATGTACTCCTTTCAAACAACATCCCATACTTTCCCTCCTACTCCATGTTACACTACGTTCACATCTGAGTCCTGGTATCCATTCTTCTGGTCCGTCAGAGCACCAGAACAATGGACACATGGACTGCTAAATCAGCAGATGACAACGGTGCCCGATGAACCCCATTGACTAGAATGGCATCCATTGATATCTGTTGTTTTAAACTGAAAATGCCGGACAAAAAGTCAGACTTGAAGCACTTTTTTGTCTGGTGATTTTTCAGCGGTCACTGCGATGAAGACTCCAGCACAGATGTGAACTCAGCCTTGGTCATTTTTGTGTACATTATTATCATAATGAAGCAATTGTGTTATCTATGGCTCCTTGAATTATTATACTCTGAGAAGACATTTCTACACTTAGATAGAAATGCCCATATGCATGTTTTGGGAGTCAGTAATGCAATCTCCTCCCGATAGGATTGATGTTCATTATAATAAAAGGAGAAGTCAGGCAGTAAATGATTAGCATAATATAGCAGTAACAGTGCACATTGACACATTCCCTACAAGAAATTGTCAACCAAAGTCTAAGTGTAATGTTGTCACTTGTAAACATGACAAGTGAGCAAAACATCTGCAGATAAATCATATGGACTAAGCAGGCAAAAGTCATACCTTGTAAATGGTAACACACTGCCTATATAAGCATCTCAAAAAGAACCGTTTTATTATTACATTGTATCCCTCCACTGTTATTCTTCCAGCAATTAGAAGATAACAGCTGCTAAAGAGACCACATAGAAACATGAAGCTAGGTACGTAATGTTTCTCAGCAGCCTATTCATTGTGATATTATACTGGAAATTGCTGGGCAGATGTAGTGCAGATGTGTTTGGCATTTTTATCTGCTTCATTTGATTGACAAAACATAAAATGTAAAGTAGTACAAGAAATGAATATCTTAGGTTATCTATTTAACTCCTTCCTGATGCAGACATTTACATTTTTTGCATTTTTGTTTTTCACTCCTCAACTTCCAAAAGCCATAACCTTTTTTACTTTTCCTTTCAAAGAGCTGTTTGAGGGTTTATTTTTGCGGGACAAATTGTACTTCATCATTACACCATTTAATATTCTGTGTAGTGCACAGAAGCTGGGAAGTCACTACGCAATATAAATGGAGATGTGCAATTTGAGTCAAAGGTTCCCAACTAAAACAACAGAGCAAAGAATACATGTCTATCAGAAAACTTTGAATGACTGTTCATGCATAATGGGTTTTGGTAACCACCACAGCACAGATGATGCTTCCATCTTTCATGAAGACCAGACACATTTCTAGAGGTTTTTTAATTCAATGTTTTTAAATTATTCCCTAAACAAGAAGTTAGAAAATACTTGCCCATCCAGTACAACCTTTGATGTTGAGGGAGTAAAACACATCCCAAAAATAAAAATAAAAATGTAAAAGATATTTTTATTTTTAATATATTTATCCTTGGTTCCTATATATTTGTCCTATGGTTTCCAAACAGTTTCCCCCTGTCAAAACTTGAGCTTTTCATACCACATACAGTAACTAGCTCCTTCGTCCACACTTCTGAGAGCCAAAGTCTTAAAGTTAATAGTCTACTCAGTAGTACGGTATGTTTGATTACTCAGACTATTTTTATGTGCCCTACATATTTATGCACACCAAATGATGCCTGGAAGATGGTTACTGACAATCTACACATTGGTGATGTAGTGTAGTTGTGATAGGAAGAAACCAGATGTTTAAATACCAGAAACAATATTTTACTGAACTTGATTGTGATGTACATTAGGCATAAAGAAATTTTCACAGCACTTTAGATACTGCAACTTTAAGTTACCTGAGTTTGTACGAGGCAATGAACAACTCTCCTGTCTCCACAGGAGTTCAAAGACTTAGGCCTCTGGTATTTTGCGCTGCTTCCCAGGACAACATAGATCGGACAAGAACACCATGTAGCAGGACCACAGTATAAAATACTGTTCCCGAGAAGACCTTGCCCCAAAGTAATCTAAAACAACACTGCATACAACACTGGTGGGTCACACCTCGAGACATGCCAAATAAGTCCCCTGTGGTCCTGTAAGAGACAGCCAATGATGTCCTAAGCTTCATTTGTCTGTATAAACTGTTAATGTTGAATGTATTTCTGTGATTCTGTTCCTTTAAGACAGCAGCCATTGTAATTGTGACATGATGCTGGAGTGAGACCCCCCCCCTTTTATATCAGCCTGCCTGTTCTGCAGACAGAGTGTGAGCAGAGAAGCAGGAAGTGACGAGACAGAGAGCAGCAGCCATCTTGGCAAGAGAGAAGACAGGTGTCTGTGTTGTATTGAACTGGTGTGGAGATTTTTCTGTACAGCTAAGCTGTATCTTGGTCCAGAGACAAACAGAGTGTAAAGAGACAACAGGACTAGTGAGTCCACGTGAAAGGAACTGTGCTCAGTGGCTGATCAGTGAGACTGACATTGTGACTGTGTATATGGATACCACAGATAGAGACTCGCAGTGCTGTTGACGTACTGGACAGTAACTGCTAAACCCCGGCTTACATGCTTACATCCCAGCTCAGTGTATGGATTCGGCAGGACTGTCAGTGTGCTGAGTGGAATCTGCTGTTGGATTACATTGCATTAAGTTGGTTTCCCTGTCTGTTAAAGAGGACTTCATTTCTCCCAAGATCCTGATAACCGTGAGGAGAGGACGCTTCACTATAAAAGAAAGGACCGACTTTGGGCCCCACCGCGCGCTTCTACGGACTGTAAGCGGTCCACCTGGACCACTGGGGAAAAGGGAGTGCACCCAAATGTGAAGTCAGGGTCAGTTAGGGATAGTTTTGAGTATATTGTTCATTCGGTGTCCATACTGCAGAAGTGGACAGAGTAAAAGTAGAAACCATTGCAGAATTTGCCTTAAAATTGTTCATGCTATATTGTATATTTTGCTTGTCTTTATCCCTGTCATTTTACCTTTAATAAGCCTTTATTAACTTATAGTAAATATTTTTTTTTTTTTCTTGAACTACCGCGTGTGCGTTCATTTCTGGTTGCGGAGTCCAAACCACCTGCCTTGCTCTCGGTTCACAGTCCAACACTTGGGTACTACCACAGTTTCACCTTACACTTTGTGGAAACAGTATATGGTCCTCAATGGTCACCCATAGAGATGAGCGAATTTCTCAAAAGTTCGATTCGAAGTTCCAAAAAAATTAGCTTCAATCCGAATTACTTTAATAATAAACAGCTATTTCCAGAGAGCCAAAGTGGGCGGGTGGGCGGCAAAATGGCGGAAGCCCTTGGATGGCACGGCCATGTCTCTGTCTCTGTCTCTGTCTCTGTCTCTCTGTCTCTCTCTCTCTCTCTCTCTCTCCAGCACAGACAAGATTTATTCATGTGGAAGGATCTGCTAACAAGCAAAGACACGCCTACCCACACATCACTAGAGAATATCTTGTGACCGTCTGATGTCACAAAGGTCCTTACTAAATATTCATTACCGCAAAGCATCAGGAAATCCGGAATCATGGTGAATCGAAGATTTCCTGAAATTCGGATCGAATTCCACTTTTGCAGAATCAATTTGCTCATCTCTAGTCACCCACATAAGGTTTGCTTAGGAGGGGAGCTTAGACTTCACTCTCGTAGCTCTCTAGTAGCTCTCCATGTAGCACATGTAAATGGCTTTATGGTACATGTATCGAACTACATGGTAATAGCTATTCAGAGTTTTTACTACAGAGAAAGCAGAACAGTACATTTGGCACAAGTTAAGCCTTTCCCGCCAGAGCTATTTTTAAATTTTTGATTTTTACTCCCTGCCTTCCAAAAGTCTTCATTTTTTGTCTTTCCATTCATAGAGCCATATTAGGGTTTAATTTTTGTAATGGTACCATTTAATATTCCATATAATGTACTAAGAAACTGGAAACATTCAGAATGGGATAGAATTAGAGAAAAAGTGCATTTGTGCCATTTTCTTATAGGTTTTATTTTTGCATTCGCTGTGCAGCCAAAATGACGTTACCTATATGTTGCATGTCCTTACAATTATGGCAATACCAAATTTCTTTTTAAAATTTTGAAAAAAAATTCTTGGAGTGACCATATTCTGACACACGTAACTTTTTTATATTTCTGTATATACGGGGCTGCATAAGTCATCTTTTTTTGCGGGTCAGATGTACTTTTCAAAAAACAAATATGGTACTCGCACCACAAAAAATGCGTGACTAGATAATATACCAGGGGCTGTTGGTAGGCTATCAGTAACACGTTATAAACACCACTGCGCTCTTAAACACTAGATGCATATAATTCAATAAATCTTGTCGCTATAAGCCACCTTACATAAAACACCACCGGTTACACTCGAAACATTACTGTATATGCTGGATCTAATCTGCCCATATGAAAAAGACTAACAAGTAGCTGGTCTCAACCTGGCAATATGTCTTCTGTAAGTGCAGGAATCCAAATCCTCCTAGTGTGAGCGAAAGTCCAGGTGCAGCTTTAATAGTGATGAAGTGAAGACCTCTCTTCTTGTGTGAACACTCCAGACAGTAGTGTCCCAAGAAGATTACAGATTCACTTTGTGACCTCACAACCACAGTGATCATTAGTGCATCCAATGTTTTGGAAATCAACTCAGTTGCCTTCCTCATTTTGGTGAATGTCTGATGTTTTGATCGTTTTTTATTCTTTCTTTTTTTTTTTTTTTAAAGCCAGCTACACCGGTTTTGACATTTTTGTAGTTAAGGCATTTTTGGATGCAGGGATGTATAATTTATTTTTCCTACTTATTCCTACCTAGGGAAAGAGGGGTGATTTGAATTTTTAGGTTTCATAGCTATTTCTCTATGACAGGTCTGGGAGCCTTCATAAGTCATAGTGACAGGACGGCTTCTGTGATCTCACACACGGGAGCCGTTCCGGACATAACGGGGAGCTCCAGACTAGCAAACTGGAATAACTGGGGGCTCCAGAGGGGAACACAGAGAATAGTAATGCCTGCAATCAGAGTGAACTTTGATTTTGGACATTAGCACCGGGTCTCTACTGCGTAAAAGAGACAAGAGTGAGTGCCATACTTAACCTCTTGTCCATGTACTATGCCATGTCAGCTTTATAAATATGGCACCAACTCAGAAGCAGAGCCTTATGAAGGCTCCCAGGCCTGTTATAAGTATACTTCTTTTGAGACTTACTTGTGACAGATTTACCTATAGACAGCAATGCAATCATAGTGAAGGCTATGTGACAAGTGTTCTGATGTTCACAGGTTCAGGCTCTCTAAGGTGACTAAATAAAAAAATGTTAAGAGTTTTTAAAAATATCAATCACCCCCTTTCCCTAGAGCTATATAAAAAAAATTATTTTATATATATAAAAATAATAAAAATAATTGAATATAAACAAATTAAGCATCCCTGCGTTCAAAATGCTTGAACTATAAGAATATAAAAATATTTACACGCGTGGACAAAATTGTTGGTACCCCTCGTTTAATGAAAGAAAAACCCACAATGGTCAGAGAAATAACTTGAATCTGACAGACTGGAATTTGCCAAACTACATGTTGACAAGCCGCAAAGCTTCTAGGAGAATGTCCTATGGACAGATGAGACAAAAATCTAAATTTTTGGCAAGGCACATCAGCTCTATGTTCACAGATGGAAAAATGAAGCATATCTTGAAAAGAACACTGTCCCTACTGTGAAACATGGAGGAGGCTCTGTTATGTTCTGGGGCTGCTTTGCTGCATCTGGCACAGGGTGTCTTGAATCTGTGCAGGGTACAATGAAATCTCAAGACTATCAAGGAATTCTAGAGAGAAATGTGCTGCCCAGTGTCAGAAAACTTGGTCTTAGTCGCAGGTCATGGGTCTTGCAACAGGATAACAACAACGGATGGTGCGATCTGACACTGATGTTCCTTGAGCTTGAAGTTCACCTTTAATCTCTTTAGAAGTTTTTCTGGGCTCATTAGTTACCATTCATATTATTCTTCTCTTTGATTTGTTATCAATTTTCCTCCTGCGGCCACGTCCAGGGAGGTTGGCTACAGTCCCATGGATCTTAAATTTCTGAATAATACTGTATGTGCAACTGAAGTCACAGGAACATCAAGCTGCTTGGAGATGCTTGTCTATAATTTTCTTTATAAGCTCCTGAGACAACTCTTTCCTTCACTTCTTCTGGTTCATGTTGAGTGTGGTGCTCACCATGTCACCAAACAGCATAGTGAGTATCTGTAGCCCTATATACAGGCCCACTGACTGATTACAAGATTGTAGACACCCGTGATGCTAATTAGTGGACACAACTTGATTTAACATGTCCCTTTACATTTCACATTATTTTCAGGGATACCATCATTTCTTTCCAGGCCTGTTTCATGAGTTTTATTTTTTTTTAAAATTCTGTTGAAGCATGGTTGAAAAGCAACGTATGACTTTCATTTGTTCATTTTCATACAATTTTTATATACTATTACTTTTGTCAGATTCAAGTTATTTCTGTGTCCATTGTGGGTTTTTCTTTCATTAAACGAGGAGTACCAACAATTTTGTCCACATGTGTAGGCTACAGGGCAGGTCAATGCTGTATTGGGCTGGTTGACATGATGAATGCAAAAAATGTTTCATTCCCTCATCTGTATGAGTGCACACTGTGGCCTAGATATTCATCATGGTGTGTGATGTCTAGAATATTTTTTAAGAAGATGAGCAGTTTGAGTGTCAATAATCCTCGAGTAGCCTCAGGCAGCCACCCAAACTGCCATTTTATAATCTGCCATTGTGTGACAATGTTCTTTGACATGTCACACTAAAGATGTCTGATGCCCTACATAGAACTAAATATCCCCACAACTGAGATTCTACATAAAACTTGATGATTGTGAACACAATTATACATTACTATTGGTTGTCAAAAAAATATAATGATTTTACATGGAATTTCCATTGAGGCACACCTTCTATCTGAAAATTTTAAAATGTTTACATTCGAGAGTCAAGTTGTGGGAAGGGTTGACCATTCCACAGAGAAATTGTTGATAATATTTGTCAAATTAGCACATTCAAATGGCTAAAATAAATGTATTTTTCACATTGAAGGGCAGATACTACGACCTAAAAATCCATGGTCATATTTTTCTCTGATTGCTTCAAAGACAGGTCTGCTGTGGAAAAAAAGATCTATTTGTTCAGTATTTCTTTCTCCAGAGCTGCAATGGTGCTTTATCATGACTTGACTGGGATAGCATGTCAAGGTGAAGCAAATGGCTAGAGTTCTAAAATCTAATTTATTTAAGCTTTGTAATCTCTAAGGATAGCAAAGGTTGTAAATCAACAGAAAAGGCAGGAGAAAGGAAAAAACATCTTCCTTGAATTTATTTTGAAAATGGTTAACAAGGATCAAGCTGCATGTTACTTCCAAAAATTCTCCAAATAATAATGCTATTGGAATATATGTATTCATGTCATTTGTTTTTGGCTTCATCATAAAAGATCCATGTATGTGTCTTTACTTATCTGGTTCCCTTATATTAGTGTGTCTGTGTATATATATATATATATATATATATATATATATATTACACAAATGTGCATATAGAATGAAAAGGCTTAACCAATCATTTTGGTGGTTGTTTTCAATGGTTCTTTTCTATTATTTTTGTTTATGTTTTTTCATGTTAGCTATTCAAATGAATGTCCATCCATGTACACTGTACATGTCCAGAACTGTCTCTCTTTTTGGAAGCTTTCTGCCTTGGTAATGGAGGATGATCACATGCAGGCCATTTAAGACCTATACAGTAGAAAGAATTTGTCTTGGTGAATTAACCCATTTAAGACAAACTCTGCAGAAAAATAGAAATGTATTACTCCAAATTTTAACTCACCATTACTGTACATTTAATTTGATGTAAATGGTCACTACTAGAGATGGGTGAATAGGAGAGTTGGAAGAGCTCAGAAATTAGCTCAAGAAAAAACTCTCCTGTTCCATACAGCCTTGGAGTACCCATGTGGCTGTTCACCAGTGAAGGCTGCCCTCTTTAAGAGGATTACTGCTTTTCCAGTAGTTGTGACACAACTGTCTCAGGTGAGAAACTTATCCTAAGGACTAAAAGGGCCTCATAGAGAAATTTCTTCAATACTACATCATAGGATGCGCACAAGGAGTGCCTCTCTCTGTTTTTCTTTCCACTATAGATTGATGAATTATTTCATAACGGCAGTACTATGAGAAGATGGCCGCTGCCATGTGTTAGACCAGGAAATGCATGGCAGACAATGTCATGTGTGCAGTGACTCACACATCACGTGATGGCAACATCTGACTGTCTCAGTCAATAGACAGTGGTAGGTGGACCTTACAGTGCTGATGTCATATAGACTATATATGGCTGTAATGGTGGAAATGCACCCACATCTGTCTCACTACATCTCATAGCTATCCTATTAGCAGCTAGGCTATAGGCAGCACAACTCAAAAATGAAAACTGAACAATAGTTGTAGGAGTACTTAGAGAGAACCAAGCAATATACACAGGCAGATTATTAGTGCAGAGATAGAATAGAATTGAATAGACATACATAGATGGACATAGGAAAGGTTCAGTCAGTGAGTCTGCTGCAGACAGTTACCCTTTCATTGCCAGGCAATAATCTTTATTGTCTGACAGTATTTGTTGTAATAGAACAGGGGTCGGCAACCCCCAGCACGCGTGCCACTCTTGGCTCATTCCCCTGGCACGGGCAGCCCAAGTCCTCTCCCAGCTGTTTCAATCAGGCCAAACACGGCCAAAACAAAACTACTATTATTATACTGTAGGGTCGCTTCAGATCCCAGAGTATAATAAGCAGAGCCCCAGGGGAGGTGATGAAATATAAAAAAAAACAATGTTACGCACCTTCCCTGCGCTCCGCGGCGGCTCTGTGCTCTGTAGGCTCTTCTGCGTAAAGTCAGAGACCACTGATAGGACCTCAGGTGTCACGTCCGGTGTCATTATGCATAATGACGCCGACGTGACCCTTGAGACCCAATCAGCGGTTGCTGACTTCAGGCAGAAGCGCCGAAGAGAACAGTGACACTCAGGAGCACAGGGAAGGTGAGTAACATTGTTTTTTTATGTTTGTCACCTCTCTTGACCCTCCATTTATTATACTCTGGGGTCTGAAGAGACCCCACATTATAATAATAACTAGTGAGTGGCGAAAATTGGAATATTCTAAAAGTTGGACTATTATACTGTTTGGAGGGGCCACTTTGAGACATAATACCATGTGCAGGGGCCGCTATGGGACATAATACCATGTGCAGGGGCCGCTATGGGACATAATACCATGTGCATTGGCCGCTATGGGACATAATACTGTGTGCAGGGGCCGCTATGGGACATAATACCTTGTGCAGAGACCTCTATGGGACGTAATAGCGTGTGCAGGGGGTGCTATGTTGCATAATACCATATGCATTGGCCACTATGGGACATAATACTGTGTGCAGGAGCTGCTATGGGACATAATACCTTGTGCAGAGACCGCTATGGGACGTTATACCTTGTGCAGGGGCCACTTTGAGACATAATATCTTGTGCAGGGGCCGCTATGAGACATAATACCGTGTGCAGGGGCCTCTGTGAAACATAATACCGTGTGCAGGGCCCACTATGGCTGTGGGACATAATACCGTTTGCAGGGGCCGCTACAGGATATAATACCATATGCAGATGCTGCTATGGGATATAATACTGTGTGCAGAGGCCACTATTGGATATAATACAGTGTGCAGAGGCCGCTATGGGATATAATACCGAATGCAGAGGCTGCTATGGGATATAATACTGTGTGCAGAGGCCGCTATGGGATATAATACCATGTGCAGAGGCTGCTATGGGATATAATACTGTGTGCAGAGGCCGCTATGAGACATAATACCATATGCACGAGCCGCTATGGGACATTATTCTGTATAACAGTGTGTTTTTGCACAGAAAATACAGGCATTTTTTTATGTGCAAAAATGCACCAAGTGAACGCAGTTTTCCATCGAAGTAAAAGTTCCAGTGGCCTAAGAATATAGCTGCATCCAGATACATAGTGTGTTACCACCATAAGGGTGCTGCCATATGGTGCTCCTGGACACATACAGTACATTTACCACTAATTGCGGGATGCACATGTACTTTCATTGCTTCTAATCGAAAAGTACAGGTGCATCCCAGGAAATAGCAGCAAACGCATGTGTCCTGAAGCATCTTGTGGCAGAACTTCTGTGTTATGGTTTGTGGTATATGACTTTAATTTAGGGGTTGTCAGACTTACAATTATTGACTGGCACTCCGAGTACCTCAACTTTGATTTTTTAATTAAAATTGTCACGCTGAATAAAAAAGGTTGCCTATTCCTGTAATAGAACAATGTAATCTCTTCTCTATACACATAACACATTCTTTCTAACATTGTTGTAAATCCGAACAGAATATTTGAAGCATTTCTATGTATGCGCAAGTGCACAGCATGCGCATATGTAATTCTAGATATACATCACACACAATAGTAAAGTAATAGTGGTGGCAGTGGTACTAGTAGCGCATCCTTCACTAATGTGAAAAAAAGAATCTGTTATTTCGGTGTGTTTTTTTTGGGGGGGGGCGGGGTTGGTGTATTCACCCAATACTCTAATCTTAAAAAACACATTTAGGAATATAAATTTCATGTTGTTTTTTATGGTCTGGTGTCTGATCCATACACAGTGTGAATCAGATGGAGTTTTGTTGTAAATCGTAATAAAATATTTTAATCACTTCACTGTATGCACAAGTACACTGCATACATATGTAATTCTAGATATACATCACATACAATAGTAAAGTAGTAGTGGTGCCCATGGTACTACTAGTGCGCATCCTTCGCTAATGTAAAGAAAGAATCTCCGTTATTTCAGGGCTTTTTTGGTTAATAATTAAGCATTGTGTGCATTACAAAAATGAGTGGAGAAAAACAGGACAGGCGACAGACAAAAGGAGGGGAGGAGGAAACACTTGTGCAAGTACTACTACTAACAATAAGAATGTGGGTGGCAAGAGCAACACTGCTTCTGATTTTGATGGCACCGCCAGTAGCCACAGGATTGTTGTACTTCCTGAGAATGTTGATGAAGTTTTTGATTATTTAGCTGGCTCATCTCAGTCACAGAAGGATATTGCAATTCGAGAGTCATGTGATCTTGAGCCTGGCTTATAAGTGTTCTTCCTCCTCCTACATACGAAATTTACCACAGGGACTTTCTGGACTGTCAACCATGTCTCCTTCACAATCTTAACTGAACCTCATTTTCATGTATCCTTATATACAGTAGTTATTTGCAGTAATGCTCTTGGTGCTAGCAGAGTGCTGTTGCAATGTTTTGTTTTTGCAATTGTATTGCAGCCACAGCAATGTGCACCTGCATTTCTTGTTCATATTGTTTGACAGTGCTGACCAACTTTTCTGTGTTTGTTGCATTGTGCTTTTGGGGGATGTGACTGACCTCCATTTTGGTTCATGCAAGCCACCCATCTGTCCAAGGCTGATTTTAATTAGAACATAATATGTGTGAACTATACTCCCCTATTCATTCAGAGGCCATAGGTCCAGAGAGAGGAGGCTATTTGTGATATATGCAGGACATGATATGCTGAGAAACACATTTACCCTTAATTCATGGGAAACCAAGGCCCTAAGAGAGGTGAGTCATTTTAGTGGAGAGACACACCTAACAGAGGTCACCTTGATAGGGCAGGTGGGATTACAATGACAGTTTTATCAAAATGTAAACACCATGAACCTCATTTTCATGTATCCTTATATACAGAAGGTATTTTCAGTAATGCTCTTGGTGCTAGCATAGTGCTATTGCAACTTTTTGTTTTCACAATTGTGTTGCAACCACAGCAACATGCTCTTGCTCTTGTTGCTATACAGTGCTGATCAACTTTTCTGTGTTTCTTACGGATCCCTGTTAGTAATGTGGCACCTGATGAGCAATCTATTTCTCCTAGTCAGAACAGTCTTCTTCCTCTTTTTGATGAGCCTGATGAGAACAGTCAGCTTTGTGTGCAAGCAGAGGAGGAAGACATGACTGTTGGTGGTGGTGGAGGTAGCAATGGCAGAGGATGTGGTACTACTACTAATGGTAGTTGTTCTGGTAGGGGAACTAGGGGGATATCTGGAGGTGGAAAAACTGAGGATGTGCATGGCCATGATGATGTGTTAGAAAAAAGAAGGAAAGATGATGATGATTCTCTTGTGGCTAGGATCTGGCAACCAGGTGAAGGTGACAAGGTGACAAGGTGACATCAGATGAAGAGGGTGGTGGAAGTGGTGATAGTAGTTCCAGCCATTGCGCAGGCCCAACATCCAAAAAGCCTGCCTGGGGTAGACCAACGGAAACCTCTTGGGGTAGTGGTGGTGGCACTTGTGGTAGTAGTGAGTTGTTTTCACTGCTGCTGGTGGCAGCAAGTACACATGGTAATCTCCCCTGTCGGAATTTTCTTTGTACATTGCCAAACAATAAATCAATGGCAATGTAAAAGCTCTGCAAGCAGAAACTTAGCCATGGCCGTGCAGTAACAAATGTAGGAATGACATCTCTACATACTCACACGAAAAGGCATCACTTTCTTATTTGGAAAAATAGACTTGACAGTGGCAATGGCAGGGAAAATGAGCACAGCTGCTCTCCTACTCCTCCCCGTGATCTCCCTGGTAGGCAGGCCACATCTACACCTACAGGTGCATCTCAATAAATTAGAATATTTTTGAAACGTTCATTCATTTCAGTAATTCAATTCATAATCAGCAGTCTTCCATGATTGTGTGTTCTCCTAAAGGCTTAGGAAACCTTGGCAGGTGACACACTGAATTTACAAAACTGAACTTTTTTTTTTTTACAATGTTCAAATTTTCTTAGATTTGGGTTTTCATTACCTGTAATCCATAATCAACATTTACAGAAATAAAACACTTGAAATAGAACAATCTGTGTGTAAAGATTTTAGAAAATATAGGAGGTCACTTTTTTATTTAATTACTGAAATAAACTTTTCAAAGATATTCTAATTTATTGAGATGCACCTGTAGCACTAGCACATGGTCATTGTTATTAACATTATCACCAACTGTTTCTCCTCCTCCTTTTCCACCCCAACGTAAGTCATCCATAAGGGAACGTGTGATCTTGAGACAGTAATATTTGCCCAGCCATCCGGCAGTTGTGCATCTTAACTCAGACCTGGCCAAGCTGCTGGTGTTGCAGTCGCTGCTGTATAACTTATTGGATTCCACTGCGTTTTAGCAACTGATGGCATGTACTCAACCTCGATGGAGGATACCTAGCCCCTGTTATTTCTAGAGGAAAGCTGTAGCTGCTTTATACTGTCATGTGTCGGAGACTGTGGGCCTTTCCTTGGATACGTCAGTCTTGGGAAAGATGCACACCACTGTTGCCATGTGGAGCAGCAGTTATTGACAAGGACTATACATGGCTTTCATGGCCCACTGGGTCAATGTTTTGAGTGGCAGCGGCCACAATCCAGAAATGCTGCAACGCTGGGTGTTAATTCCATCCCAACTGTGTAGGCCCAGTTCTTACACCATGCATGGCCCATCCACCTCTTCTGGATCCTCCTCTCTGAACCATTTCCCTCCACCATCTTCTCCAGGGCAAGCTGTCACTTACACTTCTCTTCCTATTCCTCCACCCTCATTTCATGGGTGTAAGGCGAAGCGCTGCCGTGTGGTTTTGCAATTAATGAGCCTGGATCAGAGAATCCATACAGCGGAGGAGCTGCTTCATTGTATCCTGCAGAAAGTATCCCGCTGGATGGCTCCTTGCCAACCCCAACTGGGCAGCATTGCCAGCGACAATGGCTCCAATATTGTTTCTGCGCTGCAGTTTGGCCGAATAATACATTGTTCCTGTATGGCACAAGTTCTTAAAAGAGGTGTTCCTCATGGCCAAAAAAATTTCTGTGCATCTTGGCCATTGTTATGTTGCAAAAAACACCCCACTCGATTTTCAGCAACAAAACGGTGTGCCATTGCACCGTCTTATCTGCGGATCCAAGTCAGGGTCTTTATGGTAGAGGAACTGGGACTCCTGGAAGACTCTCCCTTGGATGTAGAGGAGGCCTTGATATGTCACAGGCACGGCCAGGGGAGAAGGCTGACCCTTATCTGTTTCAATTAGAAGATTATGATGACCACAACCACGCTGCCCAAGAACACCAACCATGGCAGGCTGGGTTCACGCATACAATGGCAAACATGGCAGGCTGTAAACACCGCTGCTAACACAGTGACAAGCATATTATTAGCATCAAGATAAGGGATGAGTGTTGGATGGCAGTGGTCTTAGACACGCACTATAAAGACAAAATGGGGAAATGGGGGAAATTTGAATATTATCTGGATAGGCTGTATACCCAACTTGCCGCAGCATTTAGGGAGACACTTCAACTGTCAGTTGCATGCATACCAAGGTGGCCTCTACCCGCTCTCAGTCCACCTCACTCATCTAGCGCTCCACCACAAGTGTCAGGAGGAGTAAAATCAGCAGCAGCCAGGCCCAGTACAGTATCTGGAAGTTGATGAAGTAGAGTATAAAAAATTACATTTTATGAAAATGAATCAGACATGGATCCATGAGTATTTTCTAACACCTCTGGCTGATGTCTCTGAATAGTGGTATTACCATCTCCCTTTATCATCATCTTCCATTTACTTTACTGCTGCTACTCCTAAATGGCAATCAGTACCACCACTCAGGCAGACATGTCCTGCAGCCTGGTCCATCCTATTAGTTCCTGCCACACTGCCAGACATGTTGCCACAACTACCACCTTCCAGGCAGACATGTCCTGCAGCCTGGTCCATGGTGCCACTACCACAGTGTTGGTATTTAAAAAAAAAAAATAAAAAAAATGTTGATTTCACATCTGCTCCCATCATAGGCTTTTTTTTTATTTTTTTTTTTTTAAAGTCAATTCTTCATCACATTTCAAGTGGCTCACAGCAGCAAATTTGTCTCCCAAATAACAATAAGCATTGTTACACTTATACACCATCAAAACAACCATTTTTCAACAAACCATTGCTTTTTGCAGTATAACTACCATCTCTGTCTAAAAAAACATGAGCACGAACATTTCTCTAATAAATAGGCAATTTTTGGAGTGTTTTGAATGTTAGATGTGTAAAAGCGAGTGGCAGCGCAGTCTTTATGCCCTGCTTATCATTCGTTTTTCCATAGATATACATTACATGTCACATTCACTTTTCTATAACTTCAGCTGTGCTTGCCTTAGAGAGCTAGAAATTAGATAGATAGGTTCCTAGGAGCCCCAAGAGTATTCTACATTATGTTTTAAGCCTATTTAAAGCATGGTTCGTACCAAACTTGTTCATTCCGAAACGAACCAAGGACCCAAGATGCTGAAATTGATACAAATATTGAGACGATCGCCCATCTCTAGTCACTACTGTAAGGGTTAAACATGTTTTACTTGCTAAAATGTATATATTTATATATATATTGATAAGGAAGACATAGTGAACAAAAGAGTGAAGTAAGCTCATTATGAGTTCTGAACCACATGTCTGCACAGGATGCAGACATGTTTATGTTTATGTTGCAAAGAAACTAATCTCTGACCCCAGATGTCATGTGGCCTTTTGCTGACCTTAAGAAATGTCCCTGTTTGACGCACAACTCTGAGATTGGTCTAAACCGTTTTTTTGGACATATAGAACAGCGTAACAGAAGGCTAAATATAGATTATTGTGTTTCCTATATAAACTTGTTCTGCCAACCAATAAAGCGAAGCATTCAAAACATGATACTCTGTGTCAGCTTGTCTGTTTCCCGAGCTCGTAACTTCTTATCAATTAGGACTACGGCAACATAGGGGGGGGGGGCTTAGTCCCCACCCAAACAACTGGCTATTCAACGTGGGGCATCAAGGATCGTTCGATGTGCAGCCGATAGCGTGCCAATCCACTCACCGACCGATTTGGAGACAGGACCGGAGGACCTCAGATAAATAAAACAGCGCTGTAAGGTAAGCCCTTGTCTTGCCAAATAACTTATCTGAGCTCCTACGTGTCTTTGATCCTGTGTGTCGATGAGTGAGGTTAGTTGCTGCATGTTTTTCTGACACTTGATGCCATGTTATATAATACGGAAGAACCTTAACTAAAGGGTATGTTGTCTGTAGTGGAGTGGGAGATATACATCAGTATACATCAGTCTTTGTCTATTGATCATACTGTCATTTAGTTGTTACATCTGTTATAAAGTGTATAAGGCGGCACAAGAAGGGAGAGACATTCTCCATCCTTAATCCCTAGAGTTGCGGACAAGGTCCGGAAAGAAAAGTACTGAGTAATTGAAAAGTCCTTGTTTTGGAACACTAGCCTCCAGCTGTGCCTGGACGGTCAGGGTCGAATGAGACCCGAGTAGTAGCACGAAGGACTGAGTAGAATCCACGCAGGTACGTGAAATAATTCAGGTGTGTTTCGGTAAGGGGACACAGGCAGAAAGTTCAGTCTGTGGAAGCCAATTGAGGTTTTGCCCTGAGCACTACACCAGAACTTGCACATTAAGAATTAGTTCAAGGAAAACAGAGTGTCTGTTTGGGAGTTCCCACTAGAGAAGTCAAAGTGACCCTCTATTGTCTTAATTGCCCTAGAGGAGTGGGAATTCACGGCTGATTAGCTACCAGCCAGTATGGGGAAGGGACCCTCTAAGATATGGTACACCCCATATGAACTAATAGAGACAGGGGAAGGGAAAGAAGTTGCTGCCCAAGTAAAAATGATCTTTAAAAGAGCTGGGGTTCACAAGACAGGACTGTTTGATAGTAAATTTTGGGATCAATGGAGATTAGACCATGCAGGACAAATCCAGGAGCACAAATTACAAAGGGGAATATATGCCCTAATTGAAGGTAGGGACAGAGGGAAAATAGGAAGTGTTTCAATTGTGGAAAACAAGGACACCTAGCCAGAGATTGCTGGTGTCCCAAACAGAATAACAATAATAGAGGACAGTCTAGAAACTGCCCACCTGGCCCTGTCCAAGGCCAGGATAATTCACAATTAATGTTAGGCCCTCCTGCCCCAGTGTCCCTCTTATCTTCAGCAGAGAGAGGTATACAAATCTTTCAACCTGTATTGATTAATGGAAAGGAGGTGCCGTTTCTAATAGACACTGGGGCCACAAAATCTTGTGTCAGTAAGGACATTGTTAACAAATTTAACCTACCATTGGCAGGAGATAGCCAGATGGTTCAGGGAGTGTCAGGTCTCCCTGTTACCCTTGACCAAACAGACCCCATAGAGACATCATTTCAAGGATGTAGAATTCTAACTAAATACCTTGTCTCTGACACCTTAGATAACATATATGGGTATGGATGTGATGGGGGTCCTAGGTTGTGACGTCATGTCACATCCCTCTGGTGAAGCTTATGTGCGGACCACACACACAAACTATGAGATACTTTGCCTAGTATCTGCTATAGTGAATACTCCACATTCTGTGTTCACCCTCACTGAAGAAGAGAATATATTATTGTCACAGGTCCCAGAAAGTCTCTGGGCAACAAGTAAAACAGATCTAGGCCAAATTAATTTATGAGATGTTTCACTCTGATCATGAATGCCTGGGGTCCTCCCTCTGATGATGTTGTATTGTTGCAATATGTTGATGAGCTTCTTCTTTGTGCCCCAGATAAACAGACATGTGAAGCTGCTACCATAAGCCTGTTGTGTTTCCTCTGCCAGAGCGGCTGCAAGGCCAGTAAAGACAAGCTGCAATTTTGCAAGCAAAAGGTGGTATTTCTGGGTCACTGTCTCAGCCAAGGTACCAAACAACTTTCAGATGAACGAACCAAAGTGGTAAGAGAAATGCAAGTACCAACATCCCATGCTCAGTTGCGTACCTTTTTAGGTCTGATGTCATACTGTAGGCCATGGATCAGATCTGCATCCCTGACCATGCAGCCCTTGTATGCTAAACCATTCACTGACACCAGAAGCTTTGGATGCATTTTATCAACTTAAGCTCCAGATAGTCAGTGCACCTGCCCTAGGCCTGCCTGACTATCAGAAGCCCTTTCAAATTTATGTCACTGAGATGATGGGATAGGTTACTGCAGTTCTCACACAACAACATGGGGATAGAAAGCGTCCCGTGGCATCCTACAGTGCACGTTTAGATGCCATAGTCAAAAGAACACCCTCTTGTGTAAGGGTTGTACTTTCAGTACAAGCCCTGCTTGAAAAGAGCTCAGACATTGTCCTAGACCACACCTTGGTGGTATATACACCACATGACATCCATGCAATCCTCACACAGGTAGACAGACGTCATCTTTCTTTGGCAAGACAGAGCAAAATGGAATTTGCTCTGCAATCCTCCTCCAACATCTCATTTCAGCATTGTTTGACCTTGAATCCTACAACTCTTTTACCAGTAGGAGTTCATGATTCAAAGTGGGGAGTAAATGAGATATTTTTAAACTCCCTCTCAGAAGATGACTTGTTTGATAGTCAACATGAGCATGACTGTGTGGCCCTCATGTCTCAAGAGACGGTGGGTTTCAGCCATGTCACGGATATCCCAATACAGAACCCTGACAATGAGATGTTTGTGGATTGTTCTAGGTACTTAACAGATGAAGACAAATTTGTTACAGGGTATGCTGTAGTCACTACACACGACATCATAGTACAAGAAGCCCTTCCACCACACATGTCAGCTCAAGAAGCTGAATTGAAAGCCCTTACAGAAGCTTGCAAAATAGCTAAAAGATAGCACAGCAAACATTTACACTGACTCCAGGTATGCTTTTGGCATTGCGCATGATTATGGTCCTATATGGAGGTCTAGAAACTTCCTGACGGCACAGGGCAAGCCAATCAAAAATGGAAATTCGGTAAGTCGATTGATGGAGGCCATATTGCTCCCTAAGCAGTTGGCAATTGTGAAAGTCAGAGCTCACATAAAAGGAAGAGACCCTGAAAGTCTTGGAAATGAGAAGGCTGACACAGCAGCCAAAGCAGCAGCACTTCTGCCATGGAAGGGTCTCAACCAGGTGAGCAAAATAACATTGACCTAGCAGACCCCAAGGGGCTGTACTCTAATGTAACCAGTGTGGAAACTGAAAAATGGAAAAAGGTTGGTGCCAGAGAGTATGAAGGAACGTGGAAAATGGGGGATAGACTGTGTCTACCTGTAGCAGTATACCCCCAAATGGCTGGTTTAGCCCACGGTAAGGTGCATGCCTCTCGAAATGCCATGGAGTCATTAGTGAGTAAATTATGGTTTGCCCCAGGTTTTGGAAGGGCTGATAGTAATCACGTAAAAGCATGTCACATATGTGCTCTACACAATCCAGGACAGGTAGTTAAAACACCTACCAAATGTACACCAAAATCCCTGTACCCATTCCAGAGAATACAAATAGATTACATACAGTTGCCTAAGTCTGGAACGTACAAATACGTATTGGTCTGTGTGGATTTGTTTTCAGGATGGCCTGAGGCCTACCCTGTGAGCAAAGCGACTGCAAAAGTAACTGCCAAGAAATTGATGTCTGAGCTTGTGTGCAGATTCGGGATACCTGAGGTGATAGAATCTGATAGAGGTACACATTTCACAGGTGAGATAATGAAAGAAATAATGTCTGTATTGGGGATTGAGCAAGCTTTCCACACACCCTACCATCCTCAGAGTTCAGGCAAAGTTGAAAGGTTGAATGGTACACTCAAGTTGAGGATTCAGAAAGCCATGGCAGAGACAAGAAAGCCCTGGCCCGAATGCCTGTCCTTATATTCAGTAAGGACTACTCCTAACAGGAGAACAGGGTTATCACCATTTGAGATATTGTTTGGAAGTGTGCCTAGGTTGGGGTTGTATTTTCCTCAGACTTTACAACTCAATTATGACAGCACTGCCAGCTATGTTCAGAGCTTGTGTCAAAGACTGAAAGTAACACATAAACAAGTGTTTTTTTCTATTCCAGACCCTTCTGATTTTTCAGGGACACATAGCCTGCAGCCTGGCGATTGGGTGGTTGTGAAAAGACACGTCAGAAAAACCCTTGAACCTAGATTTGATGGCCCTTTTCAAGTAGTGTTGACAACTGCCACTTTGGTCAAACTAGAAGGAAAGCCTAACTGGATACATGCTTCTCATTGTAAAAAGGTCCTTGAACCTGAGCAAGGATGAAGAAATGGACATTATTCGTTTTGTGCCTTCTAAGAGGACTCACAATCGGTGAGACCTGGAAATCCCTTCAGGGAATTAAAGAAGTGGACAATAAGTTTATTAAACACCATCTTGTGATGGTGGAAGGGTTTAACTATACCCTCAGGGATTGCTGGATCTGTACACACTCTCCTATTACCTCCACTAGTTTACCCTTCCTGGCTGTACCTGTCCCTATTGACGAACTACTGCAGTGGCCAGGGTGTCTAGATAATGTTGCAGGTGACTTCAAGACCAGGTCATGGGCAAATGTTACCGTGGGGATACCAATAGTGGGGTGGACAGATTATCCATGGTGGCAAGGTAACCTTACTGGAAACAATAAGAATATCCAATACGTGACATATAGTGGGGAAAGATGGGTTTTTAGGAATAGATCCACTGCCACCATATTGGGTAATATTCCCCAGACCAGGATACAGATAAGTTTTGGGGATGATGGACAGAAAAAAGAAGTGATTTTTGGGCACCTTGGGTCATAGAAAGAACAGTACACAACAATTCCTGGGAACATGCACACCTATTTGTAGAGGGAGACTATCACACGTGTAAAGAGATACCCGGGAACATAGAGTGTGTGAATGAGATGGTTGAAGAAAGGCTTTACAGGAAAAAGAACCTTTCATTTGTTTGTGGAAATCGAGACCTGGGGTACAGTCAAGCACTGGGAATAAGATAGTAAGCACAATACTCATATATCCTATGATGTGGGACAAGCTAGTGCAAAGTACTGACTATCTCGATGATCAAATATGGGAAATTCTGGGGATACTTAATACCACTATTGCAGTACAGAATCAATTGATAATAGTCACTAATCAACACACACTGGTATTAGACTATATAACTGAAGCTCAGGGAGGAATGTGCCAGATAGTGGGACCTACCTGCTGCCACTACATTGACCCAGAAGGTAACATCAAAGAAAAACGAAAATTGGAGGAAGTATACAGGCTAAGAGAAGAGTATGAGAGGATGAATGTTCAGAACAAAGACAGTTGGTGGTCTGAAACATTTTCATTCTTAAATCCGGTCAATTGGTTTAAAGGTATAGGTGGGTGGGTGGCAGGATTGATCCAGATGGTCATACAAATAGCAATGATTATATTACTGATATATTGCTTGGTAAAAATCGTTTTAATTTGTATTAATCACTGTAATCGAGATAAATATAAGTGGTAGACACCTAATGACAACTCCAATGGGGAATCCAGCTGGACTGGCACCTAAAGGTGAATGTACTCATTGGAAAAGTTATTAGATGTCTAAAATGGGGGAGAATGTAAGGGTTAAACATGTTTTACTTGCTAAAATGTATATATTTATATATATATTGATAAGGAAGGCATAGTGAACAAAAGAGTGAAGTAAGCGCATTATGAGTTCTGAACCACATGTTTGCACAGGATGCAGACATGTTTATGTTGCAAAGAAACTAATCTCTGACCCCAGATGTCATGTGGCCTTTTGCTGACCTTAAGAAATGTCCCTGTTTGACGCACAACTCTGAGATTGGTCTAAACCGTTTTTTTGGACATATAGAACAGCGTAACAGAAGGCTAAATATAGATTATTGTGTTTCCTATATAAACTTGTTCTGCCAACCAATAAAGCGAAGCATTCAAAACATGATACTCTGTGTCAGCTTGTCTGTTTCCCGAGCTCGTAACTTCTTATCAATTAGGACTACGGCAACATAACCCAGGGGTCTTAGTCCCCACCCAAACACTACCTTTTAAAAGTCTCTTTAAAATCTCTGCTTAATCCATATTGCTAGAACAAGATAGACTGCAGCTCACAAATGTATCAGACTACCAGGGTAGCAAAGCAGCCTCTATAGGGCCCAACAACTAAGGGGGCCTTTTTACATTGAGACAGAGGGTGCAGTTAGTTATAACTATGGATGACGTAAAGGGGATGTGGAAAATGAATACACCTTCATTATTTTACTAGAATAGCATAATGCCTGCATGTGATATCATTATAATGACTTCTTTATATGTGGTGCTTTGTGTACTGTGACTGTGATATCACTGATGGCATTACCACTATACTGTGACATTACAGTGTGCATATCTTTGTACTGTAAGATCCCTTTATTTATTGTCCCTGTACTGTGATATCACTATGTACATTATCCTGGTACTGTGATATCATGATGGGCATTATTCCTGTAGCCATGCAGCGCTGGAGTCCTGGGTTTGAATCCTGCCAAGGACAACATCTGAGTTTGTATGTTCTCCCCGTGTTTCCGTGGGTTTCCTCCAGGTACTCTGGTTTCCTCCCACATTCCAAAGACATAATGATAGGGAAATGTAGATTGTGAGCTCTATATGGAACAGTGACTGATAATATCTGTAAAGCGCTGCAGAATATGACGGCGCTATACAAGTAAGCATAAAATAAAATAAAAATACTGTGGAATCACTGTCCATTGCCTGCACTGTGAAATCACTATGTGCATTATTATCCCTGTGTGTAAAGGAGAGAAAAGTAATTGTACAGTTTTCAGGTTCTGAACTTGCTGCTAAAAGGGGTTATGGTAGAGTGTCCTCTACATTATGTGTGAGGTATCGCAGACATGATAACAGTTAATCTCTTGCCACCAGTTCAGGGAAATCTCAATATTAGAGACAGAGAAGAGACAACAGCTAAAAATGCAAAATAAAAGTCATAAAATTTCCAAAAATAGTCACTCCTCATGTATACACATTATACTACTGGTTTATGCAACGTTTGCTTAAAGGTAAGGCATGCTATAATAATATATTACCTTGCTTGGGATAACACCTGTAGGGGCAGATAACAAATATGTCATGTTACCTGTGTAATCTAGAAACAGGTATCCACAGGAAAAGTCATCAGTATTTGATCTGTCGGGGTCCGACACCTGGATCCTGCACAGATCAACTATTGTAACAGCCTCTGGTGGTGGAAGCTGCTAGTGGATGGGCGGCACAAAGTATTAGATAGATTTCCATTCTGGCACAAAGTAGTGCACCTAAGGCCAAAGCTTCTTAATTCAGGCACCAGTCAGAGACATTATTAAGACTGGCGTACAGAATTTCAGTCTTAGTAAATTCCCCCTATTGTGTAAACCAAAGCTAAAATTAGAATAGTACATGAAAAACAGCACCTCTTCCACAGGTGCCTCCTATAGGTCAGTGTAAATTATGTCTAACCTTTTAACAAAGGGAGATTATATTTTCTCAAAAAGGATAAGAATGGTATAAAATAAGTGATATTCATCTCATCAATCACTTGATGCTCCCATTCTGATCCTTCTAGGTCTTCCACTGATCTTTACCTTCAACTCCATGATGACACACCTGTGACGTCCCTGGTCCTTTCCTTAGGCCGCTGAAGCCGCTAATTGGTATCAGTGGTCACGTGCCTTAAGGACTTCTGCCAGCACAAACCCCAGGGTGCCATGGGACCAGACAGCGGCCTGGGACACTGGAACACTGGGGAAAGGTCAGTATATTTTTTTTATTATTATTATTATTTTTCACCTTTCACTGGCCTCCAGGAAAAGAAGTTTTTCCTGAACAACCCCTTTCAGTATTATAGACACAGATCTATCAAGTCCAACCTATGCTGCTCCAGAAGACGGCAGAAAACCCCATGAGGCTAATGCCAATTGCCAACTCCAAACACAGCAATCAGTATAAAACCCTGGATTAACTTGTCTTCACCAAAAATCTAAATTCTGTAACCTGTAATATGTTTCCTTTCAAGAAAGGCATCCAGGCACTTTTTGAACTTGCACAACATCCTGTGGCAGTGAGTTCCATAGCCTCACTGCTCTTACAGTAAAGAACCTCCATCTTTGATGCTGGTGAAATGCTCTTTTCTCTAAGCATAGATCATTTTGTGTGTTTTTCTTACAAGCTAATAATATTCCTTGAAAGCTTACAGAATTTAAGAACTTCTTATTCTAACTAAAGTCCATAAATCGTTTGCAGTGTCTTTAAAAAGGAAGAGCCCAAGCACTTAATATGTGGCTTTAACATTTATTTTATTTTAAATCAATAGCTGTAAAACCCATTCCCAGCTTAGCTGCTTTAAACCTTTTACTTCCCTATAAGCTTTTTAATGCCGGCCATAATTAATATGCCTACCCTATTAATAGTATTACAGCAACTTCTGGTAACACAGTGTAAGATTCACAAGTCAAAACTTTCGATTTTTATAGCACAAATTGCATTAATAAGATTAATATAAAAAAGTAACTTCTAACCCTTACTGATACACATCAGACGTATGGAAGAATTATATGGAGACAAATGTAAGTAATCTGAGGTTATGTCGAAGAGCACGTCATTTAATTAGTCAGAGCCCCCAGGACTGATGTTTAATTTCAGCTATATGCAGTTTCATTTCAAAGTACACCATTTTTCTGAGTCACCTTTCATGCTTCGACTACTAATAAAATCCTGATATTCTTTCTTAATGTCTGCATAATGTTTCCCTGCGCCGCAGTGTATTTGCCATGTGCTTGTATCACAGAGTGATATACACTGATTGACCATAATATTAAAAACACCGATAGATGAAGTGAATGAATTTGATCGTCTCACAATGGAACCTGTCCAGGGGTGGGATATACTGGGCAGCAAGTCAACAGTACATTTTTGAACTAGGTGTCTTGTCTCTGACAAGGACAAATTGTGGGTAGACAACTGGGTCAGGGCATCTCCAAAATGGCAGACCTTGTGGGATGCAGTGGGTAGTATCTACCAAAAGTGGAGGACATCTAGTGAATTAGTCTTTGGATAATGGACTCCTAAGGCTGAATGATGTACAGTACATGGAGAATGAGGGCTAGCTCATCTTGGCCAATCCTACAGAACAGCTACTGTAGCACACATGGGTGAAAAAGATAGGACTAGCTATGACAGAAATATTTCAGAACATACAGTACATCACAGCAAGCTCTATTAGAGTGACCATACTGACCCATTTCCACCAATAAAAGCTCCTGAACCAGGATGCACTAAAATGGTGGAGACAGTGTGATGCTCAGAGCAATGTTCTGCTGGAAAAACCTTGGGTCCTGACAGTTGTGTGGACGTTGAGGCGTGGATATACCACCTGCCAAAACATTTTGCCACTCTGTAAAATTTTTAGGAACATAAATCACTCAAGGAGTCAGCTTGGCTTCAAATTCCTTATTTCTCAATTCAATTGAGCATATGTGGGATGTGTTGGAAAATTCAGTCCATGAAGACCTCCACCTTACTGAACTTAACGAGAACCTGTCATATGGAAGATGCACTTGCAAGCAGCATGTAATAGAGCAAGAAGAGCTGAGGCAGATTGTTATATAATGTGTGAAAATTTTTAGTTTAACTTCTCATTTATATTTTTGCTCTTTCTAGAAGAAACAGTCATCCAGTAAGGGGAAGGCAGTCCTACACTGTCATTGAGAGCCCTCCATATATGACTGTGTATGCAGAGATAGCTGCATGCACATATAGAGATAGGATCACCCCTATTGACTACAAGACTGTTTCTAAGTGTAGGAAGAGCAATATCTCTCTGCAGATGATACATGCTTACTAGAAATTGGGATCTGTGTCTGTGAAGAAAAAGAAGAAGACATGGTATACAGTACAGAAAGACAGCATGGTAAATTACATGTTGAGGAGGAACACACAGAACCCTCACTCAATATTTGTGGTTCACTGCTTTCAAAAATGCCTTTATTATCATCAAGTATGACAACACTGCGGCTACTGGCTGGTCTGTCAAGACCAGAAGTAGTGTTGCTAAGCCTGTTACCATCCACATTCTTATTGTTAGTACTTACACAAGTGTTTCCTCCTCCCACTCTTTTTGCCTCTCCCCTGCCCTGTTTTTCTTCCAATCATGTTTTTACCGCACACAGTGCTTAATTTAATTATAATGATTGGCAACAATTCTGACACTTTGTGTAGGTCTTTTTTGTTGTTTTTTTCCAAACAAGTATTTTAGGAAAAGTCAGCTTTAAATAATAGTTGTATTTATATTGAAGCAGGATAGACTTTATACTGAGTGAACAACAAAAATACAAAAACGCAGCCTAAGGAAAGGGCTCAGAGACATCACAGATAGTTACGTCACGTGTCCTTCGCTGAGGCCTCAACGGTCACGTGCAGTGGAGACTTCAGAAGGAAGAAAACAACGGAGCTGCAGGTCCACACCATGCTGGGAGGCACCGTAACACCGGGGACAGATGAGTATAGTTTTTTCAGTTTTTTTTTTTTTTTTTTTCTCACCTAACCGGACTAATTTTTTTCTTTTTTTTCATCCTGGACAACCCCTTTAACAAGCCCGTCTCTGTATTTTATTTATTTATTTTTTTAATGGTAGCTACTCACAGGATTGATAGACATGTTAATGATATGCAAATGATAAAAAATTGAGACAAAACATTTAAAACACCTTGATTTATTTAGTATCAAGTATTAGAGCCACATGCAGAAATACACTTTAATTTGCATTCTCTTACGGCTTGTCCTTCTTGGCGTCTAGTGCATGTATATATGTATGTATACATTATATATATATATATATATATATATATATACACACACACACATTATACACACACACACACACTATACAGTGCTGGCCAAAAGTATTGGCACCCCTGCAATTCTGTCAGATAATACTCAATTTCTTCCATAAAATGATTGCAATCACAAATGCTTTGGTAATAATATCTTCATTTAATTTGTCTTCAATGGAAAACGACAAAAAGAATTGTCAAAAAGCCAAATTGGATATAATTCCACACCAAACATAAAAAAGGGGGTGGACAAAAGTATTGGCACCCTTTGAAAAATCAGGTGATGCTTCTCTAATTTGTGTAATTAACAGCACCTGTTACTTACCTGTGGCACATAACAGGTGGTGGCAATAACTAAATCACACTTGCAGCCAGTTGAAATGGATTAAAGTTGACTCAACCTCTGTCCTGTGTCCTTGTGTGTACCACATTGAGCATGGAGAAAAGAAAGAAGACCAAAGAACTGTCTGAGGACTTGAGAAGCAAAATTGTGAGGAAGCATGAGCAATCTCAAGGCTACAAGTCCATCTCCAAAGACCTGAATGTTCCTGTGTCTACCGTGCACAGTGTCATCAAGAAGTTTAAAGCCCATGGCACTGTGGCTAACCTCCCTAGATGTGACGGAAAAGAAAAATTGACGAGAGATTTCAACGAAAGATTGTGCGGATGGTGGCTAAAGAACCTCGACTAACATCCAAACAAGTTCTAGCTGCCCTGCAATCCGAGGGTACAACAGTGTCAACCCGTACTATCCGTCGGCGTCTGAATGAAAAGGGACTCTATGGTAGGATACCCAGGAAGACCCCACTTCTGACCCAGAGACATAAAAAAGCCAGGCTGGAGTTTGCCAAAACTTACCTGAGAAAGCCAAAAACTTTTTGGAAGAATGTTCTCTGGTCAGATGAGACAAAAGTAGAGCTTTTTGGGAAAAGGCATCAACATAGAGTTTACAGAAGAAAAAAAAAAAAAGAGGCCTTCAAAGAAAAGAACACGGTCCCTACAGTCAAACATGGCGGAGGTTCCCTGATGTTTTGGGGTTGCTTTGCTGCCTCTGGCACTGGACTGCTTGACCGTGTGCATGGCATTATGAAGTCTGAAGACTACCAACAAATTTTGCAGCATAATGTAGGGCCCAGTGTGAGAAAGCTGGGTCACCCTCAGAGGTAATGGGTCTTCCAGCAGGACAATGACCCAAAACACACTTCAAAAAGCACTAGAAAATGGTTTGAGAGAAAGCACTGGAGACTTCTAAAGTGGCCAGCAATGAGTCCAGACCTGAATCCCATAGAACACCTGAGGAGAGATCTCAAAATGGCAGTTTGGAGAAGGCACCCTTCAAATCTCAGGGACCTGGAGAAATTTGCCAAAGAAGAATGGTCTAAAATTCCAGCAGAGCATTGTAAGAAACTCATTGATGGTTACCGGAAGCGGTTGTTCGCAGTTATTTTGTCTAAAGGTTGTGCTACCAAGTATTAGGCTGAGGGTGCCAATAGTTTTGTCCGGCCCATTTTTGGAGTTTTGTGTAAAATGATCAATGATTTGACTTTTTTTTTCATTCTCTTTTGTGTTTTTTTCATTGCAAGCAAAATAAATGAAGATATTATTACCAAAGCATTTGTGATTGCAATCATTTTCTGGAAGAAATTGAGTATTATCTGACAGAATTGCAGGGGTGCCAATACTTTTGGCCAGCACTGTATATGTGTTTTTTTGTTATGATTTTCACCACCATTGTTATTATGAGTACAGTCCACACTACAGAAACCAACCCAGATAAAGGGACATGTAACATAAAAACAAATCAGTCACACCTGTCACTCTAACACAGTAATTCTAGCTGTCTTGCAGACAGGAAGGGATATTCAATCATATTCGGAGTCTGGAAAAACAAATTGGAAGTTAGATCACTGACCCATAAAGCAAGTATGATTATTTTCATCATTCAGATCCATAGGATGTAAGATCCTCCTGGCAAAAATGTACAAAGCTTCCCTTTTCAGCAATTTTCAAGTGATATTTGGTAGAAAACTTGCCAAGAAGCCATTAGAGTTTATAGTTTTTTTGCCATTGTAGATTCCTATTACACTAAATCAAATATTTTTCTAAATCAATCAATACTATAAATTCAATAAATATGGATCTTACAAAATAACCTGCTAAGAATGTAAATCCTCATGATGCACACAGTGGAATAGTGTTAACAAGTTTTGACAGAAAGAAGGGCTCAATCTACCTTAAAATCAGTTTTGTTACCTTTAATGGAAAGCTTTTCTTTTCACTAAAAATCCCATTTGGGACAACATTTCAATTAAAACCTAGCTAAAGAGCTGAGTAACTTTGTAAAGACTTTCCTTTACTTCTCTAGTATTAATTTTGAGCAATATACAAGCTGCTAAGCAAATACACAGGATGCATCAAATGAGCTAACACAGTAAGACTAAATTTAGCACTAGAGAAAAGCCCCTTCATGGGTGAATAAGGAGTGCAGAGGTAGATATCACTACCAGGCCCTGAATTCTGTGGGGACTCAAAGGCCTCTCTACTACATAAGAAGACACCAGTATTATAAAGAGCATGTGACTAGTAGGGGTCCTGTTACAGATTTTACATCGGGGCCCAGGGGCTTCAAATTATGCCTCTGAGCATCATGTTTAGTCTTAATCTGTGCATGAATGGAGTACACAGAACACATCTATGGACTATAGCATTTGACTGTCCAATGACATGTGCTTACCGGTACAAGAAAGGTGCCATGTAACATTTATGAATAACTCTATTAAGAATTAGTTGAGTAAAAAGTTAGGGTTAGTTCAAAAAGCAAACCCAAGTATAAAGCAGTTCCTAATGGGGCAGATTTACTAATTCAGTCAAAAAGATACAAACTTTATCTACACCGAATTAAACTACACCATATTTTTCAAAGCGCCTGAAGCTGTGTGATAAAACTGGCGTAGTCTTAGACTGTCTAGTCCAGGCGTGTCAAACTCAGGGTACCCCGAGGGCCACATAAGTAACAGGTTGTTGCGAGGGCCGCACACAGCAGCTAATGTCACACACGTATTTTAACAGCAGTCATGAAAACAAGATATGAAGTAGTAATATGTAACAGCAACATATATTTGCAGTGCGCAACAGCAACTAATATATTTAACAAAAATACAGCAATTAAAAACTAAACATTTATTTGCTATCATTTTTTTCAATCATTTTTAGTGTTTTGTCCTGAGGCTTGACACCTCTTTGCGCTTTGTGCTAATAGGCCTATTCATTATATTATTATTTATATTATTATTATGAATTTTCAATATGTATTTATTTACTTTATATTTATTTAATGGGCGTCTGTAGGATTTGTTCTTTTTGGTGTTCACCCCTCGTATTTGCCTCCAAGGGTGCACATGTATTTTAATTGCTTTTAATTTTTCCTTGTTTGCTGTGTTATTTAATAAAGAAATTTTGTGTGTGCTTTATATTTGATGCTGTTTCTCCTTTATGTTCGATTGCATTTTTCATCCAATCAGCACCACTGTTTTTTGCATCACAATTATTTATAATCTGAGTGCTCACCCCTCTCTTTAGTTTTTAATGGTTACATACAGGAGGGCCACTCACTTGCTTGGACTTTGCCTGTGCGGCAGTGGGTCCCTTCTTCCTCAGCACGGTCACAGTATCCCAGTCACTCTCAGCCACGACTCTTCCTCCGCTCACAACAAAACTGACTTAGGTGATCAGCAGCCACGCGAGCCGCAGATGTACAAAACTCACGATCAGCACTTCCGGGTCGTCATTCATTGATCACGTAAGCAGGTCATATGCAGGGATATGGGCCAATGAATGAAGAGCCGGAAGTGCTGATCGTGAGTTTTGTACATCTGCGGCCCGCACAAAAGTCTCAAACTTTGTCTCTAAACTTTAGAGACAAAGTTTGAGACTTTTGTGCGGGCCGCAGATATGCCTGTAAAGGGCCGCATGCGGCCCGCGGGCCGCATGTTTGACATGCCTGGTCTAGTCTATTTTTACACCTCCTATTAGTATGCTTAAAGGGAGTCTATCATTCATATTTTCGGCTATTGTAGGCATACCTTTGATTTCCTGAATCTTGCCGGCATTTTCTAGAAAAAGCCCTTTTCTTGTTATGTAAATTAATCTTCACGTCATCAACCACTCCCTGCATCAGCGCCCCCTCCTTCCTTGTTGTTCACACCTTCTCCTCTTCTTCTTCACGCCTTCCTTGGGTAAATAGCAGGGAGAGGATGATGACACGGGTGTGATCAGAGCACAGGACGAACACCCCCTGTGCTCCATGCAGACTAAATTTAAATAACAAGAAAAGGGCTTTTTCTGGAAAACGCCGGCAAGATTCAGGAAATGAAAGGTTTGCCTACAATAGCCTTTCTAAAGGCTACATGCAGATAGGCTTAGTTAAAAATCAAAAATATGAATGATAGACTGCTTTTAAAAGTTCTTGGTGCATTTATGGCCCACAGTCTCGTAAATTAGACCACACCCATTTCTGTATAGGCCACTCCCTTGCCCTTATGTGCGCAAAAAACGGCATGACCTAAGTTGGAACAGTGTCTAAAAAGTGTGTAAAACACTTGGTAAATATAGCACACAGAATGTTAGACAAATTTTTGGTGCAAATTAAGCCTGAATTTTGGCATTCTTGGCTTAATAAATCTCCCTCATAGGGGTGTCGTATGCCAGTCTTAATAAAAAGCCCAACTGGTGCATGGACCGAGAGATTTATGAAGAGGCTTATGTCAATCTGCTCAGCTCCTTCTGCTCCAATACCCTGTAGATTGCATTTTCATGGTGACAGGTTCACTTTAAATTTAGAAAATTAGGTAGATTTTGAGTACATTAAGGATACATGGCTGAAAGGCTGTGAATATTTTGTCCAGATTTGGATGCTGAAAAAAAGCCAAGTGGATGAGAAAATAAGGAAGATACGTGCATATAAACTCACATATATGTGGATTTTAAATCTTATCAGAAACCCAGGCATTATTTCCTTACTGTAACTGGGTTATCTTCTCTTGCAGGAACATACCATGCACAAGAAGATAATTCGACCACCATTATGAAACCACGACTGACATTCTAACAAGTGCCAGACTACAGAATGTTCCTGTATTTATGGTCACATCCATTTATAACCTATCAAGGCAAGAATGTTAGCTCTAAGATGGTTAAAAAAATCATTAATACTGCAAAATGTAAAATCATTTATATTTGCAAAAATGTTTAATGTTTAATCTACAAATGTAAATATGGTTAACCCTTTAAAAATATTCCCACTAATAAATCAAAGTGGAAGGTAAAAACTGAGCAACAGTAAAACGGAACCACAAACTGTAGGACAAGAAAAATTTGGATTTGCAAATATGTGACTCTATACAAGAGGCAGAGGTCCCCTGTGTATGTTTAGAACACCAGCCATGGGCATCATTCAAGCAAATTGACTAACTAAATTTAGTTTATTCATAACTGCAACCAACAAAAGGGTTGTCTGCCTGCAGGGTGAACAGAAACAGAAAAGTTTGCATTTACAAGATCTAAAATGTGTTTTCCTCTTTTGGCTGAACCTTTGTAGGCCTCCTCGTGTAGGATAAACATAAAAGTGTCACTGCAAAAGTTCTGTCATGTATATGATAGGAAAGATCATTTTTGTCAGAAGTGGTAGGTAATGATTTGAACCTGGATTTAAGTATGATGTGAGGTCTAATGAAAATTTCTCAGCAAGTCAGGTATTAAGCAGCAGGTCTGTGCAGATAGATAAGCTAAAATTTGGGACAGGTTTGATGCCAAAATACGTACTAAAATTTTAACAAGGTGTCAAGTCCTAACTCCAGGGATTTTACAATGGTACGTTATAATCTCTATCAGTCTTTAGAAGAAGATAAAACACAGGATTATTTTAAGACAGTTTTCTTGTTGCAATAGACAAAGCAGGACTTGAGATATAGAGATCTCTTTGCTACTATTAATTTTTATATGTTTCTTTACTGTTCTCAGGTGCATTATATAGCAATCTTGTTTAGTGTAGCTATATGCAGAGGACACAGTTCTGTTGACTCATCCTTGATAGCATACAGTATCTCCATAAGTATATTTTAGAACCTATCCTGTCAACAAGAAGTGACTTTGATGAGTGATGCAGACAGAGACAAGAAGCAAAATATTGAAACTTAGGCATTAGAGAAGCATTCTTCTGGATTAAAGACACTTGAGCCACTTACTGATGTTATTTCCTCCAAGCATTATGGAGATTTTTTATCAGAGATAGCTTTTATAGCATTCCTGTGCTATACTTATGGGTTCATTGGCCTTCCACAGGCAGTCTAGTAAAAGAGCTCTAATGGCACAATGTATTGATCACAGGCCTCTAACTTTATGCTCTCAGAGCCTGTATAATTCCAAAAACTAGCTTTTATTGTGTAGGTAGAAGACCGACATATCACAAAATAATGTGATGACCTCAAATTTACATAATGTGAAATATTAGTGTAGTAATTACAGAACCTAGTACTGTATAAGTGGATAGGACACGGACGTGAATTATGCAAAAAAACACGTACTGTGGGTCAAAAATCATAGTTAAAGAATAACTATTATATCAGTGATACTTTTCTTCTTTTAATCACTTATCAACGTACATAACAATATAAAGAACACTTATATAATGAAGGCTTAAAACAAAAAGGGCAGAAAAACAAAACATTGAAATAAATTAAATAAAGAATAACAATGTTCAGACTGCCCATATATTACAATAACTGGGAGACTGAATAATAATTTAACAGTTCCAAAAACATAAAGAATATCTACAACTACAGCTGAAAGTTATCACTGAAATGTAAGCAGTTCCTTTTAGACAGATTGCAGCAGAGTCAGCAGAAGTGCTAGTCTTGGCCTTCATCTTCAAGAGGAATTGAAACAAACACTCTAATCGACAAGAGAATCCTAAAACATAGAAAAGACATTAAGAAACAAGCACAAAGAATATTAAGTTTTACAGTGCTTTAGGACAATTCTTTGTAGATGCTCAGCAATACCAACCTCTAGTTAGTAAAAATCAGAGCATTTCAGCTTCGCTGCCAGGAACACTCTGTAGATAAGGAGTTTGAATGAAGCAGTTCTGGATGGACCAATTTTAGCGGGATTATAACTGAAAAATTGTGGCAAACTCATCCGATTCAGGACTATCGGCAACAATGGCTCAGTACATACAGTACAAAATTGTGTTGCAACCAACTTAGTACTTTATACTAAGATGTCCATCTAATTGTCTCTTGCTTTTGTGTTTTGGATCATTGCCTTGCTGCATACAGCCTTAAAGGGGAATTTAAGCTAGCCAACCTTACCTTCTGACAAGTCAGATACATGTGATAATAACACACTGGTGAAGCCTCATTGCAGAATGATATAGCGCTATATATTGATTTAAATGGATATTTGCTTTTGCTAGGCGCATACTTTAGATAGCTCTGGTGGCAAATGTTCTATTAAGAACTAAAGCACAGGGCATGTTAAAATCCAACATCCAACTCATAACCCCCACACACAACATCTATCATTGTGAGGAAAGTCAGGTGGCCCTCATACACATTATGAGCATGTTCAACCAGTCCCACTAAAATCTGTGGGTTTGTCCTCTAAATTAGATCAAGTCAGATACAAAACTTCCAACATTTATGATGTCTTTGGGACACATTGTTTAATATTTTAGATTTCACCAAACTCACAAAAGAAACCATATTAGATCAGAACGAGCACTGTCCTCCTCTCCTTAAATGCCTAAAGAGCAGACATAAAAATATCTCTGGGAATACTATATATCGGTACTATGGCATACCTACATTACTATTGCGTCTTGAATGCTATTTATGTATGTATCATCCAGTTTACAAAAAAACACTAAACCAAAAATCTGTTGGTTTGGCTGACATTATTGTTATGTGTATATGCAGCTTTAGAATGTTACATCAGCTTTCTAGTAACAAATCTCTGAACAGTTCACCACCGCAGTCCATCACTAGCCTGAGCAGGGAGGTGGCTGAGACCAGTAATAGGCTGCAGTGGGAGATCTGATGCCTAACACCCCCCAACACACACACACACACACACACCACTCCCAGCCCTGCAGCAATTTAAATATATCTCAGTGCTGATGCCCAGAGGTTTTACTCAGTCCCTGTTTTAACTGGATTTTATTCCTGAACTGTTCAGAACAATTTTTCCAGACCCAATGAAAACTCCATTTGGGGCCGGAAAACCTCTTTAGACTAAGGCCCCATGTAGCATCCCGCAGCAAAAAAGTGCTGCGGAAAAACCGCGGCAACAATGCATCAAGGTTTTTCCCTCATCACTTGTCACAGAAAGTTCACATTCTGCTTCAATTATATCTATAGGGAAACCGCTAGCGTTTCCGTAGGTATAATTGACATGCTGCAATTTCCAAAACCACAATGGCAATCTCAGCGTGTCCGCAGCCCGAATTTTCTTGCACTGTGTGGATGGGATTCGCTAGAATCCCATCCACTACACAGCGACTGTAAAATGACGCTTTTTTTCCACGGTGTTTCTGCAAAGGGCAAACCTCGGAGTTTACGCCACGTGTTGCCCCGGCCTTAGGGGTGAAGTCACATGTAGCAAATTTGTCAAGGAATTTACCTGTAGATTTGCAGCAGGCTCATTTTATTGTGAAAATGCTACAGATTTTCACGCCTTTCACTGTACCAGGGGATAAATCCACATTAAATCTGTAGTACCACTGCAGCAAAATCAACATGTAACACATGCAGATTTTTGCTATGGATTTGCCACAGATTTCTGGCAAGATCTGTAACAAAATAATCCTAAAAGTTGCAAATTTTAACTTTGTGGGACTGTTCAGTTATTTCATGCAACTATACAGATTGTACATATGTTAAGATAGTTTCCTTAGTATTATTTATACAGCTCTAGGTTCTATAAAAGTAAAATTCTGAGAGGGGATGTATTATAGTGCAGGCAATCACTTTTCTGACTGCATTCAGAAGGCCAGCCACCTGAACCCATTAGCGGTTATCATTTCCTTAGAGAAAATATATTTTGAAATTCGTAGATTCCTACACAATCTGTTTTCTGGTATTTTCTGTCATTGAATGAAATCATAAATATCCATTTAAAAGATGAGTTGGTAAAGAAAATACTGCATTATCGCTTCAAGGGGTTTTCCATAGCTAAATTGTATAAAATGTCAATTAAATGTCAGATCATTAAAAAAGAAAAGTTAGATGATCGGCAACTAGGAATAAGCAGGTCCTCGTCCCAGTGTCACAGTGACTAAAACCTCATGCACAGGCCCGATTTTATAGTGGAATGAACTTGGATGACATCAGAGTGTCATCCAAGTGCCTTCCACCCTTCATGCACTTCAATGGGGGGGGGGGGGATAAGGGTTCCTTCCGATGTCAAGGAGCAGGATAGGACCTGCTCTATAATCATTAGAACGGAATGGATGATCAGACTCTATCTGAAGAGCCTCGGCCTGCACACTTGATCGTGCTGGATGATAAATCTGGTGCATTGCTATACTGTCTAGTGTAACTTTACACCACATTTCAATTGCAGTAATGTTACATTTTAAGCTCTACCCCGTTTCCTGACAAGTCTTGCACTTTTTTCAAGTAAGCCATGCCCAACCTGTTGTACAAGTTACAGAAACTCTCAGAAATAAAGATGATGTAAATCATTTACTACAGTCTTTTGGTGCAAACAGCATCAGAATTCTGACACATATGCCCAAGTATGTCAAAAGAGAGGATGCACAAATACTTTTGCATCTCTCCAATGATATAAAGGACTAGGATCTGCTTGACATAGTTATCAGTAAGATTCCCAGACCTTGAGCAAGCTGAAATATTTGATTGAAATAAAAGTAATAAAATCTCAGAACAATATTATAATCAAAGTGTCTCGGTGTTTTTGCTGTCTAAACAAAATGTCTCTGGTGTTTGATGGCTAAAACCTATCTTCATTAGGATACACCCAATACATGTCATTGAAACCTCATGCTAGGGCTGGGAAATTAAAAGCAAAATAACCAAAACCGAAAGTCACCTCAATTAATCGGTGTGAATTTGCTTACATTGATGACCTCAATTATTCTGTGTCCATGACCCCCTATCTCACACTGCCATTGGCCAAAGGACATGTCACTAACTGTACAATATCCAATCAGGATTGCTGATATGTGACTAGCCGAAACCAAAATGGCATGGCATGTATAAGATTATATATATATCAAATACATTTAAAATGTTTTAAAATAATCATTCATTAATCATAACTGAGTCATTATAGTGTAGAATCTATGACAGTAAAATGATATGTTTTATGTACAGATATGTTTGTTACTTACTGTGTAATTTGTTCCAAAATAATTGTTAACTTTCTCTGTATTTAAGTACAAGACCAGATTTATCACATGATATTCCTCAGCTTCTTTCATCCACATAAGTTCAGCATGGACCTTTCCCATGTCATCTTTGTAGTTCAGGTCAAAGCTCTGCCCCATGAAGTCGTAGAGCGTTTCTGAAGATTTGCTTTCGCATAACTGAACTGGAGCACTAAAACACCAATATGGAGTTTCTGCTTCATCTAAAACTGTCACATCCATCATAAAGCAGTTCTGTTGAATTAAAGAATTGTTTGTTAGCAAGTTAATCACTTGTAGACAGCTAACAGACTTGAGAGATAACATCAACATTACATGTACAGATGTAGCAAAGGTTAACATGACTCATAACACTTTAACAACACCATGGCACGGAGTATTAACTCAACTCTTTCAATGGGTTTTCAGTGGCTTTTGTTGTCTTCTGAGATAGGATATTACGGAATAGAAAGTTATCATGCTGCAGAAAGTCAAGAACAAAATTGCTACATCTGTACCTATACATACACATACAGCAGGATTATAAATGGGAAAGCCAGGCTTCCACCACGTCTACTACCTCACGTACATTTGCAGAGCATATCGAGCTAAAAGATACAAATCAAAACACATTATTTAGTATTCCTATAATTGTAGAAACTATTATGTTAACATCAAATTTATAATGTTTGTTACTAGAAAAAAATGAAAAAAAGCTGCCAAAAAGGTTACGGCAGTCAAAATGCACATCCGGCACCCTGTTGCCCATACTGAATAGTAAACTAAGCTTTTTGCAGATAAAAAGTTCTTTGTTGCAGTTTTATGTTTTTTCTTAGACTCAGACAAATTCAAAACTAACCATACTAAGGAGCAGATGGCAGCACTTGCCAGTTTCCAAAATTTTCCAGTCCTCAAACATGAGGATGAGAATTCTAGTTTTACCCTCTGTGGGGTCCAGTTTGTGCTAGTACCATACAACAGTGCCAGCAATCTTCTTAAAGAGCATGTCACCAGGAATGAGAAAATTAAGCTAAACATACTGTCAAATACCTTAGGTTCAGCTGAATTTAAGGTTCCTTTTTTTTTTTTCTTTAAAATGTGTCTGAAAATTTTAATAAACCTGATTATGCAAATGAGCAGCCTGGAGCACCGAGGGAATCAACGGCGCTCCAGGCTGCTCACACCCCAAGCATCTTGATTGGCCTTCTGGCTGCAGTACATGGGAGACTGACAAGGCCAGGAAGAGATGACAAAGTCACACCGTGAGTTTCCCTATGCGTCATGCTACACCGTAAGTGAAAGGGACCTCATTTGTGCATTGAGAAGGAGAACAGAACTTCAGCAGCGAGATTTCATGTGAGTATTCTACCCAACTCCTCTGCTGTCCCTGCTTCTGCCACCAATGATTGATATGTCGTCCCAAAAGGGGCCAAACATTTAAATATTTTGGGGTGGCATGGAAAGGCATTGAAGCACATCTATACCCATGTCTATAGTAATATTTCTAACTATGCATGGCTTTCAGAGTTTTGGGGGACCTGGATGCAGCAATTGGGTGGCACGGAGGGAGTACTTTTGTGATGTCACTGCAGAAAGAGGGGTGGCATGACTGAATCCATTTGTGCAAGCGTAGATGGCTGAATTTTTGCAACCCATGGATGTAGCATTTGGGGGGCATGGAGCCCTTTTAGGGGTGCCACTGATGCAGAAAGGGGGGCATTACTGGAGCAATTTGGGCAAGCATGGATGACTGACTTTTAGGCGGCACATGGATGCAGCAATTGAGGGGGCAAGGAGGGAGAACTTTTGGGGGTGCCACTGATGCAGAAAGTGGGGGCATGGCTGGAGCAATTTGATCAAGTGTGGATGGCTTATGACAATATGTTTAATTTGCTCACTCCTGGTGACAGATGCTCTTTAATAGCAGTATACAGTACACCATTATATCAGAATACATGGATGCAAAGCATTCAGCCGTCTCTGGTAACAATTTGGCATCCATGTGATGCTGCTTCAGCCTCTGTTATATTGGCTGATCAGAATTTTTCTGGAGACCATTATGGGAATTCATGCGCCGCATATGAAAATCAGGTACAAGGCAGGTTACAAAATCTTTCCTGTTCTAAGGTGCATATGATATTTGAGGAATTGGATTACCAGACCTTCCCATTAAGGGTTAATAAAATCAACTAAAAGAGGATGGAAATGCATCTATATTTTCATCTTTATTATTACAGTTGAAATTTAGTTTACCTGTATGCTTCCGCTTATTGTCAAAGTCTCCCAAAAAAAGTCAACTCTACCCGCGAGAGGGGCATGTGCCCTATTGTTGCACAGTCCGATGGCTGCCATTCGTAAATAACCATTTTTTATATACTCTGTAAAACAGAAATCTAAGATATAAATTCTAGAATAAATTCTTACAAACAGAGCAAAGAGGGGAACTGAACCGCATACAACATCATGTGATGCAACAAGTACTTTACAGTATTAGAAAACAAGCAAACATCTTGTAGTCCATTAATCTGTTTACAAATAAAATAGGCATCATGGAAAGAGCTATTTTGTGGATGAACCAGAGGTAAAAACTAATGGGGTAAGCTGGTCGTAAAGGGATACTAGATCTTATGTAATTTTTATGATACAATCTGCTTGAAGTGACTGAATAAAAAGCTAGAGAATAGTCTATGTTGGACATGTGATGATATCAGTCCTCTTCTTTAAGAGAACCGTGTGCCTATGAAATAATCATGGGACCAGGGCAGATTCTCAGTCTTTGGAAATAAACAGCAGTCCTATTAAATAACAACATGAAGATATCTTAAAATACTGAGGAATGAAAACAAAGTATATCAGAAAAATTGCATAACATTATTGTACATTGAATACATTTGCTGAAACTAGAATACTTGATCTAGAAATACTGTATAATAAAAAAAAAAAAAAAAAAAAAAAAAAAAAGAGTAAATAGTCCAATTTGTTTCACCTTCTTATCCCTGCTTTCATATACTGTGCATGTACAAACATTGCAATAGCCTGGGCAGTTCTGTATATGCTTCATTATGTTCATGACCATAACCATTGGACTATGTCTACACATACTGTAACATCACCCATGTGCTTCAGAAAAATATTTATGGATAAATTGACATATACTGCAGACTCTAAATCCACAGCTTCTCATTTTTTTTCTGCAGATGTAACCAGGTATTTCAAAGTCTACATGTATTACATGATGTTTGCAGCAAAATCCACAACAGATTTAAAGGAACTCTGTCACCAGAACCCAGCATATCAATTCAATCTCCATTTTTGTCATGAGGTCTTTGGAGCAATGAGGTTGGTGTCATTACTCTAAAGGAGGTAAACAACAACATCCTCAAAAGAGCTAATTTACGATAAGTTAGCAACAAAGGTACTGAGGAAAACACCCATCTATAGGTGAGGCTCGGCTGATATGCTGGATTCTGGTAATAGACTACATTTAAAGGGGTTGTCGCTACCTTCACAGCAGAGTAATCTGACATCTGCCTGGTAACACCTGTGTGTTCATCACATGGCCATGGACTGTATAGACTGATTTTTATACACTGGAAATAAGCAGAATGAATGATGAGGAATTGATACAAAAAGTATATTGGAAAATTGTCTAACTTTTCATTATACTAATAACATTTGTCTCTCAATATTTGTCTGAAACTTGACCCTTTCCCACTTAGTGCCGTACTATTATGTTGCGCTACATGTATAATTAACACCCAGCACTGTAATAATATGGTGCTGTCATATTGAATTACTTCCCAGTTGCGGCTTTATTATATAGCTAGGAATCAGGACTAGCTGCTGGAGTCAGAAAATATTCCAACTTCAGCAGCTTAACCCCTTTCAGTACCTTGGATCCCCCATGATGAGATTGTGGGGATTGCCATGGCTGCCAGGTGGTCAATCAACGGCTTCGCGGATGGTGAATATTGTAAAAGAAAATATATTGTAATGTACAAATTAATGTGCTATGGTTACCTCGCCTCCCCTAAAAATAGCAATAAAAAGTGATCCAAAAATTGTACATACCAACAATCGCTACCAATAAAAACTACAACTTGCCTCGCAAACATAGCTCTGTCAACAAAATAGTAAAAAAGTTATACAAAATGGTGTCAGTAGAAAGTACAACTTATCGTGCCAAGAATAAGCCCTCATATGTCAACAGAAAAATAAAATGTTATAAATTTTGGGAAGTGAAGATGGAAAATATAAAAATATAGTCACCAAGCATTAATACACAAACTATGCTGTGACCTTAAATGGTTAAGGTAAATTCACAGCAGAGGGCAAACCTGCAGAATACAGTTGTAGCAAAGTGGACAAATCGCATCAAAATTTCCTAAGCAGAAACTGACCACTGATTTACATTTTTTTTTTTCTCTTTTTTTAATCTAACTGAAATTATTTTGTGGCTTTGTCACAAGTTTTGATCATTTTTCCCATAAAGTTCAATAGGAAAAAATGGTTGTGGATTTTGCTATGGATTATCCACAATTCTAAAGCAAAATCCACAAGTTGAAATGTGTTTACTCAACCTCACCTGGAGCTCTTATAGCAACTGCCCAACATGGTCTCTACACCTGGCCTGACATGATGTCACGTGTAACCACTGCTGGGGAGGACAGTATAGCGTTATTTTTTAAAACATCAGGTTGGTTTCCACAATTTGTCGCTGTGGATTATCCAGCATGGATTTGCAGCCGAAATATCTCCAGGCAGCTCCAGCATGCATGGACCTACTGTTAAAAATTCATCCTAAGTCTGTAAATAGAGGAGTGCATAGAATTGTGGAAAGACACTGAAAGTTTATTCAAATGGCTGAAGCAATTGTTTTCTTTAATAAAACATGAGAATAGCCGGACTTCATCTGGACGTAAAATCTATCAGGGCCTCCTCTACCTCTAACTAATGCTTAGAAGAATAAATAAAGCAATATGTTAGAAGTTCATCACTACTGTACAGCCACATGCAGAGGACCAATAATGTATTGGAACAACCTTGTAGCAAGATGTTCTATAGCTTTTCTGATTTTAGATCTCTAGTGGCGGCTATACCTGTAAAGAAATATCCACAATGTGGAGATATTTAATTATGTCCTTTTGATTTACTTCATGGCCCCCAGCCAAAATGACTATAGCGGCAGCAATACCCTGACCATCTGCTATTAACACTTAATTAATATCAGGTTCAAGACAATATTCCCTGTACTATGCAATTTAAACAAGCCCGTGTTTTATTCCATACACCACTTAACTTTGTTTGACCTAATAAAGGCAATATAGGAAATATATGCAAACATATGCAACTTTATCAAATATTATTTATAGCAAAAACAAAGAAAAAGATTATTATTATTTAAAACACCATCTCACAGCTTTTACTGGATGTAGACTACAATAAATATATCTCTGCATATTCAAGAATAATGGCTGGGTTTAGCTACTTACATTTAACAGTGGGTTAGGAATCACAGCATCCAGGTTAGGAGAGACAGCATGTATGATTTTAAAGGGAAATTTGCCTATGGCAGTGGTGAGCATGCTTTCTGCCAATATATTGCCAGAGTAGATGACACACATACAGTATATTGTGACATAACACAAGAAATAATAATATTAATAATAAATAATAGTAATAAAAATGTTCTTTTGTCTTAAAGGGAACCTGTCAGGTGTTTTTGTACCTTAATCTAGTCTATGTGTAGCATCAGATAATGACCTTTCCTATTGTGCCCCTCACTAAGCTTTCTGTTGCTGACAAGTCATGTTATAAGCTATTAAAACCTTACGTAAATTTAATAAGTCACAGGCGAGGGGAGGAGCATCTTTATCTAGTCTATGCAGTGTGACTGACATGTCTCTCACTGTTAGACGTCAGTCAATACCTACCTACCTTCAAGCCTCACAGAGGGTGATTTAGCACATTGACTACATGACTAGATGAAGCTGCTCCGCTCCCACTGTGACTAGTTAAGGTAAGTTTGCATGACGTTTTAAAAGCTTATACCTTGACTCCTTAGCAACAGCTCAGTGAGGGGCACAATAGATAAGTCATTACTTGATTCTGCACACATTGGCGCCAGTTTAGGGTGGAAGAATCAGGTTCCCTTTAAACCACCATATAAACACCTCTATATTAATTGATGTACAAGTACAGGGCGCTGGATGGAGTTTGAGGGAGTGGTCTTTGTGCAAATTAAATCGAAATGAAAAAGTGCAGATTTGTGAAGTGTTCTGTTGAGAGGAGTTATAGCCAACATGCAAAGTTAGGAGATTAAATAAAGAGGTTATCGAAACAGGAATCAATTTGATTTAGTTCTTTTCATTACGTACAGAGTAGTGGCGGAAAGTATCTGAAGCACCAAGATGTCTCTAAAGGTAAAGCAGCTTATGCCATGCCCTTTTATAGATTCATTCTGAAAGGGGACAAAATGAATGTCTAACAGGACATACATAGAGTACTGTGGGAGAGTAGACACATTTTGTGAGCTTGGATATCCGTGGAACCACCAACCTAAATTTGTTTGTATTTTTATTATTAGTAGTATCTTACAATTATTATTATAAGAATGGAAAAGTTTTCTTTTTAATTAGTGACACATTCCATTAAACATACTGTCATGGCAACCCCAATAGCAGCCAGAACGAGAAACACTATTTGTTAGCTAAAAGAAGAAACAACCCCTGATACCCTTATGCCTAACACAGCATAAGGAAAGGGTTGTCTTCATATATACTGATTATGGACATGTTTGTTTCTGAACATGTTAGACTAGGTTCACACCTGCGTTTGGGTTTACGTTCTTCGGGTCTGCTTGGGGACCTGAAAAAATGGAAATCCAATCCACTTAAAAAGAGGTTACCCACGGACCCCATGGACTATAATGGGGTTCGCCGGGTTTCCGTTCGAAAAATCCGCATTTTTCAAGTGGAATGGGGGAAGGAATCCCCCAACGGAGACCAAGCGCAGGTGTGAATCCAGCCATAGCTGGAATTATTGTTCACTTATATTTAGGCTGACACAATTAAACAAGAAAAACAAAAAAGGAATACTTAGTTTAGATTTTCAGGCAAAAGTAAGGTCAAGGTAGTCATTTCCTATCTTGCCATGAACCTGAAAAAAGAACTTTATCCCATCCACACATTGCAGAAAAATACACACAGCAGAAATGCTGCAATTTCCAAAACCACTGTGTGGTTTCTATAGGTAGAACTGAAGCAGAAAGTGCTGCGGGGGAAGCTCGATGCGTTTCCGCTGCATTTTTTTCCCGCAGTGCTTTTTCATTGTGGCCCGCTGTGTGAGGCCTTAGCTTTAAAGTGCATTATTTGAAAAATCTTATTTTGGAAAATGCATTTATTTAACTTAGAAATGTTTAAGGCATCTTGAATGATGGAAATTTTAATTGCAACTAGAACAGCGTAACAATATTATACGCATTCAATTTTCTTACGGCAACAGTAATAATTTTTTAGAATTATCCAACATTTATTGCAAATAATTAAAGCAAAGAGACATTAAATTCTACTGTGATACAATAAGTGACTAAGCCCACAAGTCACTTTTCATTATCTAATAAACAATATAAAAGCAGTTGGAGGTCTAGCATTTCTTCACCACCGAGTTGTCTGCTTCAGTTAAACAGGATGCCACTCACGTTGTATAGTTAATCACATCTCCCCAAATGATGCATTAAAACAAGCTAATACTAAGTAATCCAAAAAAACCCATAGACTTAAATTACAAAAAACATTAACATAAGAAAGCTGGAACTCTTTTCATCTTTTATAAGTTAAGCTAACTATATTTATACAAAAAGCATGCATGAGTATTCAATCCGCTAAGAATGACATTTACACAGACTATTCCAGACAGAATTTCTACTGCAAAGCATATGCTATTAAAGGGGATGTCCAAATATATATATATATATATATCTCCATATATCTCCATATACACACACACACACATATATTATATATATTTTTTTTTTCTTCTTCTTCTTAAAATAGAAAGTCATGCAATTTTCTGAAACATGCATTTATAATTTTGTTGACATACATCTATTATACAAATGCAGCAGGTTCATGTTTATAAAAAAAAAATATACACACAACACATACAGTGCTGGCCAAAAGTATTGGCACCCCTGCAATTCTGTCAGATAATACTCAATTTCTTCCAGAAAATGATTGCAATCACAAATGCTTTGGTAATAATATCTTCATTTATTTTGCTTGCAATGAAAAAACACAAAAGAGAATGAAAAAAAAAGTCAAATCATTGATCATTTTACACAAAACTCCAGAAATGGGCCGGACAAAAGTATTGGCACCCTCAGCCTAATACTTGGTAGCACAACCTTTAGACAAAATAACTGCGAACAACCGCTTCCGGTAACAATCAATGAGTTTCTTACAATGCTCTGCTGGAATTTTAGACCATTCTTCTTTGGCCAATTACTCCAGGTCCCTGAGATTTGAAGGGTGCCTTCTCCAAACTACCATTTTGAGATCTCTCCACAGGTGTTCTATGGGATTCAGGTCTGGACTCATTGCTGGCCACTTTAGAAGTCTCCAGTGCTTTCTCTCAAACCATTTTCTAGTGCTTTTTGAAGTGTGTTTTGGGTCATTGTCCTGCTGGAAGACCCATGACCTCTGAGGGAGACCCAGCTTTCTCACACTGGGCCCTACATTATGCTGCAAAATTTGTTGGTAGTCTTCAGACTTCATAATGCCATGCACACGGTCAAGCAGTCCAGTGCCAGGGGCAGCAAAGCAACCCCAAAACATCAGGGAACCTCCGCCATGTTTGACTGTAGGGACCGTGTTCTTTTCTTTGAAGGCCTCTTTTTTTTTCCTGTAAACTCTATGTTGATGCCTTTTCCCAAAAAGCTCTACTTTTGTCTCATCTGACCAGAGAACATTCTTCCAAAAAGTTTTTGGCTTTCTCAGGTAAGTTTTGGCAAACTCCAGCCTGGCTTTTTTATATCTCTGGGTCTGAAGTGGGGTCTTCCTGGGTATCCTACCATAGAGTCCCTTTTCATTCAGACGCCGATGGATAGTACGCGTTGACACTGTTGTACCCTCGGACTGCAGGGCAGCTAGAACTTGTTTGGATGTTAGTCGAGATTCTTTAGCCACCATCCGCACAATCTTTCGTTGAAATCTCTTGTCAATTTTTCTTTTCTGTCCACATCTAGGGAGGTTAGCCACAATGCCATGGGCTTTAAACTTCTTGATGACACTGCGCACGGTAGACACAGGAACATTCAGGTCTTTGGAGATGGACTTGTAGCCTTGAGATTGCTCATGCTTCCTCACAATTTTGCTTCTCAAGTCCTCAGACAGTTCTTTGGTCTTCTTTCTTTTCTCCATGCTCAATGTGGTACACACAAGGACACAGGACAGAGGTTGAGTCAACTTTAATCCATTTCAACTGGCTGCAAGTGTGATTTAGTTAGTGCCACCACCTGTTATGTGCCACAGGTAAGTAACAGGTGCTGTTAATTACACAAATTAGAGAAGCATCACATGATTTTTCAAAGGGTCCACCCCCTTTTTTATGTTTGGTGTGGAATTATATCCAATTTGGCTTTTTGACAATTCTTTTTGTGGTTTTCCATTGACGACAAATCAAATGAAGATATTATTACCAAAGCATTTGTGATTGCAATCATTTTCTGGAAGAAATTGAGTATTATCTGACAGAATTGCAGGGGTGCCAATACTTTTGGCCAGCACTGTAGATTAGTCCACAGAAATGCATCCCATGCACTGACTAAAATTGGCATCAGTCATGTAACCCCTGGTACTAAGTAACCACTGTCTAGGTATCTCATAGAAGGATAGTAGTTTACTGCATTTTATATACAGTATGACTAGAGTATCTCATCACATCTGTCAGTATATTTACAGTATTGCTACAGCACTTCATGTCTGTCAGTGTTTGTGGAGAAGCAGCTCCCATATTCTTCTGTCTCCTCTCCTGTGTGTTTTCTATTTTTTTTAACAGTTAACCTGCTGTTAAATGAAACAACATCACCTAGTAATGGCTTTGGTTTTCTTTTTTTTTTTTTTTTACAGAAACAATTTAAAAAGTTATAGAGCAGACAGCCCCATTAAGAAAGTTTGCTGAGAAATGGGTAATCCTAGGTTTGTGCCACACATAGCATTTTTCAGTTTAGGTCAAAAAGTTACATTTCTGTGTCATCTAACTCCAAAGCATTATATCATAATTTTGCAGATTTATGGCACATACCAGATGTAGTTTTTCTTCAGTGACGACTTCTTTCTAGCTACTTGCTCATATGCAACAATAGTTTAGGCTAAGGCCCCACATTGCAGAATGCAGCCAAAAAACGCTGTGAAAATGAATCGTGTTTTTTTCCTCAGCATTTGCTGTTTTTGCCACATTTTTATCTGCGGTTTTTCTTCCCTTATTCAATTTATAGGAAAAACGCTTACACATTTCCAGGCAAAATGCTGCATTTCTGCAATGCCTTAGCCTTAAAGTTCCAGGGTGGCATGCTGCAGTGTCCATTTCCTTATAACTGACATACCGGTGCTCTCCAGGATATCCAAACACCAGCATGGATAATAGTAATAGAATTAAAGGCAATTCTGTTAATACAGTCATATGAAAAAGTTTGGGCACCCCTATTAATCTTAATCATTTTTAAGTTCTAAATATTTGGGTGTTTGCAACAGCCATTTCAATTTGATATATCTAATAACTGATGGACACAGTAATATTTCAGGATTGAAATGAGGTTTATTGTACTAACAGAAAATGTGCAATATGCATTAAACCAAAATTTGACCGGTGCAAAAATTTGGGTACCCTTATCATTTTATTGATTTGAATACTCCTAACTACTTTTTACTGATTTACTGAAGCACAAGATTGGTTTTGTAACCTCACTGAGCTTTGAACTTCATAGCCAGGTGTATCCAATCATGAGAAAAGGTATTTAAGGTGGCCAATTGCAAGTTGTTCTCCTATTTGAATCTCCTCTGAAGAGTGGCATCATAGGCTCCTCAAAACAACTCTCAAATGATCTGAAAACAAAGATTGTTCAACATAGTTGTTCAGGGGAAGGATACAAAAAGTTGTCTCAGAGATTTAACCTGTCAGTTTCCACTGTGAGGAACATAGTAAGGAAATGGAAGACCACAGGGACAGTTCTTGTTAAGCCCAGAAGTGGCAGGCCAAGAAAAATATCAGAAAGGCAGAGAAGAAGAATGGTGAGAACAGTCAAGGACAATCCACAGACCACCTCCAAAGAGCTGCAGCCTCATCTTGCTGCAGATGGTGTCACTGTGCATCGGTCAACAATACAGCACACTTTGCACAAGGAGAAGCTGTATGGGAGAGTGATGCGAAAGAAGCCATTTCTGAAAGCACGCCACAAACAGAGTCGCCTGAGGTATGCAAAAGCACATTTGGACAAGCCAGCTTCATTTTGGAAGAAGGTCCTGTGGACTGATGAAACAAAGATTTGAGTTGTTTGGTCATACAAAAAGGCGTTATGCATGGCGTCAAAAAAACACAGCATTCCAAGAAAAACACTTGCTACCCACTGTAAAATTTGGTGGAGGTTCCATCATGCTTTGGGGCTGTGTGGCCAATTCCGGCACCGGGAATCTTGTTAAAGTTGAGGGTCGCATGGATTCAACTCAGTATCAGCAGATTTTTGAGAATAATGTACAAGAATCAGTGACGAATTTGAAGTTACGCCGGGGATGGATATTTCAGCAAGACAATGATCCAAAACACAGCTCCAAATCTACTCAGGCATTCATGCAGAGGAACAATTACAATGTTCTGGAATGGCCATCCCAGTCCCCAGACCTGAATATCATTGAACATCTGTGGGATAATTTGAAGCGGGCTGTCCATGCTCGGCGACCATCAAACTTAACTGAACTGGAATTGTTTTGTAAAGAGGAATGGTCAAAAATACCTTCATCCAGGATCCAGGAACTGATTAAAAGCTACAGGAAGCGACTAGAGGCTGTTATTTTTGCAAGAGGAGGATCTACTAAATATTAATGTCACTTTTCTGTTGAGGTGCCCATACTTTTGCACCGGTCAAATTTTGGTTTAATGCATATTGCACATTTTCTGTTAGTACAATAAACCTCATTTCAATCCTGAAATATTACTGTATCCATCAGTTATTAGATATATCAAATTGAAATGGCTGTTGCAAACACCCAAATATTTAGAACTAAAAATGATTAAGATTAATAGGGGTGCCCAAACTTTTTCATATGACTGTAACAAGTCATTACCTTTCCACAGAGTAGAGAGCAGTGGCAGTCAGACTGCTGGTACACACAGTGATCAGTCACTGGTCGCCAGAAAGGGTGCTCTATGTTCCCTGTTCCTTGAATCTGTGGGACATTCCCAGAGTGTTACTTAAATTGTAAAACTATGTTGGTATTTCTCAGAAAAGAGTGTAAGAATTATCAGGTACATGGAAAACATTTCACAATAGAAAAATCTGAACGTCACAGCGAGACAATTCACTGTCACTGAAGAAGTCAACAGTACACAGGAGCTGTGTTGTGTCTTTGTTTCTACATAGCCTTAACGTCCAAGACAAAGAAATATAGCATAACATATGCATGCAACAATGTGTTTGATGACAAATACAGGATTGCTAACCAAAGGGGAACTAAACAAGTTGCACCACTGCTGCCTAAATTTACATTACATATTCCAAATATTCTTCATAGCTAAGAGCTTGAAATGTGTACATCTCAAGGATGAGAGAGTTGGAGGATTTGTAGGGCAGCTGTCAAGGTTAACCAAAAAGCAGACACCAGCAATCTATGAAAGAGAAATACAATCTTTTGCTTGATATTCAGTCCAAGCTTTGTTGGCAGTAAGCCTCAGCAATAAAGTCACACATTGAATATTATGAAATGACTGCAAGGGTAAATCTGCACAGCATAAGAAAGTATTTTTCTTGAAAGTCTAAACAGAAAAAATGCATTAATGTACAATTTGATCTAACTTGCGAGGAAATTTAATTTGAAGATTCTGATTTGTAGTGTGTGGCAACCTTTAAATACCATTTAATTTTTACTAAAAATGTCTATGAAGATTAATTTCATAACCTATCTTTATAAGCCTGGAGCTTTGTTTTTTTCTGATACGGAGCTACAAAGCCCATTCCCTCAACACATACCGTATTTTATATTACCTTATAAAATCCTGCCTGCCACCACCACTAGGGGGAACTTTACTGTATACAGAAAATAGATCCCAAGTTACTCTGAATGGCGGCAGTGAGCAGGCAGAATGCAATTGTTTACCTATATAGCTATACAGTGGATTTGGAACACTGCATATGACGTAAACAGCTCCCTATAAATAGATAAAAATATGACTGATAATTTTGGCTTAATGATTCAATATTGTTAGTGGGTGGACATGCACCGTAAGGAAGAGTAGGATAAATTATACATCTTTATATTTTGAGAACCTAATTTCTCTAGGCAACACAAAGGGCACTAAAATAGGGACCAACAATCACTGCCAAAATAAAGATTACAATTCAAAGTAACAATTTTGAGAATCCGTAACCTAAATAAATACATTTCACTTCACTGATTTTCTAAAACAAACTATATAATGAAATATAAACCCCAGAAAATTATTTATTGTTGTAGTTGTCTACAAAAAAGGTGCCATTCTAAGTTTCCAATTCCAATTTTTACCAACCTAATAAGAATGTGCAAAGATTAGATATGTTTAATATAAAACATTTTTTATACAAAATATTTTTTATTGTAATGTGCAATATATACAAATTAGGTTAATGATATAAAGAACTCGTGATATATAGATCATGTACATAAAAAAAATCATTCCTAATGCTATTCTGAACTGCATGTATGAGTTCTTTATGTTGAGAATCTTGTCTACTGCATCAGTAATTGATGTCATTGCAGTCCAGCCACTTGTTATAAAACTCAGGGCTCTCATTTTGAAACCCTTATTATTACTGTATTCTATGAAACTCAAATATTAAAAATCACAATGGAGCAACCAAGCAACTATTCTGGAAGAAACAAATCTTTCTTCTGATCATTTAGAGTCTAAAAACTCTAAATGATCAACTACTTTAAATGCCTTTTTTAAACCCATATGTTATAGCACAATAGCCTGTTAAAGGACTCAATAGGAACACTCAAACTGATAAACTAATTCATACATACATAATTTAGAAAAAGTAGATACGTTTTATCCAGTGACCTTGAAAACAGATATGGTTACTTCAACATCTGGCCTATTAAAAAACCATATCAATTAGCTTTGTGAGATGTGATAACAGTCCACAATCATCTTGTGTACTACAGTGTCACACAAGTAATGACTGCAATTATAAACTGGCTGCAATTGGTGAAAACCTGACCACATTAGCTGGGAATTCAGGTCCTAAAATCTCATGGTCTTATCTAACTATGCTTCTTCATAAGAAAGAATCAATAAAGTAAGATTAATTTCATGTTCTTGCTTGGACTGTTTTGGCAATAAACGTATTACATTATTGCACTTTGTGGAATTAAATGTAAGACTGTATATATATTTTTCCTTCCATGAGTTGAAGAACTTACATTAAATATGGTTGCATTTTTACCATTTAAATTCATTTTGAGTAGAAATCTCCAGTTTTCTTAGTAAAGACCACCTGAACAGATATCCTTTTTTACCTTTGCATTAGATTCTGTTCTTGATCGATAATTCAGGGCCAAAAAGCCAAATACAAAAAGAGCATCATTTGCTTTCAAGGATCCGCCTATACTTTTTTAGCTAAAGGGAGTCTGTGAGCAGGAAAATCGGTATCAAATTAATGATAGTATCTTGTAGGGTTGTTTCTATACTTTCCAAAGAAGTCTTTTTTATTCTGCCATGCAGCTTCATTTTCATGAAAATCAGGATTTTATTCTTATGTAAATTAGCTGAAAAGGGTTTTAGGGGCGTATCTTTTCCTGCCAGGGCCCATTATCTAGAGCAGAGAATGAAGCCCCAGTAGGAGAAGAAACACCCCTAAAGTCCTTTACAGCTAATTTGCATAAGAATAAAACACTGAATTTCATGAAAATGGAGCTAAAATGCAGAATAAGAAAGGCCTCTTTGGAAAGTGTAGAGGAATTGTCATTAGTCTGATACTGCTTTTCATGCTGACAGACTCCCTTTAAAGACAAGGGTGTACCTCATACAGAGCTCATCTACATATACATAAAATGGGGCCTAACAAACTTGAAGTAACTGTGATCACATAGAAATCTAAGAAAGCCCATTACTGACTCCATTCAGATAGAGGTGTTCAGGTCAACGTGTTTTGCTCACAGAGTACAAGAATATATCTCCTCAGTTACTGCTGCTGTATTACACATGTTAAACTTGATTTGGGAGATTAATGAGCCAAATGCACTAGAGAGGTAACAAATATTTTCCTTCACCCACCATCTCTTTCCAGGTCATACAATTTGCGTTATCCGTCAGAATCACTAACTATACCTTCCTAAAGACAGACATCTGTAGATAAATCAAATGAACACATTAATGCCTATGAACAAGACAGGATTCTAATCAAGAATATGGAATCTGTTGGAAAAAAAAACTCCAGTAGCTCCATACTGATGTGTCCTTCCCAGTTTGAAAAAGCATGATTTTCTGATACTCTATGCTATGTGTTGGACATCCAATAGCTGTGGGGTTAAAGGGGTTTTCCAGGCTTTATCAATTGATGACCTATCCTTAGGATAGGCCTTCAGTGGAAGTTTGGTGGTGATCTGACACCTGAGATCTCTGTGCATCAGCTGTTGGAAGTGGCAGCAATGCTCCCTGAGTGCTGCTTCTGCTTCACAGGCCATGTGATATCACGTTCATCAGTCATATGGCCAGTTTTCAGCCCAGTCCCTTTCAAATGAATATGGCTGAGCTGCGATACCAAGAACAGCCACTATATAATGTATGGCACTGTATGTAGCTTTCTATAACCCCAAACCGTGATTGGTGGGTATGCTGTATTTTTGACTCACACCAATCGTTGATGACCTATACTAATAATAATGATTATTATATTAATTATGATTATATTATACTAATAATAATGATAAGCCTTAAAAACCCTTTTAATTACAGCCCCTCAAGGATTTTGCCAGCATGTTGCGATATTGTATTGAATTTGCTTCCTAAGAAATTGGGAGTCCTTGACCAAACTGAAGATGAGGTAAAAGTGGACACATCTGTATAAAAAAATGGAAGCACAATGAGGTATTGGTATTGGTCCCTAGATTTCTACTGTGACCATATTATGGACCAATTTCACATGGTTATTACCTCATCAACGAATTTAGCAACATATATTACTGCCATTGCTAGAAGTTGTGGTGCTTTCAATCACTAAGACTCTCTCAGTCTTCCCATTACATTAGTACTACAAACTAAACATATTGTGCACTGCAACAAAGTGACAGGTCCTCTATAACTTCAACAACTATGAACAACTGTCAGCAAAGGCAGATAAATTTAGTGGAGAGGAGACAAAGTAATAGCTCTCTCTCACTGTCCCCAACATAAAAAAACATTGTATAAATGTATTGATCAGTAATATAAGAGGCAGCATTAAAAAAAAATCCCTGCTTGGAGCTCTTTAAATTTGTCTCCCAGGTGGGCTGAACATCTCTTGACATGCAGCAGTGATCTCAGGTGATCATAAAGAAATCAAGCAATCGAATATGGCATCACATTCTATAATAGAAATTTCTCAGGTGCAAATGTAATATGTTCATGCTAGTAGATAGCTGAGATACTCATTCTTATTCAGAGCCTGACAACCAGGTGGAATAGCGGTTAGAAGTATTACGTATAAAATATGTCAGTATTGTACCCTATGTATATAAGCAATAAAATAAAATAAAAAAATCAGCACTAACACAAAGAATGTGCAAAAACATATTCTGACAATTACAGTCTGCAGGATGTTTTTTTTAATGCTTTAAGAGATTACACTGTGTATACCTACATTTTTTATGAACAGTCTAATGGACCTTAAGAAAAGTAGTAGATATACAACAGTTCTTATACCAAAGCTGCAATAAAATATATACAGGTCACCTAGGAGCTGGTCCATTTTCCATTTTGTATATCCGCAGCTCTATAGTCCAGCACTGTATAATCGAAATTGGACAGAACAACGGTCCTCTGGTGAAGAGCCTTTAAATAAGCCACTGCTTTAAATAGAAAAGAAACTAAAAACAGATTCCGTGTTAGCTTGTTTTTAGTTAAGGTTTCCACTCACTTGAAATATCTGTAGGTTCTTGCTGGGTAGTCTGTTCTCTGGCTGTATACGCCTTCATACGTGATGTCCTATAAAATTTTCTGCTGCTAATAGCACCATTATGGCTGCAGTACATTTCACTTTTCTTCCTAAGGCTGGAGGCGTATACAATAGAGAATAGTCTGCCTCAGTCCCTAGCTATTACTATTGGTTTCTTCAAATGTAATTCTGCCAGGTGTAACCGTAAAATAGTAAAAACAAGAAAAACACCCAAGTGCTCATAATATAGGAGGATCCATGGACACTAAAGTGCAAATCAAGGTTATGATGCAGATAAACAGATCCCTGACACAGAAAAAGAAAAATCTGAGCACAGTCAAAGCTGCTTGCTGTCTATAACTAACATCCCATCAGCAATAACACAAGCAACTAGTCAGAAGTACATACAAGTACATAGTAGACTTTTCTTACATTATATGTTGTGAGATGCTGCAGAATTCTCTCTGTGCAGTGTACAGAGAAAGCTAAGTGCAGACATGTACAGGCTGAAGACTGAAGTAAACCAGCCCCTCCTCCCTCCACTCACTGTAAACCCGTCTTGATTTTGAAGGCAACTAAAAATAAAACTTACCTAGTACCAGGGAATGAACAGCAAAACAGCTGGAAGAGTCATGTAGTGGATGTTTTTCAGGCAGAAAACAATATTTTTAAATAAAGTGCTGTGAAAGATTCTAAAGCTTTTCTAACATACAGATTGGCTCTTGCAATTGTGATGCCAGGGCCTCACCAGGAAAAAAAAATACTACTACAGAATGCCAAAAAAAAATGTACAAAATACATTGACAATCACACATGCCTATAGAGGACACCTAGCACAGAGTGGTTCCGCCACAGGCAGAAGCACAGGGATAGAATTATGGAGGGTGCATCAGGTGTGCAGCTACCATCCTGTTTACATATGCTTACAGACAAAGCATCACATTGGAGTGCACTGATACTGATGCTCATCACCTGCTCTTGCTGTCGCCTTATGTAAAAACCGTAGCATGTGAGATCTGGACATTGTCTCTCATGCTGCCTCTCCCTACATTTATTTATGCTGGCACATGACTAAGCAGGGTGCCATGGAGCTGATCTTAATCCCGCTATGCGGCCAGCATTATAAATCTTCTACAGCACTGATATTTATTATCTTGCTCCCCCACTTATCACACAAGTATTTGGTCTATGTTGGGTATACAGGATGCATACATTTCTGAGCATGTGTCTCTTCCCCTTTAGGATACTATATAAGGGTAATATTGTAAAAGTGTCTGTCAGTCATAATACAACCGATTGCATTTTTTGCTAGCTAAAATATACACAGCCTTCTAATTGCAGATGTTATAAACTGAGGACACAACCATATAATAAATATATCATATATGGATGTGGTAGCAAATTATTATGAGGATGTAAACTCATATTTAGTTACAGCTACAGATGATCTCTGTGTAGATAAGCAGAGCATATCTTTATACTGCAGCTACTATTACGGAGCATTGCATTATATCATCTTTGGAATGACAGTAGCAATGTAACAGAGGATACAGGGTAGTGACTCCTATTTGGAACCCTCTTTGTGATACCCAGATTTACACATCATACACTGGGTGCCATTACATTGAGGTGGTCAATGTTGGGGTCAATCCACCATAATATACCACAAAAGATATACTGTGTCAGTTTCTGCCCCATAACATGTTTTTAAATGTACTTAATATTTTTTACAGTCAAGTATCCTATTACCTTTCCTTATTTGACACTTGTAGTTTTCCTTTAGCGTGCGTAAACTGGATATCAACATGTGAGGTTATTAAGATGTTATATACATCTTCATGTTCAGTGTAGAATAAATACCTATATACACAAATCTCAATTCCTTTTTTTTTTTAAGATATTCTATATATATATATATATATATATATATATATATATATATCTCTATATCTCCCCATACACGTAGCCATATTTGAGATATGTATATACTTGTTTTATATTCACACCAGCAGCCATCATGCAGCATCTGTAGCAGTGATTAAGGAGCAGCTCCTCTTTGCAGATCAAATACTTAGCAACACAATGGGGAAGCCTGTCTAAGGTGATTGCGGCAGAGCATGGTGATGCTGAAGTAAGACCTTTTATAATGTAATTATGCAGCTGCATAGCAATCTGTGCTAGACTTTACTACAGCCCATAGTACAGCTACAGCTGCAGCTGCTTAAGTAACCTTTACTCAATACTAGCTGCAATGTTACAAAAATAAAAAAACTCAAAAATGAAATTTGTCTCTGTATTACAATCAACGTGAATTAGATTATTACACGACATTGGATTCATTGATGATATAAGGCAAACCCACCAACCTAAGTAATGGGGAACAGCTTTACTCCCTTACTGTATAATATCTAACTATGGAAGTAATCCTTTCCTATAGTATGCTACTTACCCTATAATAGTCAGAAGCAGAGATGTGACCATGCATGCACAGTAACAGACCTATTGGAGACACAGAAACAGATCTCTGTCTCCTTACCTGCCACAGATTTGATCAGGGTGACAGATGCCACGGATAAAGACTAGACACCACTGTTTGTTAGGACTTCACAGAACAGACTTCTATGGCATACACAGTGGATAAGCTTTTTAAGTTACTTCACAGAAAATTACTTTACGTTACATCAGAATACGTTTTTTATTGTTTGCCAACTTGGCTTTAGTTGCGTTTTTCATGTTCTTTCAATACAGTAGTATTCCCTTCATTTTTCAGTTCCCAGGTTTTCACATGTAAGAGTCAGAATGTTGAGACACTGGGAAAGAAAGATGTGTGTGCAATTGAGTCGGGAAGTATGAAGATTCATAACATAATATGAATACCTCTGTATCATACTATGAGAAAGCAATAGACATTTTGTTACTTCTAAAGACTATAATTGTAATTATGATTTATTGTGTAATTTCCATAATTCCTTATTTAGTTTGCAACTTCCAATATGCCTGAAGGAAACTATTAACCTAGTTAATTTTATTCATGCAGTCATACTAAAATTTTATTCTAAAAAAACAATGCCATGTGTGAGCACAGAGCTTACAGTGGTATATCCAGATGTAAGGCTCTTAGATGTGAAGAGTCCCACTGCCTCCAGGTAGTCCCATACAGACTCCATTGGTTTGTACAGAGCTATAAGCCATAAGGCTAAGTGCAGAAGCTACTGCTTTTTTGCAGTTTGTGCTCCGCAGTAGTTTGCTGCAGAAACTACAAGTTACACTGTAGTGAATGAGAAAGAAATCTGATCCTACTGCATATTATCCAGCATTTGCTTCTGGGTTTACCGCACCTTTTCTGCTACTGATCGCATAGATGAAAAAGTGACATTATAAGGTGCCAGAGGTTGAACCAGAGCTGGAAAAGTTACATAATAAAGTCATCTATACTTAACTTTTATATGTTCCATTGGCTCCAGTGCTGCTGCTCTGGTATACCCACTTAGTCCTGCACTGAACAATTCACACTAGCTTACAGCAATTGGTTCTGCACTCTATCTTAGTATTCAGGGGGCTATCCCAAAAGCTTGTCATGGCCATGAACAATCATATAATACATCAGGGGCACTCCAACAAAACAGAAGAAGAAAACAGTCAAATCCAGGGATATATATATATATATATATATATATATATATATATATATATATATCACATCACATGTTTTTTTGTTGTCTAGATAAAGGTTGGAGTGATAAGAGAAGCAAATGTGTGCCGCCTGGCCCAGGAAACTTTATCCAGAAAACAAGCATCCACTGAAGAAGGTCATGTGACAGAAACCTTCGCATTATTCATTACGCACTTTCCACTTCTGCTATTATATGTATTATGTCGCCTGGATTTGACTGTTTTCTTCAATAAATTTTCTTTTTGCTGAACTATCTTGTTGGAGTGCCCCTGATGTATTATATGATGGAACACATCACATGAGCACTACAGCCAAACAATGTTCTCAATGGTGGCGCTTTCATGTATAGCATGTGACCACTGAGACCAGTGATTAAACTGCCATAGTAGAAAATGAGAAGCCAGTGGAGAATATTACAGGCGAGTATAGATTACTTCTTTATAGGGCTGGGCAATTAATCAAAATATAACTAAAACCAGTCAACCGATGTGATTTTCACATTGTTTTTTTCAGTTCAGTTATTACAATATTTGCAGTTTCATTTAGACTGAACACATCTGAAGAGACCCCAGAGTATAATAAGCAGAGGCCCAGGCGAGGTGATCAAACATAAACAGTGTTACTTACCTCTCTTGGGCTCCGGCCCTGTTCTCTTCGGCACTCCTGCCTGTTGTCAGGGACCGCTGAGGTGTGTGATTGGTCCTCAGTGATCACATGGCGTTGTGACGCTTGCATCTATGTGTCACAACTCCATGTGACACTGAAGCCCAATCACAGGCTGAAGATAGCAGGGAGTTGCAGCAGGTATAATAGCAGAGTATAATAGCAGTTTCGGTTTGGCCGTGCTTGCCCAACACTTAGTCATAGTGTAAAAGGGGTGTGACCTAAATAATCGTCATTAATAGGCATCGAGGTAAAATGCCTGATTAATCATCCGTAGTCGCCAATCCCCAAATCTTTATTTCCTGACTCTGCCCATAAAAAAAAAAAAAAAAAAACACACATGAAAACCTATATAAACATTATATGTAAAACCAATAATGTTAATTCTACATGAGGTACCATGATTTTCCAAACAAACAATCAGCTGTTGAACCTTATTCCTAGAGCTACTTCCTAAAGCAACTGCCACAAAAACTGCAATAAAAATAACATGTACCCTTATTGTGATAGTGGTAGTAATGTGTCTTCTTGGTAGGATATGTGAATGCATTAGAAAGATGTATTGCTATAAAAAAAAGATTATATGAACACTATATTTATCGGTAGCATAACAACCCTCTCTATTTTATACAAAAGATTTAACAAGGAAAACATTTTGTTTCATCAAACACTGAACAGCTTTCTCCTATGGACCTTAGAAAACTAACACTAGCACCATCTATTGGCTAACTATGTTACAGCATTCTGTCAAAATCTTGTTTTGCAGTCATGGGTATTTAAACTACGTTGCAAATCCAGAAATGGGGGATTATTAGTTTTTCGAGCAGTGAATCCTGAGCAGGTTCTGATCCACTGGTGAGATATGGAATAAAAAAAAAACAGAAGTCCTGTGTCATATGTCTGCATGTCAAATGTGGACCCCTATAAGAGCTGGGCATTCACAGGCCACTGTAGAGTCAGCATAGTTCATACTTCAATTGCACTTTAACTGGGATGCTTCTATAATACTATATAGTGCTTACCTTTCCGGCAAAACAAGCCACGAAACATTCTACATAGATATGTTCTTGGTCCACTGTACATGTCGATATGAAGCTGGTATCCATGAAGTCCATATTCTGGGTCGATATCATCCAGGATAGGAACATGTGGAGGAAATGAGTAAGGGCTGTAAAAAGATCAATGGTAGAAAAAGGCATTTAAAGAAAAACAAAATATTAATGTGTAAAATAAGCATTTAGTATTTACTGGAACTAGGATACTCCCTCAATCCAATATGTACACAGACAAGCAGAATTATGAAGACCATACAAAAAGCAGATCTATTCTAGATAGTTTTGATTTTCTGGCAGCATTTTTGTCATTAGTAACTTTTGTAATATACTTTATTAACAAATTTTGGCTCCTTATTGTGAAATCCTGCATTTCTTTATTCTTTCCCTTTCCTATGTATTGAGAGATGGTCCCTGTTTCTCACTGTGTACAGTGTACAGCCTTGTGCGTTAATGAAGAGAAAATATCTCAGGAGAACTTGCTTCTGGTTTCCTATGAAGGAGGACATTCTCATCCTTTATATGACACTGTGGTTGTAGCTCTACCTATATTATTTCCAGAGATATCCATGGTTGAAAACACAGTCAGGACTGTGACATTTATATGTAGCTCCATAAGCTTTCATATGACACAAGAAGCAAGTTTCTACTTTTTATAATGCCCAAGATATAGCTGTTTGAAGTGGCCCCCCTACCCCTACTTTCTCTTCATTACATACAAGCCCATACATCATACACAGTGAGACACATGGTACAGTTCTCAATGGAAGAGCAAGAGAAAGAATAAAGATATGCATTATTTCATAGAAAAGAAACAAAATTTGTCAAAAAGTATATTACAAAATTCATTAATAACAGAAAAGCTGCCAGATAATCAAGTGCTATTCGAAAAGTTTAGTTAGCCTTTAAAGTGAACCTGTCACATGGAAAATGCAGTCTAATCTTCAGGCAGCATATTACAGAGCAGGGGGAGCTGAGCAGATTGATATACGGTAATTGGTTTTGTGGGAAATAGATTGAGTAGAACTTGCTATTTATTCAGTTATGTCTGTTCTTTCTATGCAGAAAAGTCAAGAAGACAGCCCTATGAGTGATTGACAGACCTTTATATGCACAGTCATACTGGAAACGATGCCAATTATTGAGTAGGACCGCCCCCTTGACTTCTTGTTGTAGAAAGAGCAGTGATACATATGACGAATGATACGTCAATCTGCTCAGTTCCTCCTGCTTTATAACATCCTGCATGCAGACTACTTTCCATTTTCCAGGTCCAATTTAAATTCCTATGCTCATGAATTCTTGGTATGTGGTTATATGAAAACATAATCTGACCATATTATGTAAGGGGCATGCTTTAATCATACTTGAGCCTATTTTCACAATTTCAAGCACTTTTTGTCTCAATTTGTTATTAGAAGCAAATTATTAATTACAGCTGATATTACTAGGATTATTCCTTTTACGGTTCATTTGTGATTTACTATATTTGTTTTTCCCAAAAGCCTGAAAATGTGCCAATTAGGGTTATAAAGGAGATTATATGCCACTAATTAAGATTGGGTATTGGGATTTTACACAGAAAAACGCTGGAACAATCTTTTATATCCCTTCAGCAAAAGCAACCTTAAGCCATTAACTGGGAAGATTATAATGAACATACAAAACTCAACAAGAGAGATACAATGCCCTGCAAACTAGTCAGCTTTTCAATATCATTTAAAAAGAAAACGGATCACAACCATCTAACAAAAGGTTTAAAAAAATAATTTCCTTACGTAGTCTTTTATCAGGTTTATAAAAGTTTATTCAGTCCTTTGTCAGAAGTTATATCCACCACTGGCAAAGCTGGATGGCAACCAATATGGTGTCAATACTGGTTCAAGACTTTGTTATGTAGCAGTTATGTCGCAGATCCTGAAAGGCAAATCTGAGTACAGTGGCTTGCAAAAGTATTCATACCCCTTGAACTTTTTCCCATTTTGTATTCAGCTCCCCTATATCAATACTTTGTAGAGCCACCTTTCGCTGCAATTACAGCTGCAAGTCTTTTGGGTTATGTCTCTACCAGCTTTGTGCATCTAGAGACTGAGATTTTTGCCCATTCTTCTTTGCAAAATAGCTCAAGCTCAGCCAGATTGGATGGAGAGCGTCTGTGAACAGCAATTTTCATGTCTTGCCACAGATGCTCAATGGGTCTGGACTTTGACTGGGCCATTCTAACACATGAATATTCTTTGATGTAAACCATTCCACTGTAGCTCTGGCTGTATGTTTAGGGTCACTGTCTTGCTGGAAGGTGAATCTCCTATCTCACTATTCCATGCAGCACCAAAAATGCAAAAACCCATGGAATTCGCCTGAACAAAGGTATTTCTTTTTAGCTTTCTGATGAACATTTTATTAAACTTGAACAACCATACAGATAAACCATCTGTACTGTCCCTGTGTTCACCCACCTACTAGGCGCCCTCTCATTCAAGATCTGCACCCCAATAGCACCAATACATTTTTAGCTTGCATTGGCCAGAGTGGGCAGTCCTTACTATGGAGCATGTGACAGTCTACTTAGTAGTGAAAACTACATTTCCCAGGTACGACTTGCTCTGTGTGCTTCCTAACTTTACATTCTTCCTAACAGAAATTATTCATGCACTGAAAATTGCACAGTTATGTAGCCCTGATCTAATAAGAAGCTATAGAGATGTCAAATACAAACTGAGCATGCTCTTCCTGAATGAAGACAGACTACAGGATGTATCCATTGGCAATGCTGCAAAGACATATTGATAGGGAATGTAGATTGTGCGCCCAATATGGGACAGTGACTGTCAATGTCTGTAAAGTGCTGCGGAATATGATGGCGATATATAAGAAAGCATAATAAATGGTGCTCAAACAATGGTAGGAAAATGGGGATTTCATTGGATTTTTCTAGTGACATATACATTTTGCTTTGAATGGGTGACAGTGATATTTTGCCAAGTATTTTTATATCAAATATGATTGTTGTTTTGGTAATGCCCCTTTATATATTTTCCATCAGATTAGGAGCCACTTTACTCATGAATATCTTTACTGACTAACATGGCCCTGTGTTGGGAACCCCTATTAATTCATTAGTGATAACGTAGCAGTAAAGGCAGTCTACCACTTCCAAAATTACTTCTACACCACTTATATTCTGCTGTCGGGGCCAATAGTAACATAATAAACATAGTGTCAAAGTGCAATCTTGCTGCTGAGAAAATCAACTTCTAATCCACATACAGCTCATTTGCATATGGATTTAAAACTGACTGACTTTCTCGGCAACAGGATGGCACATTCACACAAAAAAAGCAATGTTCATCATGTTAATAGCTGCCCCTACAACAGCACTGGAGTGATTTAGAGAAGATTTTGGTGGAGATGGACTCCCCTTAATGTCAAAAAATTAACACCATAAAATATTTTGAGAGCTAAATGACATAAAATATTAAAATTTATATTACTTGTCTGCAGATCCCAAGAAACTCTTCTCCAGTAGTTGATGATAATGTAGTTTACCCATCACAAATGCTATTTCAGGACTTTTCTAAAATAAACAAGACCTATGGTAAGAAATAATGAATCCTGGACAGCACAGAGAACATCGCCAGCCATAACTTGAATTTAATTTGGTTTCTTACAACACAGGTAACACAAAGCATTTTTTCACGCTGGATAATCCAACACCATGCATTCTTTGGATAGCCAAGGATTTTAACCCTTTCTTGCTTTTGCCATCTCTCGTTTTTGCATTTTCATTTTTTTACTCCCCGCCTTCCAAAAGCCATTATTAATAAAAGACATTATTTTACATTCACAAAGATATATGAGAGCTTATTTTTTGTGGGACAAATTGTACTTCCTAATACCAGTACTAGGAAGCCATAAAAAATAAAAAAATCAGAATGGGGTAGACTTACACAAACATGGCACCTTTCACTTTATTGGTTTTGCTTTTATTTAAAACACAGAACTGACTCGTTACCTACATTCTGCAGGTCAATAAAATCACATTAAATTTTGATAACTTTACACAAACCCAAAACTTTGAGAATTAAACTGACACCATATTCTGACACCTATAAATTTTTATATTTCCATGGAGTGAACTATGTAAAGAGTCCATTTTTGTGGGACAATTTGTAGTTTTTGAAGAATTGTCTTTATCCATGAATTCATTTTTCACCTTTAATTTTTCAAATTTTTTTTTATATATTTTTATTTTTTTCATATTTTTTATTTCACAAATTTCTTATTTTAATTTTTTTAAATTTATTTAAAAAATTTTATTTTACATTTTTTATTTTTCCTTACATTTTTATTTTTCCTTATTCATTATACTACATTCTTTTGTATTTTTCATTTATTCATTTGTTTATTTTGGTGTTCACTATTATGTAATTGTGCATCTTTCACTTTTATTATGCAAATATTATTTACCAAATATTCATTACATACTTGCACCACATGTCTACTAATTTATTTGCCTAGACTATACATCCACCTTTTGCAACTGCTAGGCTTATTTACTTAGCTTTCCTTTATTTTTGTTTATGTGTCACTGTTCACTTAAATTTACCACTTTTCACCTTATTGTATTGTTCTTGGCTGATTCTGTATCATCTATTATATTATACTGGTATTTCCTCTCTAATACATCTATACTTGCCTTTTCCAAGATGGCCGTTATTGTCCTCATCCTCTCTGTGCATGCACGGGACTAGCTTCAGATGACGGAATCCTATTGCGAAGCTATGTGTTGCGGCTATTTCCCATCATCGGCTGGGTTCAAGGAAGTGGAGCCGCTTCCCCTGATTTTCAACACATGTGAGGGTTCCTATTTATACCTCGTGTTTGTGGACCTCCACCTGCAGCCCCCTGAAGAAGCAGGAGTGAAACGTACGTTGGGGTTGGAGGTGAAGGTTACTACAAAACTGAGTATGCATTTACCTTGTTTATCTTGTGGCTTTGGTGTGTGAGTATTGCTGATGTAGTGCATGTATTACTACCTTGCAGCTTCATTTAGACCCATTGTTCTATAGCACTTTGCATACAGAGGCTGCACTCATTCGCATCTACATCAGTCATTGGTAATACTACTCAGCATTTGTCTCTATTGCTGTGATTATATTTTTTGACCTACTGATGTCGATGGGTCATTATGTCTAATACTATTAATTTATATTGTCACTAGCATTGTGCCATTACTTTTAGCTCTATTTACTTTATTATTAGTTTTTGCTTCTGTCCATGGGTTACAACACATACCCAACGTCAGGAACGCATACTCTTATTAATATATTCATTAATTTATTTTTTATCTAAAGCATTTACCATATATTTTCATATTTTTATAATCTGGCTGTTTTTGGACGCGGGGATACCTAATGTGTTCATGTTTCTTTTTCATCTACGGAAAGGAGGGTGGATTTGAAATTTTATACATTATTAATTTAAAACATTTTTTTTTTTTTTTATTGTTAGTCCCCCCAGGCAGGGTCATAACTAGCAAAGACTGGGCCTCATAGCAAACTTTTGACTTGGGGTCCCCTTCCCCCACGGCATAGCACTCCCTTTCCTGGTCCTGCACACAGTATAATGCCCCATTTACACACACACTATAATGTCCCAAAGTACAGTGCCTTGCGAAAGTATTCGGCCCCCTTGAACTTTTCAACCTTTTGCCACATTTCAGGCTTCAAACATAAGGATATAAAATTTAAATTTTTTGGTGAAGAATCAACAACAAGTGGGACACAATTATGAAGTGGAATGAAATTTATTGGTTATTTTAAACTTTTGTAAAAAATAAAAAACTAAAAAGTGGGGTGTGCAATATTATTCGGCCCCTTTACTTTCAGTGCAGCAAACTCACTCCAGAAGTTCGGTGAGGATCTCTGAATGATCCAATGTTGTCCTAAATGACTGATGATGATAAATATAATCCACCGGTGTGTAATCAAGTCTCCATATAAATGCACCTGCTCTGTGATAGTCTCAGGGTTCTGTTTAAAGCGCAGAGAGCATCATGAAGACCAAGGAACACAACAGGCAGGTCCGTGATACTGTTGTGGAGAAGTTTAAAGCCGGATTTGGATACAAAAAGATTTCCCAAACTTTAAACATCCCAAGGAGCACTGTGCAAGCGATCACATTGAAATGTAAGGAGTATCAGACCACTGCAAATCTACCAAGACCCGGCCATCCCTCTAAACTTTCATCTCAAACAAGGAGAAGACTGATCAGAGATGCAGCCAAGAGGCCCATGATCACTCTGGATGAACTGCAGAGATCTACAGCTGAGGTGGGAGAGTCTGTCCATAGGACAACAATCAGTCATACACTGCACAAATCTGGTCTTTATGGAAGAGTGGCAAGAAGAGAGCCATTTCTCAAAGATATCCATAAAAAGTCTCGTTTAAAGTTTGCCACAAGCCACCTGGGAGACACACCAAACATGTGGAAGAAGGTGCTCTGGTCAGATGAAACCAAAATCGAACTTTTTGGCCACAATGCAAAACGATATGTTTGGCGTAAAAGCAACACAGCTCATCACCCTGAACACACCATCCCCACTGTCAAACATGGTGGTGGCAGCATCATGGTTTGGGCCTGCTTTTCTTCAGCAGGGACAGGGAAGATGGTTAAAATTGATGGGAAGATGGATGGAGCCAAATACAGGACCATTCTGGAAGAAAACCTGTTGGAGTCTGCAAAAGACCTGAGACTGGGACGGAGATTTATCTTCCAACAAGACAATGATCCCAAACATAAAGCAAAATCTACAATGGAATGGTTCACAAATAAACGTATCTAGGTGTTAGAATGGCCAAGTTAAAGTCCAGACCTGAATCCAATCGAGAATCTGTGCAAAGAGCTGAAAACTGCTGTTCACAAATGCTCTCCATCCAACCTCACTGACCTCGAGCTGTTTTCCAAGGAAGAATGGGCAAGAATTTCAGTCTCTCGATGTGCAAAACTGATAGAGACATACCCCAAGCGACTTGCAGCTGTAATCACAGCAAAAGGTGGCGCTACAAAGTATGAACTTAAGGGGGCCAAATAATTTGGCACGCCCCACTTTTCAGTTTTTTATTTTTTACAAAAGTTTAAAATATCCAATAAATTTCGTTCCACTTCACGATTGTGTCCCACTTGTTGTTGATTCTTCACCAAAAAATTAAAATTTTATATCCTTATGTTTGAAGCCTGAAATGTGGCAAAAGGTTGAAAAGTTCAAGGGGGCCGAATACTTTCGCAAGGCACTGTAGCCTCCACACAATATAACGTCCCATAGCGGCCCCTCCACAAAGTATAACGTCCCATAGCGGCCCCTGCCCACATTGTAATATCCCATAGCGTCCCCTCCACACAATGTAGTGTCCCATAGCGGTCCCTCCACACAGTATAATGTTCCATAGTGGCCCTTGCACACAGTATAATGTCATACAGCAACCCCTCCACACAGTATAATGTAATATAGCAGCCCATCCACACAGTATAATGATCCATAGCAGCCTCCATACAGTATAATGTCCCACAATGGCCCCTCCACACAGTATGTCCCATCATGTGCCAATTGATGTTCGTTGCAAACATTGCCAAAATTTTTGGTGTACACCACCCATGAACTATTATTATACTCTGGGGTCTTTTCAGACCCCAAAGTATAATAATCTGAGACCAAGGGGAGGGGACAAACACAAAAACCAGTGTTACTTACCTCTACTGGGCTCCACTGCGACTCCCTGCTGTTTTCAGTCCTCTTCATTGAAGTCGTAGACGTGGGTTACACTGGCGTAATTATGCTTCGCAACGCCGGCCTGACCCACGTGACGTCTGTGACCTCACTACATAGGCCAAAGATAACATGGAGTCACGCCGGAGAGGTGAGCAACACTGGTTTTTATGTTCGCTCACCTCCCCTGGGCCTCCGATCATTATTCCCGGAAGTCTGAAGAGACCCCAGAATATATTAATAGCAGTATTTGTTGGGGTTCGCCCAACAAATACTCTTGCTGCAGGCCCGTGGCCCTACTTACCGATCCCTGCTCCTGCTCACGGCTGCCTCCGCTAAACCTTCTACCCTCCAGGGGGCCCCAGGGACGTGACATGAGACACATGGGGCCCCCTGGACGGCACAAGGGGAAGTGGAGGCGGCTGTGAGCAGGAATGGGAATCAGTAAATAAATAAGATCTGTTACCTGCTGGGTTTATTTCAGCAGGTAATGGGCTAAGAAAAAAAAGCAGCAGGGGCCCCCCTGCCCTCCTAAGCTCGTGGGCCCTGTGGCAGACGCTACGGTGATACTTACGCCACTGCCCCCAGGGGGGTTGAACCCTAGGGAGTCTGCTCACCCATACAATATATTATAAAATCATTATAAATGACTGGGTATACAGAGATACCTGTCAGTCACTTATAGCCCCACCTCCTTGACTTTATATCAAATTTACAGCTAAGATTTAGTAAATCTTAAAGTAAATTATAAATTATACTGAATATTTCCCCACAAATCTATACAATCTGCTCAGCTCCTCCTGCTCTGTAACATGATGCTTGCTGGGACTGCATTTTACTGGTAATGGGTTCCTTTTAACACTAACCTGACATCTGCCGTACTATTGCAGTGGATGTCGGGTATTTAAATATGGCAACCGCCATTGGCCGATGGATCCACTGCCATTTTGGGTTGGATCGCCAGCCCCCGGAACAAGATCTGGAGGTGACAATCCATGGCCATGACAGGCTTCTCATTCTATAAGTTCTATTACAGGCTGCTCTAGGTAGCCTGTAAAAGAACCATAGCAATTTTACAATGCATTCTAGTGCATTGTATTAGTCATCAGACCCCCTAGGGGGTCTAAAATAACAGTAAAGAAAAAAAAAGAAATAAAACTAAACAAAAATTTAAACCATCCCTTTTCTCTAGAACATATATAAAAGTAAATAAAGTAAAATACATACATTCTCAGATACAGGGGTACCTAATGCGTATGTTTTTCCCCATACAGTGTACACCATAGCAGGAAAAAAAAATCTATATAGATGAATGACCATTTTTTCACTGTTTCGCCTCCCATGAAAATAAAATAGCGTTAAAAACAATACATTAGTATGGCATAAATGAAAAATACATCTGGCCACGCAAAAAAAGACATCTTATATATCCCGTTCACTGAAATATAAAAAAGATAGGGGTTTTAAATATGGCAGCTCCAAGAATTTTATTTTTTTTGCAAAGTTTTGGATTTTTTTAAAGGGGCCAAATAAAAAAAAACAAAAAAAACTATATATAGTTTTGTATTGTCATAATCATACCGTTCCACAGAATACAGGTGACATGTCATTTTGGCAGCACAGTAAATGCCGTAAATACAAATCCCATAAGAAAGTTCCACAAATGCAGTTTTTCTTTAATTCTACCCCATTCTGATTTTTTTTTCTAGCTTCCCGGTACATTGTATGGAGTATTAAATGGTATCATTATGAAGTACAATTTGTCCCACAAAATTTGAGTCCTCATACGTCTCTGTGAATGGATTAATAAAAAAGTTAAGGTGTTTGGAAGGTGGAAAGAAAAGAATCAAAATCAAAAAATGGTTGTGGTGGGAAGGATTTAAAACTTACTGATTCTGTAGGCCTGTTGTATTTGACATTTGTGAATAATGAAATACATATACTTTTCTGATATTTCTTGTAAATATGTATGCCATCAGAATTAATTCTTACCTTCCACAATCCAACAACTAGACCAGGATGAAGATGAAAAAGTTTAATGTACATGTCCTGCCCAATATATCTGCCAAAATCCTTTTTGTTCCTCAAATCATATTCTGCAATGAGGGAGAGTCTTCGCAGCCTTGATTAAATTATACACAAAATAACATCACATTCCAAAAATAGCAAAGGTATGAAACATATACTGTAGCGTTTGATATTAGCATTTAAAAGGTTATCCAGGTCTACGATATTGAGCTCTAGCTCCTCTTTTCAGCAGTGACACCACATCCATTGGTCACATAGCCATGCTACAGCTCAGACCCATTTAAATGAATGGGGTTCAGCTTCAATATCAAACACAGCCACTATACAGTGTACAGTAGTGAAGAGGCCACAGTAGTCAATATCAGAGTCCCAGACAGCTTTAAGAGATATCCCTGTAGTAGTAAAAAAAATATATAGCAACTTACCTAGTGTACTGAACACCAATGATGGAGGTCCCAGGGGGCAGACAGGGGACCAACCATACCTACCTTCAAAACAAACGCCATACAAACCCCATGCGTTGGATCCATTATGAATCACAAATCTATTATACTGTAAAATTATTAATAAAAACCGTCACTTTTTGCTTTAAAATGCAACTTTACATGGGTTGTCCAGCTGGGCAAAATTTTTGAAAACGGGGCCAGATGGGATTATGAAGTAGAGATCAGCAAAGACCCTATAAATGTGGGAATGAAAACACCAAGGATTGGCAAAGGGAGTACTGCTTCTTGTATGTTTTAACCCACCCCGTATTGTTTTGCTTTTTTTTTATTTTCTTGTAAAAGTAAATTCACAATTGGCAGATATGGTTAAAAAAAAAAATCTGCCACGTGTGTACTGTATGTACTCACATAAATAAGTTTATTAGCTTATTTGTTACTTATTTATATCTATACATTTTTAGTAAAAACCTAAATAAAAGTAACAATTTTACTAGCCACTTATCCCATAATTAAAAATAATACAAAACGATGTACAGTGCTGGCCAAAAGTATTGGCACCCCTGCAATTCTGTCAGCTAATACTCAATTTCTTCCAGAAAATGATTGCAATAATAAATGCTTTGGTAATAATATCTTCATTTATTTTGCTTGCAATGAAAAAACACAAAAGAGAATGAAAAAAAAAAGTCAAATCATTGATCATTTTACACAAAACTCCAAAAATGGGCCAGACAAAAGTATTGGCACCCTCAGCCTAATACTCGGTAGCACAACCTTTAGACAAAATAACTGCGAATAACCGCTTCCGGTAACCATCAATGAGTTTCTTACAATGCTCTGCTGGAATTTTAGACAATTCTTCTTTGGCAAATTTCTCCAGGTCCCTGAGATTTGAAGGGTGCCTTCTCCAAACTGCCATTTTGAGATCTCTCCACAGGTGTGTGATGAACCGACCCTCAGTTGTACATCTTTCTTAGAAATGTATTTTTACTTGCTCATGTCCGTCCTCCCCCTACCTATTGGAATGTTGTGTTTAACTTGGGTTTTACATTGCTGGACGATACGCTTCACTGGTTTTATGTGTGTTCATGGGAGATGGCTTGCTATAGCCAGGCACTTTTATTATCCCTGGCCAGATGGCGATGGGGGGATAGCAAGCCAGTGACCTTAACTTCACCCATCTCTCCGAGGGTTCTGCAAAGGAGGGAGAAGGGGGGCTGCCTGGGTGCAAGGGGTGGGTGGAGCACTAGCCATATGCTGTGGGCAGACCTGGATTCTGGGGTCATTCAGCAAAGAGGCAGTAAGGAGCTCTGATCTGGGAGAAGATGAGAGGGCCTGCCCTACTGAGGAATACATTGAGGGCCTAGCAGTGAGGCCTGAAGCCTTTCCCTTTGTTCTGGACAACATGTAGAAGGATTGTTTTATGCAACTTGCTTAAGCTTGTGCCCTAGGCCCAAAACTCTGCTGTGGCCTAGAGAAACGAGCCTATGCCGGTATTTTCTCGATCTTTTAATTTCCCTGTTTATTTTTGTGTATTGTATCATCGCCTTTTGCTTGTATGTTTATGCTTGATCATATTAATATTGTATATTTCTGTATATGCTATTAATCCATACTGACCCACTTGGGATATTAAACATATAAAATTTATATCGCTCATTTCATTTTATCCTATGACCCGGTCTACTCACGGTGTGTGAGTGGGAGGTTAAGAAAGAAGTTTGATCGCAGGCGTGCCAGGCGGCTGGGCGAGGCGATATTCTTCACAAGGTTTTCTATGGGATTCAGGTCTGGACACACTGCTGGCCACTTTAGAAGTCTCCAGTGCTTTCTCTCAAACCATTTTCTAGTGCTTTTTGAAGTGTGTTTTGGGTCATTGTCCTGCTGGAAGACCCATGACCTCTGAGGGAGACCCAGCTTTCTCACACTGGGCCCTACATTATGCTGCAAAATTTGTTGGTAGTCTTCAGACTTCATAATGCCATGCACACGGTCAAGCAGTCCAGTGCCAGAGGCAGCAAAGCAACCCCAAAACATCAGGGAACCTCCGCCATGTTTGACTGTAGGGACCGTGTTCTTTTCTTTGAAGGCCTCTTTTTTTCCCTGTAAATTCTATGTTGATGCCTTTTCCCAAAAAGCTCTACTTTTGTCTCATCTGACCAGAGAACATTCTTCCAAAACATTTTTGGCTTTCTCAGGTAAGTTTTGGCAAACTCCAGCCTGGCTTTTTTATGTCTCTGGGTCTGAAGTGGGGTCTTCCTGGGTATCCTACCATAGAGTCCCTTTCATTCAGACGCCGATGGATAGTACGGGTTGCACTGTTGTACCCTCGGACTGCAGGGCAGCTAGAACATGTTTGGATGTTAGTCGAGGTTCTTTAGCCACCATCCGCACAATCTTTCGTTGAAATCGCTCATCAATTTTTCTTTTCCGTCCACATCTAGGGAGGTTAGCCACAGTGCCATGGGCTTTAAACTTCTTGATGACACTGCGCACGGTAGACCCAGGAACATTCAGGTCTTTGGAGATGGACTTGTAGCCTTGAGATTGCTCATGCTTCCTCACAATTTTGCTTCTCAAGTCCTCAGACAGTTCTTTGGTCTTCTTTCTTTTCTCCATGCTCAATGTGGTACACACAAGGACACAGGACAGAGGTTGAGTCAACTTTAATCCATTTCAACTGGCTGCAAGTGTGATTTAGTTATTGCCACCACCTGTTATGTGCCACAGGTAAGTAACAGGTGCTGTTAATTACACAAATTAGAGAAGCATCACATGATTTTTCAGAGGGTGCCAATACTTTTGTCCACCCCCTTTTTTATGTTTTGTGTGGAATTATATCCAATTTGGCTTTTTGACAATTCTTTTTGTGGTTTTCCATTGAAGACAAATTAAATGAAGATATTATTACCAAAGCATTTGTGATTGCAATCATTTTCTGGAAGAAATTGAGTATTATCTGACAGAATTGCAGGGGTGCCAATACTTTTGGTCAGCACTGTACATGATTTACAAAGTACATTTTATGTAAAGATGTGGTGTAAAAGTGGAGTTTTTACTTACTATACTAGTAAAAAGCAAAGCCAAATGAATTACACAGCTATCACATCTCTGAGGAGAGGGAATGCTGGACTCTGACCATAGGATGGTGACGCCAACACAAATTTCCATTAAACTTCTACAAAACTACAGTATTCTCACGTCATACACACCCATTTTTAATAGGCTTTAAACAGTTATCTGTTAGCACAGGTGTCATTCCATGCAGCTGAATCTTGGTCAGGGAACGAAATTCAGGCCAAAGATAACTATTCCAAGCCACAGTAACCGAACTATCCCTGAAATGCACAGAAGTCTGTTCAATCATGGTTTGTATACCATGAACATCCACAAATGTAATGGTCCAAGCCAGTCTAGACATCCTGTAAAAAAAGCAGAGCAGAGAATACAGTGAATGAATACACCCTACAACTGGAGACCAAGGTTGAACAAATCCCAGAAGACTATACCTGGATAAAGCAAACATTAATCTTGCTCCTGGTGTAGTCCAGCTGGCTTTTAAAGCAGGTTTGCCACCATAGATATACACACAGATATACACACACAGCATACACACACGCCACCACTTCAAAATTAATGGGGTGGTCTTCCTACAGTGACCATCAACATAGTCAGAATGATGGTGCCACTGCACTCTACTAACACCCTAAAGGGATTGTTCCACTATAGATACCTATTCCCTATTCACAGTATAGGGGATAAGTGTCTGATCAGTGGGAGTATGACTGCTGGGATGCTCACAGATCACATGAATGGGGGGCACCATGTGCCCTGTGTGAATGAACCGGCAGGATATGCATGCACTTCGCTGCCCCATTCACTTGTTTAAGACTGACAGAGACAGGTGGATAACAGCACTCATCTATCTGATAGTCCAACAGAAGTGAAGGGAGTGCCAATGCGCATGCGTGACCTGCAGCTCTATTCATAAGGTACACTCAAGACCCCTATTCTAGTGATTGGAGGTGGTCCCAGGCGGTGGACCCCCACCAATCAGACATCTTCTCTATCCACAGGCTAGGGTATAAGCGTCTACAATACAACAACCCCTTGGGGGTACATTTCTGTGGCAGAGCATCATACATCTGAATGAGGTTGTTACTGTAGCATGTGTATGTTTTTTGAAAGACCCAGTCTGATAAATGGAATAATAACAGCTATAGGTACATTTTGCTCCTGACTGCAGGTCTATTGATGCAAACTCCCAGTATCATAAATTAACCCACTTGAATAAAGCAAGTTTCCACTGCTGTACATTTATGGTAAACAAAATAAGGGTAGAAGGCACACTACTACGAGTACAGGTCATTGCAAAATTTGGATAACGCTACTTACCTTACTGCCTTTTCCATATTTAATGCTATGTCACTGGAACTATAACGCTTTACAGTTTTCATAATCTGAATAATTTTCTTTTCCATGGTCATTGTCAATTCCCTAACATAGGCTCTCTTCCAATGGCCAGGATCTAGATCTGAAATGGTAGAGTCACTTAATTTCTTCCCCAGCAAGTTCACAGTGTCACATTTCCAGCGCTGATTTACTTTCCGATGTGAGATATAAATTTTATACCATATTACGCTGAGAAGAAGTAAAAGGGTATAGTCACAATATAGCACAGCTGCTAGAAAAAAATTTTTATTTATTTTTTTTATTCTTATTTATTTATTTGGGTATGTTCACACAGAGGAAAATGAAGATAATTTTCTCCAACCATCTTAAAGGAAAAGCACTGAGATCATATTATACTGCAGTGTTACCACTTTATCAGATCAATCACTGATAAAGAAATAGAATACATATAAAAAGCGAAAGTCGATACGACTCATAAGTGAAGGTGGAGGTTCACATACTTCTACCAATATGTCTACTTAGTAGGATAGCTGAGGCTTGGAACAAACTTTAAGCAGATGCAGTTGAGGAATCTATCAGATGCCTAGGAGAACGTCATGTCTATCCTGAGATAAAATGGAAATAATATAAGGACAGACCAGATGGAACTTGTGGTCTTTTTCTGCCATCAAGCTCCTATGTTTCTAGCACCATAGCACAATAGGTAGTAATACTTTGTACACAATTAGGGTTGTCAAGCATCCAGTTCATAAAAATAGAGTCAATGGAAATAAAGTAAGTGCTGAGATATTTTTTTGATAGTGGAGGAGCTTGTACAGACTATAGTGCATGTAGGTTGTACCATTTCACAGTTCACATCACATTCCTTCTAGAAAGTTATGGATTAAAGAGAAAATGTCAGGTCGATTTGGAACAATAAACTGCCCTCAGGTCTTTATGGACCGAGGGTTTACAGTCCCAAATAGCCCTGCTGCAACATTATCCGTGTATATATACAGTATATATATACCTACAGTTGAGTCTGATGAGAGATGAGTCTAATGAGTCTCACCGGACTCATAGCATGCTCCCGACACCTGCACAGTTGTTCAGTGAAGCCGGAAATGTACATCCCGGATTGACTGTGCATAAGCCAAGATGTACTTCTCCAGCTTCACTGAAGAACTATGCAGGCGTTGGGGATACAGCCACTGGGTAAATATTAAGGCATTACAACAAGACTTTTTGGGACACCACTTCCCTATAACATCTGAAAACGGGAGTTCTCATTGGACAATATGAGCCTGTACATGGACATGTGAAGTATTGAAAAGGCCCTCAATAATTCTGCTTTTAGTTTTGTGAAAATTCACAATTTAATTCTGGAAATAAGTCCAGATTTTAATAAGACATGCATACACTTACTTGTCTTTGGCTAGTTCATAGAATCTCTTACTGACACTACCGACCAACATCAGAGATATCGGGTCTAAATATGAAAAGACTTTCAGAAGGATCTCACATGGTAAACTGCAAAACACAAAGAAAACATTTTTTTCTGTAAATGTAATATATCTAAATATTGTATGTATGTATGCATGCATGCATGCATGTACACACATACAAATTATATATAATACTGGGTTTTATTTAAAAAATAGTATTGTAGCTCTGTGGGGGTCCAGGACCCTGTGGATAAGCTGGATGAAGTGGCAACAGCAGTCCCTGATCACTGCTTCTCAGGTTATGTGATGTCACCTTCATTGGTCACAAGGCCTGATCTCAGCATGGTCCCATTCAAGTGTTTGAGAAGTACTGCAGCTGATCAGTCTGCAGCCTGGTGTCAGATCCTTGACAATCATTGATATAGAAAAACCCCTTTAGAAGTTATACAGAGTCAAAATTGCTGAAAGACTCTCTTTAATGAGTTTTCCTGTTTAGTCAAACCAGCATCTGTTTTCCTCAAACAATGAACAGATTGCTGATTTCCTGCTGATGGATATACTAGACATAGAAAGCAACCATCAGGTATAACAACAATGTTATAAGACTTGGCAGCTACTGAGTAAAGTGGTTAAGTAGCTGGGTGACTCTCCATCAAAAGTGGCCAATCAGAAAACCCAAGGCTAGGAACACAGGACAATCTTAAGTGGATTAGATGCCGCAAACCTTCTATGGCTAACGCTGCAACGTATGCTAGCCACATAGTGGATAACCTTCATCCAAATCTCACCCACATTCTACGACTAAAACTTGCAGAGGCAGCCCTAATCTTGAGATAGATATAGATGCCTTTAATTTTGATCAGGGAAGTCACAACTCTTTCTCCACTGCATCACACTGTGCACTTTTACAGAAAAGACATCTTGTAATGGTGGAATTAACATTTAAGTAAAGATACTGTATCTGTGTTGGAGGCTCCCTAATGGAAACCTAGCAGACCCCATTATGATCGGTGGGTCTATGAGGCACCACTTCCAGAAAATTGGGTTATGTATTTGCCTACACATAAAGAGGGCACTGCAGACATGCAGGACATATAATATATATTTATTGCATATTTGAAAAGTGGTCAACCATATAAACAACTATGGACAGTATACCCAGAGCCTTAGACACAGTACAATACACAACCCTCTCATCCTACAGGGTACAACACCATAAGACAAGTCCCTAGCTGAGGCAGTATATACAGTTGTGATTGAAAGGGTTATGCGTATAGAAATAATGCTTACCAGTTCATTTCTATACATGGGATAAGTTTTATTCCTAATTTATAGCCAGGCCCATCAAAGCCCCAAATGTTACCTTTGTAGAGTGCAGCAGGGTGTTGAAAGTCTGTGTCTGCTGCCATGCCAGCTGCACATGATATCACTGACTCTGCTCTACTCTGGCTGCAGGTCCATAAAATAGAACAAAGTTGATCATGTTATTAAAAATTGGAGCGTCAGCAGAGGAATAAGACTTCTGCAAAGGTAATAAACGATACTCCAGGAACTTAGGCTTATATCAGAAATAAAGCTTATCCAGTGAAGGAATACATTGGTAAGCTTTATTTTTCCCCAGATAACCACTTTAAGCAGGAAGATTCAGGACCTGCATAGGAGTCACTCAGCTCATCAACGACTTCTTATGGTAGTAGGAAGGATAGAGGAAAGCCAGGGTCTGCCCTACTCCTCTTCCTCTTCTCCCTTCCATGAGAGTAGCCAATGAGTCATACTGCAGGGTCCCAGATCAACTGTACAGTGTTGCCACCTACTGGCTACAAAATTTACGTCTGAAATTTCTGAGGCCGGGCCCCCTCCCTCTTAAAGGGTGCATTCATGTCAAACACTCTTTAATCCATTTTTTCTGGTCCGTTGTAGGACAAGAATAACAGACTAAACAATAAAATGAATCTAACTAATAATGGATAAAAACGGATCCCAAGGGACCCCATTGACTTTAACAGGATCGGTTGGATATCCATTATTTTCCCCATGACATGGCCAGACAAAAAGACATTTGCACTGGATGTACTCTAACATGAATGAACATGTACTTGGCTTTCAGTTTTAGTTAGCAGGAGGAGATGAAATGGTGCGCAGCTGCACACCTTAAAGGGGCTTTCTGGGCAAAAAATGTTCTTTAAAAAAGGTCTGTTAGTGCTATTCATGGGTTAATAAATGCACCCATATACCTTTAGCATTGTTTTGAGTGATTTGTGGGAGCTCCTGGTATCTTCTGCATTTGTTTACATGGTTCAGCTTCCTGCTATGTAACTTCCAAACTAACTCCCTCTCACCTCATCCCCCCACCTTCCTCTCTCCCTCCCTCCCATACACCCCCCTCCCTGTCTCTTTAGCTATCCCGCCCACTAGCTCTTCCCAACCTACTCAGCCTAACCCCCCGACTCCATTATATACTTACCTCTCTTCCTTACAGGATTCTTCCTGCGGGACGGCCCATCCTTCTTTTCTGACTGCCGACACGCGCTACAGTCCCAGCACTGCTCTGTGCTCTGAAGCGACAATCCACCTCTACTGCGCAGGCATGGATTATCGGCAGCGCTGGTACAATAGTGTGCATCGCCAGTCAGAAAAGAGGGAGGAGCCGTCCCACAGGAAGAAGCCTGGAAGGTAAGTATGATGGAGTAGATGGGGAAGGGGGGGGGAGTAGTAGTGAGGTTCCGTTTCCAGAAACGGGGAAACGGATCGTCATCGGATAACCTGCAAATGTCAAATATGGGTCAATATACATTTTGGATTAATTATGTTATTTAGAAAGTAGGAGTGTGTTTAGATTAGTGTAGGAATTTCCATTTATCCCAGACAACCCCTTTAAAAGGGACACTGTATAACATACGAAAGTCACAGGGGCAATTATATAATACATGGACACAACAGGTCTGTCAGTACAAGAGTGACTCTTGTAGTAATTTTCTACTTTGGCTATTAGAGGAGAGACCCTAGCAGAGAAGTAAATCTATTACTATATACTTTCTAATTGTCAGACCTTGAATCCCAGTGAATGTCACATGAGAAGATTAATGTGATACCCAGGTTTAATATAATAGTCCATTCTGAATTTTCACTGTCTTTTAAAGCGTTCTTATATGTTAAATATAATGGTAATAAATTTACCCAACAAATACAAAAACAAAAATGTAAAATGTCAACAACAGACAAAGTGAATTCTGTTTCTTTAAAAGGTGAAACAATGAAATAATGACTAATAGATTTGCATGCAAGAAAGGCGCTACATGATAAATTTACACACCAAAAGTCACATTTTGTTAAACCACAGCATCGCTTAGGTTTGAAAAGCATATCAGAGAGGAGCAGATTCCAAGTGGTGCGTTCACTCATGACTTATACAAAATGGTTTGCGGAATTTAATTTATCTCCAATTTGATGCAGCTTTTACTCCTGGGCTACCTTGCAAATAAGGGCCATAACCATGCCTGATGCCTGCGCTTCCAACAAACAGTATTGTCAAACATTTTCCTCTGAAAAGTCACGTATTGTACCTTTCTATGTATGTGGCTTGGTAGGTTTTCTTGAGTTGTTTGTTCTTCATAGGTTTTCTTACAAATGGACCTTCTATTTCAGGACCTGATTTTGGAATCGGAACACTGCAATACACAAAGACGTAACAGAAGTTACATTCTGAGACAAACAGGCAGCTTCCTCACTGTGTTTAGCAGTGTCTGTATAAGTATACAGAATTCTGGATGTATACATTCAATAAATGGCACAGTATAAAGCATATAGAAACATCCTTCGCCCCTTGGACTCTCTTTATTGAAATGCTGCGTGAAATAGATATTTTTTTAGTGAATGATTGTATATAGAATATCACAGTTTAAAAAAAAACAAAAAAAAAAAAAACACACGCACACCCCCCCCCCCCCAAAAAAAAAACAGTATCTATACACGAAATAGCAAACAGGTGGAGGCCAAAATGACCACCCACTTGACTCTAAAGCCCAGAATGAGTAAAGAATTAATTGTATAAGTGACAAGCTTCATGGAACTGTTTCCAACAACGCTATATATAAATCTCCTGAGCTTATCCTGCTCTCAGATAGGACTTCATATTCAATGTGACCTGCAGTAATGGAGGAACATAAAACAGCTAGAGTCTAGGGATCAGTAACATTTGGCACTGCTGTGGTACTAGAACTCCCAGCATGGTCCATTCACGAGAAGAGCAGAACAAGTAGGCATACTGGGACCTGCATTTGCTTAACAAGTAGAATGCCAAAGTTTGCCTACCCCTGAGCTAGACAATGAGGAAACACTGTAAACTCTACAGAGTACTCAAACATTTTCTGTGAATGGACAACTCCACCATAATTGTGACACTACAAAGCCTAGGGATCCATAGCTCAAAAAGTACATACACAAGGAATGATTCTAACTCATAGTTCAATAGTGCATTCTGTTACAAACCCTACAAGTCCCTCACCATTAGAAAAAAAAATATCTGAGAAAAAAAAAAAACGCAACACTCAATTCCAGTACATAGTGATAGTGGAGAAAAAAATGTAAAACCCTGAATCATGAGAAACTGCACTGTTTGGGGAATTTTTTTTTTATTATTAATTTTTCAGAAATAATATACACGTACAAACAAAAAACAAATCATGCCATGTACAAAAAAGAAAAACAGGAGGGGAGGAGGGAGAGGGTACTAAAAACTGAGGGAGAAGTATCAGATAGTACCCAACTAGGCAAGAAAGTTATCAAGAAAACAACAAGCAATAATTATAACCTAGACAAAAAAACATACAACACAATCCACACATAAAAGGAGGACAACAGGAGGAGAAGAGGGAGGAAAGGAGTAAGGGGGGGGGGGGGCAGACACTATGGAGGGTGCAATACGTATCCCATGGATTCCAAATGGATTGGAAGGCAACCGTTGTGTTTTTAAGCATGCCAGTGAGGAATTCTAGTGCTGCAAATATCTTTGACATGAGCCACATGGGCAGGGCCAGCAGAGGGATGCACACTTTTCCATTGAAGGGCTATAAGTGACTTTGCAGCAGTACAGAGGTACAGAAACAGTTTAGAGGTCTTACTACTTAGGTATTGAGGAGGTAAATTAAGCAAATAGGTGGAGGGACCAAGTGGGACACCTTGGAGAAAGAGCTCATCGGTCAACGCCCTAACCTCTGACCAATGAGGTCGAATCAAGGAGCAGCTCCAGAATATGTGAAACAACGTACCCTCCTCTGTGAGGCATCTACAACAGGTCCTGGGAATACTAGGATTGAGGGTGCGCAGTAAATCGGGGTATGATACCAGAACATAAGTAACTTATACTTGGTCTCCCGAAATGTTATGCATGTCGAGGACTTGACCGCGCAGAGCCATATGATCTGCCATTGCGCTGGTCATAAAGTGGGATATCTGTCTATAGGGGAACCACTCGGAGGATGGCAAGTGCAGACTGGATACGAAGTAGTCAAAGGGCCTGAGCTCCATGGTTGATGGGTCAATCAGGTCAGCAATGTGAAACAGACCTAATCTGCTCCAGGGGTGTACCACATCCGGACCCAGTCCCCCTGGGCGGAGAGGATTATAGAGAAAAGAGACCATAGAAGAGTGGCGGGAGGCAAGCGGGAAAAGCTTGTGGCAAGTAATCCAGATAGCCCTAGCGAAGCGAAGAGGTCCCAAAAGAGGGGTGGGAGACGGGTATTAATTCATTTTAACTGTCTCCAGAATAAAGTTGCCCCTTCACAAGGAATAAAGCTGTATCCACATGAAAACAGCTGTCAATCTATCATTTGGTAGACAGCTATATTCCAGACTCTTCACAAACCATGGAGGTTTGGTTTAGTTCAAAGGAATGTAAAAGACAAATCCCTGGGACACAATTTATCTCCTTGGAAAACAAATTATCAGGGAGCTTTCCTCAAACAAGACATATCAGTTTTGTGACCTACATAGACATTACACAGCAGTCAACAGATTCTGTCAAAATTGTCAGGATCCACCAAACATCTTGCTGTGTATGGATTGAAAAAATGCATCCAGTAGGGTTGGTGCAGAAAAGAAGTCAGCAACCTTTTTTTTTTTTTTTTTTTAATAAATTCTTTATTTATATCAAAAACAGAAATAAACACAACAAAATGGCCTCCATACAAATAGGAGCCAATAAACAAGCTGTATAAAATATAGGAAGAATCAGCATAACAAAGGTACGTAGAGAAGTATAAGCATGATGAGAAGGGGGGAGTGGAAGAGGGGGAAGACCAGCAGAGAGAGAAGAGAGAGAGGAAAAAAAAATAAAAATAAAAAAAATAAATAAAAGGGGGGAGTAGGGAGAGGAAGGACCAGAAGTTACAGCAGCCCCATCGCAGGGAGCAGCTGACGTGAATTCCAATTCAACCAACAAGGTCTCCGTATTCCTGTGATCCACGGCATCCAGGCACCAACTAAAGACTCATGCGTGTTCCTGAGCCACACGCTAAGATCCTCCATGCCCTGAATATCCTCCACCTTACGTACCCAAGACGGAGTGAAGGTGAAGCGAGGGGCTTCCAAAGTCCAGGAATACATGCCCTAGGCGCATTGACCAGATGCTTCAAAGAAGATTTACAATAAACACGGAGGGAAAAGACAGAGAGGTGGAGCAGGTAGAAGGCCGGTGTATTGGGGGGAGTAACCTGGTAGACTTTACATATGGTCTGGGGCACCCCATCCCAAAAGCCTCGAGGAAGCACATACGAAAATCTTGTGCAATTTAGATGGAACATGGAACCACCTGTTTAAGAGTTTGTAGCCCGCCTCTTGGTATCTGCTCGCAATGGAACTCTTGTGAGCAAATTTAAGAATCCTGGAGCACTGAGTCTGACAATACCGTATGCAGGTCAGTTTCCCACTTCACAAGAAAGGCAGGCTTGTAACCTGGAGGAGGGGAGACCAACATTAGGTAGAAGTCCGAAAGAGAGTGCCTGACCGGGCCAGAACTGGAACAGACTCTCTCAAACTGTTAAAGTGAGCGGTCAAATCCTGGGGAGTAAGAAAGAGAAGAAAGGAAGTGAGTGAGCTGAAGGACTCTCCATGGACCCAGGCAAGAGGGGGCCAATCGCATAGCAAGTACTTTTGCAAAAATCTTGAGGTCAACATTAATAAGAGATATTGGCCTGTAACTTGCACAGAGCAATGGATCCTTACACTCTTTGTGTATAACGACATTATGGGCACGAGTCATATCTGAGGGAGGCAGAGCCCCCTCCGACAGGGAATTCAAGGCACGCACCAGGAGAGCCAACAAGGCAGATATTTATTTGTAATACAATGCTGGGAGGCGGTCGGGACCAGGGGCCTTACTAGGCTGCATAAACTGGAGCACAGCGCCACCTCCTACTCAGATATAGGGAGATCTAGGGAGGACAGAGTGTCGGTAGAGAGTGTCAGCAACCCGGAATCAGTAAGATAATGCTGAAGCAAAGAGGTCAACGAGTGGGGAGTCGATGCAAGGGGGGGGGGGGGGTCGGGGGTAAGTTATAGAGATTGTGATAGAATCGGGCGAATTCCTCAGCTATGAGGAGAGGGTCAGAGATCCATTGGCCCGCCGCCGCGGTAATAGAAGGAATGTAGTTCCGCGTTTTCTGTTCCCTGACGGATCTAGCTAATGTCCGATTGCACTTATTTCCAAACTCACATAAGTGACGGCAACCTTTAGCTAGGAGGTACTTAGTTCGGATATCGCGTGTGATCGCTCGATCGCGTGTGAAAGTTTATGCGTCTGTTCCAGAAAGGTGACATCTGAAATCAGAGCTGCAAGTTCGTGGGACCAGTTTTTCTTAAAGCGAGAGCCATGCTGCACAAACGCCCCCTGGATCACACACTTATGAGCAGCCCACAGAGTCAACGTAGACATACCCTCTATGGTGCTTTCTTTGAAATAATGTTCAAGGGTGGAGGTAATGGCTTGAGAGGCTGGGATATCCTCATTGATTCGCCACTGCCAGGTTCGAGGCCGGGTGGAGGGTGACGCGAGAGCAGCATGGGTCATCACATGGTCAGCAAAAGTAATAGGGTCTATTGCTGCCCCCCTAATGAGGGGAATGTCGGATTGTCTAAGAATAAAATAATCTATACGGGAGTATACGTCAAGAAGGTGCTACCCATTCCTGAGTGCCACTAAAAATGCAACGGAGGTAGGGTGTAGGGACGGAGACATGAAGGAGCACAGACTCAGAATGGATGTACCCACAGAATTAGTGAGAATGGTAAGGGAGGGGGCCATGGTCCGGGGGAGGGGCAAGATAATGCTCGAAACAGCTGCATGCGCACTATGCTCGCAGAAGGGGGTCGTAAAGGTGGGGAGCATGAAATCAAAATTAGGATAGGAGGTGTCTTTCTGATGAAGATCGAGATCCGCGAGGGACTGCATCGGGGCACAGGTCCTTAAGTTTCAGTACAGAACACCGAAGAGGTCCACGCCGCCAAAGAGGACGAGGAGAGAAGTGGAGTAACTGCAGGGGCGTTCCAAAAAAAAAAGTGGGGGGGACTAAAGAGGTATTATAGACAGCATCAGAACAGAGAGAGAGTCTCAAAAAAACAACAGCTGGCAAAGGATATCATTCATTAGAATGGCCGCAGCGCGGCGTCTCCAACCAATTGTCTTCATCGAGACAAGGTGGAAGAGGAAGGTTGGCGAGGAGGTGGTGGAAACCAGAGGAAACTCTAACCAATCCGGGAGAGACAAGTTCGGTAGATCAAGAAACTTAGCCAAGGAGGCCGCCTGGTCAGGAGAGTGAAGAGCAAACATCACCCCATTGCTGCGAACCTGGAGGTGAAAGGGATGGCCCCATCTGTAGGTAGCCCCAGCATTCACGATAAGCTGAAGGACCGGCTTGAGAATTCTTCGTATCACCAGGGTGCACCAGGAGACATCAGGAAGAAATTGAACGTGTCCAGGAAGGGAATTGGGCCTTTTCGCCAGGCAGTCTGAAGGATATCTTCTTTCTCTCTGAAAAATGAACCCGACAAAGAACATCTCGTGGCTCAGTAGAGTCGATACATCTAGGACCCAGAACCCGATGCACTCTGTCAATGATAATTTCAGAGTCAGCTGGACGCGAAAGGACAGTATTGAAGATAGTTGCACTCTGCAGTGACATTTCGGCAGGAGGAAGGCTGTCAGGGATTCCCCATAGTTTGACGGTTACGTCGACCTCGGTTTTCCTGGTCGTCAACTTACAAAAGGAGGGATATATTGAGCTCCCTTTGAGTAGTCACAAACTGCTCTATCGTAGCAAGTCTCCGATCAAGTAAAGCTGTTAGACTGTTGTTGTTAAGTAGAAATCTGCGCTGATAGGGAATTAATTTCAGACTTGAATTCAGCTATAGTACGTTCCTGTTTAGTCTCCACTCTGAGCACAGTAGTTTCCAAGTCCACTTTAGTGGGGAGGGGAGAAGATTCCAAATATCTGTTAGGTTAGGACGTTTCAGCTTACTTCAGAGAACAGCAGTGTGCGAAGGGCGGCTGGAGGGGAGAGTATGTCATAGGAAGAGGGCCCCGGGCCGGTATCCGTGGCCCGTGAGCAGGCGGACTCTCAGGATGTAAAACAGCATCCTTTGCGCACAGTTAGCAGCGGTGGCCACAGGGTCAGCAAGCAGGTTGGCATCAGAGGGAGCTGTTAGCCGCGGGGGCCTGGGAGCGCCGGCAATGTCCTGAGGCAGGACAGCAGAGGTATGTAAGGCATTGACAGATGACTGGGGTCCCATGTGTTCAGCACCAGGGTAGGATACAGTGGAGCCCTGTGGATAAGAGAGAGGTTGGAGATGGAGCTGTAAGAGGGCAGTACCCTGTGGAGATGGGACACTGAGTGGAGCATGGTCTCCCGTGGGGGCCCTAGGTAAAGGTGAGCTAGAACCAAGTTCGGTGGAGACTGACCTGTGGGCTGCAGCAAAGGGTGCCTGCATAGGTGCCTCAGTGATGTCGGGGCCGTCATCTTGTGCGCGCCCATGGAAAGGAGCTGTCGGTGGTGAGAGGCCAGGAGCGGGTCCCAAAGAGGTCTGAGTGTGGAGGGAAGGCAGGAGCTGCACTCCGTGGGACAGGTGGAGAGGTTTTGAAGGCTCTGGCAGAGACACTGGCAGGTCTGGGAGCAGCATGTAGGAGGCCGGCAGTGAAGCAGGGGCTGCAACGAGCAGAAATCTGGAGATTTTCGGCTCTGAAATCAGGGAGGAGGACGTCTTCCCACCCACTCGACGGACCATGGCCACAGAGGACTAGTGATCCGGTTCCGACTGCGGAAAATTAGGTAGGTAACACTTGGGGTCCGGGAGCTGCTGTAGGACACATCTAGTGCATAGCAAGGTTCAAGCCACGCCCCTCTTTTTTTGTCTTGTGCGCCAATTTAAAAAAAAAAAAAAAAAAAAAAGTCAAAGATGCTCTACTCATGTGTCATGCAATAATTCTAAGGATGTTGACCCCTACATAAAAGTTATATAATGCTCACCATAACAGCAATCAATTAACTCCTTGTTCTTTACTATTTTGTGCAAGAATGATTCTTCTCTGGTGCATATCATTTGGAGTGATGTTCTGGAGAAGACTCTATTGATTGAAATGAAATGTGAAAATCACCTACTTTGGACTGGTGGATTCTGTGCCGGAGCGCACCTTTCATGATGCGACCTGAGGTGATGGCCTCAGGCAGTGCCTCATGGAATAAAACTAGAGGCAACATTCTTTTTTTTTTTTTTAATCGGCTGCTACTTGTTGTGTTATTCGTATCCTGTCCTGTCCAGGCGGTGCTGCACTTACGTCATGAAGCTGAAGAACGCCAGGACGCTAAGTACAGCGTCCTGGAGTTCTTCAGCGTCGGCTACAGCGCACCCTGAAGGCAGCAGTGGAGGGTGGCCTGGACAGCAGCGTGGACAAGCGAGTAAAAATTATCGTCCGCTACCTATAATACAATAGGTAGCGTCCTAACATATACTGGGGAGGGTCATATACTGTGTGTGTGTGGGGGGGGGTGGAGTCCTAAACTTAGTGGTGGTGGGTATAAAAATGGAAGTCATTTACTGTGTGTGGGCTGTAAAAAGGGGTCATATACTGATACTGTATGGGGGCCATAAAAAGGAGGTCATGAACTGTGTGGGGGCCAAAAAAGGAGGTCATAAGAAAGGGGTCATATGCTGTGGGGTTCATAAAAAGCAGGGTCATATACTGTGGGGAGGGGTGCAAAAAAAGGGAGTCATATATTATGTGGTGGGCTGAAAAAAAAGGGTATTATATATACACTATGTGGTGGGCCAGAAAAAGGGGATTATATACCATGTGCGGGAGCAGAAAAATTGGGATATATACCATATGCAGGGCCAAAAACAGAGGGTCATGTATTGTATGGTGGGCCAAAAAAAAAAAAAAAGGGAGTTGTAAATTGTGTGGGGACCAAACTAAAGGTGTGTTATAATATGTGGAAGCCAAATAAGGGGATTTTTTGATATTCCAATGGGGGGACGTGTCCTAATTGGGGGGGCCCCCATCAACTAACCAAAGATAGCTGTGTTGGGTGTTGGATTTTTTTTTTTTTTGGGGGGGGAGGGGCTTTCTATAGTTCGCCTCAGGCTGCAGAGCGGCTAGGTTCACCCCTGATTCTGTGTCTTATCTACATATACATGATAGTTGTGATCATCTGTGTGTTGATAAGTGAGGTGGCTGCTACAAAGAATTGTCCTACACAAAACAGGATGTCTCAGCATATTGTATGGCTTAGTGGACATAGAACTGCAGGATTTTTAGGAATTTAGATAAATATATCTAGAAAATATAGATAATAACATAGAAAATTTTTTAAAAACCTCACCAAAACTCTTTAAAAATATGTTTAACATAAAACTTAATTAAAGGTCATTTTCTCGCAAGACATTCCAGGGAGTATAATCCAGGTATTCCATGGACCACTGAAAAGAGATGTTGGACTGGATTAGAAAAACCATTTCAGGTGGGAATGTTTAGATTTTGCGTCATTAACAGTCAAACCTGAGATTAACCCGAACCTGGACAGCTTGGAGAACATGGGTAGTATGTGGGGAAGATAATAAGTAGTATGTCATCAGCGAACATGCATAATTTGGACAAAAGCTAGGGTTTTTAGGGCGGGGATAAAGGGCATCCCTGCCATGTCCCCAGTTAAATGGGAAACAGATCTAAGCAAAATCCCTTATAATGGACAAAGTCTTGTGAGTCTAATTACATCGCTCCTAAAGTAGTAAAAAAAAAAAAAAAAAAAGTGTAGAAAACCTAGACTGTTGCAGCACGGAAAACATGTAAGCCCATGCGAGAGAATCAAAGGCTTTATGACCATCTAGAGCAGAGGTCGGCAACCTTTTTTGCATGGTGTGCCAATTTAAAAAAAGATCAAAGACGAAGTGCTCATTGTGCAATAATTGACCTCTACGTGAAAGTCAAATAACACTATATTAGTCAAATAACACATCTATATCAGCAACCAAATAATTAGTCGATTAAACTTATATTTCAGTGTAATCCTTCTCAGCTTTCGTATTAACAGAGGACTCAGAGTGGGCTCAGACATTTACACAGCCCGATCTTTAGATTAATGACAATTTGGACTTAATATTCATGCCAGTTTCATGTCACACTATGTATGAACTGTGAAGGTCACAAATCACCACCTGACAGCAAACAGATCCCTCTGTCACGCCCCACAAAGTTTTCCAGACTGTTTATTTCCTTACATGTTGTAAATAACTTCCCTACTTATATTGCATTTTGTTATTCCAAGATCCTTTTGAAGATCCATGTCTTGTGTGTGTATAACGAGTGTGAATTTTCAGTTTCTAACATTACACCATGTCTGAAGAAGAGAGCTAGCATTCTTGAAAGCTCACTATCAAATATAGTCAGTTAGCCTCCAAAAGGTATCGCCTGATTTCTTCACTCTGCCACTACTTTCTATGGCTAACACGGTACAACATTATACTAATAACAATGACAAACATTTGTAACGTGCTTTTCTCACACAAGGGACTCAAAACTCAGGTAGCATTGCAGAAAAGGGGAGTCAGCAGCTGCCATACAGGTGCTCATCCCCAACACCCACAAGGGTCAGTTGTTTTAAATTCATAAAAAATCCCACTTTAGCATGTTCTGCTGCCATTTTAGACTTTTCCACTTACTTCTAGCTATAAAAACAATTGCTGTCCTCTGAGCCGGCAAGCTCATGCCCAGACACAATGTCACACCTCATGCTCCCCCTACACTTCATACCTCCTCTCCTGAAGAAACACAGCTGAGAGAGCCCTGTGCCAGGTAGATTTGTCTGAAGTGCCAATTGTGGCACAGGTGTTGGAGGTTGCTAACCCATGATCTAGAGAGAGTAACATGGTAGGCATGCCTCAAGTGCAACAGCCTTGAGTTAGATGTGCTATTCGGCAAATACTGTTAGAGACTTGACATCGGCGACTTGGTCCTTCTCTATGAGCGAGGACAATGTAGAGTTAAAGTGAAAGCACAAGATCTTAGTGATAAGTTTGGGATCTATGGCCGGCTGATTGAATAAACTGGCCCCAGAGCACTGTTTTGTGGGCTTTCCAAGGTGAACTTAGGGAGGAGGCAGAAGCTATTGAGAGCAAAGTACTTCTCTAAGGGACCCAAAACCTCAGGGATAGTCAAGAGGAAATCCAGGACGTGGAAGGGGGTTTAGCCATGAAGCCAATGAGGCACACAAGGCAGTTACTGGACTGTGGTTTGACCACGGGGTCGACAGTATTTTGGAGTCTGTGACCTTTGGTTATTGGGAATATGAGCAAAAGAATATGTATAAATGACTTGGTTCCTAAAAAAAAAAAAAAAAAAAAAAAAAAGGGAAGAGTACAGTTGCTAGTGGTGGGATGATCTCACACAAGAGTCCACAAAGCAATACTGTGTTAAGAGATTGCGAGAGAATGAGCTTGAAAGGTAAGTCTAGAGAGGGGGTGGTAAAGAAGTAGAAGGAGAGCTATGCCTGCCCAGGTTCTGGTTTAAGGTACAATTCAAGTTCCCACATAAGATGATTATGCCCACCTTATTAGCCTCAATTACAGCAAATAAACCCGACAGAAACTGGGCTTGGCCCTGGTTCTTTACATGGAATTGTTTTTATTCTTTAAGCATTTATATTTTAGGCAAAAAAAATCATTCCTGTAACTGGGTTATGCTTAGCTTGGCTTATATAACAGTATGCATAAGTACTAAAATACAAGCTGTAGATTGCCATTTATTAGATAATCTGTGCCCAGAGACTCCTTGTCCAGCCCTTCTCTCTACTCTTCTAAACAAACTTTTAGGCTGATTTATGACCAGATTGGAGTTCAACTTTGATCTGGTCATAAATCAGCTTAAAGGATCTTTCAGGAGAGGACTGATTAGTATAATGTTGTACCGTGTTAGGCATAGAAAATAGTGGAAGAGTGAAGAAATCAGGCGATACCTTTTAGAGGCAAACTGAGTATATTTGATAGTAATCTTTCGAGAGTCTAGCTCTCTTCTTCAGACATAAAAGAAACTGAAAATTCACACACTCTTTATACATACAAGACCTGGACCTTCAAAGGATCTTAGAATTCTTAAAGAAAATCAAAATGTAATATAAGTAGAGAAGTTATTTACAACAGGTCAGGAAATAAACAATCTGGAAACTTGTGGGTCATGACGGAGGGATCAATAATTCTTGCTGTTATCTGTTTGCAATCGGGTGGTGATTTGTGACCCTCTCAGTTCATACATAGTGTGACATGAAACTGGTATGAATATTAAGTCCAAATTGCAGAGTTTGAAATTTTTGCATTAACTTATATTCCCATTCCTTTCTCTCCCTCTGCGTTTTAAAATGTCCCAATAAAACCACAACCTGCAGATCTTCAATAGAGTCGTCTTCTCCGGAGAAATATGTGGCCACTGGGAGATCTGTTCTGCTGTTATGAATGTTGAATTGCACACACATTATGAGATACATCACATTGGAAGACCTGCAGGAAAATGTCCCCCTAATTCTGTGCACCTGTTGTGACTGTGGGATAGGTACACTGTCAGCGTTGTGGATGTGCTTGCAGGTCATGCACTTGTTTTGCAGACAAGGTGATGTGCCATTTTCAGTTGGGGCCTTCAGGGCACTCCAGACAATAATACACCTCAGGTTTGGTGGTTGCCGAAAGGAAAGGAGAGGGGGGACTGGAAATATGTCTTTGAGTCTGTTGTCCCTATGTAGCACAGGTTGGAGCTCCTTGGCAATCCTTCGTAGGATCTCCAGCTGTGGGTTGTAGGTGATAACTAGGGGCACTAAGGCTTCTTTCTGGGTCTCTTTATATGTGAGCAGACTGTCTCTGTTACTGGCTGCCGCTTTGTTTAATTGGTTGTCTGTCACTTTTGGTTTGTTTCCCAATTGGAGAAATTTTGTCTTCAGATCCAGGAGGTGCTTATCCAGGTCTGCTGTGTCTGAGCAAATATGATTGTATCGTATAGCCTGGCACTAAATAATTGATTGTCTTGTGTGCTTGGGGTGGAAGCTGTCGTTTCTCAGGTAGGCCATTCTTCTCTGAGGGCTTGTGGTATAGGACTGAGTCAAGCTAGAAAAGGAGAATTATTGGCAGTCAGCCTGACAAATTAGGCAAGAAACAGCATTCTACAGCTTGTATTGAAGCATTTATACATATAGCTATATAAACCAAATTAAGCAGAAAGTTTTAATTAATTTCAATTCCAAAAATTATTTTTAACCCAAAATACACACAATTAAAGAAAAAAAAAAACTGCTGCAAAGTTTGTAAAGAGCTGTAGAAGGTGTACAAAAAAATAGCAAAATACAACCTTATTTACATTTTATGTCAAAAGTACTGTTAAGTCCAGAAACCACTCTGCCATTCACAGGGATATACCAGCCATTAAACTTTAAGGGCCAAACCTCATCCACAGGCTTAAATTGTTCTAGTGATTGATGGTCAACGAATAAGACAGAAGAATAGTAAGTAACCTGTCTCACAAGAACTAAGATGGGAAGTGAGGGGATTGTTTTCTCTGAATTTACAGGCATCAGAAGTGTTTCCTATATTGATCAATAGTGGAAGAGTGAAGAAATCAGGCGATACCTTTTAGAGGCTGAGTATATTTGATGGTAAGCTTTCGACAACCACCAAACCTGTGGCGTATTATTGTCCGGAGTGCCCTGAAGGCCCTAACTGAAAATGGCACCTCACCTTGCCTGCAAAACAGGTGCATGACCTGCAAGCACATCCACACCGCTGACAGTGTACCTATCCCACAGTCACAACAGGTGCACAGAATTAGGGGGACATTTCCTGCAGGTGAGACAGACAGACAGGCTTTCTGTGTCCCAAGGCAGAGAGAAAAAGAGAGAGAGAGAGAGAGAGAGAGAGAGAGAGAGAGAGAGAGAGAGAGAGAGAGAGAGAGAGAGAGAGAGAGAGAGAGAGAGAGAGAGAGAGAGAGAGAGAGATGCCCTCCTAACTCATCCTCTCTGAATTGACTAATTCATTAATAAGAAGATGAGGACCTCTGCTTGCTACTTCACATAGGAAAGGAATCTGGGAGGAATATACCTCCCCTCAACAACCAATTCTGCACAAGTGTCACAATATATAGACACACACACACACACATAATGTTCTCTTTCTAACCTAGGAAAGAATATAATACTGATGAAAACCTCATATTGAGTAAAAATATATGTGAAGCATGCAAGAAATGTCGAAGCACCATTTGTTTCTCATAAATCTACAAATAACATTGTGCTATCATGTCTGAACCTAACAATGCAAGATAATACCATATGTTAGTGAATATGGCAGAGAAGGCAATTAGATTAACCTTTCTACCTTAGTCTCCAAGGAAGTATAAAGATAGAGTAGAAGGGCAGAGAAACAGAACATATTCAACTGAAATAGTCATTCATTTGTCTGCTCTATAGTAGACAAAACAATAGTAAAAAAAAGTAGCATGAAGGGTTCAAACCAGGTGGCCTAAAGGAAAGAAGAAAGTTCAAGACAGGAAATTTTGCCTGCCAAATACAATCTATGGTCTTTGACCTATCATTCATTAATTCTTCCTTTAGCCAAGAGATTAATTTCAATGACCTAATCCAATGTAGATTACAAGTACATTTTTTTTCAAGAGTAGACATATATGTTCTAAAGGGGTTATGCCATGGAAAAATATTTTCTATTCACAGAATAGAGGCTAAATTGCTGATCAGTTGGGGTCTGACCGCCGAAGTACAGCACTCGGCTATCTCCTATTTTACCACGGACTCTGCAGTCAGACCTCTATTGATCAGCAATTTATCCTCCCTTCTATGAATAGAGGATAAATATTTTTCATGGCATAACTCTTTGAGGCCGAGGCCCCACGTGGTGTAAAAGCTGCAGTCCTTGCAAAGTCCATCATCCACACCTTGCGGAGAAATACGCACAGCAGAAAAGCTGCAATTTCCAAAACCACTGCAGTTTTGGAAATCGCAGCATGTCAATTATACCAACGGAAACGCATTGCCTCCACAGTTTTTCCCACAGCGATTTTTTGCTGCAGTCTGCTACGTGGGTCCTTAGCCTTAAAGGGGTTGGCCATTTTCAGACCAATGTTGAGAGACCAATGATATTGTTTCTATAATAAAAAGATACACATTTTTCCAATATACATTCTGTATTAAATCCTCACTTTTTTCTAGATTTCAACTTGCTGTCATTAGTGCTTACTTCTAGTGGATAAATTTCTAACCATGATCATGTGATGGATACACAGATGCACAGCTCATTACCAGGCAGACATCTGATTACTGTACTGTGACCATAATGAGCTTGTCACCTGTGTATTCATCAAATGACCATGGACAGAATTTTATCCACTAGAAGTAAGCAGAATGAATGACAGCAAGCAGAGATCTAGAAAACCATGAGGAATTGATACAGAATATATATTGGAAAATTGTATATCTTTTTATTATACAAACAATAACATTGGTCTCTTAACATTGGTCTGTAAGTAGCCAACCCCTTTTTGATTGCTATTAACAGAAGTGATATATTTGAGGTTTCTGTAATCCTTACAATGTGATAAACCACTTTATATGAAAACATTGTAAAGTTTAGGTGGCCATTCTACCTCTGTAACAGTATCATGTTGAAGGATCTTATTCAACCACCCACTGTTTATCTTTGAGACATGACAGCACAAGGATTGAATGGCTTTGGCTTTTGATAAGAACATTTTACACAATGTGTTTTTACAGATTTGTTGCTCATAGTAAAATGTTTACAAGTTAAAAAAAAATAAATAAATCGCTATTTATTGATTTTTCTTTTTCTCTTTTTACATTTTACTTAGTCTGAAATATGAGATGTGGCTGCTAATATAGTAAACTGCAATACTTCTGTATTGTAATTTACTAGGCTATGGAAAGTTAAAGTAAATTTATAAGATTCCGACAGAGTCTTATATCCTAACTTGGGATAGTGAAATTGGGGCCTTAATAGCCCCAGTCACCATGACAACTCATCAGCACCCTGCAAACACATTGTGGATATGATCATGAAGGGAAAACAAACACTGATAAATCTTTAGATACCCCAGGCATTATTAACAGCAGACTCTAAGGGGTTGCATGGCCATGAATGTTGTTTTCATTGTTTGAAGTACCGACCCCCAACTCAGCTCATGTTGAGTTATCAGACACTTGCCCATGACATACTATTACCTCATGGGGAGATAAGTAGTTAATATCTCTCCCTATAAACACCTTGTCAAGTGAATGAGTATCTCCAGAGAATAACAGTAGCAAGAGTGTGAGATTGTTCTTTAATTTTTAATATCTCTTTTATTTTTTTTTTCTCTTTGTTATTTGGGTTCTCTCACATCTGTGCATTTATTATCCAGTATGCCTTGAATATGTTGTTGGAGAAATCCCAAAAGTAGAATATGGACATGATGCCAACTCTATACTAAAATGTTAAACACTGCATATTTGTGCAGAGGGTGGGGAACAGGGTGAGAGTTTTTGAACAATGAGGAGACAAAAATGGTACAAGGCAAGTTGTGGAGGTCTGGGCCAGATGGAGAAGAAATGGTACAGTGAATGATCCCATTTTCTTTTCACTGAAGACCTTAACTACCAAACATTTGAGTGGCAAATAAAATCCACAAACGGAAAGCCTTGTCAGTTTTGTTTTCTGGTTTTTAGTCTTCTGGTGTTATTACCCCCTTTGTTTGGATATATTACAGTACATATGCTTAATATGCTTGGAGGATGGTAACTAAAAAGTCAGATATCTACTTACACCTTTCAGATTAGCTAGGATCAATGGATGGATGAATGAACATTTGGTTAAATGGACTGAAACTGTGAGAAAAGGGGCCAGTACACAGTGATCCTAGACCTGCAGTGGCCTAATGCTGCACAATGTTGCAGATAAAACGAAGTATTAACCTGCAACACTGTGTGGCCACTATGTGACCTATGGAGGTCTGGGTCAGGTGAAGAAGAAATGCTACAGTGAATAAAATGTCATTCACTGGATTTAGCTGTACTGTATTTACATATATTGCCTACAAATCACCCATGTAGAAATTGTATGCACCACTATATTGTGAATGTAAATATTGGTCTTTGTAGAATGGTTTACAAATTGATGGGAGTGGATTTTTCATTTCATAATGCACCAAATGTTTCCTACTGGAGAAAGGACTAGACTGCAGACAGGCCAGTTCAGCACCTAGACTGCACTTCCGCAAAGCCACATGTGATGGATGCAGTATTTAGTGCTTTAGCATAGTCTTGCTGATATATGCAAAACTTCCCTCAGAGGCGTAACTTGAATCTTCTGGGGCCAAATGTGAAATTCGTAATGGGGCCCCCCATTTACCATGTGCTATCTAGAATACTGATGTCTTTATATGTTGTAAGAGGCCTTTGAACTCCCCTAAAGTCCTGGGCCTGGTAGCAATTGCTACCTCTGCACCCCCTATAGCTATGCCCCTGCATCCCCTATAGCTATGCCCCTGCCTTCCCTAAAAGAGACGTTGTCTAGATAGAAGCATATGGTGTTCTAAAACTTCTATATACTTTACAGCATTGATAGTGCCTTCCAAGATGTGTAAGCTGCCCACATCATAGGCACTAATGCAACCCCCTACTATCAGAGATAAAGGCTTTACAACTGTGTGCTGATGGTCCTTCTCTTCCACAGGTCAGTATGTCCAGGATTTCCAGAAAGACTTTCAAATTTTAATTCATCTGAACAAAAAACTGTTTTCTGAAAATATGTTCCTCAATTAGTACAGTAGATGCAGTTTTTCATAGATTGTAGGACCTCTGACTATCTCTGCTTCTGAGAGAGACTGCGTCATACATGTTCTTTTTATACACACAGTCATGTCACTATCCCCTTTTTAGAGATGTTTTACTACCATTAGGGTTACATTAAGTAACAGTATAGTAGTATTATTCAGATACCATGTGACATGTGGTCATGGTGTTGTGGCATTATTTGGCCCTTGTATAGCGGTATAACATGTATAACTGTATCATTTAGATATATACTATCATAAATACAGATGTAGAAGAGTTAACATGAATGTTATCACAGAAGACAACAAAAAACAATGAAAATGTTTGTCCTATAGCTTTTCATTGGCTTTTGTTGTCTTCTGTGATAACATATCACATTGCAGCAGTTTAACCAATTGCAGAAGTTCAGGTTAATTCTCATACATCTGGAGCTCTGTTCTTATGACAGGGTAAGGTTGGATTCACATTTGCATTGTAGTCTCCGTACAAGACTTCGCTGCAGATTCCACTTAAAATCGGCAGAGAGAAGTCCTGCAAGGAGGACTTCTCTCTTCAACGGTTTCAGTATAAAACCAGCGGAAACCCGGTGGACCCCATTATAGTCTATGGGGTCCGCAGGTTGTTGATGGTAACTGCTTTTTATGTGGAGGGGATCTCCGTCTTTTGGGTCCCTATGTGGACCCGAACGACAGAGACCCGAACGCTAGTGTGAACCTTGCATAAGGCTCTATTCACATCACGGTTTTTACATCCATTTGCGTCCGTTTTTTTCATTTGTTAAATGGATCTGCTAAAAAAAATGATCTTAATGGAGCCTAATTTACTTAGGGGCAGGTTGCCTAAAATACTGTTTCAAGGCCCCATAGAATGTACTTTGATAATACAGTAATACTCAGGGACAGGTTACTGCTGAACTCTTGTATCTAAGCCTTTCATGTGATAAGATTTACCTCTAGGAATCCTTCAGACTACCAAATGTTGTAATCTGTAGGTTTTTGAAAAAGGAAAAAAAAAAGCCACATCTGTCCTAAAATCCAATCCTGTTTATACTATCTCCAAACGTCTTAGAATAAAGCAATGGAGAGAGCCATGTTCGATGCTCTGTGAGTGCACACATACATTCAATCTTCATCTTATTCCACCGTACATAGGAACAATGCCACAAACACATATTTGTGCCTAGATCAGCATGCTTACAATGCAAACAGTTCTTCATGTGTAATAAAACTCAACTTTTACTGTGCAAAAGAGTTTAAAATTCCGATGCTGATACCAGTTTTTTGTAAACACATTGAGGAAGGTCCTGAAGCAAGGCAAACGCAGCCTCATGCATCTTTCTAGGAGGAGAGCTCATTAGTGAGATCAGCTGAATAAAGTGCTAAAGTGCAATAATGTTGATTCATGGCTCCCCAGGTGAAGGCTCTTTCCACTCCCTGGGAAGCATGGAGTAACATTATAGACATCAGCTCTTTATTGGACTGCTCTGTCTAATTACCCTTCTTTCTGGCAAGATGCATGATGCCATTTTCATTGCATTGAAGAACTTAATTAGGTTTGATTTGCAAATAAAATCCACAAACAGAAAGCCTTGTCAGGTTTTTTTTTCTGATTCTTAGTCTTCTGGTGTTGTTACCCCTTTGTTTGGATATATTACAGTACATATCCTTAATATGCTTTGAGGTTGGTAATTAAAAAGTCTGTTATCTACTTGCACCTTTCAGATTAGCTAGGATCAATGGATGGATGAATGAACATTTGGTTAAATGGACTGAAACTGGGAGAAATGGAGCCAGTACACAGTGATCCTACACCTGCAGTGGCCAAAGTTTACACAGTGTTACAGATAAATCAAGGTATTACCTGCAACACTGTGTGAACATTAGCCACATACAGTTGCCATACTGTCAGCCCTATGGGCACTATCTCCCTAAATTTATTAGATTTTGTTCACCTTTTCTGATGCAGTGTTAGATCCTGCGGCCCAGATTTACTAATAGTGAGAAAGTAGAAACTTAGACAGGCAGTCTGAAAATACGGCAGATTTATCACCGTGTCTGATGCTGGATGATACATCTGATGTATCTTTAGAATGTTTATGCCGCCTTCTATTTGGCTTACACAGAGACAGAATTTTTACAACACAATCTTGGTGCATTTTTGGCACAGCGTGGCACATTTATGTTCCTTTTTCTCAGAATCCACACTCACATGTCTACCAAATCGAAAAAGCTGCATTAGAAAACCTGAATAAATATAAGGTCATGTACTGATAGAGTAGGTTCCCTTAGGACATTTTTGCAACAGATTGGCTCCAGTGGACTTGCCAGCAGCTGATCCACTATGATGTACCGTAGCAGCAATATGGGTGAGAGTTAAAGGGCTTTTCCAAGATAATGATTTTAATGACCCTAGAAAAGGACTTCAAAATCAGATCGGAAGATATCTGACAGGCAGCACCCCCACTGACCTGCTGATTAAAGAGGTTGCAGTATCTGGACAGGCATTTCAGCCTGTACACCATTTATCAAGCACAATGCCTTACAATGTACACCAAATGTATATTGCAATATATACAAAGCACACTTGGTATTGCAACTCAGCCCTATTGAGTAGAGTGAACATGATGTCGCTGGCCTGCAAAGCAAAAGTCACATTAACCGAAGTGCCACTGCTGCTTCAAACGACTAATGTGTGGGGGTCACGGGTGTCAGTCTAGTCATGTCATTTCTTTAGACATGCCATGAGAGTCATGTCTATTGCTAGAAGAGTTTGCTCCAATCAGTGCAGGTAAGGATTGGAGCACATTCTGAGCCTTATTACAGCTGTACACAGCACAGCGTGGAATACACTGCCAAGTTTTTGGGGTGGCCCAATATATATATATATTAAAAAAAAAAAAAACAAACACACACACACACACACACACACACACACACACACACCACAGTCTTCTGCTCTTTCCCTCACAATTAAAAACAAGACAAGTAGTTGCATACCATCCAGAAATAGACCATAAAGGACATTATTTGGGGCACCGGCATCTAAATAAGGGCCCGTGGCTATGTTTAAAGTTTTCCTGGAGTATACACTGAAAATGTTTTCCAAATGCACTGTAAACATAGCCTAAAATGTTTTAGCCTGAAGTGTTCACAATACTAAAGGGGTTTTCTCACAATAAAAACATATCACCTATCCACTGGATCTGTGCATACTTTCAGCCTTTGCGCAGCAGTATAAGACAGAAGGCCCCAGTTTATGCCAATTGTGGGGGAGGTAACTCGGTAGCAGCAATGGTGCGGACCCAACCAGTCAGAGACAGGGACACAATATCTGGGGCAACACTGGTTTATTTGAAAAAATAGCAAAACAAATAAACCTTACGTCAGGTACAAAATAAAGCACAGCCTTAACTTCAGGCAAAAACAAACAAAATCCTGCTCGTCCGAGCGCTAACTAAACAGTAACGAAACTAACTATCCGTGTGGCTTTCTGCCGGCCACACAAACAAACAAGTTGGCACAGTACCAGAGTTCCAGGGTGTCAGGACAGATCCAGACGCCAGCTCTCACTCCCCAGGATCTGCCCTGAAGTGCAGACTCTGTAGGCTTTTATAGGCCAATAACAAGCCTGGGACCTGCACTTGGGGCTAAAGCCTACTTAAGACCCGCCCTAGACCACACATACGTCAGAAATCTGGGGCTGATATAGCGGGACTCCAGCACTCTGCCTGTCACCTTCTCACACAATGTATAGGTATACAGTGGCATACATGGCCCACTGACTGCCACTATTATTTCTGGGTAGCCCACTGTACAGGAAGACACAGTCTGTTGCGCAGTTCTTTACCATTAGAAACAGGATGATGCGTACCATACTTACAAAGAGCATAAGGACACTTTTTGGCTCCAATGGAGGAATGGGGGCCTATGGCTACATTTAGCATATGTGCCAGGAACGTTCCTGGTGTACACATTGTATATGTTCACCATCCTACAACACATTAGCCTGTAGTGTTCAGAAGATTAAAGAGGTTGTCCTACAATAACAACTTATCTATCCACAGGATAGGTCATAGGTAAGTGACCGATTGCTGTGGGATCCACTGCAGAGAGCCCCATCAAACCCAAGAACAGACGGCCAGTGTTCTCCATCTAAATGGAGCAACAGTCGTGCATGTGTGCTGCAACTTTCTTCAAAATCTATGGGATTGGGAGATTGAGCTTTGCGCTATTTCCATCAGTCCAATAGAAATGTACATGCATTTATGACCATTGTCCTATTCAAAGATGGGACACTTGACTCCTGTTCTTGTGATCGTTGGGGTCCCACCCATCAGAAACTTATTGCCTATCCTGTGGATAACTTCACTAGAAACAACTGTATCAATAATGGTGAAAAGTATTTGTCAGCAGGGTTTTTAGTATATTACTGTAAACAAGAATAAAGCACAGATCTTGAAAATGGTGGTATCTGAAATATAAAGTATATTAGCAAGTTACAGAATATTTTATATTTTACTTTTTTGCCTTATTTACATAAAAATAGCTGCAATTTAGAAAATGTATGAAAAGTGCTGCAATGCCTATGGTATGTTACAGTCATTATTCAGCAGGGAGAACACAAAACAGCATCTACTTACCCCTTTATTACTAGACTCATACATAATACAGTATGTACTGTACACACTTACTGTATCTATACGCATACGCTTCGGTACACTCATTCATCAGGACTTACAGGCTATGCACTTTGTCACCTCTGTGAAAATGCAATATGAACAATTGAGTCTGGAGATCAACGCGGTTTCCTGGCTACATCACTTGATGTACAATGTTTATTGAATCACTGAGCTAGGGGATTTTACAATGACAGTATGAAGAATTCTTGTAAAGAGTTTTCCATATATGCTTATCTTAAACTTTAAAGATGGTATCCTACAAAATGTAGCATTCAGACATTATTAGCTTCCTAATGAGAAACAGCAGCTTTTATAAGATTAGGGTCTTTTGTAACCCAACAGATAATACAGGAGGTTTTCCTAAGTGGCTGCAGGTTCTGGTCATAGCACAATTAACTTAATAGCTGCCAAAAAAAACCTAAAAAAAGCAATTGTCTCTGGTGTATGATAAACTATTTTTCTATGCTGTGCATTAAAAACCAAATTTTATGCACATTAGATAAAGGTTGCTCAAATGCACCAATTTCGGCCGGTTGGTCAACCTTCTAATGTGTATAGGGGAATCCCAACTCTTCTCCAAAGGCAGATGAGGAGGAAGAAGAGCAGGCAGTTGGATTTTAACATGCCAATTTTTTTTTTTTTTTATCACAAAAATAAGCCTTATTGTTCTGTACCTATAGTGAAAACTTATATGCTTGGCTATACTGAGGGGTCTGCTGCTCATGGTAACCCATTTAGGCCACGCAGGCTGCTCACAGTAGCATGAGCAATATGTTGCCTGACGTTGGTAAATGATGGCTCCTGAGATACTTTGGATAAATGGATGCACTACTGGTTGTACGAACAAAACAATGTAACGCCGAGCTGATAGCGTACCTGAAATGACAACTAGTGGGGTCCAGCTATCATGATGCCCTCCACACCATAATCCCAAGAGTAGGACCGATGTGATGTTCCCTTGTGAAGGAGTCTTCATGGGGTTGCTTATGTGATCACCAGATCGATCTCTGGCTATCACTACATCTGAGACAAACACAGTACTCATCACTGACGAGGACAGACCTCTATTCTAGCCTCTATTGCCATCTTCTTGTGCAAAATGAAACCTTTGAGAATGGCATGAAGTCAATGGAACACCTGTAGATGGACATCTGGCTCACAGCTCAAAATTGTGCAAATACCTTCTGATGGTTTGTGTCAACGCCATTTTTCACCCTGTTTCACCATGTCTTGTTGTCAAGACATCCGTCCAATATCAGATAACACACAGGTTGGAGGATGTATCACTGCTCTCTGGGGGGCTGAGTTCTCGCACTACTCAGTGGTCAGAACAATCAGGTCAGCTAATTGCAGTGGTCAGGACAGTGTCATTATCTCTCTATGTAAACTCAAATATAACATTGAGTTTACTGCAAGTCTGCTCTCTCCTCTACGGTAAGATTTTTTCTCTCCAAACCTGTGTAATGTACATTTACTGTGCATATTATTTGATCTGCATTACATACTATCTTGTAATCATAATAAATAATCTCTCATGGTAAAGGCAATGTCTATATTTACTGAGGTACTTCATAGTGCTCCTGTTCATCAAACTGTCGAAGCCCGCCCACCAGCTTGCTGAAGAATACAGGAAGTGAGAAGAAGAGACAGCAGGCAAAGCTGCCAAGACAGGGAAATGAGAAAACCCCTTTAAGAATTCTGTCCCTCTCAGTTTCACACAAATGGAGATAAATGGCATGTAAATGAACAGAAGGGAACTATTCAACATCACTTGATACCATTTCTGAAGTTTCATGTGGCTAAAAAACTTTGCTTTCAATCTAGCTTTTATGCCCCCCACCCCATAGCACAGAATGAAGCTAGGTGCTTGAAATGCTTTTAATCAATTTGCATAACTTTATGGTTGTCTGGGATATTTTTTACATTTTTTTAATTATCTATAAGGTAGGCCATACATACGTGATCATCGGGGGGCCAACAGATGGCCAATGTATGGATCATCTGTTTGGGGCTGCATTAAGTTCTCATACTATATCGCGTATGGATCTAGAAGCAGATAAACTCTGTACACAGCACAGTGGCCAGACAGCATTACTGCAGCTTAGATCCTACTGACTTTAATGGGAGATGAGCTGCAGTAACGTTGGCTGGCCACTATGCAGTGCACAGGTACATCTTCTTCCAACTTTGTACAATGTATAGTTAGGAGATACAATGCAGCAATAAACAACTGATCCCTGCAGAGAACAGATATCAGTCCTCACCAACATTTTCCATCCTTCAATAGGTGCTACTCCTCTGATTCTGGCATAGTTGGAATTTTACCTTTAGCCCCCACTATTCCCGAGCAATAATTAATGTTAGTTTCAGAATAATTATGCTCTCTGTAGTCAGGTGGGCAGTCCCCGTCTTTCTGCTCCAACCTAGGACCACAGTATAAAGCAAAATTGTGCTGAAACTAACAGAAATGATTGCTCGGAAACAATCGGGCCTAGAGAAAAAAATTGCAACTGTGCCAAAGAGTGGAGAGGCACCTTTCAAAGGATGCAATGAGTTGGAGTTGGTGGAGGTGGTGAAAGGTCCTCCTTAAATTCACTTGTCCCACAGGGTAGCATCTGTTTATCACATACGTCTCCCACTACTCTGCACAAGTGATCATGAGGACACAATGTCCACACGATCACAGCACCATAAATGTTAATATGGAGAGGCTACAGATGTTGTAATGATGCCTAAAGAAATAGAAATGCAGGTATAATATCTAGAGATGAGTGAATTTCTCAAAAGTTTGATTTTGCAGTTCCAAAAAAATTTGATTCGATCCAAATTAATATGCGGCAAATATCGCTAAAAGACACCTATTTCCTAGCTTCAGAGAGCCTGTATAGTGGTGTAGAACACTGTGCCTTGCAGTAACATGCATAGGGAGCCTACTGAGGTAGTCAAACAATACTGTGAGTCAGTATGACATGGACATGACAGGCGGCGCTCTTACAACCACTACACACTTCACTTATTTGGATAGTTACGAGGCCAAAACTGACCAACTAACTCAAGTGTGAACTCAGCGTTACAGGTCCATGTTAGTGTCAGGTAGAAAGAACCGTGCAGAAGCCCAACATCCTACTGTAGCGTGAAAGTTTTACACCCTTGTCTGCAGATTCCACATAGATGTCTACAGAGTGGCAAAGCGACATAATGTGGAGGTGGCAGCAGCATGAGGAGGCCACACAGTGACCCAGTGGCAGCAACATGAGGAGGCCACACAGTGACCCAGTGGCTGCGGCATGAGGAGGGCATTCAGTGACTCAGTAGCAGCGGCATGAGGAGACCATACAGTGACCCGGTGCCAGCAACATGAGGAGGGCATACAGTGACCCAGTGGCAGCAGTATGAGGAGGCCATATAGTGACCAAGTGGCAGCAACATAAGGAGGCCTTACAGTGACCAAGTGGCAGCAACATAAGGAGGCCTTACAGTGACCCAGTGGCAGCAACATAAGGAGGCCTTACAGTGACCCAGTGGCAGCAACATGAGGAGGGCATACAGTGACCCAGTGGCAGCAACATGAGGAGGCCATACAGTGACCCAGTGGCAGCGGTATGAGGAGGCCATACAGTGACCCAGTGGCAGAAGTGGAGGTAGTAGCAGCCTTATGAAGGTATACAGTGACCCAATGGCTGCGGCATGAGGAGGGCATACAGTGACCCAGTGGCAGCGGCATGAGTAGGGCATACAGTGACCCAGTGGCTGCGGCATGAGGAGGACATACAGTGACCCAGTGGCAGCAACATGAGGAGGCCATACAGTGACCCAGTGGCTGCAGCATGAGGAGAGCAATCAGTGAACCAGTGGCCACGGCATGAGGAGGGCATACAGTGACCCAGTGGCAGAGTGTGGTGAGGCAGCATGGATCATTTAATCTGCTGCATCAGGCATTGGTGGGTGGAAATCCTGGCTGATCCATCTTCACAAAGGTCAGTCTCTCCAAATTTTGGGTGGACAGGCGAGTTCTCCTTGGGATAACTATGGCCCCCGCCGCACTAAACACCCGCTCTGATGCCACACTACTGTCCGGGCAGGAGAGCTTTTCCAGGGCAAATCCAGTTTGGCTGCCCAGTAGTCCAGTGGATCTTCGATGACGGGTGGCAGGGTGCACTCTAAGTATGCCACCACCTTCTGTTTCAACTTCTGCTCTGTGTCTAGCTGCTGATGAGCAGCTTCTTCACTATGCAGCTGAAGAAAGCTGCTCATCAGCAACTCTAGGCTCAGGCTGCTGCTGATGCAGCTGATACTGCTCCTGCCACCCCCTCCCACAGCTGCCATGCCAATGCAAGTTGAGTGTTCAGGGCCCCCCCGGTCGGACATGTGAGAGGATGGACGATGGCGCAGATAGGCAGCAGCCAACTTGCTACATAGCATGTCTCTATAGTAGTTCAGTTTGTCCTCCCCTCTCAGCGGGTGTAAAAAAGGCACCTATTTTTCCCCGGTAGCGAGGGTCTAACATAGTGGAGAGCCAGGCTGTCACTGCGCAAGGAAGTCAGCATGCATTGGGCCATTTGTGCAAGTGACTCCGAGGGACTCCCTGCATCCATCTCCACTGCATACTGCCACGGTGTATCTGGATCATCTGCCTCATCCTCCTCATCTCCCTCTGGCTGTTCTGGTTGCTCCTGCTCCTCCTCTCCACCCATTTGACTACGCATTGTTTGTGCTTCAATGTGCTCCTCCTCCTCCTCCAGTTCAGCCCCATAGGGCTCATGTGGCCTTGAGATGTAGACGCCTCATCTCCAGTTGCCTGACCAGCCAGATTGAAAAGCATCTTTTCCAGGATGTGAATCACTGGAATGACGTTGTTCATCCCGTAGTCCTGGCGACCAACAAAGTGGCCTCCTCAAAGGGAACGAGCAAACAACAGGTATCACGCATGAGCTGCCACTGGCTAACGTTAAAATTACACAGGGGAGAACCTCTGTCTGCTTGGATCATCAAGAAATTGCTTATGGCTTTTCTCTGTTCATACAGTCGATCCAACTTATGGAGGGTTGAATTCCAACGGATGGAAAAATCGCATATCAGCCTATGTTGTGGGAGGCCGTTCTGCCACTGCAGCTCAAGGAGGGTGTGCTTGGCGGTGTACGAGTGGCTGAAGCGCATGCAAAGTTTCCTTGACATTTTTAGGATGTCTTGCAGATGGGTGGAACACTTAAGGAAACGCTTGACAACCAGATTGAACACGTGCGCCATGCAGGGCGCATGGCTCAGCCCTCCTTGATGCAGCGCCGACACCATGTTCTTCCGGTCACCATTGTTCCGATTTTAAGTTCTCTTGGAGAAAGCCAGGATTCGATTTCTTGATTGAGGACACGGAGCAGTTCCTCCCGTGTGACTTCGTTTGCCCAGGCAAATGAGGTGTAGAACAGCGTGACACCGCTGTGTCCTGCACATGTGGTATGCTGGAGGAGTACTGTGAATTGTCCCTGCAGTGGAGGCTGAGGTGGACATTGTTGCAGTACCAACGGCGTGAGAACATGGAGGTGGAAGCAGCGCCACCGGTCCAAGTTGCTGGTGTGTCTGGGCAGGCACCACATTAACCCAGTGGGCCGCAAATGACATATATTGTCCTTGACCGTAGTTACAGCTCCACAAGTCGGCACTGCTGTGCACTTCGGCAGACACCGACAGGCTCAAGGACTGGCCCACCTTCTCTCCTACATATTTGTGCAGAGCTGGTACTGCCTTCTTGGCAAAGAAATCACGGCTTGGAACTCTCCACCTTGGCTCGGCGCAAGCCATCAGTTGCAGAGGTGCAGAGTCCACCAAGTGGAAAGGGAGTGACTGCAGCACCAGCAACTTGGACAGGAGCACGTTCAGCTTCTGCACTGTTGGATGAGTATACGCATACTGTTGTCTCTTAGATATAGATTCTGTGATCGATTGCTGACGCAATGACTGACTAGGAGGAGGAGGAGCAGCAGGAGCATCACAACCAGCAGATGATGGGAAAGACAAACAGCTTCCTTCAGCTGAGGCGGTGGAGCCTTGACTGCCTGAAATGGGGTGCGTGCCACTGGGTGCTGCAGGCTGGACCATCACAATGGAGCCACGGCTCTCCAAGGCCACTTTATGGTGACGCTGCATATGTTGGCGCAGGGCTGTGGTGCCAACATTGGCACCCTGGCCAAGCTTCACCTTTTGCCCACAGAATGAACATATGGCCATGTTCCTCTCCCCCGGCGGCTTTACAAAAGACTGCCACACCGCCGAGTAGGTGATTTTACCCCCAACACTCCGCAATAACTGACTGATACCGCCACTGCCTCCGTGAACACCTGCACCACTGCTTTCCGGGTAGGTAGGCTGCTGCTTAGGGGGTGGTCTACCCGGGCACATTTAGCTCCCGACCTCACATTGCTGACACCCTGCTGACTCCCCCCGTTGCCTCATGCGCAAGCTGCAACCCTCTTCTCCTGATGACAATGAGGCCCCTTCGTCACCAGGTTCCCAATTACGATCGGCTACATCGTCATCCACTACTGTCTGCAGGTCACTGATGTCCTCCTCAACACCAGCTCCTATGCCACTCTCCTCATCACTACTTGCCCGCCTACCGCAGGAAGCGGCGGATGTCTCCTCCACATCTTGGCTGAGCAGTAGCTCCTGACTGTCCTCTAGTACCTCCTCCTCACTGTACAGTGGATCTGAGCCCACAGCATAGAGTAGTTCTCTAGCTGAGGGAACAGAAAAGGACAGAGGCAGGTTGAGGACAGGTGAGGGCACAAGGCATGCCAACTAAGGGTTGTGTCTGACGAACCCACCGACTCTTGGCTGGGGGTGTCTGATGTGACTTGGGATGAATTGGATGACCGAGTCAACCAGTCTACAACCGTAGGGTTGCTGGTCAAGACACGACCGCTACTTGAAACTGGAAGCTCAGGCCTCTGTAACTGACCCCTGCTGCCACGCCCCTTTACTCTGCTGCGACCTGTGCCTGCACCATAAACATTTAGGCCTGCAGCCCTCCCCTGTGCATGGCCTCTCGCTTTTCTGTCTGACATACTGATCGATGAAAAAACGTAATTGCAAAGGGAAAATATGCCCCTTATTTCTTCCCCCACTAATGAACACCAATAAAAAAAGCGTGATAAAGGCAGAGATTTGTGGCTCAGAATTACTGAATTATTGACAATACTGTATTGATAAATGGCCAGCAACTTTATACTGGTAACAAAATGGCGAATATGGTCCTCCTTATGGGTTTACACACTAATGAACACCTTTAAATAAGTGATGATAACCGCTAAGAATTATTGAATTATTATTGACAGTACTGTTTTGATACATGGTCTGCAACTTTATACTGGTAACAAAATGGCGAATATGGTCGTTATGTCTTTCCCCACGTTAAAGGCGTTTATCACAGATAAGTGCAGATATTACTGGATGATAATTCAGTTTTCTTTGGCACAATAGTAGTGACTAATGTTATGCTTTGGAAGAACAGTGAATAAGCCCCTTATAATAAACACCTTTAAAAAGACGTTCATTACAGAAACGTGCATATATTAGTGGATGATAATTCACTGTTTTTTGCTGTACTGCACTGCAAAAGGGTTGTTGTGTTCCACCTTGAAGACACAGGTATGAGTAATGAGCAGCAGTATAACTGCAGTGAGTGCTGCAATGTGAATTATGCTGCAAATTCTTGCTGTAAGTGACCCTGCAACCACCCTAAATTCTTCTCTCAATTCCTCCCTCTCCTTACCCTACACTTGTAATCCTCTTTCCCTGAACTTCTATATGTTTTCTAAGTCTTCCCCTAGCTCCTGCCGACGTCTGTCCCTTTATGTGGAATGAGTGTACCTAAAATGGCCGAGGGTTTTTATAGGGCTGTGACATCACAGTTCCGGCTGGCTGCTGATTAGCTGCACACTTGGCATTGTGGGTGATCCCGCGCTCCCAGAGTCCCTTGCCCCTTGTCCTAACATGTGTGGCGGCCATTTTATAAAAAAAATGCGATTCGATGCATCGAAGCGTGAGGAAATCCGGAATCGTGGCAAATCGAAGATTTCCTGAAATTCGGATCGAATTACACTTCTGCAGCTTCGATTCACTTATCTCTAATAACATCTTAAAAAAAAAAAAAACTGAAAGTCACTGAAATTATGCATGTCTTTGTTTCTTTCATTAATATTCTAATTATTTATAATGTATACATTGATAAAGAAAAAAAAAAAAGTTACCCGGAAAAAAAAAAAAAGCAGTTGAAGAATTGGCCCATTGGCCACTGAAAAAACAGGACCATTACTGAAATTGGATGCTGACACTTCCAGTCTTGGCATGTGTGTACTAAACCCTGAAGCGATCATAAACACAGGCACTTATACAACAAACAATTACATTAATTGAATTTCTAAGGGCAAAAGGTTACTTTAACCATGCAGCAACTTAAATGAGATTCTACACACTGCAAGGGGAACGCTGAAATTTTCTTCTTTTTGGATGTTTTGTTAAAGGAAGTCTGTCAGGGTGAAGCATATTAAACTAGAAATACAGTTAGATAGTTCAGGCTCATCTGAATGTAACACCTTTTTCTCCATGAAAATTTGTGCTGCCATTACCGAGAAATGTATTAATATGCAATGTAAATATAAATATGCAAATAATTTTTACAGGCTAACTGAGTATATTTGATAGTAAGTTTCCGAGAGTACTAGCTCTCTTCTTCAGACATACAAGAAACTGAAAATTCACACACTCTTTATACACACAAAAGACCTGGATCTTCAATCTTAAAAGACAATCAAAATGCAATATAAGTAGAGAAGTTATTTACAACGGGTCAGAAATAAACAATCTAGAAAATTGTGGGACGTGACGGAGGGATCAGTAATTCTTGCTGTTGTTTGCAATCAGGTGGCGATTTATGACCCTCACAGTTCATACATAGTGTGACATGAAACGGGCATGAATATTAAGTCCAAATTGCAGAGTTTGAAATTTTTGCATTAACTTACAGTATATTCCCATTCCTTTCTCTCTCTCTGCGTCTTAAAATGTCCCATTAAAACCACAACCCGCAGATCTTCAATAGAGTGGTCTTCTCCGGAGAAATGTGTGGCCACTGGGAGATCTGTTCTGCTGTTATTAATGGTGAATCTGTGTGAGTTCATGCGCTGACTAAGTCCCTGCCCTGTTTCCCCCACATAGAATTTTCACTGTGATCAAGAGTTGAGTGATAGGACAAGGAAGTCTGCATTAAATAGATCCAATTCCTACAGTTCCAGCTCACTGAACTTTAGTTTTTTTCTTTTAATAAACAAAAACAAGCAAGTCGAGATTAAATTTGAAAATCACCAATAAAAACTTAAAAAAATAAAAAATTGAGATTTTCATTTTTTTTTAAAATTGCTCTAAGCTCTAAGTGCAGGGTTTGATAAATTTCTCTCACTGATTTTAGAAGGCAATTACCAGTCAAAAATGAAGACCACTGCTGCTAACATAGGCCCACATGTATTAGTCAGTTTTTGGTGTAAATTGAGTCTTAAAAAGTTGCAAATTGTGCCAGAATTTCAAGTCTATGCTGTGTTGACTAAAGACTGAACAAGTGGCTTTCCACAAGTGAGGTAGCCAGTATCTTTTAGACAGATATATTAAGCCAAACAAAGACACCCATTTTGGCACAAATCTATGCATGCTTATTGCAGGTGTAGTTTTCATTTTCTAACTTCAGGACAGCAAAAATGCTTCAAATTTATCCTGGCTTTTCTGAGAACATCAAAGTGGTTTCCCCATCTCCCTCTCTCAGCAGTTTTGCCTGCAGTCTCTTCTTCTCACTTCCAGGATTCTTCAACAAGCTGGTGGGTGGGCTTTGACTGTTTGATGGTCAGAACACTATGAAATACCTCAGTAGATATACAGTTGTGCTAAAAAGTTTACATACCCGGCAGATTTTTATTTTTTTTTGGCCTTTTTTCTGAAAATATTAATGATAACACAAAAATTTTTTCTCCACTCATGGTTAGTGGTTGGTTGAAGCCATTTATTGTCAAACTTCTGTGTTTTCTCTTTTTAAATTATAATGACAACCAAAAACATCAAAATGACCCTGCTCAAAAGTTCACATACCCTGGTGATTTTGGCCTGAAAACATGCCCAGAAGTTGACTCAAAGGGTTTTGAATGGCTACTAAAGGTAACATCCTCACCTGTGACCTGTTTGCTTGTAATCAGTGTGTGTGCATAAAAGCTGAGTGAGTTTCTGGGATCCAGACAGTCTGTTGCATCTTTCCTCCAGCCACTGACGTTTCTGGATTGTGAGTCATGGGGAAAGCAAAAGAATTGTCCATGGATCTACGGGAAAAGGTAGTTGAACTGTATAAAACAGAAAAGGGATACAAAAAGATATTCAAGGAATTGATAATGCCAGTCGGTAGTGTTCAAACTGTGATTAACAAATGGAAACTCAGGGGCTCTGTAAAAACCAAACCACGGTCAGGTTGGCCAACCAAAATTTCGGCCACAACTGCTAGGAAAATTGTTCGGGATGCAAAGAAAAACCCGCACATAACATCAGTTGAAATACAGGACTCTCTGAAAACTATCGGTGTGGCTGTTTCAAGATGCACAATAAGGAGGCACTTGAAGAAAAATGGGCTGACAACAATCCAAAACACAAGGCCAAGTCGACTGTCATTGGCTACAGCAGAAGAAAGTGAAGGTTCTGAAGTGGCCATCTCAGTTTCCTGACCTAAATATCATTGATCCACTCTGGGGTGATCTCAAGCGCGCTGTACATGCAAGACAGCCCAGGAATTTACAAGAATTGGAGACTTTTTGCCAAGAAGAACGGTCAGTTTTACCATCTGAGAAAATAAAGAGCCTCATCCACAACTACCACAAAAGACTTCAAGCTGTCATTGATGTTAGAGGGGGCAATACACGGTATTAAGAACTGGGGTATGTGAACTTTTGAACACGGTCATTTTGATGTTGTTGGTTGTCATCAGGGCTGTGGAGTCGGTACGCCAAAGCCCCGACTCCGACTACTCAATTTTCCCCTGACTCCGACTCCACCAAAATAGGCACCGACTCCGACTCCGACTCCACGACTCCGACTCCACAGCCCGCCTAAACCTTATAGGTTCACTCAGAACTCAGTCCCATCATTATATGAGGAATAGAACAGACCTTTACAGGACATTTCATCATTTTCAACATTTCATCATTTTCCCAAATTCTTATGAAAATATATTCAGCACATACTGCATTGTACTACTAACTGTACCAATTTATTATATATTTTGGGAGTCGGAGTCGGTCCATTTTATACCGACTCCACCAAAATAGGCACCGACTCCGACTCCACGACTCCGACTCCGACTCCACAGCCCTGGCACTTGTCATTATGATTTAAAAAGAGAAAAAACACAGAGGTTTGACAATAAATGGCTTCAACCAACCACTAACCATGAGTGGAGAAAAAGGTTTTATGTTATCATTCATATTCTCTGAAAAAAGGCTAAAAAAACCAAAAAATCTGCCGGGGTATGTAAACTTTTTAGCACAACTGTAGACATTGCCTTTACCATGAGATATTATTTATTATGATAACTAGAAATTTATAGTAATGCAAATCAAATAATATACACAGTAAATGTATCTTACATTACACAGGTTTATAGAGAACCCTTACATGCTCCCAGACAATGGACTTGCAGTAAACTCAATGTTATCTTTGTGTTAGCATAGAGAGATAACAGACACTTTCTGAGTCTTTACCAGCAAACTGCAATTAGCTGACCTGAGTGCCCAGACCGCAAAGCAGTAAATAACAGCTCCAGGGAGCAGTGAGCCAGTCACATCAACCAACCTGGTATCAGATACAGGCCGGTTGTCTTGACAACGATGTGTAAACAATGGGAGGAATAATTTCACAAGGCAGGCAAATGGAGCAGCATTGCTAAAGCAATGTATTTAGGAAAACTTTTGAAATTACGTAAGCTATCAGTATAGATAGGATCTTGAGATGGGAATACTCCTTGAATATTGATCAGCCATCCAGTGGGGGTGACGAAATGAATCAGCTGATTGAGGCAGCTGCAACACTCCGGAAATAAGTAGAGCTCTGTACATTTTGTAGTGCTGTGACAGGTTCTACAGCTGCAGAAACATGGCACAGCCACTATACAGAGCAGAGCCTGCTTCCACAGCACCAGTCTCTTCAATCTTGAGACTTGGACCCCCACCGATTTGTTACTGATGACCAATCTTAAGAATAGGTCATCAATATTAGAATCCTAGAAAACCCCTTTAAACTGTCAATGAACCACTGCACAAGCACCGTAAGTACAGGAGCCGGCTAAGTATAAATGTTTGTTTTGTGGTTTTTTTTTTGGGGTTTTTTTTTGGGGGGGGGGGGGGATTTTAACTGCAGGAAAGGACAAAACAAAAGGGCTATCTGGGGCACTAAATCACTGGTCCATAAGGACCTGTGGGCTGTTTAGTTGTGCACCTTTTAATAAATTAGGTGCAATTCACAATTTTTTTTTTTTTTTTTTAAAGACTGGTGTATTAAACTTCAGTCTTAGAAACACTATGGTTCATGTTTTCTATGTATTCTAAAGCTGCACACTGTAGATGTATAGTACTTTTATCCCACACCAGGAAGTGCAACCGTGCTCACATGCTCATGTTTCAGATAATCTGAAACAATCTTTTTACACATATTTACCTACAACTATTGAGCCCCATCAATGTCATTAAGCTATATAATTGCAAATATGTAAGAACCACAAATAAAATGTAAACCTCGACCACGTACACTGCTGTGATTTACATCATAAACAAAAACTAAAATGTGCATTACTGGAACCCAACCAACTACAATGATAGATAATGGCCACCAAAAGGCTCCACAGTAGTGTCCATCATATACTGCATGCAAATAATTACATCATAATAAGACAGAAAAGTCTAAAATGGGGTCCGTTGGGTGGCTGTCGTTTTTAAAATGAAACCGGCAGGGAGAAAAGTCCTCCATACAAGACTTTTTCTTCCACCGATCTTTTGGTGGACACTGCACCGGAGTCTCCAACACAGCTGTGAACATTGCCTGGTTACACAGAAGCCCTTGGTGGCGCTGAAGAGTTCACACAATCCACCATGGTCCTAAAGTGGATCTCTCACCATAACATATAGTGCTGGTCTTTTAACCCCTTCAGGACTGAGCTAAATTTCGCATTTTCGCTTTTCCCTCCCCACATTCCAAGAGCTATAATTTTTTCATTTTTCAGTTCACAGAGTCACATGATGGCTTATTGTCTGCGAAGCAAATTCTACTTTGAAATGGCACCATTCAATAATCTGTGCAAACTTTTTTTTTTTTTTTTTGTGTCACCATATTGTGACACCTGTAACTTTTTCACATTTATGTGTATGGTGTCTTTTTATGCTGGACAAGATGAAGTTTTTAGTTATATCATTTTGGAGAAGGTCTGATACTTTGATCACTTTTTATTCCATTTTTTTATAGGAGACAAAGTGTTGAAAAAAAACAGCCACGACGTTCATCGTATGGTCTAAATATTTTTAGATTTTAATAGTTCGGACATTTTTGAGCACAGGATACCCCAAGTGTTTATGTTTACTTTTATATGTGATATAGGGAAAGGGGGATGATTTGAACTTTTATATTTTTTTTTTTTTTTTTTTTTATACTTTTAAAAATGTTTTTTTTATTTATTTTCAGACCCCCTAGGGACCTTGAACCCTAGGGGGTCTGATCGCTCAAACTACACACTAGTAAAATTCATTTACTTCTATTACACGCTGCCTATGGCAATGTGTAATAGAACTAATGTAATGACAAGCCTGGGAGCATTCAATAGGCTCCCAGCTGTCATAGCAACCGATCGCTGCCCTCCAATGACGTTCCGGAGGGCAGCGATCAGTTACAGATGGCGCCAGCGGGATCTAAAGTGTTAACAGCTGCGATCGGTGTCGACACCAATTACAGCTGTTAGCGAAGGGTGCTAGCTGTATTACACAGCTGGCATCTGCCGTGTATGGACAGGGGTCAGCTCCTGAGCCCTCTCCATACACCCCCTCATGTCTCATCACGTACATGTACATGATTTTGCATGAAGGGGTTAATTCAAAGGACATTAAAAATATTGGGGGAGAGTTACTAAGTAAAATTTCTCAGTGGAATTCTGAATTAATTACGCCAAAAAACATGTAACATGCATTTATCAAGTTCTGTCATGTGACGGAAGAAGAGCAGGGAAAATGAAAACCAGGAAGCAAAACCACATTGGCCAATTGACTACAGGAGACTATACTTCTGTCCCCTGAAGAACCATTTCTACTAATGGAGAAGCACGTTGGAACTTTGATAAAATACCAGAGAGCTTTGTCCAGCTATTAACTTGGCCTCTTCCTTGTTATTTGATCTGACCATTCAATTACATATAGATTTAATATGTCTTCCATATAGATCAGAGCACGGTCTTTTCAGAGCGCACTCTCACAAGGGTGGATTTAAACTGATTCTGGAAGGACCCTGAGGTGCCATCAGCATTTATTTAAAACATAATAGTATATTCCTCCTGGTGTTTGTAGGATAAGAGTGACTTTAGTCACTGACATCAATAGTCAAATTGATGTCAGCCATCGATTTCCTACGTGGCGGTGGACATTTGGTTAGATTTTTTTCATCCAACTATCTGGTTGTCACTCCTGCACATAGCTCTAAAAGGAATTAAACACATTTAAGAGCATCTAACCTTTATGGGGTTTTTTTCCCCCTGGATTAATCGTTTTACACGTATTTAACACTCCATGGAGTCCGGAGAGAGTTGCAACACAGACTTTTTTTTTAGCTTTTATCTTTATATTTATTTATTAAAAGTTAAGTTTTATACATATTTTTAGAGACCAATCCTTGTTCAGCAGTTTCTTCATAATTTTGATAGTGTCTATTATCTGTCATTTTACTTCACATTCTGTACATATATTTCAAGGATAGTTTATAATATATGATGCATCCTATGGAACTAGAAAGAAAAAAAAAATGAACATTTTATGCTTACGATCTACGCTGTATTTTCAAAGTAGCAGCTTCAGAAAGCAGTGAGGAAGACAAGGGCTGTGATGTTGCTCCAGGTTTCTGCAACTTCTGGATATGCTGTTGAAGAATCCATCCTCGTCCTGATGCCATTGTATAGTGAAGGTCTGGACATTCGCCTACAAAGAGAAATATATAAGGGCCGGTTCACATCTGCAGTCGGCTTTTTGTTCAGGGAGTCCGCTTGGGCACTTTTCTCTCCGCTTGCTTCGTGCGGAAACCACTCGTCTATGTGGTTCTTGTGGTTTCCCAGGTAAATGGACCCAGTCCAGGTGTCAGACGCCCACAAATCACATATTCGTGACCTATCCTATTGATAGGTCATCAGTATGAAAAATCAATTTGGGGCTGGGCAACCCCATTAAATAGTTTAATAGATTCCCTCTTGAATATTTGACCTTTAACTAACGGCACCGATATCTTCGGGGCACATATCGGGAAAGCTGACAGTGCGCTGAATTCAGCGCATTATCTGCTTTCTAGCGGTATATAAATCCGCATATGCATAAGGACATGAAAGGTCCTCTTTAACAAAAGCTCATCACAAATAATTTTAGGCAGTATACACATATGGTGATGAAACCCACTGCCGTGTACTGTAGCAGAACAGCGGACAGGATTTAAGCAAAATGCCTGCCGAAATTGTTTTTTTTTTTTTTTTGCTGCAGCTTTCAGGCATGGTTCCTGGGTGACTGCTTTCAAACAAAAAACTGCAGCCAAATATGCAGCAATAATTGACATGGTGCAGGTTCTACAACCTTAGTGCAGGGTGGCATTGGTGACACTCTACAAAAACACTGAACCTAAGCTAATGCTACTAATGCAAATACTACAGGTGTCCTTGTGATCTGCAGTTTTCCTTTTGCATGATACTAAGTCACTTGCCCACTGCAACAAATCAGATGCCAGCTTTCATTTTACAAGATCAGGTTTGAAAATGACAGAAAAGATTTGATTGTATGCTCAGGGATGTTTATGTAATTAAAGCTACATGTCTGGACACAATAAGGGTATGTTCACACTGAGTTTTTTGCAGGCTGAAAAAAAAAAATCTGCTTCAGGGATTAGGAAAAGTTTTTTTGACGCTGTTTTTACATGATGCATTTTTGACTTGGTTTTTTACTCCAGCATATTGTTTGTACCTGGAAACTTCACATTAAAAAAAAAGCTAATGGTTCTTTGATGCGTTTTTTGCAATACCCATATCAAAAAGCTGCATCATAAAACCGCATTGTATTTTTTCACCTCCCATTGGTTTCAATGGGGTTTTCAAGGCGGATTCCGCCTGAAGATAAGTCATGTTACTTTTTTTTTTTCCCTCTAGCTGATTTTTTTTTTCTGCTACTGACTCCCATTGAAATGAACGGGAGGTGTTTTTTGAAGAGTGAAGAAATCAGGCGATACCTTTTAGAGGCTGAGTATATTTGATAAGTAAGCTTTCAGAAGTCTAGCTTCCTTCATCAGACATGGTGTTATCAGGTGTTTTTTGAGACAGAGTTTAAGGCGGATTCTGCCTCAAAATCATCCTGCAAAAACTCTGTGTGAACTCACACATTGCGGCCCTACATTGCGGAAACGCAGCTTTTTTTGAGCCAAAGCCAAGCATGATCACAGAAGGAATGGGAAATATATTGGAAGTACTTATACTTATACTAATTTTTGCTCAATCCACTCCTGGCTTTGGCTCAAAAAACCCCAGCAAAATCTGCAACAAAAAAAAGGTGCGTTTCCGCAATGTGATGTCTGAGCCATAGAGTTGGTTACACTGCCATTATTAATGTCCATTGCCCTCATCTGTCATAGCATGAGAGGAATGGACATCAAATGACTGATGCAAACGGGGCCCCCTCCATTTGGGGTCCATCTGCATTCTCCCTAGACCTGGGCAATTTATGGAAAATGTCGTCTCAATTAATTGACATGAAGTTACCCAGATTGATTACTTCAATTATGTTCTTCCATGCCATCCTGTCTCACGCTGTCATTCGCTAAAGGATATGTCACTACCTGTACAATATCCAGTGAGGATTGCTGTTATGTAAATAACTGAAACCAAAATTCAGTGGCATGGCATGGCGTGGCATATGAATAGCGGGCATGGCATGTAAAAGGGAGTGTCCTAGAATAAGCAAGGTAAAATGTTCAAGGGCTTTTTCTTCCATTATAAAGTAAACACACATGACAGAAGACAGCGTCCATCACGTTGTCGGACACTGATGGAAGGGGCTCTGCCTGGATCCCTCACTCTACTACTGTTAATGTCCATTGCTCTCATCCTATAACAGATTCATAATGGTAGTCTGAATGTCCACTTAGACCCAGTTCACATCTGCATTCGGGCCATCCCGATCCCCTCTATGCAAGCAGCACATTTCTTTCCGCATTTTTCGTGCGGAAACCACACAGACCCCATTATAGTCTATGGGTTTCCTAAGGTAACCGCTTTTTTTATGCGGATTAGGTTTCCGTTCGGGGAAACCCATGCGCAGATGTGAACCGGGCCTTAGTTATATGTACAAAACACAAAGGTTGTAAAAGTTACTATAGACTGAAAGAGGGTGACAGTACTAGGCAAGGCAAGGTTCACATTTGCGTTTTTTTTTTGTTTTTTTTTATTTCCATTGTTCAGCTCCAGTATTAGAATCAAAATGAAAATACAGAAGTGCCAGACATGTCAAATAATGGATGTGAATGGCGCTTGACACAGCCACTAGCTAAAATGGGGTCTGTCAGGGACCCTGGCGTTTTACCAAACAAAACAGCAAAGTATTGATGCACTATTATCTTCTGTAGGCAGAATTAGCAACAGTAGCTACAACACATATGTGAACACAGCCCAAGCATATACAGGTAAATTATGACCATATAACACTATAATATATAACTCCTGCAGAGGGCCAGCTGCCCATAGCAACCAATCACATATCAGTTCATATTCTGAGAATGAAAGTCAGAAAATGGAAGACGCCTGCTGATTGGCCGCACTAGTTTATCCACCAGGACCCTGACGTAGTTAGTAATTCCGGCATCAGGACACTATGACTTTTATACCAGTGATCAGACCGGGCCCCTCTAACATGACATTCTCCCTGACCCAGCAGCATCAAACGGGAACCGCCATGTTCCCCTCACCTTATGTGTACTCTGTCCTGTGCCGGTAACCACTGGAGACCTGCTACATCTCCAGGGGGAGGAGGCGGCGGCGGCTCTATGTGTACGGAGTCTCCACTGCCCCCTAGTGCCCGCAGCAGCAGCAGCACTACTCAGCGTCTCACTACTGCCTGTTGCATAGCTCTGTATTAGAGTAGACGATACATTTATATACGCAGATCTACATACATATATACTGTCTATAGTTCTGTTTATATCTCCAGGCAGTATGTAGGCCATTTCCATCATCTCTAATGATGCTATGTTTGTACTTTATGATGGCTCATGTAGATAGTGAGCACTGCTGGCAGCCTACGGTCTCTTCTCCTCTGAGGTAAGCGGTATGATATGCTGTGTAGGCTGGACGGGCTAGCACTGTGCAGTAGTCAGGATATAAGACGCACGGTGTGATCCAAGGCGCGGGTGGCTACTCCTACACTACATACTGTGCGTTATCAGAAGCTGCTACAATATGTATAACTGTCGGTGCCAGGAGCAGCCTTGAGTGAATCCCACAAATCTCTGCAGGGACTACAGAGGATATAGCAGTGCACACAGTATAATACACTCTCATGCTGGATGCTTTATTTTACATGCATGACGGGTCACGCGCCGCACTGCCACTCGGGTCATCCTCTGGAGCATGCCGGGAAATGTAGTCCTGTTCTCGGCATACAGCCACAAGACGAGCCGTGTAGAACTACAACTCCCACAAGTCAGTGCAGAGGTCAGCAGTGGGGCCTGCACCAGCTCACAGGACACATGAAGTTCATTCAGTGAGGGCTGATAACTGCTGCCAGCCATGAGTATGTGTCAGTACCTCTGGCGGGCTACGGTGAGGCGGCCGCCGCTCCTGTACTACTCGGTGCCCGGGGCTAAGGGGCACAGCTATATTACCGCCCTTAGCAGCTTCTTACAGCCCCACAGTGGGAGAGCTCCCTCCGCTGGCCGCTGCTGGGTGCAGCCCATCTTCACAGGCAGGTGCTTGTCCCAGGTCCGGGAACAGAACAAGCGCCCTGCTCTACAGGCCAAGGCTGAAGGGGCCCCTCCATTAACCGCAGCCCAGAAAGGTACCTGCATTTTGGAATCTTACTCTCTTTGGGGTTTAATTCACGTTTATCACACATTGGACCCATACCATCTGAACATACAGATAACTGGGCCTTGGCACACTACTGAACTCACAGCTTGTAGTTGGTATAGATCACGTCTGTCCAGAAAACCTCTGTAAGGCCCAGGCTATACGTGTCATGGTCGCAGCTTTGTGCCGCTATCCCCCTGCAATAAACAGTAGCAGTTTAGTGGATGGGAATTAAATAATAATAAAATGTATTTATATAGCGCCAACATATTCCGTAGCACTTTACAATTCCAAGGACACATGAACAGACAATATGAGACATTACAATGTGACAAAGAAATAAACATATCAAACAATAGGAGTGAGGGCCCTGCTCGCAAGAGCTTACATTCTATGAGGAGATAGGGGGACACAAAAGGTCAGAGGGCTTGTTTGCTACAATGGTCCAGCCATCTTTTAATAGAAAAGGTTGTGTAACTGAAGCTGTATGAACCCGTCACCAGCCAGTATCTGTGAATAAACCGATACTAAGTGCAAGGAGTGCAGTGTAACATCTAGATGGAGGGGAGAGGATCTGAGGAACAGAGGAGGAAGGATAAAAGGTGTTATTGTTCTACACCTCCGCCCTCTACACAGTGATCAGGTCATGTGATAAGCCTGACCATACAGATGTGATTCTAGGGCAGTTTTGAAGCTGCTGTAGTTGGGGATTAATCGGATTGTCCAGGGTAAAGCGTTCCAGAGCACCGGTGCAGCTCGAGAAAAGTCTTGGAGACAGGAGTGGGATGTTCGGATAACAGAGGATGCAAGTCTAAGGTCATTGGCAGAACGGAGAGGATGATTAGGGTGGTAGACATTGACTAGAGAGGAGATATAGGGGAGCACAGCACTATGGATGGATTTGTGGGTGAGTGCGATAATTTTATATTGAATTCTGTGATAGATGGGCAACCAATACATTGACTGACACAAGGTAGATAAGTCTGTGTACTGGTTTGACAGAAAGATGAGTCTGGGGCTGCATTCAGGACAGATTGTAGTGGTGAGGGTTTAATAAGCGGAAGCCGAATTAGAAGAGAATTGCAGTAGTGAAGACGAGAGAGAATCAGAGCGACAATGAGGGTTTTTGATGTTTCCACGGTGAGAAAAGGGCGAATTCTAGAAATGTCTTTAAGGTGCAGGTGGCAAGAGCGTGCAAGTGTCTGAATATGTGGGATAAAGGTGAGATCTGAGTCAAATACAACCCCCAGACAGCGGGCATGCCGCCTCGGTGTAATAGTAAGGCGAGGGAGGGGTTTTTCAGTAGTGGGGTTATGACAGCATGTTTGAAGGAGTAGGGAAAGATTCCAGAAGAAAGAGAGAGGTTCAAAATTTTAGTAAGGTGAGTTGTAACAGTAGGGGACAGAGACCGGAGGAGGTGTGACGGGATAGGATCACTTGTGCAAGTAGTAGGTTGAGGAGCTGGTAGACTTCTTCTGTTACTGGGTTAAATAATGAGGAGCAAGGGAGGGAAGGGGACTGATGCTTCTTGGAGATTGGGTTATTTCCTGATGGATGTTGTCGTTTTTGTCTTTAAAGTATGTGGCCATGTCTTGAGAACTGAGGTCTGTGACAGGTACCTGCCCATTTGGCGTGAGGAGAGAGTGAAAGGTGTCAGAGTCGTTTAGGGTTATTGGAGAGAGAAGAGATGAGAGAGGTGAAGTAAGCTTGTTTGGCAAGGAGAAGGGCAGAGTTATAGGCTTTGAGCGTAAACTTGAAGTGAAGAAAATCTGTGTGATATTTTCACCATAGACGTTAGGCACATCTTGAGTGTCACTGAAGAAAACGTGTTTGAGAAGTGTGCCAAGGTTGCCGGTGTCTGTGTTGGGATTTTCGGACGGTCAAGGGTGCTACTTTATCCAGGGTGGCTTTGAGAGTCTCATTGTAGTGTTTGGTGGCCAGTTCAGGACAGGAGAGAGAAAAGATAGGAGACTGTGATGACAGCCTGTAGATTTCTGCATGTGCGGTAGGTCAGTGTGTCGCAGTGTGTGCGAAGGACAAGAGCCAGGGGTGTTAATGGGAATGTTAAAGTCATCCATCCTGAGGGTAGGAATTTCACAGGATAGGAAGTTGGGAAGCCAGGAAGAAAAGTGATCTAAGAACTGGTAGGGTGAGCTAGGGGTACGGTAGATGACAGCTACTCGCAGGGAGAAAGGGCGGAAGAGTCTGATAGTGTGGACCTCAAAAAAAATCACATGCACACAGTGCAGTCTTTTGTAATGCAGCAAAACAAAAAACAGCTGTACCAGGGCGCTATGAGGCTCTAAAAGTAGCATCAAAAACCTGAAGATGGAAAACCAGCAAGGGTATGTCATCTTTTACCTCCTAGATTGTAAGCTCTTGTGAGCAGGGCCCTCATTTGCATTGTGTGAATTGACTATTTCTCTGTAATGTATCTTTTTGTCTGTACTTGAACCCTACATTTTGTAAAGTGCTGCAGAATATGTAGGCGCTAAATAAATAAAATGTATTATTATCATTATTATTATTAGTATGACCAAAAAAGGACATACATGAAATCCAGGAGGGAAAAAAAAAGAGCAATAAATCCATAGCAAAATGTCAATAAGTCCACAGAATGTCAATTTATGCTGTTAATTTTACTGCAGATTTCAGCTTTTGCAATGCAAAGTGGGAAAAATTAAGAGGTGACACAAACCAGCCCAGTATCTAGATTTTGCTGTCCCCAGCTTTTGAAATGGCAAAAGGATAAAATCTTTAGTTTATATAGTGCATGCAGATGATTTGCCAACTCTTCAGGAAGTCTGGGAGATAGCTTTCCAAAAAAGTTGGAAAATATGCTGGCACGCGACTTAATAAAAAAAAAAAACTATGCCATTGATTCTGAAGCTTGCTGCCCTGTCATTTCTTACAGTGAAACAAGCTGGAACAGACTTTACCTATTTGATCGTGGCTCTCATAGGTGCTGGGATCACAGGTGAGCAGATGCCATTTGTTTTTGCCTCTGCAGAAATAATTGTGTATAGAATTGCATTAACGTTGCTTATGTTACTGTGCAGGGGGCCTTTTATATGTGGTGGTCACAGAACTGTTTTCTTCTTCAAGTCCTAGTAAATTATATGGAATTGCATTTGAGAAGTGCCGAAACCACCCTGAGGTAAGCACAATGCTAAGTTACAGGGGTTGTCTCATAAAGGCAAGTCCTTTTTATATGTCCTATTAGGTCTAAAGGGATGGTTCTTCCTCTGTGAAACAAAATGGAAAGCCATTAAAGGGATTTTCCAGGATATACAGTTTTGAGCAAGAAGGCTGGGGAAGTTGAGAAAAAAAGCAACATATTCACCTGTCCCCAGTGCTCTGGTGTACCCTGCTGCTGTCTGGTCCAGTGGAGCCCGGTGCTTCTTCTGGCGGAAGTCTTTACCTTACATGACTGCTGAGGCCAATCAGCAGTCACATGCGGCAAGGAACTTGCTCCCCTGCCAGCCCCTTCTTTCACCGTCTTCCCCTAGATCTGCTCTGTCTCAGCAGGGAGCCAGCTGGAGATAACACAAGCAGTGTTACAGCCCTCTTCTTTACTAAACTGATGGTTAATTTACACATGGGCTAGGGGTCCAGAAAATAAGCCATGCTGAATATAAAACCTAATTTTTTGTTGAAAAACTATATAAATGTGTAGCACCTGTAATCTGAAGAACTAGAAAATTTTAGTATGTTTATGTGCAATAGTATATATAAAAACAATTTTGTTTTAGGTACAAGAAGCAAAATTTACTTTTTTTTTTTTTTTTTTACATTTTATACCATTCTTCTACTCTAGCGAAAAAAATATTCAGCTTATTTAACAAATAAGGCCACTTGTATCAAGCCTTATGTGTCCTGAAAAAAACATGGTAAAATATTTGAGATATGCAAAGCCATTAAACAGATTTTACTGTGTAAAGCAATGCTTTCAAAACTGGCCTGAGCATTGGGGCATCAATGACGCTTGGTCCTAAAAGGGTTAAAGTTGTACTCCACTGTCATATTAAAGCAACACTCTAGGGTGTGTTGTTTTTTTTTTTTTTTTTTTTTTTCTCTCTTCTTTTTTTAAAGCTATGCAAGGTAGTTTTTGAAGTAGATTCAAAATCTGATGTTGCTGATGCTGTCACGCATGTCTTGTACCTGTAGCAATGTCTTATTCTTTTTCTGCAAAACACTGCAAAGTTCGTAATAATATACCTGCCATGACTTTACACTTTGAGGATGATGTAACCAAAGGTTCCGAAAGGTCTTTGTAAAGCTGCACCAACTTCTGCTGATAACATGGGTGAAGGTAATGGAAGAGGTAGGGAAGAAGATCAGGAGGGTGAATCGGAGGATGAATCGGAAGCCACATGTTAATTCTTAACAGTAAATGCAGGCACCAGAGAGACGTCTTATTTACACAAAAGTCCATGCTAGAAAAAAAAAGGTCAAGCTATGATTAGGAGATCTACTGAAGAAAGTCAATGCAGAGTAAGGAAAGACTATTCCTATTGAGAGGTCATAGTCTTTCAGACAATATGAGTAAAAACAAAAAACAGAATGTCCATGTAAATTAATCTTAATTACAGTTATTTGTGTTTTATTGTGATTTTGTCGTTTGTATATAAAGGTTATTGGAGCTTTTGGTGACCCTATCAAGGCATTTGGAGAGGCCACAAAGCGTGGAAGAAGACAGCATGTTTCGTAAGTTTTAGGGACAGGAACATTATGTAAGGTATTGCACATTATCATTCATATAATAAGTATGATCTTGAACATATGAACAACACATCTTGAACCCCTTATATGCTGCAGTCAATGCTGACCGCAGCACCTAAGTAGTTTTACAGAAAAAAAAAAGTAAAAATAGTTTCCCCCCCTGTTAATGAAAAAAAAAAAAAAAAAAAACACATAATTAGCATCACCACATCTAACAACCCCTAAAATAAAATTAGTACGTTATTTATTCAACATGATAAACGCCATAAACCTTAAAATTCAGATACTAGAATTGATGTTTTCTGTTCATTTCACCTCTCAAAAGCAAAAAGTAATAAACATTGGTCAAAAAGTCCACAAAATACAAGGTCTCATAAAAACTACATTGAAATAAAATGTAAAAAGTTATGAAAGCGGGAATGCAGAGAGGGATAAAATGTTCCTGGTTTAAGGCTAACTGTGTTAGATCACTAAAGGATTAAATTGCACCTAAGGCACAGAGTTGTGTGCTTGTAATATTTATTTCAGCCATAAATTCAAAATCTGCAATAAAAAAGGGACAATTTTGGGAGGGTTTATGCAATTTTAGTGCCACTGTTAGGGGGTTAAAAGCGTACGAACTTTTACCTTTATGGCATACCAAAAAAATATGCCATAAAAGTGCAATAGATACAGTCCCCAAATTGTAGAGGGGGAGAGTTTAGTAACTAGGCCTCTTTATTAGTGAGTTACAGTAATCAAGACTGGCATGAATTGTGAAGGTAAGAGGGTTTTGTCTTCATGGTAAGAGAAGATCAGATTCTGGAGATCCTTTCTGGTGGCATAAGCATGCATGTGATTGAATATACGGGTGAAGAAAAAATCTGAGTCAAACATAACCCCGAGGTAGTGGCTTGATGCCTAGGAGTTATGGTAGTAGCACACACTAATCACTGTTACTTTGAAGTAGTGAAGGGCAATATCACAGGAATAGGAATATAACTGGGTTTTAGGACCATCTCTGTGCCAATGACAACCAAGTCTGCTGTTGTCTGAGGCTGGGATGATTGGGGCTGTCCAGAGAGAAAGGAGGAATGGACCTAAAACTGAATTTTGAGGAACTACAATAGTATGGATAAAAAGTAGAGCGCCAAATGATACACTGAACAAATGGGGATAAGGATAGGAAGAAAACCAAGAGAGCACTGTCCATCAGGCCGATAGACTGAGCTTATGTATGTATTTTCTGTGGTATCTATAGAGCATCTTAAAACACCAGTGCTTAATAAAACAAAATGTTACTATGCTGAGACCATGGTTAAAGGATGTCTGTTATGTTCCCTATGTACTATTCTTTTACTTTTTATTCAGCTCCTCTGAGTACTTACAAGATGGCTTGAAGTGTATGCGGTTGAAGTTTTACATTTCTGGTTCTGAACCAAGATTACAAGGTGTCGTGCATGCAAGTTTGAAAGAGGTATTTATCTGTATTATTTATGTCTAGCCACAATAAACCTATTCTTTTCCTTTATCAATACAGACCTTTTCTCCATTTCATTTTTCAGAACCCACAAAGCAAGAAGTATGAATTTCAGTATATACTTGTTGAAATCGACACTATTCCACGCCGAACTATTGTTGTGGAGGATAATCGGTATATCAATTAGGAAAGTACTGTTGTAATGAACAGTCTTTATTGGTGTGAAAATCTTTTCTGGAGTATTGGAATCCATAAGGCTTGCTTTGGCAAGAAATGCTGTGCCCAGGATGAGCGGCAAATGAATCGTGACTCGTTTGTTTGCAAGAAGGGAACTGAAATGAATCATGCAGTTATTTTATTCACAAGACATATGAAGACTCCTTGACCCTTTATCTGTGATGTGTGGTGTCGTGCCTGAAACAGAAAAATAGATCTTCTGCCAAATACACACTGTCCATATTGTAATTTTTATGTATATATATATATCTCCTGAATATGTCCTTTTTATATTTTTTATAACACCAGGACATTAAAAAGCCTGATCATACACTGTAATTCAGTATACTTCAATAAACACTGATATTGTGCGCGAATAGTTCATTGCAGATATAAAGAATAAAAAAAAAAAAAAAAGGTTTTGTTATTTCTGCTTATTTCTCTAGTTTCCTGCTTGTAACTTAAAGGGATTGTCTGGGATAAAATGGAATTCATAGACTAATCTAAACACCCTTCCCCGCCTGTATATTTACCCATATTTTCTGGTTATCTGGTGACGTTTCGTTTGCGGAAATGTAATATCACCAATACTCCCCCCAACCCCCCTCCACCCCATCATACTTACCTGTCTTCCTTCTGCGGGATGGCCTCTTTTTTTGACTCTGCCGATGCACATGCAATAGTCCTGGTGCTGCGGCCAGCAATCCCACCTCTACTACGCAGGTGTGGGAGCAGTAGCCTCCCATGCATGTGCAGTAGAGGTGGATTGCTAGCTGCAGCCCCGGCAGAGTCAAAAAAGAGGAGGAGCCATCCCGGAGAAGGATGTCTAGAAGGAAGACACGTAAATATGATGTGGTGGGATGGGCTGAGTTAGTTGGGAAGGGCTAGTAGTGGGTGGGATAGTTAGGGAGACAGGGAGGGGATGTGGGAGAGGGAGGGGATGTGGGAGAGGGAGGGGAAGGTAGTGTGAGTCAGCCTACAAGTACCATGATGCATTGCATTAGCTAAGATAGCAGGAAGCTAAGCCATGTACACAATTGCAGAAGATGCCAGGAGCTCCCAGAGAAACCCAGAAATCACTCAAAACACTGCTAACGGTATTTGGGTGCACTTATTAACCCATTAATAGCACTAACAGACCTTTTTAAAAAATATATATATATATGTTTTACCCGGAAAGCCCCTTTAAGAGAATATTTCTCCCTCGATGACAAGATTAACCTTCGTCCGGCTGAGTAGGTACAATTGTACCTATTCTTATGCAGCCTGTTAATGTTGTAAAATTATGCAGCCTGACGAAGGTTAAAGAATGTTCAAATGAACAAGTTAAGTGTAAAAGGTGCATAGGAAATTTCCCTTTATAACGCTCTTTGAGAGCAAATTATTTTTTCTGGCCGGATTCTATAATATAATTTTATATCATATGTAATAAAAGGAAGTGATAGGCATCTAGAAGTCAGGGATGTCTGTAGTATGGTGCTCTGCACCCAAAAGGATGGTTTGGCCCAAAATAAACGGTTTACTTAGGAACAAAACACCAACTGTGTATGTGGGCTGTGTTTGATATTGCACATGAATGAGTATGAGCTGTAGTGCCAGGTACCATAAATGGTTATGAGTGGTGCTGTTTGTAGGGGATGCAGAACAGACCACCAGTCAGCCACAACATTAAACTAGGTGAATTTGATTTGCCAAATTAAAATTGGAATATAAGATATGGAATATATTATGCAGAAAGTAAATAGCCAATTCTTGAAGTCTGTGTTGGAAGAAAAATGGGCAAACTTGACTGGCTAAATTATGACTAGGCAAATTGGTCAGAGCATGTCCAAAACATCAGTTCTTATGGGGTATTCTGAGCATGTAACTATTAGTACCTACCAAAAGTGGTCCAAAGAAAGACAAGTGGTAAGTTGGTAACACGGCATGGGTGGCCAAAACTGATTGATGTGCCCTGGAAGCAAAGGCTATCACATCTGGTTCAATCATGTAAAAGATTTTTTTTGCACAAATTGTTGGAAAAGTTAATGATGGGTATCAGGCATAATGTGTAGCCCACATAATTTCACACAAAACTCCAGTAATGGGTTGGACAAAATTATTGGTACCTTTTTAAAATTGTGGGTAAATAACTTTGTTTCAAGCATGTGATGCTTGTTCAAACTCACACGTGGCAAGTAACAGGTGTCGGCAATATAAAACTCACACCTGAAACCAGATAGAAAGGATAGAAGTTGATTCAATCTTTGCATTTTGTGTCTGTGTACGCCACACTAAGCATGGCGAACAGAAAGGAGAAGAGAACTGCCTGAAGACTTGAGAATATCAACAATCTCAGGGTTACAAGTCCATCTCCATAGATCTTGATGTTCCTTTGTCCACAGTGCGCAAAATAATCAAGAAATTTACAACCCATGGCACTGTAGCTAATCTCCCTGGACATGGATGTAAGAGAAAATTGATGAAAGGTTGCAATGCAGGATAGTGTGGGTGGTGGATAAGCAACCCCAGTCAAGTTCCAAAGAAATTCAAGTTGTCCTGCAAGCTCAGGTTGCATTAGTGTCAGCAAAAACTATATGTCGACATTTGCATGAAATGAAACGCTATGTCAGGAAACCCAGGAGGACTCCACTACTGACACAGAGACACACAAAAGCTAAACTGCAGTTTGCCAAAATGTACGTGAGTAAGTCAAAATCCTTCTGGGAAAACGTCTTGTGCACAGATGAGACCAAGATAGAGCTTTTTGGTAGAGCACATCATTCTACTGTTTACTGAAAACAGAATGAGGCCTACAAAGAAAAGAACACAGTAGCAACAGCTAAATGGTGGAGGTTCAAAGATGTTTTAGGGTTGTTTTGCTGGCACTGGGTGCCTTGACTGTGTGCAAGGCATCATGAAATCTGAAAATTACCAAAAGATTTTGGGTCACAATGTAGTGCCCAGTGTCAAAAAGCTGGGTTTGCGTCCTAGGTCATGGGTCTTCCAGCAGGACAATGACCTCAAACCAGAAATAATAATAATAATAATAATAGTCCTTTAATAGTCCCACAATGGGGAAATTCAGTGTGTTACAGCAGCAAAGATAAGCAGATACAAATACAAATACAACATGCTTAGGAATGTTCCAAGGTAAGAGGCATTACTTTGATAGCTGACAGACAGATAGGAAGTAGCGGTGGGGGGGATTTAACAGGCAGAGAGATATTTCAGTTCTCTGTGTGTAATGATCTCCGCTTAGGTCGGTGTTGGTTGTACAGCCTAACCGTGGTGGGGAGGAAAGACTTCCGATAGCGCTCCTCACACCTAGGGTGGAGCAGTCGGTCACTGACAGTACTGCTCAGCGCGATCACAGTCTCATGCATGGGATGGGACTTCTTCTTCTGCATGGAGCTCACCACGGACAGTATCCTTCTGTCACCCACCACCTGCACTGGGTCCAGTGGGCTCCCCAGGACAGAGCAGGCCTTTCTAATCAGCTTGTCAAGTTTATTTCTGTCCCTGGTTGATATACTGCTCCCCCAGCAGGCCACTCCAAAGAAGATGGCTGATGCCACTACCGAGTTGAAGAAAGTTCTAAGAAGTGCCCCCCGGATTCCAAAGGCTCTCAGTTTCCTAAGCAGGTAGAGCCTGCTGTGGCCCTTCCTGTACAGGGCCTCCATATGATCTGCCCAGTCCAGCTTATTATTAAGGAGCAAACCCAGGTACTTATAGGTGTTCACAATCTCGATGCCCGTCCCCAGGATGTCCACTGGTTTAGGAGGGCTTCTGCCTTTGCGGAAGTCCACCACCATCTCCTTGGTCTTCCCCGCGTTAATCTTCAGTTGGTTCCGGTGGCACCAGTCCACAAAATCCTGGTTCAGGTCTCTGTAATCCCTGTCATCATCATCTGTGATGAGACCCACTATTGCTGAGTCGTCAGAATACTTCTGTAGGTAGCAGCTGGATGAGTTGCACCTAAAATCTGCAGTGTACAGTGTGAAGAGGAAAGGGGCGAGAACCGTACCCTGAGGTGCCCCCGTATTACAGATCACGGTACCTGACACACAGTCTTGGGCTCTCACGTATTGAGGTCGATTTGTGAGGTAGTCTAGGATCCAGTTGGAGAGGTGGTGGTCCACTCCAGCAAGGCCCAGCTTGTCCCTCAATAACCTGGGCTGTATGGTGTTAAAAGTACTGGAGAAGTCAAAGAACATTATTCTCACTGTGTTCCCTGGTTTCTCCAGGTGAGACAGAGCCTTATGCAGAAGATGGATGATGGCATCATCTACCCCAATGCCCGGCCGATAAGCAAACTGGAGGGGGTCCATAGCGGGGCTCACTAGAGGGCGGAGATGTGTGAGAACCAATCTCTCCAAGATCTTCATCAGGTGGGATGTCAGTGCTACAGGTCTGTAGTCGTTGAGGTCCATAGGGTGGGGTTTCTTTGGAACTGGTACCACACAAGAAGATTTCCATAATTCAGGGACTATTTCCTGCCTCAGGCTCATATTATACATATATGTAATTATACCACACAGCTGGTCCCCGCAAGTCTTAATTAGCCTTGCACTGATGTCATCTGGCCCTGCGGCTTTCCTCGCCTTGATCTTTTTCATCTCCTTCCTCACCTGGGCCCGTGTGAAGGTCAGACTGTGGCCAGATAAAGACGGATTTCTGGATTTACTGGTCTGTTGGGAAGTGGCCGCATGGGGAGAAGTCATTGTGGTGGGGGAAACTGAAGGACATACTGGGGTGGGAGGAGCTGGTGTGTGATCAAATCTGTTGAAGAATAGGTTTAGTTTATTAAGCCAATTAACATCTGCCTCAATCTGGCAGACAGACTGTTTATGAGCCGAAATTGACTTAAGCCCCTCCCAGACCCCCTTTATGTCTTTTCTTTCCATTTGCTTTTCCATTTTTTCTTTATAACTGGCTTTTCCCTGCCTGATTTGATGCCTCAGCTCCTTTTGTACTTCCCTCAACCCCTCCTTATCTCTTGTCCTGAATGCCATCTTTTTCTCCTTAAGTAGTGTTTTAATATCAGAGTTAATCCATGGTTTGTTGTTGGAGAAGCACCTCACCACTTTTGTGGGTACTGTGTTGTCCACACAAAAATTAATGTAGTCTGTTATGCAGTGTGTGAGTCCTTCTATATCTTCTCCATAGGAATCCTGCAAAACTTCCCATGCGGTTGTGTCAAAACAATCCCTCAGAACCTCATCACTCTCCTCGGACCATATCCTCACTGTGCGGGTGACAGCTGGTTCTCTACGTACAAGTGGCTTGTACACAGGTCGGAGATGTACTAGGTTGTGATCCGATCTCCCCAGGGGCGGTAGGGCTGATGAGCTATATGCCTCCCTCGCGTTGGCAAAGAACAAGTCCAGTGTTTTGTTGTCTCTTGTGTGGCAGGTTACATACTGTGTGAAACTGGGCAGTGTGGATGATGGGGAGGCATGGTTGAAATCTCCCGACACAAGAAAGAGAGCCTGGGGATGTTTCAACTGTAAATGGCTCAGCGTGGCTTGTAGGACCTCGCAGGCAGCGTCAGCTTTCGCAGAGGGGGGGACATATGCGGCTATCATGATGACATGCGATAGTTCCCTTGGGAAAAATGGATGGAAACAAAGCACTGGGGGGTTCTGAAGTGGCCAGCAATGAGTCTGGAACTAAATTCCATTGAACAACTGTGGAGAGACTTTAAAATTGCTGTTGGGAGAAGGCACCCTTCAAATATTAGAGACTTGGAGCAGTTTGCAAAAGAAGAGTGGTCCACAATTCCAGTTGAGAGATCTAATAAGCTTGTTGATGGTTATAGGCGGGGCCGGTGTTGGGGGGGGACAAACTGGCCAATTGCCCATGGCCCCCGCCCCCGGGATCTGGAGCCTGATGACTCCGGATCCCGGAGTCATTCCTGGCCATATCAATAACAGAAAGGGACCAAGCGTCATGTGCCGCAGGGCCCCTTTCAGAGGTGAGTAAAAATAACAAACATTTTTACTCACCTGTCCTAGTCGTATGGCGTCATCTTCTGTCTAGAACGCGTGATGTCAGCCGCAGAGAAGAGGAAGCCGGTAGCGGCGGGGACAGCAGAGCAGCGCGAGGAGGCCCAGGAGAGGTAAGGCAAGGTGAGTATAACTGTTTATTGTTTTCCCTTACCTCCCCTGGGCCTCCGATTGTTATACTCTGGGGTCTGAAGAGACCCCAGAGTATAATATAATAATAGCACTAAGGGAGTCTGTGGGGCCACTATGCAGCATTATAAGGGGGTGGGACTCTGGAGAGCATATTATACTGTGTGGGGCCACTGTGGAGCATTATACTGGGGGGGGCCCTCTGGAGAACATATTATACTGGAGGGGCAGTGTGGGGAGCCTATTATACTGTGTGGGGCTACTGTGCAGCATATTATATTTGTGTGGGGCTTCTCGAGTGCATATTATACTCTGTGGGACCAGTGTAGAGCATTATACTGGGGAGGGCACTGTGGGGAGCATATTATACTGTTTTGGGCCACTGTGGGGCATTATACTGGGGAAACCCCTCTTGGGAGTATATCATATTGTGTGGAGGCCATTGTGGAGCATATTATACTGTATGGGGTCACTGTGGAGCATTATACTGGGGGGACGCTCTGGTGGCATATTATATTGTGTGGGGCCAGTGTGGAGCAATATACTGTGGGGGGCACTGTGGAACATTATACTAGGGGAGCATTCTGGGGAGCAAATTATACTGTGGGCCACTGTGGAGCTTTATACTAGCGGGAATGGGCAGTGTGGGGAGCCTGTTATACTGTGTGGGGGCCACTGTAGAGTGTATTATATTGTGTGGGGCTTCTCGACAGCATATTATATTCTGTGGGGCCACTGTACAGCATTATACTGGGGGAACCCCTCTGGAGAGTGTATTATACTGTGTGGAGGCCATTGAGGAGCATGTTATACTGTGTGGGGCCACTAGCCATATAAGGGGGCTAATATAAAGGGAAATTATATACAGTACAGACCAAAAGTTTGGACACACCTTCTCATTCCAAGAGTTTTCTGTATTTTCATGACTATAAAAATTGTAGATTCACACTGAAGGCATCAAACTATGAATTAACACATGTGGAATTATATACTTAACAAAGAAGTGTGAAATAACTGAAAATATGTCTTATATTCTAGGTTCTTCAAAGTAGCCACCTTTTGCTTTGATTACTGCTTTACACACTCTTGGCATTCCACAACTCCCCAAATCGAACAATGTCCGATCTTTTTGGAGACTAGAAGTTGCGTTCTTTGCATCCTTGGGGTCACAATGCAATTCCATTCACTAACAAGTGAAAGAGTCGCAAGGTGACCCGGATTTCTTTGGTTGTGGTAAGGGTGTTGAGGCGAAAGTCATCATATTTAAATGCCCAAATTGCCATTTTATCGCTGCTTCACCTTCCTCTAAAACATTTTTAAAAATGTGATTGAAATAAACACTATAAACACTTCAACTTTTCATGCAAAAAAAAGAGCTCTTACACAACTCTGTAAATTAAAAGAATAATATGGTGATGCAAAGAAAAAAAAAATTCTGAAGTTTTTCATTTTTTTAGGGCATTACTGAAACATTATAAAAACTAAATTTGGCATCACTGTATTTTTATTGACTTTCACAATAAAGATAACATTTTTACCTCACAGTGAATGCTATAACATGAAATGGTACAATATATATATTTTTTCCCATTGTTACCCCATTTTTTATAGCCTCTATTGCATCCCCATACTATACAGTGCATGAAGCAAATAGCTCTGTAAACTGTATAGTGGCCTAGTTGAATTTCTGCAGGTAAACTCCAAGCTTAGTGTCAGAGGCGTAGCTAGCGGGGGGGGGCAGAGGGGCCACTGACATTTTAGGGCCCACCCTGGGACCACCATTAATACATCTTTTACTTTTAACTAGATCGGTGTCTGCAGACACCGATCTAGTTAAAACGCTTCCTGCCACTTGCTGTCTTGTAAACCGCAAGCCACTTCAGGCCTGCGGTTTACATGACAACGAGAACACAGTCATCAGCACAGGCGGCGTGATGACGTCACAACATCGCGCCTCCTACGCTGAGACGCTGACTTCCTGTGCGTGGACCCTGTGCACAGAGCGCGGGTCAAGAAGAGAAAGCGGCGGCTCCGTTCGTCATAGTCGCTGGTAGGTGAGTATAACTTATATTTGTTTTGTTTTAGCTTAGTTGTGGGTATTTTAATAGTATAAGGTGTTGTTAGGGGGAATTATTACTATAAGGGAGGGGGCAGTATGAACATAAGGGGGGGTCATTTATATAAGGGTTATTACGGGGTACAAGGGGGGAGGTTATTTATATTAGGAGGTATGAACATAAGGGGGTGGTCATCGATATAAGGGGTCATTAGGGGTGCAGTATTTATGTCAGGAGGAATCAGGGGCATAATATGAGGGGGCAATTAATTTAATAAAAGTGGCACTTGAGCTTTATTAAGACTAAGGCACCATGTAGCGGGCTGCAGCAAAAAAGCGCTGCAGGAAAAAATGTGGCAGTAACATTGTGGTTTTTCCCGCAGCGCTTTTCAGAGAAGGGCCACAGATTTTTCCTCTGCAGACTTTCTGCTTCCATTATAACTATAGGAAAACCACCAGTGTTTCCATAGGTATAATTGACATGCTGGGATTTCCAAAACCGCAACGGTTTTGGAAATCGCAGCGTGTCCGCTGCATGCATTTTTCCACAATATGTGGATGGGATTGGCTAGAATCCCATCCACTTTGCAGGAACTGTAAAATGCCGCATTTTTTTTCCCGTGGTGTTTTTGCCATGTGGGGCCCCATCCCATCCCCACTTTGTGGTAAAATATGCACAGTGGACATGCTGCGATTTCCAAAACAGTCGTGGTTTTGGAAATTGCAGCATTCCTATGGAAACGCTCCCGGTTTCCCTGTAGATATAATTGAAGCAGAAAGTCCGCAGAGGAAACCTCTGCGAACTTTCTGTGCAAAGCGCAGCAGGAAGAACCGCGCTTTTTTGCTGCATAGGGCCTTAGGCTTAAAGAGTTTTCCAGCTCATTTTTAATTGATGATCTATTCTCTCCACGTCACAGACAGTCATAGAGATAACTAAAGCAGCTCTACTGTTTAAGGACCCTCCCAAACTACCCGTCATACCATATCTCAGCTTCTTAAACCTGGCAGAGTGGAATACTGAAATCATCTATAATCATACCTGAAATTTTAGGTTTTGAATAGGGAATGGAAGTGTTAAATTAGAGGTCAGTATGCAGACCTTGCAACCAAGTCCATCTGAATTTTACAGGATAGAACTCACTGTGTGTAGCTTTTGGCAAATCAGCATGGCTGTAAATAGAGTATCGGTATACCTAAGTTGGGGGCCCACTTGGACATGTTCGCCCCCCCCTGTGCTGAACCCCTAGCTACGCTTCTGCTTAATGTCTTCATTTTAGTGTTACATTAACCCTTTCAGAACCAAGCGTCATTGATGCCCCAATGCTCAGGCCAAATTTAGCACTTTGGTATGCATTGCTTTACACAGCAATATCTTTTTAATGGCTTTGCATATCTCAACTATTTTTACCATGCTTTTTTCAGGACACATAAGGCTTGAAATAAGTAGCCTTATTTGTTAAATAAGTTTAAATTTTTTTTTAGCTAGAAGTGGAAGAATGTTACATATAAAACGTGAAAAAAATTGAAATTTTGCCTTTACCTAAAACAAAATTGTTTTTATATATACTATTGAACATAAACATGTTAAAATTCAATTTTCTAGTTCTTCTCATTACAGGGGCTACACATTTATATAGTTTTTCAACAAAAAATTAGGTTTTATATGGTTTTATATCCAGCATGTCTTATTTTCTGGACCCCTGATCCATGTGTAAATGAACCAGTAGTTTAGTATAGTAGAGGGCTGTAACACTGCTTGTGTTATCTCTAACTAGGCTTCCTGTTGAGAGAGAGCAAACTTCCAGGAAGTAAGTGAAGGAGGGGCTGACAGGGGAGCAAGTTCTGCTAGCACAATGTGAATAGGAAGGCTCTTTCACCTTACTATGACCACTATAAAGAGTTAAATTTTGTTGATAAAAGTGATGAAGTCCTAAAAGCTTCCCTTATCACAGTGTAACTCTGGGACAATAACTTCAGCATGGAGATGCCTCACTTATCACTCCTACAGGAGAAGTTGTAAATCACAGGTGTTTGACTTTAATTAAATAAAGCACGGGGTTAAAATTCTAGATTGTAAAAAATGGTTAGTTATACTGATCCTTATGCAGGCACTGTTGTTTCAACAGACTTTGCATCAATTGACTAAGTAGACATCTTAGGGCATTTTCTATATGTCAGGAGCCACTAGAATGTAAAGTCTAGCAGGACCTGGATAACATCAGAACTGAAATAGCAGGAAATGGCAAGAGGTGAGTATCACTTAATTTTACTTAAAGGGGTTATCCAGTTACTGATATTAATGGACTATCCTTAGGATAGACCATCAATATTAGATCTGCAGAGGTCCATCACCTGGGAATTCTGCAGATCAGCTGTACAAGGGCAGCTGGAAGCCGTATTCCTCACTCACGATACAAAGTGTAGGGGCAGGCTTAGGAACTGCAGCACTTCCCCATTGAAGTCTGTGTAAACATTACTGACTCACAGCTGTGGTACAGCTGATCTGCAGGGGTCCTGGGTGTCAGACCTCCGCAGATCTAATGTTGACGGCCTAGCCTAAGGATAAGCCATCAATATTAGAAACTGGATAATTACTTTAACCATCTGTGAGCTGTTGTTGAGCAATTTTTTTATCCTTTAGATAAAACAAAATGAGTCTAGAAAGAATAACTGTTTATGTTCAATAAGGTACATAGCTCTTTCCTGTGTAAAAAAGGCATCAAAGCCCCTTTAACCACTTCCGGACCACCCATTGAGTTTTTACGTCCGGAGAGTGGTTGTCTGGTTCTGCAAGGATGTACCAGTATGTCCAAGCAGTTTTCAGGAGCTGCACAAAATCGTGCAGCTGCTGAAACAGGGAGCCGGCTGTAACTTCAGCCGGAGCTACCAGAGAGAAGGCAGGAAAGGTTTATTACCGTCCCTGCCTTCCCAATCGCTGTATACACACCACTCAATGAGCGCTGTATACACAACTATGGGCGCCGCCATGATACGACTGCCCTCTGACCCGGCGGTCACGTGATCCGCCGGGATCACAGACCCAGATCAACTCTATAAGCTCTATAGTTATGCACAGGAGGCTGTATTCCTCCTGCAACTGGGGTTAAATGTACAAACCCCAATTACAGGGGAAATCAGTCTCCCCCACAAAAAAAAACAGTGATTAGATGTCCCCAAAGGTCTATTATGACCTTATGGGGACACAATGTTAAATAAATAAATAAAATGAATAGAAAAGTTAAAAAAAAATGTAAATAAAATAATTAACAAAATAAATAAAAGAATAAGTCAAAAACGCCCTCATTGCAGGTTCTAGCCCCACCCCTGATGACACCATACAAAATAAAAATCACCGTAATGGGGAGGAAAAACTATTTTAAAAAGTATTTTAGTAGCACTTTGTGCTATTAAATAAAAAAAAAAAAAGAAAAGTGAAAAACAGACACGTTTTCCCTCCTCTTGTTTATATTTTCCTGGATATAAAAAAAAAAATTAAAAAACAACATAAAAATAAAGCCCTATTTGTCACCGAAAAAAGACGCAGAAATTAGTTGAATAAGGCATATGATAAAAATGTTATAGCCCTCAAAACCGCACATACAAAAAAACCGAAAATGTGTCTGGTCCTGGACTAGAAATTGGCCCGGTACTGAAGTGGTTAAGTACTAACATTTAATGAAAAAAATGGCAAAAAAAATTTAAACCAATGGATTATATTTCACTATGTTTATTTCTTCTAATTTTCTCCTTCTGAATTTGTGTGGACTTTCAAGAATCTAATTAAAAATAAGTTAGATTAATTCAGGTCAATGTGAGCTTGTCATAAGCAGGTTCATCAGCTCATCAAGAATTATTTTGGATACCTGTATAATTTCATTTTTGTCAATTGACCTTGTGCATCAGCTATAGGTAATTGCTATGTTTGTCCATTTTCCACAAAACTCATGTTACATTTATTTTCATAATTTTTCAAAATTCTACATTTACACATCTTAACAAATCCCTCCGATGGTTCATTGGCCCTTTTATATTTTATATATGCTTAGTAAAATAGGGAGTAAGAAGCTAATTATGTTTCCAAAACTATAATAACAAGCTCCCATTCTGCTTGCACTGTGGCATACAAATAAAGTGCTTTAAATGTATTCTCCCTGTTGTGACACCATTAATGCTGAACAAATGCCCAATGTGAAGTCATTTCTTACAAAAACAGGTTGAACAGCATGTTTGATGCTTAGAAGAATGTAAATATAATTCTCTTTATCATCAAGAAGCTGTTTTTAATTTAGATTTAATATAACGTATCATTGCCTAGAAATAAAAAATCAGATTTCCTTTGAATTCTAAATTACACAGAGCAGAGTTGGTTCTCATTTAATAATTGTATCTGAATAAGAACCCAAAAATGAATGTTCTCTGCTGAAGTGTTCCTACGTCGTAGATCTCAAAAATGTTCACAATACTGAAAGAAACTAAAGACCTAATTACTAACAATAGATGTTCCTTTATTAACCTCTTAGAGCCATCTGCCATTTATTTACAGTGGATGTTTGCAAAGAGTGTATGCTCCTCAGCCTGCTCCATATGAAGGAGTTCTTGTTTGCATATTACAGCTTATGCTCTGCAGATACAGCTGAGAACAGATATAACTTAGATGGCTTTGAAGCAGTTAGGCTCCATGCACACCCCTGCATTGTCAGTGTGCTAGCTATTTTTTTCACAACTAGCACACTGACCTAATATAATACGATGGTCCCATACACAGTCCCTCTGCCACTGCATTACAACACCCAACCCCTTTTTCACTGGTACCACAATAAGTGCCGAGGGGTTGTCAGGGCAGCCAGGGGTCTAATGAAGATCTCCTATCTTAGTACTTATAGTCCGCCAGACTCAAAAATAGTTCAGAAATGTTTAAAATATTTCAGAAATGTAAAAAATTATAAACAATAATTGCCTTCCATCCAATCAGCAGCACAATGAGGGGGCATTTCTACTCATGTGTTACTGGTAGGACAGATTAAACTTTTAATTTAAATACATTAAATGACATAACACCATCTATATAAAGAGGAAAGACCCAGTGGCGTAACTAACGTCTTGTGGGCCCCAGTGCCAACTTTTGTCCGGGGCCCCATACCCCCTCCCTGCAGCAAATTCTTGTTAGTGACGGTTACGGGGGCCCAAACAGTATAATATGCTCGACAGTGGCCCCAGATAGTATTATATGCTCGACAGTGGCTCCCACACAGAATTATATGCTTCACAGTGGCTCCCATACAGCATTATATTCCCCACATTGCTCCCCACACACACAGTATAATATGCTCCCCACAGTGGCCCCACACATTATTATATGCTCCCCACAGTGGCCCTACACAGTATAATATGCTCCCCACAGTGGCCCCACACAGTATTATATGCTCCCCACAGTGGTCCCCACCCAGTATTATATGCTTCTCAAGGTGGCCCTCAGACCCCAGAGTATAATCGTAGGCCCAGGGAAGGCGCACTGACGTCATTACGCGGCCATGCCCCGTGTGACCGCTGGGGCCTAATCACAGGCCTCAGGCACATGACGGAAGAGCACCGGAGAGAATGCAGTGCCCAGGAGAGGTGAGCATATGTATTTATTATTTTCAGTCACCTCTCCGTACATGTTTATGCCTACATGTATGACACTGGTGTACCCAGGATAACGTACTTAATGTCATATGTAGGTATAAATTGCAGTTTGGGTACACAGCAGGGCGCAGATGTGAAGGAGCACTATGTGGGTTATGGAGCGCAGAATTAGACGTTTGGTATATTGGGCACACACAGGGCACAGAAGTGAAGTGAATGATATTTGGTTTTTGGATGCCATGCCACGTTTGCAGAGCCCTGAAATGCCAGTAAAGTGAAGTCCCCTGACACATGACCTCATTTTTGAAACTACACCCCTGAAGAAATGTATCCAGGCATATAGTTAGCATTTTTAACTCCCAAGTGTTGCATTCATTTATTTTCCAGACATTAAAGGGGTTGTCCAGGCAAAATTGGACAACCCCTTTAACTTTTAAATCAGCCGGACAGTGAAAAAAAAAATAAAAAAATGCATTTGTCCCCGATGCTTCGGTGTCCTCCTGCGTCCGGGTTCTTCTGCTCTAACAGCTTCTCCCGGTTCTCTTCTGGATTTCCACTGAACCCGCTGATTGAAGCGGCCTCAGCATTTTGGGGCTGAATGAACATACTATTGAAAAAAATGAAATGTCTACATTTCATCTCCATATTGTTTTAATTCATGTGAAATGGGAAATTTTCTTGTAAATCTGGAAAATGCCTTCTAACGTCCAAAATAAATTAAAGGATGATTAAAAGATGATGCTAATATAAAGCAGATATATGGTAGATAATATTTATTAATGTATTTGTGTGGAATGACTATCTGTTTGAAAAGCAGCGCATTTCACATTTTGAAAATTGTGAATTTTTTGAAATCTACATCAAAGTTCCTATTTTTTTTTTTTAGAAATATATGCAAAAATATTGATCATTGTTTACCACTAACATGAAGTACAATGTGTCACAAAAATACTATCTCAAAAACACTTGGGTAGGTTAAAGCTTCTCAAAGTTATTGCCATATAAAGTGACACTTGTCTGTTTTGAAAAATGGAGCCTGGTCCTTAAAGTGGTTTTTGCTGTGTCCTTAAAAAGGACCTTTCACATCCTCATCAATGTGCAGTATTATATACCGCTAGAAACTCCTTGTGCAGGAGATATTGGCACGGTTAATTTCGGCACTGATATCTCCCCACTGTCAGAAGAACCGGCTTTATTGCTGAGCTGCGAGGAACACCCCCCCAAGACAGAACAAAGCTATGGAAGACTACTGTCAGGGGAGGCATTCCTCACAGCCCAATGATGACACTATGCTGTAAGGCCGGCCCTTCTGACAGTGGGGAGATATCTGTGCCAAAATTAACGGCACTGATATCTCCAGCACTGGGGAGCATATTGGGAAAGCCAACAGTCCACTGAATTTAGCGCACTGTCGGCTTTCTAGTGGTATATAATATCGATGAGAATGTGAAAGGTCTTCTTTAAGGGGTTAAACATAATTGATGTCATCAGAGGCTTCAAATAACTATTCAGATATTACATTATTCAGCACACAGTAAAGGCTGTAAAAGTAAATGTCAGAATTGCTGTTTTCTGGTTATCTGGCCTCTCAAAAAATGAGGAAGAAGTGATCAAAATGTCTTGTGGACTAGTTCAATCGACAGGAAAAATATTTTTTTATCTTGTAAAAGTAGTAAAAACATAACAAAAACTATATAAATTAGGTATTGCTGTAGTTCTACAGACTACAAAATAAAGTTAAGATGTAATTTTTATGAGTATTTTATCATTTTGAGAGCTGTAAACACAAAACCCAAACAATCGCAAACAATTTCTTTTTAAAGATTTTTTTTTAAGTTTTTCAATACATATTGGTATTTTATTTAATATTCTTTATTTAACAAGTTGCAAGTAAAAGATACAATGATAATACAAGATACCATCTTTGAGATGCAAAAGACCTAACCCAGTAGGTCTGCAGGAATTGACAGATTTTACACAATAATAGATAAAACCAAGCATATCAAAGCATGAGTATAAGACTGATAGTGAATGTAAAGTCTTACAATGTCTGTAAAGTACTGCGGAATATGATGATACTATACAAGTAAGCAAAATAATAAACTGATAATAATAATAATAAAAAGCGACCACCTTACTATGATCTGTCAAAAACTGTGAAACAAGTGGTAAATTAAAAGGACAAACAGGGAACGTAGGATGGGACAGGGAGGCGAGGCGGGTCTGTAGCAGGTGCAGTATAATGCACACTATGAGAGCGGTAGACAGGTAGGTTGGGAGAGGTATCTTAGAGGTGTGGATGACATCATACTCGGCAAGTATATCTATCAGAGGGGCCCAGGACTTCAGACCTATGTCTACGGGTGAGAGTGGAGGCTATCAAGTCTGACTGTAGATGTTAAAATCATTGGAATATTGGAAGACTACCCAGGGTCACCATGTGCAATGTCCGGAGTCAGAGAGGGGTTGGAGTTCGGCCATCAGTAGTTCCATTCTGTGGAGATAGCTCACCTCCTGGAATAATTCATGAGTAGTGGGTGTTCTGGAGGTTCTCCACAAGCGAGGAATTACAGACATCGCTGCAATTAACAAGAAGCCAACTAAAGAACAGGATGGTTTCTTGATCTTTGATCTTTTCTAAGCAGTTATCATGGTATTTTAAATGATAACATTAAAAAGAAAACTCATGTTGGTAGGAAAAAAAATTATTGTTCAAGGACAAAGGAGGTAATAACTTTTCAAAAAGTCACCACCCAAACTAGCTGTGGTGCCAAGGGTTTAAAAAAAATGTAACAGCATACAACATTTATCTTGTGTGATCATTCAGGATACTGTATGGTGGTGGTAACAAATGTTTCTTAAAGGGGTATTCCCTTCTCGACAAAACATGGCCAAGATGGGAATACACAGCTCCTTCTCCTGACCACTCAAGCCAGAATTCACAGGAATAGCCAAATACAGTATGTTGTTTTCTAAATTTGTATAGAGGTAAATAGGAATTACGGACTCCTCATAGCTCTCTGTGCTACACTGTTTCTGTAACACCAATTCAAATCTTTGGTTATTATGGAAACAGCGCAGAACAGCCAAGTTCCGCTGTCTCCCTAACTCCTGAAAACCTGAAATGGGAATAACCCTTAAAGGATGTATTACACACTTAGGCTGGGTTCACATCTGCGCTCAGTGATTCCATTCCCCACTCCGGTTTAAAAATGTGGATAGAAAAGTCCTGCAAACAGGACTTTTCTCTCCACATTTTTCCGAAGGTATAAAGGTATATGACAAAAATGTGCACAATTTTGGACCTAAAAACTAAATGATGTTCATTCATTTGCAGATCCCTTCAGTCAGTAAAGAGATGTACTACCTAATAAGCAGGAACGTTTACACGTTAAACTTATCTGTGGCGCTCATCAAAACAATTATTAAGGAAATAGATGTATTAGAGACTAATAGCAAGGCCACTAATTCTTTCATTCTGGCCTCTCAAGTGCAAATTTCCTCTATGTACATTAATTCAAAACAAAAGTTACGTAAAGTGAACATCACAAAGCTATACAACCTGTTGTCAGATGTCATTTAGTACTAGAGGAATAGGCTAAAATGGAACAGGGTAGAGCCCCCTGTGTCCATTCCCATTGAATCTAATGTAAATAGCATGTTTGTTTACTTCTGAAACGTCATGCATGTCAAAAAAGTAAAAAAACATGACGGAAGACAGCAGCCGTACAGCAATACTATAGACATGAGCCTGGCTGGTCCATTTACTAATTAGGAAAATTTGCTTGACGTTTTACTCTATTTACAGCCATGCTGATTTGCCAAAAGCTACACACAGTGAGTTCTATCCTGTAAAATTCAGATGGACTTGGTTGCAAGGTCTGCATACTGACCTCTAATTTAACACTTCCATTCCCTATTCAAAACCTAAAATTTCAGGTATAATTATAGATGATTTCAGTATTCCACTCTGCCAGGTTTAAGAAGCTGAGATATGGTATGACGGGTAGTTTGGGAGGGTCCTTAAACAGTAGAGCTGCTTTAGTTATCTCTATGACTGTCTGTGACGTGGAGAGAACACTGGTCATCAGTTAGGATTAACAAAGTAACGGCTATATAGAGAGAAAACAAGAAACATCTATATATTTTTGTCTTTCTCACCTTACAAAGCTGATGTGTTCTTTCACATCAAAATGCAGAAATGCACCTGTTCTTTTTGTTTTAATCTTCTAAATGTTACCATTTATTACCACAAAGAGGGTGTAAAAGGCTGATACGACAGTTCAAGAGGAAAGATTAACCTTTCTAAAATTTTTACAGAATAGATTATAGCACATTTACTTCAGATTTTAGTTGGAATACAGAAGATATTTTTCAGGGTAAGAAGAAGTACAGTAAATGGTATTTTGATGGCATAGAGACATCCATATTAGCCTTGTTATTGTAATGAATAAAGGGAGCCTTCACACCTGTGTTTAGCAGCAGTATTCATTTTTACAGCAGTATTTTCAAGCTATGTCATTTTTTAGGTGCCTTCTCTATAGGCACCTAACTATGTAACCATGTGGCCTAATAGCAAGACTTGCTATGTAACCATGTGGCCATGACCACCTGAGCTGTAAATTCATAATACTGATTTTACTGCACAGATGATGCACAGGGTGATGTCACAATACTAGGATAATAAATAAAGTAGCATCACAGTTCCAGGATAATGCACACAGTGATGTTACAGTATAGGGATAATACACACAGTGATGTCACAGTATGGAAATAATGGCCAGTGTGACATGATGACACGAGGAAAAAGAACATTGTGTACTATGTGACATCACAGCCTATGAAAAAAGTAATTATAATGATAATATCACCTTTGTTGTTGAGCATTGTCAAGGCTGCTCCCCTGGTAGCCAGAGGCGTAGCTAGGGGTTCAGCACAGGGGGGGGGGCAAAAATGTCCAAGTGGGCCCCCAACTTGGACTTGTTCAAGTATCAGTATACGGTGAGTGTATAGTGGTATATAGCAGCTCTACACAGGACTCTGCAGACGATTTAGGTGAATACAGTGCAGTAGCATTTAGTGACTTACCGGTGACGTCTCTGACCAATCCTTCACATTTCCCATCTCTTTCATCTGGATGGCCATGACCATTTCTTCCAGTCTCTGTAAAGTTTGCAACACAGACATCTTTGGCTCCTCACTTTTCCAGAAACCTGACCCACATTGTCCTCACCTGCACACCCATCCTGCTGCTACCCCCAATTATAAAATATATAATATAACCCACTATAATGAATAATACCCCCAAGTGCATCTTTAAGTTAATAACTTCCCTGTGCACCCCTTTAAATAGCGCCCATTATTAATAATGCCCCAGGTGTGTCCTAATTAAAAAGGAAAAAAAAAGGGAAAAAAAATTATTGGGGTTCCAATACCCCGGACCCCCAGGATCAGCTGTTTGAATGAACCGTGATACCTGTGTACCCCGGTGACCCCTTCTCTGTTTACATAGTGTCATTCTTTTCATAGCGACCATGTAATGTAACTACAGCCTCATTCTATACACGTCTATGTGACAAGGCTGGAATTACATCACACGGTCACTATAAACAGACAGCGTGTGATATAAACAGGCGCCATAGCCCCTTCATACAACTGGTCAGTGGGGAATCACTTATCTCTTATTGATGTTTTATTCTGAGGATAGATCATCAATAAAAATGAGCTGGAAAACTCCTTAAAGAGGACCTTTCAGGTCATCATGTATATGCTGTTTTACATACTGCTAGAAAGCCGAGAGCACGCTGAATTCAGCGCACTGCCGGCTATCCCGGTATGTGCCCCGGGGCTGGAGATATCGGCGGTCATAGTTTCACGGTTTACTGTCAGAATGGCGTTCCTGACAGTCTAGCTGCGCTGTGAGGAACGCCATCCCCGACAGTTCTCGTTCATAGACTTGTACTGAGGGGGTGTTCCTCACAGCTCAGCGTCATCGCCAGGCAGTAAGGAACGCCCCCTCTGACAGTACAGCGCTATGGGCGAGTACAGAGAGGGGGCGTTCCTTATAGCCCAGCTAGACTGTCAGGAATGCCCTTCTGAAAGTAAACCGTGAAACTACAACCGCCGATATCTCCAGCCCCGGGGCATGACGTGCTGTCGGCTTTCTAGCGGTATGTAAAACAGCATATACATGAGGACGTGAAAGGTCCTCTTTAAGGCTAAGGACCCACGTGGTGTCCTGCAGCAAAAAAGAGCTGCGGGAAAAACCGCAGCGGCGATGCATGGCGGTTTTTCCTGCAGCACTTTGCACAGAAAGTTCGCAGAGGTTTCCTCTGCAGACTTTCTGCTTCAATTATATCTACAGGAAAACTGCCAGCATTTCCGTAGGTAGAATTGACATGCTGCGATTTCCAAAACTGCGTCTGTTTTGGAAATCGCAGCGTGTCCGCTGCGCATATTTTACTGCAAAGTGGGGATGGGATGGGGGCCACATGTGGCGAAAACCCACAGAAAAAAACCCGGCATTTTACATCTAGCAAATCCCATCCACACATTACGGAAAAATACGTGCAGCAGATGCACTGCAATTTCTAAAACCGCTGCTGTGTATTGAAATCAGAAAGTCCACAGGGGAAACCTCTGCAGACCTTTTGTGAAAAGCGCTGCGAGAAAAACCACAATGTTACCGCCGCGGTTTTTCCTGCAGCGCTTTTTTGCTGCAACCCACTACGTGGGGCCTTAGTCTTATTAAAACCCAAGAGCCATTTTAATTAAATTTATTGACCCTCATATTATGCTCCTGATTCACCCTGACATAAATACTGCACCTCTAATGGTTCCTTATATTAATGACCACCCCCTTATGTTCATAATGCCTCCTAATATAAATGATGCCCCCTAATGGCCCCTTATATAAATAACCTCCCCCTTGTATTAATAATACCTCCTAATAACCCTTATATAAATGACCCCCCATCGTCATAATGCCCCCTAATGAATCCTCCCTTATAGTTATATTTCCCACTCCTATCCATCCCTTCTACTATTAATATACCCACAACTAAGCTAAAAATGACAAAAACAAAAGTTCTACTCACCTACTTGTGATGCTGATGAATGGAGCCACCGCTTCCTCCTTGTCCACGCACAGGACATCTGTGTCTGAGCACAGGCGGCGCGATGTTGTGACGTCATCACGCCGCCCGTGCTGAGAAGCAGACATCCGTCTGTGGTCTTTGCGTCTTGTGAACCGCAAGCCTGTATTGGCTTGCGGTTTACAATACTGTTAAGTATGCAGACACCGATCTGGTTAGAAATAAAGGATGTATTAATGGCGGCCCCGGGGTGGGCCCCCAAAGAATCAGTGGGCCCAGGGTAGCCAACCCCTCTGCTCCCCCCACTAGCTACGCCTCTGTTGGTAGCTAAGCCCATGTCAATAAGTTTTACAGCAGGACTTAAAAAAAATGCACAAACAAAAAACTCAAGATGCATATAAAAAATTACCAGGCATATTTTTAACATCTCACAAAGAAAACCATGTATAAAGGAATTATAATTGTGGTTTGATTCTGGCAAACCTCTAACCTTACCAATTTGTATCATACATACTTTTAGCACTCACACTCACTTTACACAATTGCTCACTGATGAAATACCCCATGAATTTGTCAACCCATCAAACTCTGAATGCAGCATTTACTGTGACTCCTGTGAGGGTGTGACCTAGAGGGCCTAGCCCACCCACAGGGCAATACCTTACTTCTTGAACCCTGGCTAACTTCTGGGGGCAAGATGCTTTACTGAGGTTTCTCCTCAGCAGTCTGGCTCACACTGAGCTTAACTAAGTCCCTTCTGGAATCCAGTCTTCTTGGGACAGACCACCTGTCCGTCTCCAACTGGTCCACAGTCCACCTGCTCAATGCAGGTCACCAGCAGCTCTCTCCTGCTGTGTGCACTCTCTCTGGAGTTGGGCCCCACGCATGGGTGTGGTCAAGGTCCTTTTCAATCCTGTTTTTGGGTCGCTCTGCAGCGCCCTCTAGGTTCACACCCTCACACTTCATACAAACTGGTTGCAGTAGGCTCTCTTTCCTAAAGGGGGGTTTCCATTTCAGTATTTAATGCAGCTTCAGCTATTTCTGCAATTCACGTACAAATGAATGGAAACACGTGCGAAAGTGTTGCCTCTCTCCATTCACTTGGGGCACAGACGGGGCCAAATTCTCAAGATGCATTTTTAAAATGGTCAGGCAACATTCAAACAGAATGGCATCCTTAGGAAAGGATATATATAAAGATTTTACGGCCAGCATGAATTCTAACTAACATCTTAACCTTGCCAAGATTTGTTTGATCATGAATGTGTATTTCTTGAAGAATAGCTCATTTGTTTACCTACCAATCTAGTTACATGTTGTAAATATGTTCACAGATCTGACATATTCTAGATGTCACATAATCTCAGATCGCAAAATTGCAAGTCACCATTTTATAAACAGTCAACACCAGTACACTTCAGTATAATTATGCGATATAACCTAATGGATTGTGTGTATTATACACTAATATTTTGAACCTGAAAATCTTACAAAACTAACAACAGTCACCAGTCACACATGCTGTATTACTTTTGGCACACATTACATCATCTACTGTATATCCCACAATATTACTAATATAGTTTGGCTTCTCAATTTGGGATTTGTTAATGAATCCCTTGCCCCATAGAACATCTCCAAGCATTTTCATTACGATTTCTGAATAGTGAAAGGTTCCCCTTAAAGAGGAATGAAACTGACATGGGGAGTAAAAATAACACAGGAGCAGGCATCAGAATGTGTAAGATGTAAGTGCTAAAATCATACTTATCATAACCATGCTTAATAGCTGTAATGAATGAAATTAAAAACAGTTGATGAGACATTAAGAAATTAAAATGATTTATTCTTTAAATACCCTCTGAATGTACATGAATGGAAACTGGCAAGATGCATATTAGGAATCTGTAATCTGTTCAATTTCTATAAACAGATAACCTTTATAAATATGCAGACAGAAATAGCTGCTCATGTTTAATGATGGCTTGTATTAATTACAGAGACACTGGCTTGGGTAATGAAATTAGGAGAGCAGAATCAGGGAACAGCGCATGCATAAATTAAATGGGTTTGCATGACACAAGTGTTGAAGGAGAACCTTAGTTAACCACATTTTCTCTATGAGCTGTGATATACAGTATACACACATACACTGATAAGCAAAAAGGTAACAATGTTTTGAACTTTTGACTTTCATTCTCCATATCTCACCATCAACTACAGCTTCGAACATGAGACTACTATCAATTTCTAGACAACAATCTTGGCTATCTCATACATAAATTTGACTTGCAACTATTTAGCATATCACTAGTTATACAGATTCTTGTCATGTAACTGCATTGTTACTGTTTTGCTCCTGGGTTGTATACTACAAATTACAATCTGTTCTCACATTCCCTAATAAGTTCAGTATGTTATTAGGTTGATTTCCAATCAAAAGGTCACTGGTTCAAATCAAGGATCAGCCATGAAGATTTCCCAAAAAAAAAAGAGAAACAGCACCAGACATGCTTGAATCTGATTGAGCGCATGACAAGAATCTGCACAACTAATCACATGCTAAATAGTTGCAAGTCAAATTTATGTATGAGATAAGTTCAAAACATTGTTACCCTTTTGCTCGTCGGTATACTGTATACTTATATACAGTAGGGAAAAAAAGTATTTAGTCAGCCACCAATTGTACAAGTTCTCCCACTTAAAAAGATGAGAGAGGCCTGTAATTGACATCATAGGTAGACCTCAACTATGAGAAACAAAATGAGAAAACAAATCCAGAAAATCACAGTGTCTAATTTTTTAAGAATTTATTTGCAAATTATGGTGGAAAATAAGTATTTGGTCACCTATAAACAAGCAAGATTTCTGGCTCTCACAGACCTGTAACTTCTTCTTTAAGAGGCTCCTCTGTCCTCCACTCATTACCTGTAGTAATGGCTCCTGTTTGACATTGTTATCAGTATAAAAGACACCTGTCCACAACCTCAAACAGTCACACTCCAAACAACTCCACTATGGTGAAGACCAAAGAGCTGTGGAAGGACACCAGAAACAAAATTGTAGACCTGCACCAGGCTGGGAAGACTGAATCTACAATAGGCAAGCAGCTTGCTGTGAAGAAATGAACTGTGGGAGCAATAATTAGAAAATGGAAGACATACAAGACCACTGATAATCTCCTTTGATCAGGGGCTCCACACAAGATCTCACCCCGTGGGGTCAAAATGATCACAAGAACGGTAAGCAAAAATACCAGAACCACACGGGAGGACCTAGTGAATGACCTGCAGAAAGCTGGGACTAACGTAACAAAGGCTACCATCAGTAACACACTACACCGCCAGGGAATCAGATCCTGCAGTGCCATACGTGTCCCCCTTCTTAAGCCAGTACATATCCGGACCCGTCTGAAGTTTGCTAGAGAGCATTTGGATGTTCCAGAAGAGTATTGGAAGAATGTCATATGGTCAGATGAAACCAAAGTAGAACTGTTTGGTAGAAACACAACTCGTCGTGTTTGGAGGAGAGTGAATGCTGAGTTGCATCCAAAGAACACCATACCTACTGTGAAGCATGGGGGTGGCAACATCATGCTTTGGGGCTGTTTCTCTGCAAAGGGACCAGGATGACTGATCCGTGTACATGAAAGAATGAATGGGGCCATGCATCGTGAGATTTTGAGTGCAAACCTCCTTCCATCAGCAAGGGCATTGAGGATGAAACATGGCTGGGTCTTTCAGCATGACAATGATCCCAAGCACACCACCAGAGCAACGAAGGAGTGGCTTCGTAAGAAACATTTCAAGGTCCTGGAGTGGCCTAGCCAGTCTCCAGATCTCAACCCCATAGAAAACCTTTGGAGGGAGTTGAAAGTCCGTATTGCCCAGTGACAGCCCCAAAACATCACTGCTCTAGAGGAGATCTGCATGGAGGAATGGGCCAACTTACCAGCAACAGTGTGTTCCAACCTAGTGAAGACTTACATTAAACGTTTGACCTCTGTCATTGCCAACAAAGGATATATAACAAAGTATTGAGATGAACTTTTGTTATTGACCAAATACTTATTTTCCACCATAATTTGCAAATAAATTCTTAAAAAATCAGACAATGTGATTTTCTGGATTTTTTTTTCTCATTTTGTCTCTCATAGTTGAGGTCTACCAATGTCAATTACAGGCCGGCCTCATCTTTTTAAGTGGGAGAACTTGCACAATTGGTGGCTGACTAAATACTTTTTTTTCCCCCACTGTATATATGTTCAAGGGGTGTTAAAGTACATTTTTTAACACATAGGGAGGCCTAAAATTACAAACCTGTTCAGACAGGTATCCAACAGAGAATCTCATCTCGGGTCTCCGATCTTTGCTGATATTCTGCCTGTGCATGAGCACTAACGTAACACACTAAGGCTAGGTTCACACTAGCATTGGACTCTCCATCATTCGAGTCTGCCGAGGGACCCGAATGATGGAGAGCCCGTCCACTAAAACAGCGGCTACCCACGGATACCGCAGACTATTAAACCAGCGGTGAGAAAAAATCTCTGTACAGGACTTTTCTCTCTGCCAATTTTAGGTGGAATCTGAGGCGTAGTCTGGAGACTCAGACACAGATGTGAACCTAGCCTAATTAAGATTAACTATACAGCTACAATTGCAGTACAAAGTCATACTTTCAGTTGCCTGTGATCTTGTGCACTGCCGTTGTCATGTAACTAAATGAATTGGTAGCTCTATAGCAAGACTTTGTGCAGCCCAGTTCTAATTGACGACTGAGTGTAAAACAGGGTATTACCATTCTCCTTGCAAATAGGATGTATCCATACATACTGTCAGAGATGATTAGACACTGTGAGATTGTATAGCTACACAACCCTTTGACAAGGGGAATAGCAACACACAGTTGTCAATTTATTCATATTTATATCTCCAGAGGAATAGCAGAGAAATGGAACATTCCAAAGTTTTAAGAGAAGATGCCCAAAATTGTTATTTCATGAGAATGCAAATTATTACAGGTTATTTGGATCTTTGTCTAATAGTAGTATACACTTGTCCCTGACCATGTCATTAAATGCAAATCTGAGCAGCTTAACTACTTTATGCACACTATGCTTTGGTAGGCTGAAACCACTATATGCTCTTGGACGGACCATCTGAAAGCTAGGTGAGTGTGTCAGACTAGTTAAGCACAGTGTGCATAGAGCAGTCTGAGAAGCTGGTGACCATTTTACAGAAATGAAGAGAAAACTGGGAATCAGAAGAACCATGCCAGAAAGGTTAAAATGGATGGTGCAAAGTATTTAAAACAGGTTTATGAGGGAAGAATAATTGTCACCCACCTCTGGTTAGATAGGCAGACATCTTAGGTTATTTCCTATATGTTTTGAGACAATGGAATAAGGACCAGCAGGGACCCTGGCAGTGTAGAAAACAGAGCAGTGGGTGATCACAGAGAGAAGACTAACTGTCTTTTTTTTCTTTTCTTTTTTTTTTTTTAACTATGAGCCATTTTAACAGTACAGCAGGTGTTTAGTATTTGAATATTAGATTATGTGACTTATTGAAGATGGTAAAAGTAGAATAAGTAAAGATAAGTATTATTATTTAGAGGATGGCTTTTCAGATTGATATGATTAAAAAAAAATCCAGAGTGTCCCTTTAAAGCTTTGTACGTTGGTTGTATGGACAAGAGCATTCCAAAAGTGAAATGTATTAATAAAGCTTTTTGTTTAGTAGTCCACAAAGGATATCCTTAAAAATGAGAAGTGTACTGAATTTTTATTGGTTATTCTCTGCGGTATTTTTGTACCCCAATATGAATATTAGTAAATTGTTTCCTTCATAGAACATTGATGCAACTTTAAAACTTTTTAACAATTCCACACATTAAGCATGATCGATTGAGAATTAAAATAACATGGGCTTAAACAATGCTTAGCCAGTTATCTTTGAGGGAAATTAGTACATTATCAATCAGAATAGAGGAAATAAGACAGCGATTGCTGGAGATAAAGTGATATTGCATTAAGATATAGTCATTACTATCAGTATCTGGTAATAAGCAATGTTGTTTAATGATTGGGGAATATCAACCTCATCACCTTTGCTGCTAATCAGGATTAAGTCTCTAAATAAAACATTAAAATGGTAAACTCAGCGATAAGGGGATGAATGCAGCCTTCACATACTTATAGATTGTGGAGATAATCTATAGCGTTAATGAAGCCCATATACACACGTGGACAAAATTGTTGGTACCCCTCGTTTAATGAAAGAAAAACCCACAATGGACACAGAAATAACTTGAATATGACAAAAGTAATTTGCCAAACTACATGTTGACAAGACACAAAGCTTCTGGGAGAATGTCCTATGGACAGATGAGACAAAAATCAAAATTTTTGGCAAGGTACAGTACAGACCAAAAGTTTGGACACACCTTCTCATTCCAAGAGTTTTCTGTATTTTCATGACTATAAAAATTGTAGATTCACACTGAAGGCATCAAAACTATGAATTAACACATGTGGAATTATATACTTAACAAAAAAGTGTGAAACAACTGAAAATATGTCTTATATTCTAGGTTCTTCAAAGTAGCCACCTTTTGCTTTGATTACTGCTTTGCACACTCTTGGCATTCTCTTGATGAGCTTCAAGAGATAGTCACCTGAAATGGTCTTCCAACAGTCTTGAAGGAGTTCCCAGAGATCCTTAGCACTTGTTGGCCCTTTTGCCTTCACTCTGCGGTCCAGCTCACCCCAAATCATCTCGATTGGGTTCAGGTCTGGTGACTGTGGAGGCCAGGTCATCTGGCGTAGCACCCCATCACTCTCCTTCTTGGTCAAATAGCCCTTACACAGTCTCGAGGTGTGTTTGGGGTCATTGTCCTGTTGAAAAATAAATGATGGTCCAACTAAACGCAAACCGGATGGAATAGCATGCCGCTGCAAGATGCTGTGGTAACCATGCTGGTTCAGTATTCCTTCAATTTTGAATAAATCTCCAACAGTGTCACCAGCAAAGCACCCCCACACCATCACACCTCCTCCTCCATTCTTCACAGTGGGAACCAGGCATGTAGAGTCCATTCGTTCACCTTTTCTGTGTCGTACAAAGACACGGTGGTTGGAACCAAAGATCTCAAATTTGGACTCATCAGACCAAAGCACAGATTTCCACAGGTCTAATGTCCATTCCTTGTGTTCTTTAGCCCAAACAAGTCTCTTCTGCTTGTTGCCTGTCCTTAGCAGTGGTTTCCTAACAGCTATTTTACCATGAAGGCCTGCTGCACACAGTCTCCTCTTAACAGTTGTTGTAGAGATGTGTCTGCTGCTAGAACTCTGTATGGCATTGACCTGGTCTCTAATCTGAGCTGCTGTTAACCTGCGATTTCTGAGGCTGGTGACTCAGATGAACTTATCCTCCGCAGCAGAGGTGACTCTTGGTCTTCCTTCCTGGGGCGGTCCTCATGTGAGCCAGTTTCTTTGTAGCGCTTGATGGTTTTGGCCACTGCACTTGGGGACACTTTCAAAGTTTTCCCAATTTTTTGGACTGACTGACCTTCATTTCTTAAAGTAATGATGGCCACTCGTTTTTCTTTACTTAGCTGCTTTTTTCTTGCCATAATACAAATTCTAACACTCCATTCAGTAGGACTATCAGCTGTGTATTCACCTGACTTCTGAACAACACAACTGATGGTCCCAACCCCATTTATAAGGCAAGAAATCCCACTTATTAAACCTGACAGGGCACACCTGTGAAGTGAAAACCATTTCAGGTGACTACCTCTTGAAGCTCATCAAGAGAATGCCAAGAGTGTGCAAAGCAGTAATCAAAGCAAAAGGTGGCTACTTTGAAGAACCTAGAATATAAGACATATTTTCAGTTGTTTCACACTTTTTTGTTAAGTATATAATTCCACATGTTTTAATTCATAGTTTTGATGCCTTCAGTGTGAATCTACAATTTTTATAGTCATGAAAATACAGAAAACTCTTGGAATGAGAAGGTGTGTCCAAACTTTTGGTCTGTACTGTGCATCAGCTCTATGTTCACAGACGGAAAAATGAAACATATCTTAAAAAGAACACTGTCCCTATTGTGAAACATGGAGGAGGCACTGTTATGTTCTGGGGCTGCTTTGCTGCATCTGGCACAAGGTGTCTTGAATCTGTGCAGGGTACAATGAAATCTCAAGACTATCAAGGGATTCTAGAGAGAAATGTGCTCCCAGTGTCAGAAAGCTTGGTCTCAGTCGCAGGTCATGGGTCTTGCAACAGGATAATGACCCAAAACACACAGCTAAAAACACTCAAGAATGGCTAAGAGGAAAACATTGGACTATTCTGAAGTGGCCTTCTATGAGCCCTGACCTAAATACTATTGAGTATCTTTTGAAGGAGCTGAAATATGCTGTCTGGAAAAGGCACCCTTCAAACCCGAGACAACTGGAGCAGTTTGCTCATCAGGAGTGGGCCAAAATACCTGTTGAGAGATGCAGAAGTCTCATTGACAGTTACAGGAATCGTTTGATTGCAGTGATTGCCTCAAATGGTTGTGCAACAAAATATTAAGTTAAGGGAACCATCATTTCTGTCCAGGTCTGTTTCATGAGTTTTCTTTTTTAAAAAAATTCTGTTGAAGCATGGTTGAAAAGCAATGTCTGACTTTCATTTGTTCATTTTCATAGAATCTTTAAATATTATTACTTTTGTCAGATTCAAGTTATTTCTGTGACTATTGTGGGTTTTTCTTTCATTAAACGAAGGGTACCAACAATTTTGTCCACATGTGTACATAGCACGAGTTAGGTTTTTTCCTAACTGAATTGGATGAATTTAAAGTAGCCATAAACAGATTCCAGATAGCCTGATTAAGACAATTTTGGTAAAATCTTTTGCAATATCATATCAATAATGGACCAAAGTCATTACATTGTCAGAAGATGATACTAACAAGCATCTATTTCATATGGCTTCCTTGAAGTGAATGACCAGCATTAAACAACATTATGCGGTAGATTTACTATTAAAAATGCAGCAGATTTCTGGTAACGTGAATAACATGCCTTACACCACATTTATTAATTGTTTTAGACACTTTCTAACAGCTTCTGAGCCTTGTCCAGAAAGGGGAGGGGGCTTGTTGGAAAAATTTGTGTGGTTTGCCAGAAAGTGGCAGAACTTAGTATGCAATGCTATATGCCAAGAAATGGGACAAAATCTTTTTGTGTATTATATTTTTCTAAAATTAAGCCAAATAATATTAAAATATGGAGCAGTACAGTAGTGCAGGTCTGGTGCAAGGTTTCTGCAAGTTTGACCTTATTTCACAGCTTATAGGATCAATGAAAATTGATAAATCCAGTATTGTAAAATGTATTCACTCAGTTAACAGGAGCATAAAAATACCTCCATGGGGGTGTGTGGCCTGACACCGTGCGAGATGGCCACTTGTTAGGAGAGCTCTAGGACTCCACACATTGTAGCGGCTCATAGCGGCACTTGGCGCCAGCGATCAGCGCTGAAAATATATCCTTCAGGGACCATCAGCTTTCATGACATTGAGGGAATGGCGAAATGGGGGGAAAAAGGCCCCCAAAGAGGCTAACTGATTTCTTTGCGCCGCCGGCCTCAGAATAAGATGGCGCCGGATCAACTCCTATTATCCTGATCCAGCGCGCTGCTGGTAACCTGGAAGCAGAGACAGGCAGCGCTCCAGGTGAGAAAGGGCAGCAGCTCAATCCAATACATCTGGGACCACCTACAGATAGCAGGGATTCTCAAGGGAGTCAGCAGAGTGGCAATGAGGGCCTACAGCAGGCCCATAAGATGGAACTACAACCCCCCATCAGCTCCCTCCTCAGCCCCTACCTGCCAATCTGACATCTCACCTACAACAACCTCATCCCAAGTAGGTAGTCTTACTCTTTCGCAGAGCCCTGTTTAACAAAAGATGAGGTGATACACCACATTTTGCTTTGAATACCGCTCAACTGCAGAGGAACCCCAACTGAGTGATTCTGATGTGCTAAAGGCTATCCCTGCAGGTACTCAATCTGATTCTGAGTCCTTTTTAAAAGATATAATGTTAGAATTGCATAGGTCTATCCAGAAAGATATCACCAAGGCAATTATGTCCGTCTCCTCCACGATTGACACTCTGGGTGACAGACTTAACCATGTTGAGAATAAAATGGGTGAATTTGCTTCAGTGCATAATACCATAGTGGACGCCCATAATGATTTTGAGATGGAATTGGCGGCAGTTAAACTTAAGCTTGCTGATATGGAAGACAGAAATAGACGGAACAATGTTAAGTTCCGCGGCATACCGGAATCAGTCATTGCCAGGGACTTAATTCCTTTCTTGCAACAGTTAATGAAAGCGACCCTGCCGCACAGTTCTGAAGCGGACCTGATAATAGATAGGGCTCACTGTTTTCCCAAGCCGAAAGGCATGCCTGATCACATCCCTAGGGATACTCTCGCCCGCATACATTTCTACCATGTCAAGGATCGCCTCATGTTTGAATCCAGGAAAAGATCTTCTTTGCCTGAGCTGTTCAAGGAAATTTATCTGTTTGCCGACCTTTCCCAGGCTACCATCGCTGCCAGAAGGAAGCTTGCTCCTACAACGGCGGTCCTACGTTAACACAATGTCCCCTATAGTTGGGGATTTCCTACTAAAGTCATTATCATCAAAAATGGAGTGACCTATATGTTTCATTCCTTCGATACTGGGAAAAGCCTATTGCTACAATGGAACCTGCCGCTGATGGCACAGATGTTCAGAAATCATCAAAACCTGAGTCCCACAAACTGGATCCTCTGTGGAAATCTACTGTCTCAGCCAAGTAAAAACCACACAATGGAAACACTGTGAGTTTTTCATGGTGCGATATGTGTTTCTACCCTATGGCAAACTTTCCCCCAAGTTTGTGCAGTGTTATACTGCCCAGTCTCGTCCGACTATTTTTCTTACTGCTGAAAAGTTGTACAGTATGTTCCATATTGTTCTTAACCAGTTTTTCCCCTTTAGGCCTAACAGGTGTATTCTTGGAGACACTCTATCACTTAAGTCCTTATGCTGCCAGTATGTTTTCTTAATTTTTGACTGTACTAATGGGTATTAAAAGTTTGTCACTTAATGCAAGGGGCCTAAACAGTCCCTTTAAGAATTCACTGTTGTGGAGGGAGGCTCTAAGATCTGCGGCGGATGTACTGTGTATACAGGAAATGCATTTCTGTGACCCTCGTCCACCAAAGCTTTCTCATAAATTATTTCCTCACATTTATTGTTCAAATGCTACTAAGAAGGTTGCGGGTGTCCTCATAGCAGTTAAAAATACGGTTTCCTTTCAGGTGACACACGTCCTTACGGACCCTAAGGGCCGTTATGTAGCTCTTATATGCTTGATTGACAATTGTCCTTTTATTATTTTGAACTTGTACTGTCCTAACTCATCTCAAATATCCTTCCTAAACTCGGTACTGAGGAAGGTAAGGAAGCAAATTCAGGGCCAAGTTATTTTATGTGGTGATTTTAATATTGTACACGATGCTGCTGCTGATTCTACTTATCGTGGCAAGCATACACCCCAGCAATTAGGTCCCTGGTTCCGGCAAGAAGAGTTTCATGATGCCTGGAGGTGTTTTCATGCCTCCGAGAAAGACTTTACCTATTATTCTGCTAGTCGCCATTCTTATACCAGAATAGACATGTTTCTGGTTCAGACTGACTTGCTCCTTAAAGTGCAATGTTGTGAAATAGGTAATATCACGTGGTCTGACCATGCGCCCTTTACAGTTACCATCCACAGTCCCTCCTATGTCTTGGCGCAATAATACCTATGTCATGTCCCTGAATTCGGTAACTGAGAAATTGACTGCTGACATTTCTGAATTTTTCACTATTAATTCCTCCTCGGTAGATGATGAATTTTGCCTTTGGAACTCCCACAAAGCCTTTGTCAGGGGCTTATTGATACAACACACCTCACTTTTTAAACACAAGAGATTGCAAACTATGAAGGAGCTGCTTACTTCTATTGCAACTTTAGAGCAGTGGCATAAGAGTTCAAATATTAACGGGTTCCTAAACTTCTTGTCCCTTCCTTCTGTCACTGATTCGCAGCTTCAGTTTTTGAATACCTCTATATCCACTCAGGAGGTGGCTAAGGTGATAGATAGTCTGAAACTTAATAAATCCCCCGGCTCGGATGGGTTTTCTGGAGAATATTATAAGTTGTTCAAACTACTTATCCTTACCTATCTTACGGAGGTGTTTATACTAGCTATGTCGACAGGTAGATTTCTCCTAGAGATGTTGTCTGCAACGATTGTAACGTTACCTAAACCGGGCAAGGATTCCTCTCTTCCTTCTAACTATCGGCCAATTTTGCTATTAAATGTAGATGTCAAGTTATTTGCCAAGGTACTTGCAAACCGACTCCTCGACGTCATGCCTACATTTATAGGCTGTGACCAGGTGGGATTCACTAAAGGGAGACAGGCCCCAGATGGGACGAGACGTGTTATCGCGCTGATTTCGGCGGCTCGGGTCCGGCGGACGCCTTCTCTGCTCCTGTCCTTGGATGCAGAGAAGGCATTCGACAGGGTTTATTGGGATACCTTTTTGAGGTTTTACATAAATTTGGTATCTCGGGCCCCATAGCTACTGCAATTTCTGCACTCTACTCTAGTCCATCCACACGAGTTCTGGGGAATGGGGTTCTGTGCCGCCCCTTCCCTATCTCAAATGGCACGAGACAGGGATGTCGGCTGTCCACCTTAATATTTTCTTTAATGATGGAGCCTTTAGCTGAAACAATTCGGTCACACCCACACCTTACTGGTGTCAGACTGACCATAGAATTAATTTATTTGCAGATGATGTGATTCTGTCCCTGTCTTATTCTGATAGCACACTATGTACTGTTTCCCAGACTTTGTCAGATTTTGGAGCATTGTCATATTCGTTAACTTTGTAAAGTTGACGAATCCAAATCCCAGATTTTGGGAATTGGTCTGACACAAACTAATACAGTGGGGAAAAAAAAGTATTTAGTCAGCTACCAATTGTGCAAGTTCTCCCACTTAAAAAGATGAGAGAGGCCTGTAATTGACAACATAGGTAGACCTCAACTATGAGAGACAAAATGAGAAAACATATCTACAAAATCACATTGTCTGATTTTTTAAGAATGTATTTGCAAATTATGGTGGAAAATAAGTATTTGGTCAATAACAAAAGTTCATCTCAATACTTTGTTATATATCCTTTGTTGGCAATGACAGAGGTCAAACGTTTTCTGTAAGTCTTCACAAGGTTGGCACACACTGTTGCTGATATGTTGGCCCATTCCTCCATGCAGATCTCCTCTAGAGCAGTAATGTTTTGGGACTGTCGCTGGGCAACACAGACTTTCAACTCCCTCCAAAGGTTTTCTATGGGGTTGAGATCTGGAGACTGGCTAGGCCACTCCAGGACCTTGAAATGCTTCTTACGAAGCCACTCCTTTGTTGCCCTGGCAGTATGCTTGGGATCATTGTCATGCTGAAAGACCCAGCCACGTTTCATCTTCAATGCCCTTGCTGATGGAAGGAGGATTGCACTCAAAATCTCACGATACATGTCTTCGTCTCGTGATTTGGAACTGTGTTGCCCTCCTCAGCTGCTGACCCGTGATTGTTGACCATTCTGTTTTCTCTGTCCCTGTGAGTAGTGTGTGGATTTGGTGTAGGCCTCTGTTGCAGTGCATTTATTTGTAATACACTTTCTGTTCTGGTGACAATTCCGGTCTTCAGATTCAGCGAAAATCCATCTCTTCTTGTGAGGAGCTCTGAGGCTGGTCTTGGCTCGCAGTAGTGTTTTGCCTTTAAGTAGCATTTTCTACTGCTTGCAGTTGTCAGCCCATTTCTGCTGCTGCTCTCCTGTAGACCAATACATTCCTTACCTTACATCTGAATCTTAACAACTACCATTTAGCCATAACTTTGGGTCAGCTTACGTTTTGGCTCACATCAAACCACGACAAACTGTGGCCAGCTATGGAGGCCCAAATGGCTCAGATTTCTGATTGGGAGGGATTTTTAGTTAGTGTCAGGACCCGGCAAGCACATATCTCTCATTGCTCCACCAGCTGTACAGGCCACGGTTGGGGCATGGCGAGTCCTTTGTGCTATTTCGGACAGCGACATTCCTGGGATCACCTTGAATTTTCCACTTACAACACTGCCTCACGAGATTCCACATTTGTCTACAGATACGTGGTGCAGCTGTGGGATAACGTATATTTCTGTGTTCTACAGGGGTGATGCCATTGTACCCTTCTCCACGTTAGAGGAGAAGCATTACCTTCACACAAGGGAGAAATTTACCTATACTAGACTAGTTTCCTATCTTTCGGACACTCCCTTGGCTCAAGTAAGCTTACCGCAGCTGGCTACTGACCTCCTACATCCACAGAATTCTCCAGACTTATATCATGAAAACTCTGTACTGCTCTGTGAACATGGACTGTACCTTTCGTAAGTCCAAACACATGCGCCTGTGGGAAGAGGATTTCGGCCGCAGATTTCGGCAATTAGATGGGCTAAGCAATCCACGGTATGTGCCTCACACTGGGAGCAGTATAGCAAATTGCTCTTACGCTGGTATTTCCCTCCCCTTCGTCTAGCTAAGTTCTATCCTACGTGTCCTTCTTGCTGTTGGAGAGGTTGTGGAGGGATTGGCTCCCTGTTTCACGTGTTCTAGCACTGCCCGATCATCCAGGCCTTTTGGGTATCTGTTTTTTTTTTCATTACTTAATAAACTGTGTGGTGGTGGGGTAGGATCTACACCCAAAATGGCGCTGCTCCTGTTAGGCGTCCATACGACTCTAAGCAGGTATACCATCATGTGCCAAGTACTTGGGGCAGCTTGCCTACTTATTGCCCATAGATGGAAGTCTGCCTCTTGTCCAACCTTCACGGAGCTGATTTCCGTGGTATCGTTGAACTACCAATATGAACGAATTTATGCATACAATGGTGGAACCCTGGAGAGATTCCGGAAGAATTGGGAGATATAGGCGACCTTGTTCACCCCACCCACTGCCCATTGACAGCCTATATTTCCTGGCCATTTCTAGTGCTCTTGGTATACCCCCTTATAATCACCTATGGAATATCTTATTTGAATAGCCTTAGAATACCCACTTAACTATTTCTATCTCTAATGGTCATGACTGGTAGTAGGTTGGTCTGCAAACGTGTCTACGTGGCAGACTCTTATCATTTGTCCTTTAGGCCTGTTCACCTGTTTGTCTGTTAATTTGTTCTGATCTATCCCCTTCCCCCTCATGGCTACGTTTTGCATAAAGCTTCTAATTTTTGACTATACTAAGTGTGGCTACTTCTAAGTATGAATGGATTTTAATTTTTATATTTTTCAGTATGTATCTCAATTTGTATCCTTGTTCATTTTGTACTCTTGAGTATTTTGTACTCCTCCTGATATATGCCAATTGGTAGCCGTGAATGTATCCTATGTTTCTTGTCCTGCTTTTTCACTTCTTGTATTGTATTTATGTAAAATATTCAATAAAAAACTATTGTTTAAAAAATACCTCCATGGAAGAGGTAAAACATTGATGTTAACTTTTGGTAAATACATTTTTCAACACTGCATTTAAAGAAGTGCTGCTTCATTGAGCCTACAAGTACATGCCAAATAATAGGAGTTATAAACTTATACTAGACAGTCTAACAATGCTCCAGATTTCTCAACCAGCATCAGTCACTGTCGCATTTTTAAACTGTTTAGTCTAAGATTGCACTGTCTGAAGTGTAGGTAGTATTAGTAAATCTGTTGCAGTGTTTTTCTACTAAGTAGGTTCTACATTTTGCTCAGTATTATCCCTTATTGTATGTGTATAACAGTTGGAGCTCATTTTTTCTGATACAGAGCTCCAAATCTAAAAAGATTCAAAAGATAACATGCTGACTACCTGCGGTCAACATTAGAGGGAGCTTAGATGCTTACTGCATATTATTCTTAAATTAACCTCCTAAGAGTTACAGCTATGGTTAAGAGGGCAATACACAATAAAAAAATAAACAGTATTCAAAAAAATATAAATATGAAGGGTCAGCTAAAGCTGACAATTGATGATTACAAAGCACTTAATAAAATCTGTGAAAAGGGAAATAAAATCAGCTGAAATACATAATGAAAAGCAGGTGGCTAAGGAAAACAAAACAAATCAGCAAACATTTCAATGCAAAGAAACCAAAGTCAGAACAGGTAGGTCCCTAAACCGCTTCACAACGGCCCGCTGTATATAAACATTCGCGCTTGCTGGGCTTTGTGCAGCGCCGACATTTATAAACTGACCCTGCTAAATTGGGGATCGGGTGTCCCCAAAGGTCAGGAACTCTGTGAACACAGCACTAATAGCTGCTGGTGTTCACAGAGACATGATCAGAGTCCCAATCATGTAATGGCTGAATCAGAGAAAGTTTGTTGAAACAACAAATTTTCCCTGATATTAGCTGTCAGCCCGCCCGTGGGCAGCATCGGGAGCGGGTGTTAGCTGTACCTGACAGCTAACACCCTGCTCCATAATCCCCGTTGGAGCACAGCTCCAATCAGGGTTTTTAACCCCATGCCAAATGTCCCCCTCGGCATACCCGTGGCGAGATATACATCTTCTGCAGCCTGGGGTCTGGCCAGTACCTGGTTGATTCGGCACCAGAAGTGAGGAAGTCAACCTATGCCTCTGCATAGGCTGACTTCCTCTATAGACTGCAATACACGTGTATTCCAGTCTATAGTGCTGAACCAGCGATCAGTGCATCGCTGGTTCAGGTCCCCTAGTGGGACAACACTAAAAAGTTTAAAAAAAAAAAAAAAGTTTAAAAAAAGTGTATGAAAAAAATACTAAATTAATAAAGCAAGGAAATAATGATTTTTTGCCATCTCGCCTTTAAAAAAAAACCCAAAACAGTACCAATAAAAAGCACAGGTTGTCCCTCAAAAAATAAGCCCTCAACCAACTCTGTCAACTGAAAAAAAAAAAAATTGGTACACATCTCAGAAGATGGCGATCTAAAAATGATTGATTTCTTTCCCCAATGTTTTTTTGTTCTGCAAAACCAGTAACGTATAAAAAACAATATAAATTAGGTATCGCCGTAATGGTACTGACCCACAGAATAAAGGTAACATGTTACTTATGCTGTAGACTGCACGGAAAAAAAAAAATTAAAAGGTAAAAAGCTATACCAGAATTGATGGGTTTTTTTTTTTTTGGTCTTTTTTAAATCCACCAAGAAATTAAATCAATAAATTATAAGCCCCCAAAAATGTTGTCATTACAAAATACAGAAATAGAAAGAAAAATAAAGAAAATATAGCTTGTACAATGTGAAGACAAAAACCCCAAAAATCGCCAAATCATTAGAACACAATTGGCTGTGGCAAGAAGGTAATGTATAAGCTGTGCGAGCGTATATCAAGGTACACCCCAAATTTAGAGCTTACAAGGGAAAAGACACCAGAAGTGACCCCCAGAGTGACTCCCCCAATCATAGGAGCTACTGGGGAAATAGTAGGTAATTTGATGTTCCCAATGTACTATGCATAGCTTACATATTCACTCTTCACCATGCGTTGTGCATTCACACCTGAGATACTAATGTTCACTACACCCCTTGATAAATTCTTTGAGAGGTGCAGTTTTCAAAATGGGGTCACTCCTTCGGGGATTCCACTTTTCTGGCATCTTAGAGGCTCTGCAAACATGACATGGCGTCCAGATCGCAAACATCTAAATCTGCTCTCCAAAAGCCACAAAGCGCTCCTTCCCTTCTGCACCCTGCTGTGTGCCCAAACTGCAGTTTATGCCCACATGTATGACACTGGTGTACCCAGGATAACGTACTTAATGTCATATGTAGGTATAAACTGCTGTATGGACACAGCCAGGCACAGAAGGAAAGGAGCACAGATTTATACAGTTTAGCTTTTGGATGTCATGACACTTTTGCAGAGTTCCTGAAATGCCAGTAAAGTGGAATCCCCTGAAACGTGACCCTATTTTGCAAACTACAGCCCTGAAGGAATTTATCCAGGGATACAGTGAGCATGTTTAACCCCCAAATGTTGCATTAATTTATTTTCCAGAAATGAATGCGCAGATGATCGTGAAAGGTGAAAGGTGAACAATTTTTCCAGGAATACATAATTTCAGAGCGCAATATGTTGTGCCCAGCTTGTATCAGAGATGAATGCTCCAAAAGCTGTTGTTTCCAGGATACCTGCTTAACAGTTTTTGGAGTGTGTGTCTCTGCTGACAAGTTGAGCACAACATATGGGGCACTGAAATTGCGTTTCTATGGAAAAATTGCAATTTTCAGTTTTCAGTATCAGCTGCAAATTCCTTTCTGGAAATTAAATGAATGCAACATTCAAGGGTTAAAAATGCTCGCTACCCCACTTGATGAATACCTTGAGGGATGTACTTTCCAAAATGGGGTCACATGTCTGCGGGATTCACTTTAATGCCAATTCAGGGGCTCTGCAAGAGTGGTATGATGTTCGAAAAACAAACTGTGCTCCAAAAACCAAAATAGCGCTCCTTCCCTTCTGTGCCCAGCTGTGCTTAAGCAGCAGTTTATACCCACATATGACACTGTTAAGTATGTGATCCTGGATACACCAGTGTCATACATGTGGGCATAAACTGCCGCTTGGGCACACAGTAGGGTGCAGATGTGAAGGAGCCCTATGTGCTTTTGGACCAATGATTTAGATTGTTGGTTTTTAGACACTATGTCACATTTGTAGAGACTCTAAAATTGCCCCTACAAAATGGGGTCACTTCTTGGGGAATTCCAGTTTACTGGTACCTCCAGGGCTCTGCAAAAACAACATGGTGTCCAGAAAGTCCCTCTAAATCTGTACTCCAAAAGCTAAAAAGCGCACTGCACCTTCCCTTCTGAGCCCTGCTGTGTGCCGAAGCTGCAATTTACACACACTTAATAGTTTTAGGAGTGTATGTTTCTGATGACACAAACTGGGCGCAACGTATTGGGCACCAAAATGGCATACATTAATTTTCGGAAGCACTCTTGGGCTCAAAATGATAATACCCCTTGATAAATTTCTTGAGGGGTGTATTTTCTAAAATGGGGTCACTTTTTGGGGGTTTCCATTGTATTGGTACTTTAGGTGCTCTGCGCCATGGCACCTGAAAACTATTTCAGCAAAATCTGCCCTCCAAAAGCCAAAGAGTGCTCTTTCTATTTTGAGCCCCACCATGTACCCATGCAGGAGTTTACAACCACATATAGGGTATTCCCGTGTTCAGGAGAAATTGTGTAACAAACTTTGGGGAGCTTTTTCTCCTTTATCCTCTTGTGAAAATGAAAAATTTAGGACTAAATTGACGGTTTATTAGAAAAAAAAGTAATTTTTAATTTTCACGTTCCAATGTTAATAAAATCGGTGAAACAGCTGTAGGGTCAAAATGCTCACTATACCCCCTGATATGTTCTGTGAGGGGCGTAGTTTCTAAAATGGGGTCACTTTTGGGGATTTCCAATGTATTGGTACTTTATGGGCTCTGCAATTGCAACATGGTACCTGAAATCTATTCCAGCAAAATCTGCCCTCTGAAAGTCAAATTCATTCCAATCCCCCCATGTACTCAAACAGCAGATTACGACCACATATGGGGTACTGCCGTGTTCAGGAGCAGTTCTTTAAAAACTGTGGGGTGCTTTTTCTCCTTTAACCCTTTGTGAAAATGAAAACATTGGGGATAAAGTGACATTTTAGTAATTTTTCATTTACACATCCAAATGTTTATAAAATATGTGAAAAGGCTGTTGGGTCAAAATGCTCGCTATATCCCTTGATAAATTCTGTCAGGGATGTAGTTTCCAAAATGGGGTCACTCTTGGGGGTTTCCATTGAATTGGTAATCTAGGGGCTTTGCAAATGACACATGGCACCTGAAAACTATTCCAGGAAAATCTGCTTTTCAAACACCCAGTGTCGCTCCTTCCCTTCCATGCACTGCTGTTCGACCAAACATCAGTTTACACCCACGAGTGGGTTATTTCTGTGTTTGGGCGAAATTGCATAACAAACTGTGATATGCATTTTCTCTTTTAACCCTTTGTGAATGTGTTTATTTTAGGGCTAAATGAATTTATTATTGAAAAAAATGAAATGTCTAAATTTCACCTCCATATTGTTTTAATTCCCTTGAAATTCTTAAAAGGTTAACAAACATCCCAAATGCTGTTTTGAATTATTTGAGGGGTGCAGTTTTGAAAATGGGGTGATTTACGGGGAGTTTCTAATAAATAGGCCTTTATAATCCCCTTCAGAACTGAAGTGGTCCCTAAAAATTAGTTTGATTGGAGCTCAGGCCCTTTGCTTACCTTACAACCAATTTGAGTCTTCCAGCTACTGAGTGGCTTCGCTACTTTCAAGTGGTTCATTTTGTCCGCATTCTCCATGGGTCCCTTAAGGTATCACTCCCCCCTGCCTTTGAAAAGATTTGCTGTGCAGGCACATCCACTAAGGGCCTCATCTCTCCATTTACCAGCTTCTTGCTTCCCAAGCTGCTGGCAGTCCCATTAGTCATCATTATATGCTTAAGTGGGAGGAGGCGGTGGGCAGACCTATTTCTCTGGAGCAGTGGCAGATTGTGTGGTCTCGTGCTCATAAATCCTCTCAATGTGTGACCTTTAGGGAGGCTCAGTATAAACTCTTGATGCATTGATATCACACCCCGGCCCTCCTTCATGCTTTGAATCCAGTGGTTCCCTCAGGGTGCTGGCGCTGTAGTACTGCAGTGGGCACTCTGTATCATATTTTCTGGACATGTCCCCTCATTCTGGGCTTCTGGAGGGAGGTCAGGGCTTTGAAAGATGCTCTTTTCCTGCAGGGGGTCCCCCTTGACCCTCTTGTCTATCTCCTGAACCTCCCTCCTAGACACTTGGGTAGCAAGGCATCCAGACTCTTCTTGTACCTCAGTACTACCACAAAGCTCATTGCTAGAAACTGGAAGAGTGTTAATCCTCCTTCTGGTCTTGAGCTTCAGGCTAGAATGAAGGATGTGCGGAGCCTTGAGTACCTGATCGCTAGTCTACATAACACTCTGGAAGCCTTCAGTTCTATCTGGTCCCCCCGGGACACGTACAGTGGGGAAAAAAAGTATTTAGTCAGCCACCAATTGTGCAAGCTCTCCCACTTAAAAAGATGAGAGAGGCCTGTAATTGACATCATAGGTAGACCTCAACTATGAGAGACAAAATGAGAAAACATATCTAGAAAATCACATTGTCTGATTTTTTAAGAATTTATTTGCAAATGGTGAAGACCAAAGAGCTGTGGAAGGACACCAGAAACAAAATTGTAGACCTGCACCAGGCTGGGAAGACTGAATCTGCAATAGGCTAGCAGCTTGGTGTGAAGAAATCAACTGTGGGAGCAATAATTAGAAAATGGAAGACATATAAGTCCACTGATAATCTCCCTCGATCATGGGCTCCTCGCAAGATCTCACCCCGTGGGGTCAAAATGATCACAAGAACGGTGAGCAAAAATTCCAGAACCACACGGGGGGACCTAGTGAATGACCTGCAGAAAGCTGGGACTAACATAACAAAGGCTAGCGTCAGTAACACACTCACGCTGCCAGGGGCTCAGATCCTGCAGTGCCAGACGTGTCCCCCTGCTTAAGCCAGTACATAACCGGGCCCGTCTGAAGTTTGCTAAAGAGCATTTGGATGTTCCAGAAGAGTATTGGGAGAATGTCATATGGTCAGAAGAAACCAAAGTAGAACTGTTTGGTAGAAACACAAGTCGTCGTGTTTAGAAGAGAGTGAATGCTGAGTTGCATCCAAAGAAGACCATACCTACTGTGAAGTATGGGGGTGGCAACATCATGCTTTGGGGCTGTTTCTCTGCAAAGGAACCAGGACGACTGATCCGTGTACATGAAAGAATGAATGGGGCCATGTATCGTGAGATTTTGAGTGCAAACCTCCTTCCATCAGCAAGGGCATTGAAGATGAAACGTTGCTGGGTCTTTCTGCATGACAATGATCCCAAGCACACCGCCAGGGCAACGAAGGTATGGCTTCATAAGAAGCATTTCAAGGTCCTGGAGTGGCCTAGCCAATCTCCAGATCTCAACCCCATAGAAAACGTTTGGAGGGAGTTAAAAGTCTGTGTTGCCCAGTGACAGCCCCAAAACATCACTGCTCTAGAGGAGATCTGCATGGAGGAATGGACCAACATACCAGCAACAGTGTGTGCCAACCTTGTGAAGACTTACAGAAAATGTTTGACCTCTGTCATTGCCAACAAAGGATATATAACAAAGTATTGAGATGAACTTTTGTTATTGACCAAGTACTTATTTTCCACCATAATTTGCAAATAAATTCTTTAAAAATCAGACAATGTGATTTTCTGGATTTGTTTTCTCATTTTGTCTCTCATAGTTGAGGTCTACCTATGATGTCAATTACAGGCCTCTCTCATCTTTTTTAGTGGGAGAACTTGCACAATTGGTGGCTGACTAAATACTTTTTTTTTCCCACTGTATTGTATTTTACGAGGTCTCTGATCTCTGATTTTCTTCCTTCCCTTTCCTCGCTGTATCCCCTTTTTTTCTTCCCTGTCTTTTGTGGTTGTCTTGCCCCCCCCCCCCTTTTTACCATGCTGTTTGGTTTGAGCATTTGATTTCTGCTCATTCGGGGATTTGGCGGATAGCCCTCTCCTCTACTGTTGTCTTCCTTTTGTTTGGTTTCTTTCCTTTCTATGTATACTTTGTTTTGGGGAAAACTTTTCAATAAAAATTACAGTTAAAAAAAAAAAATTAGTTTGAGAAATTTTCTTGTAAATCTGGAAAATCGCTGTTACAATTATAAGCCTTCTAATATTTATTAATGTATTTGGGTGGTCTGACTATCTGTTTGAAAAGCAGAGCAGTTCACATTTTGAAAATTGAGATTTTTTTCAAATTTCCATCAAATTTCCAATTTTTTTATAAATAAATACACAAATATTGATCAATGTTTACCACTAACATGAAGTACAATGTGTCACAAAAAACAATCTCTAAATCACTTTTGTAAGTTAAAGCGCTTTAAAAAGTTATTGCCATATAAAGTGACACATGTTGGTTTGGAAAAATGAGATCTGGTGATGAAGGTACTTTTAGGCTCTCTCTTGATGGGGTTAAATAATGGCAACAGGAAATTGGTCAGCTGGGATCAAGAAAAAGCAGAGCTACAAAATCGATTATTTAGCTCTGTATATACAGAAAAACATGGAGTAGTTGATGTAGGTGCCACCAGTGCTGGTAATACATCAACCAATATAATAAACTGGATAAACATAGAAATGGTCCAAGCCAATCTAAACAAATAGAACGTGAGCAAAGCTTTGGTTCTAGTCATTGTACCCCTAGTTTTAATTTTTTTAAGGATTCTCTAGTGATTGGTACAGTGCCAAGAGACTGGCATAAGGCAAATGTGGTACCTATTTTCAAAAAGGGCTCTAGTTCTTCACCAGGTAATTACAGACCGGTGAGTTTAACATCCTTTGTGGAGAAATTGTTTAAGGGGCTCTTAAGAGACTATATACAGGAGTATGTGACTGTACGTAATATTATAAGTGACAGACAGCATGGTTTTACTAAGGACAGAAGTTGTCAGACTAACCTGATTTGTTTTTACAAAGAGGTGAGTAAAAATCTGGATAGGTGGAGGTTGTTGATATAGTTTTCTGGAGTTTTGAAAGGCATTTTACTCTGTCTCTCATAGATGTTTAATGGGTAAAATCAGGTCCATTGGCTTGGACAATATAGTTTGTAACTGGATTGAAAACTGGCTAAAGTATCATATCCAAAGAGTATAAATTGTAGGCTCTGGTCTTCATATGCCAAATGCAAGCAGCGCTGACCAGGGGCTGAATTCACAAAAAACGAAAGTGCTGCACAGTTCCAGGTGATGTCACCGCTCAATATGAATAGCAGAGTGGGACAAAAAGCTCTCCTACGCATTTTGGAGATTGTCAAGGATTCGGTTTTCTATCCAGTAGCTGCTTTTAAATAGTGCTTTAGCAGACTGAATGATAGCTTCTGGGAAATGTAGTCTCACAGTCCTCTTGGCTTCGTCAGATACTTGCTTCCTACACAACTTTCCTCAATTTATGATTATTTATTCATTTATTTATATACATATAGGTTTTCCATTAATAATCAATAAATATTCTTACTACATGAAAGGCTGAAAATTTAAATGCAAATAGTTCGATTTTGCTATTAAAACCATTCTGTACTAAAAAAATTCAAATAAAAAATCTACCAGCTTTCTGCTTGTGACATCTTCTGGATGAAATTATCCCCCCTCCAATCAGGGGCCACCTTATCTAAACAAAAAAACTAGACCCTACTATACTGCCCCCATGTTTTTCTTTATAGTGCTTAGTTTTTGGATGACCATCAGATTGCTTTGCTATATTATAAGTGTGTTCGCTTAGTCTCTTCCCACTTAGTCCGGCCCATATAGAGTGGGGAAAAAAGTATTTAGTCAGCCACCAATTGTGTAAGTTCTCCCACTTAAAAAGATGAGAGAGGCCTTTAATTGTCATCATAGGTAGACCTCAACTATGAGAGACAAAATGAGAAAACAAATCCAGAAAATCACATTGTCTGATTTTTTAAGAATTTATTTGCAAATTATGGTGGAAAATAAGTATTTGGTCACCTACAAACAAGCAAGATTTCTGTCTCTCACAGACCTGTAACTTCTTCTTTAAGAGGCTCCGCTGTCCTCCACTCATTACCTGTAGTAATGGCACCTGTTTGACATTGTTATCAGTATAAAAGACACCTGTCCACAACCTCAAACAGTCACACTCCAAACAACTCCACTATGGTGAAGACCAAAGAGCTGTGGAAGGACACCAGAAACAAAATTGTAGACCTGCACCAGGCTGGGAAGACTGAATCTGCAATAGGCAAGCAGCTTGGTGTGAAGAAATCAACTGTGGGAGCAATAATTAGAAAATGGAAGACATACAAGACCACTGATAATCTCCCTCGATCAGGGGCTCCACGCAAGATCTCACCCGTGGGGTCAAAATGATCACAAGAACGGTGAGCAAAAATCCCAGAACCACACAGGGGGACCTAGTGAATGACCTGCAGAAAGTAGGGACTAACGTAACAAAGGCTACCGTCAGTGACACTACACCGCCAGGGACTCAGATCCTGCAGTGCCAGACGTGTCCCCCTGCTTAAGCCAGTACATATCCAGGCCCGTCTGAAGTTTGCTAGAGAGCATTTGGATGCTCCAGAAGAGTATTGGGAGAATGTCATATGGTCAGATGAAACCAAAGTAGAACTGTTTGGTAGAAACACAACTCGTCGTGTTTAGAGGAGAGTGAATGCTGAGTTGCATCCAAAGAACACCATACCTACTGTGAAGCACGGGGGTGGCAACATCATGCTTTGGGGCTGTTTCTCTGCAAAGGGACTATGTTGACTGATCCGTGTACATGAAAGAATGAATGGGGCCATGTATCCATCAGCAAGGACATTGAAGAGGAAACGTGGCTGGGTCTTTCAGCATGACAATGATCCCAAGCACACCGCCAGGGCAATGAAGGAGTGGCTTCGTAAGAAGCATTTCAAGGTCCTGGAGTGTCCTAGCCAGTCTCCAGATCTCAACCACATAGAAAACGTTTGGAGGGAGTTGAAAGTCTGTGTTGCCCAGCGACATCCCCAAAACATCACTGCTCTAGAGGAGATCTGCATGGAGGAATGGGCCAACATACCAGCATCAGTGTGTGCCAACCATGTGAAGACTTACAGAAAATGTTTGACCTCTGTCATTGCCAACAAAGGATATATAACAAAGTATTGAGATGAACTTTTGTTATTAACCAAATACTTATTTTCCACCATAATTTGCAAATAAATTCTTTAAAAATCAGACAATGTGATTTTCTAGATATGTTTTCTCATTTTGTCTCTCATAGTTGAGGTCTACCTATGATGTCAATTACAGGCCGGCATCATCTTTTTAAGTGGGAGAACTTACACAATTGGTGGCTGACTAAATACTTTTTTTCCCTACTGTATAATTTATTAAATAGTCATTTAATATAATATAGTAATATGATCTTTGATATATTCTATATGTCCCCCACTATCCTGCACCAAGATTATCAAACTTTTTAAGTTTGTTTCTTGACATCCCCTGCATTTCTTACACAGAACTAAAATAAAATGGAAGCTTGAAGGTGAATATTGGTTAAAATCACATTTCTTTTGATTCCACAGCTCCTGTACTGTTGGGATAATTCCCCAAATTCATTGCCGAAAAAAAGGCAACTACAATATTTGATGCAAGGTGGTTTGGACGTTAATACTCAGTGACTTGATCTGGAACCCGTGGGACGAGTTCTGGGCAACTCATCCTCTCTAACCTGGTTGATTATCTGCCTCCCCCATCCTGGATGGCCTCCCCTTTTCTCCCTTTGTCCTCCTGTCTCGTTTTACCCTGTTTTGTTGTTGGTTTATCTAGTTTCTTCTGGGCCCTCCTTGGCCCGCTTGTTTGTACATTGCATTGTTTACCTGCATTGTATTTATTCGGAGGTGCCTGGGGCTCTCCGATTATTCTGTGTTTATAGTGTTCTTTATTTCTTTATGGGTTTTTTTTACATTTGTTTCTGCCTTGTTTTGTTACCTTCTTTATATGATAAAACTCTTTAAATAAACAGTTGAAAATAAACCTTCCCTGCCTTCTCTCTGGGAGCTCCGGCTGAAGTTACAGCTGTCTTCCAGTTTCAGCAGCTGCATGATTTTGCGCAGCTGCTGAATTCTGCTTGGACATACCGGTACGTCCTTGCAGAACTAGACAACCACCTTCTGGACGTAAAAACCCATTGGGTGGTCCAGAAGTGGTTAAAAGGTGGGTTTCATAAGCTTTTTATTATTTATTTATTTATTTTTATACATTATTTTTAATTTTTTAAACTTCTTTTTTCTGTCCCACAAGGAGACTTCAACCTGGGATCTCCTGATCTCCAGCGCAATGTGCTACAATACATTGTATTGCAGTACATCATACATACAGTAGGCTCCCTATGTATAGGGATAAGCAGCTATTAGGCATCTGTGGGGTTTTCTGACTCCAGTGGCTAGTCCTGGGGCTCAGCTGTATAACAAATGCTTCTGGCATGAAAGTGCCATACTGTTATGGTGCTAAGTATTAACTATACCCTCAGCATGACATAATAGTACGGCGCGGAGCAGGAAGGTGTTAAAATGTAGCGGACAGTATGAATATGAAACCAATATGAAACTAGTCAAATACTGTGCCCATATTCTGCGCTTCACAAGTAAAACAGGAGATGAAATCTAATTGGCAATATTGGCAACACCACCATTCGGATTTGCAATAGTTTTATAATTGGCCTTCATGAAAAGTCTATTGGTGTTTTCTTTCAGAAAATTAATAGGCAATTATAATACAACATTGTAGCAAATAAACAATTTGGGATGGAATTTATGCACTTTGGTAATGTCCTTACAGCTCAGTACCCTGTTTCCCCGAAAATAAGACAGCGTCTTATATTAATTTTGCTCCCAAAGATGTGCTGTGTCTTATTTTCAGGGGATGTCTTATTTTTTTTTCAATGAAGAAGAATTCACATTTATTGTTGAACAAAAAAATGAACATTTATTATATACGGTACTGTACAGTAGTTGTCATCACAAACCAGCATAACCAGACAAACTGTGAATCCTATCAAGAATTTCTTACTACTATCGTACCATTATTTCCATGTACAACAATTAACAGTATGTTACATTTACCAATATTTACGGTATGAATAGAAAGTAAAATTTTTTCAATGACAGTTATATCATCATCTTCTAGGACATCATAATAATAAACCAAACCATTAATTTCCCTGCACACAGTATCATGTCCCATAGTGGCCCCTGCACACAGTATCATGTCCCATAGTGGCCCCTGCACACAGTATCTTGTCCCATAGTGGCCCCTGCACACAATATCATGTCCCATAGTGGCCCCTTGTGATGATATTAGGGGCATGTATGGTCTTAGGATATCAATATTGGGCTATACTACTGCACAGCGGGGGTTGGTGCCTAGAATCAGGCTTAGAAGAGCACCTGGAAGGTGGTCAAACTACTTTTGTCCTGTCCCTGAAGCAATCAGCCATTTGGTCAAAAGCCTTCATCTGCATAAGACTGCCATCCTCACTAACCCATCGGGGGTTCATTTAGACAGGATGCTTTATGCAAACGATCCGCATATCACTGAGAGACTCAGTGGCGCCATTGCTAGTTCTAAGGAATTATGGTTTTATGACAATATCTGGCCTGGGGAACATCTTATAGTTGCCCCGATAAATTCCCCAGATGCGTCAGGTCAAGGCGCACGCTCAGAATATACACATGTCACCGTTCAAAATCCAGGAAAGGTGCAGGCACTGATCTCCTTACCCAAAGGGAGCTGGAGTGTCAAACTTGGAGTCTATGTATTGGGGATCTCGCCAGGAACCCCATTATACTACCAGCCAGACTCTATAAACATCATGCATAGACTTATACTGAAAAGTTATTCTGAGAGATGTAGAGAGGGGGCGGGGCTTCTCCCCTGGTGACCTCACTCAGGGAGGAGACCAGGGGAGACAAAAGGGCTCTGCCCAGGCTGGGCCAGGCGCTGTTGTCCTGGAAATTTGTAGATGCACGCTTCCTAGAAGCAAGCTGTGGGGGAAGCCAGCCATGTGACCAACATGTGGCTGCCATGCTGGTTGCCATGCGGCCTAGGGAGCCAAACTGGAGGCCATTTTGTGACTCTAAGAGAGGTGTCACTGCATGTAAGCCACACATGCTTTGCCCAAGACTGCTCTGAGCCTACCACATGGGCTCAGAGAAATGGACTAACTGCCTGCTCCAGAGGTCTTCTGCCATTTTACCCGGTTAAGGTGGTCTGCTGCCGGTCGTCCACAAAATATTTGCCCTGGCTGAATCACACTTGGAAGCCAGAGATACCTGCACAAGCTGGTGTTGGTAATATATATTCTTTTCTTTCTTTTATCCCCATTTTTATTTTTATGTACCATGTTATGCTATTTTCACTTGTATCTGCTTGTTAACCGCTGCATGTATTCTATGTATGTGTTGAGTGTCTAGTATCGACCCATTTAGGGGTTAATAAATATATAAAATTTAGAAGGCCCGTCTCGTATTATCCTCTGTCGGACCTACATTCACGAAAAGTGGGTGTGAGGTAATCGAAGTGATCTTAGGTAAGGCCAGGTGCGGTCCCTGGTAAACTCGGATCCTTCACAGTGGTGGCAGCGGTGGGATAGAGGATAAACAGCGTTTGTGTGTGTGGTATCACTCAGATGCTGGGGATTTGTGGAAAAATCCTACGAAGCGAGCCCGGTACGAGGGCAGGCTATAAGATACAGTGAAAATTTAGCACGGTGCTGTTCCCTTCCCTTTCTCTTTGTTTTTCTATCCTATCTTTTATTTGGCAACGGCTTCCAGTGGATGGCCGGTGGGCTCAGAAGCATAACCAAATGTCTGCAGCAATTGGCTTCTGCTGAACTCCAGGAATTGGCTGATATGGAAGGTACCATAGCCATGCAGGAGGCGGAGCAAAGTCCTGAGGTGTTAGGACAAGCAATCCTTACCAGGCCAGAAGTTGCAGCAACTAGCCCTACCCCCGTAATCACTACGCCTGGAGGGACTAGCAGCACCAGCCAGGTTGGGAGATGGTACTTCTATTTGCAACTGGCCTTACAGCAGCTGGGCCCTAAAGACTCTAATGCTTGCCTACAGTTGATCCTCCAATATCAACAAGCAGAGAGAGAGAGAGACGCTGCAGAGCGCCAGACCGAGCGGGAGCATCAATTGGCAATGGCCCGGCTGAAGAGGACGAGCAGCTCTTCCCAGAACCAAGTCCAGGATGTCCGCCAGCTTGTGTGTGACCGTGAACCCAAGACAGCAGACCATGTGGCGCAGATCGCTGACTCCTATGCGGCCACCAGGACACCTGAGACCAAGGGAGGAGCAACGCTGCAGAGGTCCCCAAGTTGTAAGGGGAAGCCAGGCCGGAGTTCACCACAGCCGTCTGTCGTCAGGTCGGGTGAGACAAACTATGCCCCGGGTGGTTCTTCCCCTGTCCCAAGAACTCTGGGCACCCTAGTGTCCTCCCCAAGCCCAAAGGGGAGGTGCGTCGGTGCCATGCCTGTAACCAGCCAGGACATTTCCAGGCGGAGTGCCCCAACCGTCCTGAGAACTTCCCTGCTCCCCAAGCCACAGCAGGTGGCTCATCTGTGTATTTGGTTGGGAGGGTGGGGGCTAAACCCAAAGCCAACCGTCAGCCGGTTATTGTGGGGGATAAAGTGGTTATGGGACTTCGGGACACTGGGGCAGCTGTTACTCTGGTGCAACCTGATTTGGTCCCCCCCGGACAGTATTATCCCTGGGAAAACTTTAACCCTGAGGGGAATTGGACAAAAACACTTCACTGTACCCATGGCTTGTGTCCATCTGGACTGGGGTACAGGAAAAGGAATGCGGACTGTGGGACTAATGACTGATTTGCCTGCTAACGTACTGTTGGGAACTGATTTAGGAACTATCGTGTCCCAATATGGGGTGGGGAGCACCCCAATTTACTGTGATAAACTGTCTATGCTTAATGTTGATAATGTGTCTGTCATATCTGCAGAGGGGGCCCGTAACCCCCCTCTAAGATACTTCCCATGGCAGTCAATGTAATTGCTAATGAGTTGCCTTCAGCTGAGAGCAGGGAAGATGCAAACGAGCCTCCTGCAACCCAGCTCAGCAAAAATGTTATTGATGCTTTGTTCACCAGTGAGACCTGGTCGGTAGACACACCCACATCTGCGGGGGCGTCGCCCTCCCAGCTTGTTGATTTGTCTACCACCGATCTTACTGAGGCCTAGTGTGAATTAACAATTGCTAATGAATGTACTGTCAATGTAATTGCCAATGCTTGTTGTGAAAGTGTACAAGATAGCTCCTCTGAGTCACTGGGAGCGACTTCTACTATTTCGCCCAGTGCATCCGATAAGCACCCAGCTGCTGACCATGTGCCAGGTGGTCAGGTAGGCTATGGGGATCTCATGGCCGATCCAGGTGAGGGACGGACTGCTGGTAGTGCGGTGCCAGAGTGCTACAAGGGTGGAGGGCATTCCGACCCTTGAACCGTTGCCTACACCACCTGGAGTCGGTGCTGAGACCGCCATGACTAGCCCCACTCCCTTGAAGCCGGAGGAGTCCGGCGGGTATGAGACATACACGTCTCTTCTGTCTAGTTCTATTCCAGGAGTGCCCATGGCCCAAGTGCAGATGGCATGGGGTACTGGAGGTGTGATCCAAGAAGGGGGTATGTCAAATGTATTACCTGTCCATGTATTGTGGGGGGATGGTTTGGGGAAGCATGATCTCAGTCATTTGCCCAAGGTGTCACCATCACCCACCCAAGTACAGGAGGAACAGGATGTAGGTTTGGAAGCAAAGGGAGTCGGTGCTGAGACCACCATGACTAGCCTCACTCCCTTGAAGCCGGAGGAGTCCGGTGGGTATGAGACTTGCATGTCTCTTCTGTCTAGGTCTATTCCAGGAGTGCCCATGGCCCAAGTGCAGATGGCATGGGGTGCTGGAGGTGGGACCCAAGAAGGGGGTACGTCAAATGTATTACCTGTCAATGTATTGGGGGGGGATGGTTTGGGGAAGCATGATCTCAGTCATTTGCCCAAGGTATCACCATCACCCACCCAAGTACAGGAGGAACAGGATGTAGGCCCAAAGGGGCAAGGGGTCTGGGAGGGAGAACAGGGTCCAAACATACCTGTGTCAGAACCAGAGGTTCCCCTAGGTTTGGAAGCAAAGGGGGAGGTGCAGAATCCTCTAGAACTCTCCCAACTAGCAGCTAGTGTGGGAGAGACCCTGAGAGACCGCCGGGATGGGGTCTCTGAACTGGTATCTCAAGGGCCTGGGGTCATGAGGGTGGAGCTACGGGATGCCAGCACTCAGAAAGCGGACCCAGAACAGGCAGGAGGTAGCCAGGTGTACATGGCTCAGAGCCTGAGCCTTAGAAGTGTCCCTAGTCAGACTAGAGAGGAGCAAGGCATCGCGGTCAGGCCACTAAGGTGCCTGAGGAAGGTGATCGCCGGATCCGCCTTCCTCCGTGCACGCACTAAAAGGGGGAGGTGTGATGATATTAGGGGCAAGTATGGTCTTAGGATATCAATATTGGTCTATACTACTGCACAGCGGGGCTTGGTGCCTAGAATCAGGCTTAGAAGAGCACCTGGAAGGTGGTCAAACTACTTTTGTCCTGTCCCTGAAGCAATCAGCCATTTGGTCAAAAGCCTTCATCTGCATAAGACTGCCATCCTCACTAACCCATCGGGGGTTCATTTAGACAGGATGCTTTATGCAAACGATCCGCATATCACTGAGAGACTCAGTGGCGCCATTGCTAGTTCTAAGGAATTATGGTTTTATGACAATATCTGGCCTGGGGAACATCTTATAGTCGCCCCGATAAATTCCCCAGATGCATCAGGTCAAGGCGCACGCTCAGAATATACACATGTCACCGTTCAAAATCCAGGAAAGGTGCAGGCACTGATCTCCTTACCCAAAGGGAGCTGGAGTGTCAAACTTGGAGTCTATGTATTGGGGATCTCGCCAGGAACCCCATTATACTACCAGCCAGACTCTATAAACATCATGCATAGACTTATACTGAAAAGTTATTATGAGAGATGTAGAGAGGGGGCGGGGGCTTCTCCCCTGGTGACCTCACTCAGGGAGGAGACCAGGGGAGACAAAAGGGCTCTGCCCAGGCTGGGCCAGGCGCTGTTGTCCTGGAAATTTGTAGATGCACGCTTCCTAGAAGCAAGCTGTGGGGGAAGCCAGCCATGTGACCAACATGTGGCTGCCATGCTGGTTGCCATGCGGCCTAGGGAGCCAAACTGGAGGCCATTTTGTGACTCTAAGAGAGGTGTCACTGCATGTAAGCCACACATGCTTTGCCCAAGACTGCTCTGAGCCTACCACATGGGCTCAGAGAAATGGACTAACTGCCTGCTCCAGAGGTCTTCTGCCATTTTACCCGGTTAAGGTGCTCTGCTGCCGGTCGTCCACAAGATACTTGCCCTGGCTGAATCACACTTGGAAGCCAGAGATACCTGCACAAGCTGGTGTTGGTAATATATATTCTTTTCTTTCTTTTATCCCCATTTTTATTTTTATGTACCGTGTTATGCTATTTTCACTTGTATCTGCTTGTTAACCGCTGCATGTATTCTATGTATGTGTTGAGTGTCTAGTATCGACCCATTTAGGGGTTAATAAATATATAAAATTTAGAAGGCCCGTCTCGTATTATCCTCTGTCGGACCTACATTCAAGAAAAGTGGGTGTGAGGTAATCGAAGTGATCTTAGGTAAGGCCAGGTGCGGTCCCTGGTAAACTCGGATCCTTCACACCCCTGCACACAGTATCTTGTCCCATAGTGGCCCCTGCACACAGTATTATGTCCCATAGTGTCCCCTGCACACAGTATCATTCCCCATAGTGGCCCCTGCACACACTATTATTCCCCATAGTGGCCCCTGCACTATGTATTATATGTCCCATTGTGGACCACCCATGAACAATTATTATACTCTGGGGTCTTTTCATATTGTTTTTTATGTTCCCTCACCAACTCTGGGCCTCAGATTATTATACTCTGGGGTCTTTTCAAAGACCCTGGAGTATAATGATAGCAGTGATTGTGGGGTTCGGCCCGCGGCCTCACATACCGTATATACCGTATGTTCTGTTCGGGAATGCTGCGAAACGAAACGTCTCCTACGTCTTACTTTCGGGGGATGCCTTATATTGGGCAATTCTACGAAACTTCTCCTATGTCTTACTTTCGGGGGGTGTCTTATTTTCGGGGGAAACAGGGTATGTACTCCTAGGTAATTTATGAGAACATTTCCTTACATTGCATGTCTAAGCCAGTGCTCTGCTTTACATTGATAAGGGGCAAGAATCCTAAAACAGTTGTCTGCAGATGGGTGTATTTTCCTTTTGGAGGAGATTTTCTGGTTTAGTTATATCCCAACTCATGTCATAAGGCTTCTTGAAAGATGGGCACAGAATTATAGGGAGCTAACTCCAATGGCAGGCACTAAAGGCACAGTTGACATATTCTTAAAAAGGATCTGTCATCAAGTACAAAATGCTAAATGCAAATAACAAAAGGTTACTGCCCACTGGGTACGAGCTAATTTACATACAACCTTTCAGAGACCATATGTTTTGAACAGGTGGATGGATTTTATGAATAAAAACTCCAAACTGGTCAGTGGTGCAGCGGCAATCAAGTGAGGTACGGCACTTAGCTCTCTGTCTTTTGTGACAAGTAACTGAAAGCTTTGTATTTTCATGTAAACAATTTTACCGGTTTTTAAATTGAACTGAATTAAAAATTGTAATCCTACAACCCAAAAGCTTTGCTTTGTACTGTAACCTAATGGAATCCAGATAGAGAATTAATCTTCTTAACTCACCCAGACAAGGTACATACAAATCAGAAAATCTGAATTTCTATGGCTCTTTTGAACACAGCTAGTATTACATTAACATTAAAATGTTACCCTGTGAAAAGTATAATCCATGAACAGTTAGACACATATAAATGAGATTGCATTATTAGGCAGGCTGAGCTTTGATCATTTCCCTGCAGGGCCCATAAGTGAGTCCACCATAGTTCCTACTTTAGTGTCACCTTCTATGTAGAGGCTTATTATATGGCACTAATATGTATCCCATTGATAGTTAAATCTAAATAAGGCTAAGGGAAAGAGATTTTATTAATCTTATCTACACATTGCAGAAAAAAATAGCTGTTCTAAAGCTGCATGTTAAGGCAGAGGAAAACGAAGCAAGAACAAATAAAAAACGTTGTAGAAAAAAACGCATAGCATTTTAGCTTTTTTTTTTTATCTGCAAAGTTTTCTTGCTGCATTTTGCTACATAGGGTCTTAGCCTAACGAAGATTCCATATACTTATGAGCTTAGAAGGAATCTGAGAGTTCTTGTCCTGCTCTATTTCTATGTAATAAACATCAATGCAGTCATCTCAGATATTCATATGTGGATGTATTGTTCAACAAAAATTCTTACCAGCTGTATAAAACCAACAGTGCATACTCCACTAATTGTGCCTCTTGCTACCCCTATACAAATCCATAGGTATGAATGAGGCTATCTTGAAAGTTTTTTGTACAAAATAAAAGGAAATTACCCAAAATATCAACCTAGGTGTACACCAACATATAAACAATATGTAGGAAGGAGAGGGAATTAAAGGAAAATAAAACTTAACTTTTATTAATTTGCTATTAAAAATTACATACTATATAAAAATAAAAAGGCAGGGACAGTATATCAAAGGAGAGGTGAAAAAAATCCCCTTGTAAGTAAATTAACACCTTCACCGTAAGGGAAAAGAAGGGACGGAGTAATGTATATAAGTATTATTCCACTAGTTCATATTGATGGTGATAAAGGCAATACACATTATGGCCCATCCATTCTTTATGTTGGGTATAAATGTGTGTACTATACTCAACATTGCGGAAAGGTCGTCACTTAATAGTATTAATCAGGGGTGTAACTAGCAAAGACTGGATCCCCCAGCAAACTTTTCACTTTTCACAGTATAATGTCCCAGAGTGGCCCCTGCACACAGTATAATGTCCCATAGAGGCCCCTGTACACAGTATAATGTCCCATAGTGGCCCTCCACACAGTATTATGTCCCAAAGTGGCCCCTACACACAGTATTATGTCCCACAGTGGCCCCTGCACACAGTATTATGTCCCACAATGGCCCCTCCACACAGTATTATGTCCCACAGTGGCCCCTCCACACAGTGGCACATAGTAGACCACTCATAAACTATTATACTCTGGGGTCTATAATGATCGGAGACCCAGGGGTGGTGACAAACATTAAAACCACTGTTACTTACCTCTCCTGGGATCCAGCACACTCCCTGCTGATTTCAGCCCTCTTCAGTATCTGCACAGACGTCAGGTGGGCCAGGCTAGCGTCGCGACGCATAATGATGCCGGCATGGGCCACGTGACTTCTGGGCGTCACTAAAGAGGCCCGAAGATTGCAGGGAGTCATGCCGTAGTGCAGGAGAGGTGAGCAACATTGGTTTTTATGCTCGCTCATCTCCCCTGGGTCTCCGATCATTATACTCAGGGGTCTGAAAAGACCCAGAGTATAATAATAGCAGTATTTGTTGGGGTTCGAGGGCCTGCGGCTTCACTTACCGATCCCCGATCCTGCTCACAGCCGCATCCACTTCCCCTTCTGCCCTCCAGGAGGCCCCAGTGACATGATATAGGACAGAGAAGGGAAAGCGGAGGTCGGCCGTGAGCAGGAGCGGGGATCGGTAAGTAAATAGAGCCCGTTACCTGCTGGGGTTGCTTCAGCAGGTAACGACCTAAAAAAAAAAAAAAAAAAAGGATCAGGGGCCCAGCAGGCCCCCTATTGTCCCGGGCCCTGTGGCAGCCACTACGGCGTCTACCCCATTACTTACGCCACTGGTAGTAATAAATATATTATATGCCAACCAGTCTTCTAATGGACACATTATACAGTATGGGGGAAACGCGTTGAGACAGCTAATTGGGACTGCTTCTTGAAACAGAGGGTGGCGTGGACCAGCTGTGTTTCACAACATGCGCCTGGGTCTATAGCACTCCTCTTATACTTTTGCTAATATCTAGCAAGTTTATTTAGTTAGTACAGCTCAAATGTTAGTACTAGGGAGGATGGGAGTAGTAGTTCATTCTCCTGGCTTTAAACATAAAATCTTGTTAACTCTTTGACAACAGGGGCTTTGCATATATACAGGAAATAGTCAAACACAAAAAAGGGCTAATAACCAAATGATATGGAAACCTCTGTTTATCATGTGAAACTATAGAACAACAAAATATCATGACCACAAATAAATAAAACTATTTCATTTTATTTTATTTACATAAATAACTAATAAACAAACATGTATGGAGAAAAAAATAATGGAGGTACACCATAATAAAGACAGGGAGGGATAATAGGGGCCACAGTAACAATATAATTGCTAACGTAGGGAATATACTGCTAGTGCTACTGCATACAGTGGGGAAAAAATATGTCTTCCACTTACTAATTATTGCTCTCACAGTTGATTTCTTCACACCAAGCTGCTTGCCTATTGCAGATTCAGTCTTCCCAGCCTGGTGCAGGTCTACAATTTTGTTTCTGGTGTCCTTCCACAGCTCTTTGGTCTTCACCATAGTGGAGTTGTTTGGAGTGTGACTGTTTGAGGTTGTGGACAGGTGTCTTTTATACTGATAACAATGTCAAACAGGGGCCATTACTTCAGGTAATGAGTGGAGGACAGAGGAGCCTCTTAAAGAAGAAGTTACAGGTCTGTGAGAGCCAGAAATCTTGCTTGTTTGTAGGTGACCAAATACTTATTTTCCACCATAATTTATAAATAAATTCTTAAAAAATCAGACAATGTGATTTTCTAGATATGTTTTCTCATTTTGTCTCTCATAGTTGAGGACTACCTATGATGTCAATTACAGGCCTCTCTCATCTTTTTAAGTGGGAGAACTTGATGAAGCCGTTTGGCAAAACGATCGTTGGGGTGGAGTGTGTGACAACGTGAGGATAATATGGTGACTTATTACATTGATTTTTCTAGCGTTTGCTAGGTATTTAGGGTTCCATTACTGTTTTGTGGCATGCATATATATACATTGTTATTTATAGCTTAGGTTGTTTTCAACCACTATTATGGATTTATTTATGTATTAGCACTAGCAGTATATTCCCTACGTTAACAATTATATTGTTACTGTGGCCCCTATTATCCCTCCCTGTCTTTATTATGGTGTACATCCATAATTTTTTTCCCCATACATGTTTGTTTATTAGTTATTTATGTTAATAAAAATAAAATGAAATTGTTTTATTTATTTGTGGTTATATTTTGGGGTTATATTATTTTGTTGTTCAACAGGGGCTTTGCATGTAACACTCCACCTGAATCAATGGGTGGTTACATGTTTGCAAGCCTTAACGATATAATGCGGGTTATATTCATGTTCAGGCTTTAATTCTTTTTAAATAGAAATAAAGAGGTGTCTAGAACTCGTTGGTGGCTGATGAATGTATCCAGCTCCACTAAACCAATATATAAGCAGCTTGAGCATTTCTCCAGAGACAGATAGTTGCTCTATTATTACAGGTGTTTTACAAAGTATCTAAGCACCTTTGCTTTGACACTTTGAGCAGCTTCTAAAATAAAATGAATTTGCCCTGGAGGCCCTTTCTGGCTGCTTTTAGTCACCTCAATTCCTATTCTCTTTCTATAACCCTATATCAGAGGTTTTAGAATCAGTGTGTGTCTATTCTAATTTTGGGACTCCGTTTTAATGCATATCAATAAAATTTTGCTTTTATTTTTATTTTGCCATATTTTTTCAGTGATATTTTTTGATAGTGTTTAGTGGCGTAAATACCGGGGTAGCAGTGGTAGCGGATCCCATGGGGCCCGGGACATTAGAGGACCCGGCGGTTCCTGGATGTTTTTTTTTTTTTTTTTTAACAGGCCATTACCTGCTGGAGTAACCCCACGTCACTAATGCTCCCCCCTCCACCCCATTATATTTACCTATCTTCCTTTCAGACTTCCTCTTGCGGGTCAGCTCCTCCCTCTTTTCTGACACTGCCGGCGCCCACAATAGTCCCGGAGATGCGCTACAGCCAACAATCCACCTCCACTGCACAAGTGTGGGAGCAGTAACCTCGCACGTCTGCACAGTAGAAGTGGATTGCAGGCTGCAGCAACTTTTTTTTACTTATCTGTTGACACAGGGCTCTTTTTTGCAGGGCAAGTTGAAATTTTTATTGGTACCATTTTCAGTTATGATCACTTTTTAGTGCTTTTTTGGGCGGAATCAAGGTGACCAAAAATCACAGTCATTTGTGCAGTGCATTTTTTTTTATTTTTTATGGAATTAACTATGTAGGATGAATAACATTGTGTTTGGGTAGTTCGGTGATAACTAATATGATATTTATCTTTGAAATGAGAAAGGGTTTTTAAACATATGTTTTTTATTTTTATACATTTTTGGAAACTTTTAGCACTTACAAAAAAAATAATTTCTGTTCTAGAAGGGGACTTGAACCTGGCATTGCTTGATCTCCTGTGCAATATATTGCAATACTTTTGTATTGCAGTATATTGTTTACTACTGCCTATATATATTTGGCTAATGACTATTACAAATTTATACATCGCAGCTAGGAGGTCTTTGATTGGCCTCTTGACTACCATGATCATCCATCAGCACCCTGCAATCGCACCCACTTTCCAAATGCCATAACTTTTTAATTTCTAAGTTCACAGTGCTACATGAGGGCTTGATTTTTGCAGGACAAATTGTACTTTGTGATGTTGCCATTTAATATTCTGTTTGGGAAGCTGGAAAAAAATTCAGAATAGGGTGGAATTAGCATTTGCGCAACTTTCTTACAGGCTTTGTTTTTACAGTATTCACTGTGCATCCAAAATGACATGTCACCTGTATTGTGTGGATTGGTACAATTAATTTATATAGTGTTTTTTTTTTTGTTTTTTTATGTTTTAACCCTTTAAAAAAAATCCAAAGCTTTGCAAGCATCGCCATTTTCTAACACCCGTACCTTTTTTATATCTCTGTGTACTGGGAAGTGTACATTTTATTTATACCATTGTGGGGAATGTCTATTGTTTTTGATTGCTTTATATCCAAATTTTAATGGGAGGTGAAACAGCAAAAAAATGGAAATTCGGCTCTTTTGATTTTTTTCCCGCCTCAGCATTCACCGTATTGGAAAAATATTTTTATAACTTTGTAGACTGGGCATTTTTGGACACAGGGATACGTATTGTGTGTTTTACTTTATACGTTAGTTACTTTTATAGGTGTTCTAGGGCGTCCTGAACCCCAGGGGGTCTGATCACTAATACAATGCACGGCAATGCTAATGCATTACAATGCATTGTAGAATTGCAAGGGTTCTATTACAGTCTGCCTATAATGGGCACTGATCGTGGGCATTGCTGCAGAGTCTCCACTGTATAATACAGCAGAGACCCGGAGGCTATGTTGGACGCTCAGCTCCTGAGTGGCCACCATATTTAAATACCTGACATCTGCCCTAATAGTGTGGCAGATGTTAGAAAAAGGTTAAAGCAAACCTGTCTAATCTGCAGCATGTTGTATATCAGGAGGAGTTTAGGGGCTTAATATAAAACATTATAGGAAGATTCAGTATATTCAGTTTATTCTTTTTTTTTCTCTGCTTAGATGCAGTCATGGAAGTACTAGCTCCCTTCTTCAGACATGGTGTAATACTAGAAACTGAAAATTCACACTATTTATACATACACAAGACATGGATCTTCAAAGGGATCTTGGAATAACAAAATGCAATATACGTAGAGAAGTTATTTACAACAGGTCAGGAAATAAACAGTCTAAAATTTGTGGTGCGTGACAGAGGGATCTGTTATCTATCTGTAATCAGGTGGTGATTTGTGACCCTCACAGGTCATACATAGTGTGACATGAAGCTGGCATGAATATTAAGTCCAAATCACAGGTCATACATAGTGTGACATGAAGCTGGTATGAATATTAAGTCCATATTGCAGGGTTTGAAATTTTTACATTAACTTGTACTCCCATTCTTTCCTCTCATTCTGCGTATTAAAATGTCCCATTAAAACCACAACCTGCAAATCTTCAATAGAGTGGTCTTCTCTGGAGAAATGTGCGGCCGCTGGGAGATCTGTTCTGCTGTTATTAATGGTGGATCTGTGTGAGTTCATTCGCTGACTAAGTCTCTGGCCTGTTTCCCCTACATAGAGGCCTGTGGTGGGACATTGCACACACATTATGAGATTCACCACATTGGAAGACCTGCAGGAAAATGTCCCCCTAATTCTGTGCACCTGTTGTGACTGTGGGATAGGTACACTGTCAGCGTTGTGGATGTGCTTGCAGGTCATGCACCTGTTTTGCAGGCAAGGTGAGGTGCCATTTTCAGTTGGGGCCTTCAGGGCACTTCGGACAATGATACGCCTCAGGTTTGGTGGTTGTCAAAAGGAAAGGAGAGGGGGGACTGGAAATATGTCCCTGAGTCTGTTGTCCCTATGTAGCACAGGTTGCAGCTCCTTGGCAATCCTTCGTAGGATCTCCAGCTGTGGGTTGTAGGTGACAACTAAGGGCACTCGGGCTTCTTTCTGGGTCTCTTTATATGTGAGCAGACTGTCTCTGTTAATGGCTGCCGCTTTGTTTAATTAGTTATCCGTCACTTTTGGTTTGTATCCCAATCGGAGAAATTTCGTCCTCAGATCCAGGAGGTGCTTGTCCAGGTCTGCTTTGTTGGAGCAAATACGGTTGTATCGTATAGCCTGGCTTGTGTGCTTGGGGTGGAAGCTGTTGTTTCTCAGGTAGGCCGTTCTGTCTGTGGGTTTGTGGTATATCGATGTGAGTAGCCGGTGGTCTTTGATGTATATTGTGGGGTCCAGAAAGTGGATTTCACTCTCTGAATAGCTACAGTGCCTTGCGAAAGTATTCGGCCCTCTTGAACTTTTCAACCTTTTGCCACATTTCAGGCTTCAAACATAAGGATATAAAATTTTAATTTTTTGGTGAAGAATCAGCAACAAGTGGGACACAATCGTGAAGTGGAACGAAATTTATTGGATATTTTAAACTTTTGTAAAAAATAAAAAACTGAAAAGTGGGGCGTGCCAAATTATTCGGCCCCCTTAAGTTAATACTTTGTAGCGCCACCTTTTGCTGCGATTACAGCTGCAAGTCGCTTGGGGTATGTCTCTATCAGTTTTGCACATCGAGAGACTGAAATTCTTGCCCATTCTTCCTTGGAAAACAGCTCGAGCTCAGTGAGGTTGGATGGAGAGCGTTTGTGAACAGCAGTTTTCAGCTTTTTCCACAGATTCTCGATTGGATTCAGGTCTGGACTTTGACTTGGCCATTCTAACACCTGGATACGTTTATTTGTGAACCATTCCATTGTAGATTTTGCTTTATGTTTGGGATCATTGTCTTGTTGGAAGATAAATCTCCGTCCCAGTCTCAGATCTTTTGCAGACTCCAACAGGTTTTCTTCCAGAATGGTCCTGTATTTGGCTCCATCCATCTTGCCATCAATTTTAACCATCTTCCCTGTCCCTGCTGAAGAAAAGCAAGCCCAAACCATGATGCTGCCACCACCATGTTTGACAGTGGGGATGGTGTGTTCCAGGTGATGAGCTGTGTTGCTTTTACGCATGGTTTCAACTGACCAGAGCACCTTCTTCCACATGTTTGGTGTGTCTCCCAAACGAGACTTTTTATGGATATCTTTAAGAAATGGTTTTCTTCTTGCCACTCTTCCATAAAGGCCAGATTTGTGCAGTGTACGACTGATTGTCGTCCTATGGACAGACTCTCCCACCTCAGCTGTAGATCTCTGCAGTTCATCCAGAGTGATCATGGGCCTCTTGGCTGCATCTCTGATCAGTCTTTTTCTTGTTTGAGATGAAAGTTTAGCGGGACGGCCGGGTCTTGGTAGATTTGCAGTGGTCTGATACTCCTTCCATTTCAATATGATCGCTTGCACAGTGCTCCTTGGGATGTTTAAAGTTTGGGAAATCTTTTTGTATCCAAATCCGGCTTTAAACTTCTCCACAACAGTATCACGGACCTGCCTGTTGTGTTCCTTGGTCTTCATGATGCTCTCTGCGCTTTAAACAGAACCCTGAGACTATCATAGAGCAGGTGCATTTATATGGAGACTTGATTACACACAGATGGATTATATTTATCATCGTCAGTCATTTAGAACAACATTGGATCATTCAGAGATCCTCACTGAACTTCTGGAGTGAGTTTGCTGCACTAAAAGTAAAGGGGCCGAATAATATTGCACGCCACACTTTTCAGTTTTTTATTTTTTACAAAAGTTTAAAATAACCAATAAGTTTTGTTCCACTTCACAATTGTGTCCCACTTGTTGTTGATTCTTCACCAAAAAATTAAAATTTTATATCCTTATGTTTGAAGCCTGAAATGTGGCAAAAGGTTGAAAAGTTCAAGGGGGCCAAATACTTTCGCAAGGCACTGTAAATTTAAGGTTGATGGTAGGGTTAAAGTCATTGAAGGCATTATAGAATTGAAGTAAGGCTTCCTCACCTGCAGTCCAGATGACAAAGATATCATCGCTATAACGAAGGTAAATCATAGGTTTGGTGGTGCATGTTGATAAATATGCTCCTTCCAGTTCTGCCATAAAGATACTGGGGTGCACCTGTGATTTGGACTTAATATTCATGCCAGCTTCGTGTCACACTATGAATGACCAGTGAGGGTCACAAATCACCACCTGATTACAGATAGATAACAGATCCCTCTGTCACGCACCACAAATTTTAGACTGTTTATTTCCTGACCTGTTGTAAATAACTTATCTACGTATATTGCATTTTGTTATTTCAAGATCCCTTTGAAGATCCATGTCTTGTGTATGTATAAATAGTGTGAATTTTCAGTTTCTAGTATTACACCATGTCTGAAGAAGGGAGCTAGTACTTCCGAAAGCTTACTTATCAAATATACTCAGTTAGCCTCTAAAAGGTATCACCTGATTTCTTCACTCTTCCACTACTTTCTATGGCTAACACGGTACAACATTATACTACTAGAAGCAGTCATCTCATCATGGGGGCATCTATTGGTACCAGGTAGCACACAAATGAGACTTCACAGTTCCCAAACAAACCAAACACCCAATAGAAGTCCAAGATAGAAGAAATAGGACAGCACTCCAAAGAGTTATCTGTTTGTAGCTTGTTTTTATTTCACACAGGTGTTTAACAAGTTATATCCAATACATTACACTGTAATAATAATGCCAATAGTGCAACGTTTCAGGTTAAAAATCCTTCATCAGGCATGGATTAATGGATTGAAAAAAAAGATGTGGTCAGATGTGACAACTGAAGACAGGGGGACCAATGAAAATCTAGAGTGTAGGAGGACCTGTCTCCCTTCTATCCTGAACTAATCATGGGGGCGTTCCTACATAGTGATTGACAGGCCTCTATGTATAACATGTGCGCACAGAGATAGTTGCCTGTCACGGCTAAGACCGCCCCCATGACTAGATGACTGTTTCTTAGCATAGAAAGAGCAAAGATATAAATTATGACAATGACAATTTATACTGAATCTTCTCCAACAAAACTACACACGTGGACAAAATTGTTGGTACCCCTCGTTTAATGAAAGAAAAACCCACAATGGTCACAGAAATAACTTGAATCTGACAAAAGTAATAATATATAAAAATTCTATGAAAATGAACAAATGAAAGTCAGACATTGCTTTTCAACCATGCTTCAACAGAATTTTTTTAAAAAAAAGAAAACTCATGTGGGGAACCGCTCAGGTAGATGCTTATTAGCAGTTCAGGAAACAGGGACACAGAGACTGGATCACACTCAAGTTCAGAATTTATTCACTTGCAAGTGAAATAACAGGTTTTGCCTTTACAAAGGCACAAACATAAAAAACAAAACCTTCTCGGCTGAGAAATAACTAATACAAGAAAACAATCCCTCTCTATACAAGAGTCTGGCTGCCAGACTCTCGCTCTGGTTACATTAGACGGGTGGCACAGATTTACCTTCATGCAGGTTCAGCTACACCGCTCACACTGTTCCTCAGTGTAGTGCCACACCTCCTAGTTCTGACACTCAGCCTATATCAGGCCTTAATTAGTCAGCTGACCTCCCTGCTGTGGGCTTCTACCAGACACCCTTTAACTGCCTGGCTGGAACATACCTGTTCTCCCAAACCACACCCTTCACTTTCTCACACTCATGAAACAGGCCTGGACAGAAATGATGGTACCCTTAACTTAATATTTTGTTGCACAACCTTTTGAGGCAATCACTGCAATCAAATGATTCCTGTAACTGTCAATTAGACTTCTGCATCTCTCAACAGGTATTTTGGCCCACTCCTCATGAGCAAACTGCACCAGTCGTCTCGGGTTTGAAGGGTGCCTTTTCCAGATGGCATGTTTCAGCTCCTTCCAATGATGCTCAATAGGATTTAGGTCAGGGCTCATAGATGGCCACTTCAGAATAGTCCAATGTTTTCCTCTTAGCCATTCTTGGGTGTTTTTAGCTGTGTGTTTTGGGTCATTATCCTGTTGCAAGACCCATGACCTGCGACTGAGACCAAGCTTTCTGACACTGGGCAGCACATTTCTCTCTAGAATCCCTTGATAGTCTTGAGATTTCATTGTACCCTGCACAGGTTCAAGACACCCTGTGCCAGATGCAGCAAAGCAGCCCCAGAACATTTTCATAGAATTTATATATATTATTACTTTTGTCAGATTCAAGTTATTTCTGTGACCATTGAGGGTTTTTCTTTCATTAAACGAGGGATACCTACAATTTTGTCCACATGTGTATATGTCATCGTGCTGAGCTCCATCCTTATCTATGCCCTGCTTTGGACTGGGTTTTCATGATTATTGATTTGTTTTAAAGGGGTTGTTCAGTTCACGTTCATGCTCTGGATATGTTATCAATAACAGATCAGTGTAGGTCAGAAATCTGGGAGCCTCAATGATCAGCTGTTTGAAGGGTCTGCAGCGCTTGTGTGAACACTGTAACCTCTTCACTGTTTATATTACATGCCATCTGTTTCATGGCGACTGTGCAATGTAATTATACCCTTGTCCCATTCACCTCTATGGAACGAGGCTGTAATTACACAACATGACCATTATGAAGAAGATGGTGCACAATGTAAACAGTGAAGAGGTCACCTCACTCTCACAAGCTTTGCAGCACCTTCAAACAGTTGATCAAAAGGGGGTTTGTCAGTCCCCACTGTTGTGTTGTTGATGACATAACCTGAGCATAGGTCATCAATAAACATGAAATGGACAACCCCTTTAAGGTATACTCGCTACCTCTCTAGTCTCTCCTGCTGTTAGTGGGAGCTATTTGAATAACAGAGGAGCAGATTACAAACTCTCTATGGCTGCTTTCCTGGTGCCACTTATGGTACCTCTGTTCTGTGAATGGAGGGAGCAGAGGATCTTTCCCCAGGACCATAAAAACATTTCACTGCTCTCATAGTATACAGGCAGTTGCGAGAGACAAAAAGGGGTGCATTTGAGCTCCCTGCTGATGCTCTCCCCCATTACCAGAATCTTTTCTACTCGTAAGGACAGAAAATGTGTAAGGTGGTGATTTCTGAAAATATCAATGTATGTGGCTGTAAACGTTAAACTTTATTTGATAGAATTTGTTTGATGGCAAGCAAGGGAAAGGTTAAACTGCATAGTCCCGTGATTCTCACAGCAATTTTGGTGCAGTGCAGATGCTGTTCTCACCTTAAAACTTCAAATGAAAGGACAGTCACAAGAGCAGTCACAAGTTACACAGCATTTCATTTATATTTCATTAGGACAAACATATAAGAAATAGAGGATGTAGCAAATAGAGTCACACTGTGCCTAATACTGTCAATGTCACGTAGCTGAGCCAAACAAGTATAATACTTACCTGATTGTAGGGTTGCTATCTTTTCCATCCAAGCATATAAGCCAGGTTTAAACCATTTTCACATGTGCTGGTTTTGTGTTGTTTTGCAGCAAAAAAAAAAGTACAAAGTTAACACAGATAAAAATGCAGTTTTTGGGTATGTACTTTAACACTTTCCTCTCAGGTATGGGAGTGTAAAGGGGCAGAGTGGAAGGGGGTGTTTGGATGAGTCAAGAGCGAGGTTTACCACAGTGGTTTATGTTTAGGCTGCATATCAGCCTGAGGCTATGTTTGGGTCTATTTTGGTTTGTCACAGGACTAGAACAACGGACACAGTGACTGCTAAAATAGCGGACACATACAGAGCCCGTTGGGTGTCTAATTTTTTGGCTGAAAATGTTGGACGAAAAAGTAGTGCGTGCAGGACTTTTTCCCCAGCGATTTAGACAGACACAGACATCTGTCTCTGTTGCAGATGTGAACATAGCCTGACAGGATTTCTGAAGCAGTGGCCATGGCTGCACTAATACTGGAAGATGATGGAGCAGCTGAGAACAGAGGCCCTGCTACTTCACATCTTCTGGTATTAGTGTAGCCATGATCACTGCCTCAGAAATCCTGTCAGGATTACACGCAGCCTGAACAGAAGTCATGTTGTTAAGCCCCAGCCCAATTCTGCCCCCAACCAGCAGCAGCAGGGAAACAATCTAGAGTGGATTTTATATAGGGAATAGCAGGGGCCGACATTTTCTCAGTCATACCCTAGAGGCAAAATGACTTGCATCTTACTAAGATGCAGATAGGGATCAGAGCAGGTACTTTTTTTAGCCAAATCCCAGGGAACATCTGTAAGTAGACACTGTTGCTGTATGTCAGCCAGAATCTGACAATGATGCTCCTTTCTCTTGAATCTCAGAGATTTACAGGCAGTTTTTGTATGTGCTGCTGCCTTGCCTGCTTCAGCTTCCTGCCAGCACCAGTTTCACACTTGGAAAAGTCTTGATACTTGATGTTCCTATTTTTGTATAAGCCTGGCAAAGAAGGGGTAGCCAGTCCAGTCTTAATAAAAGGCCCAACTGCTGCAGAAAAAGAGTTGGACATCCCAGCACAAGAATGGAAATCTCCACCAGTTAGGAATTGTCGTAGATTTCCATTATAACTGCATGTGTTATAAGAAATCTGTCCGGCCTTGATCACCCTAATCTGTCCACATTCGCACAATGTGGTGGGAGAGGCATGTATAGGGGCTTGTGGCGCATGTTTTTGTCCTCTCCACAATGTAGTCAAAATGTGCATTGGAATATGGATCTTTGTATTCATGATTGGTAAAGGTCCCAACATAGGGCTCTCAGCGATCTATCAACTTTCTTCTCTTTTAGCTGCTTGACATGTCTGTTTGCTATGGTCAATTGAAAATAAGAAGAAATGGTAACAATTATGTGAATAGATTATACATGTTCTTTGCAAAAAAAACTATGTGGTTCACAACTAGGTTTGACTTACCAGTCTATACATTATATTGCTCTGTTTATGATTTTCACTGTCATTCATGACTATATGGCAAGCCAATGTTTTTTGACTTGGACCTGGCACACTTTACATATACAGTGTTTATTCTACATCTTTCCTATTATATGTATTGAATAGCTTCTTAATATCAACTATTGTATTACATAGTGTCCATTTAAAGCAGTGGTTTTGCTTTTGTAAGTTCTCTCCCTCTGATAAATATGGTGTACAGTACTGTATGAAAATGTGCTTTCTAAATCCGATGACCCCTTTAGACTTAGGTCACACGTTGCAGAAAAGCTGCCTTTATTGCTGCTGATTTTGCAGTACTTTTTTGAGCCAAAGCCAGGAGTGGATTTAGCAGAAGGGTTAAGTAAAGATGTTTTGTTTATATTTCCCATTCCTTTTGAAGCCACTCTTAGCTTTGGTTGGTTACGTGCCAAATATTTCAATTTAAGCAATTCAGTTTTCAGACAAGAAATTTTATACAAACAAGTAGAGGGAACTCCAGGGCACATCAAACTCAAATAACTCATCTCATTTTTGAACAAAATTAACTATTCACAGAACCACATTGTGTTATTTCCAAGCTGTACATTGACAAATGAACCTCTGGCTAGATCAGAGGGAAAACGTGACTGTAATGGAGCCAGGAAGCATGGTACAGCAAACTGAATAGGTAATTGAATCTCTCATTCAGGTGCAGGTGTTTAGAAAGTAGTGGTTCACCGTAAAATTAGTACATTCTCAGTTCTCATATTCTCAGGAAAATTAATACATTCTCATGTAAAACTGGTTATGATGCTAATTTATTTGGAAATCAGAATTATGAATGGCTTAGTATGTTTTATTTTATTTATTTTTTAGCTTACAAAAGGTAGCTTTAAGGCTCTGTTCACATTTTGTTTTTCATGTTCAGGAACACAGAAGTAGCCATAATATGGCAGGGTTTCTCACAAGTCCTTAGTCCATAGAAAGTTCCACCATTCATGGTTATATTCAATGGCTGCTTATGAAGACAAAAGCTGGAACCACTAAGATGATTAAAAAAATGTTTAAATCGTTACTAAACTTTCGGACAACTTTTGATTTTCTGGCAGTATTTGTATCATTTTGGTTCCTCGCTAGAAGTACTCTCTGCTTGTCACTTTGTAGTGAATTACTTTTTAACTGTTACCAAGAAAGCATGCATTAAGAGCACCTTAGCAGATTCTGTATAAATACATCCTTTCATATTACTCCACTGATGCTATAGAGTAAAATAGCTGCACTAGCTCATGTGAGTATATCATAATAAAAAAAAGCGACTTGCTGATTTATTACACATTTTATCAGCAGTGATAACATATAAAACATAGGTAGTATAGCTATAATGTAGTTGTATCTAAGGACTACAATTTACTAGACTAATAGAAGATTGCAGATTAAAGCCCTGCAAAGAATATATTCTGGATAGGTACCGTCCTTTTGGGACCTGGCAAGACTGGCATAATTGTAACTCAAGCAAAACACATTTTGCAGAGTCATAAAAAAACATTGGCTGCTAAAATGCAGAGCTGCTCAAAAGGTGTTTGTTTACCACTGTCTAGATTATTAATTGAAGCAACGTAAAACACGGCAATGGGGAATAATATTATGGATTACATTGCATTATTTTTTAATAAAGGTATCAATTTAAAGCATGTTCTGCCAGCAACAATAAACTCTCATTATACCGCCTGATTCTGCAGTTACAAATCACGCAGAATACTGAAGCAGGAATGATTTACTGTATTATTCTGTTTGTACCCTTAGTTTTCCTATTACTGTTAATTCCTTTTTGATAGCTTTCGTATAACTAATATATTTATTCTATTTTACACAAAATTAGCTGTTCAAATGTTATTCCCATTTTTTAATTTGATGGCTTTCTTAAGAGAACATCAAGGGCAATTCATTGAATTGTTCAGAGTTTAAATGGTATAAAATGTAACTGGTCAGAAATATATCTGCTGGATGTGAATGGATCTACATGGTTTGTGGGTTGAAAAAAAATTAACTTTTATAGTTACAACCCCCAGTCGATCCAAAAGAAGATAGCAGAATGACTAGGTTCACCATGCTTATGAATTTTTAAAAGGCTCTAATATTTAAATGAAATTTGTTTAAAAATCTGTTTAAAAAAAGAAGTTTAAAACAGGAGTGAGAAGAAACGGGTTGCAGTAGTTACCCATAAATACTACTATCATAGGTGGACTGTCACAGTTCAGGGCTGTTATGAGGTGCTAAGTGTCTCTGACTCTCTGTACCTCACCCTGTCTTTCTGATATAATATGTACTATAGCTATGCTTTAGCTTCAAAAGTGTGTATGATAAACTTATCATTCCTATAAGAGGAAGGCACAATATTATGCAAACTGTCATCAGAGTCTGTCATCAGGAAAATTAGTATAAATTTAATGACAGTACATTGTAGGGCAGCTTTTACACTTACCAATGATGTATATTTTAGTCCGCATTGCAGCTCCATATTCATGAAAATCAGCTTTTTTTCTTATGAAAATTAGCTGAAAAGGGATTTAGGGGTATGTCTTCTCCTGCTTGGATTTCACTCTCTTCTCTAGAATACCTCCCCTAACTGCCACTCAGCTCCGCTCTCCACTGCTTGAGTAATGCCTTCCTCTTTCTCACACTTTGTCTACAGTTAGGGGCCATTATCTAGAGCAAAGAGCAAATCCCTTCAAGGAGAAGACACGCCCCTAAAGCCCTTTTCAGGTAATTTGCATACAAATAAAACATTGATTTTCATGAAAATGGAGCTGCAATGCAGAATAAAAATTACATTTTTGGAAAGTGTAGAAGCTACTTTACCAGATACTGTCAGTAGTTTTATACTGATTTTCCTATTGACAGACTCACTTTAAAACTTGTTTTTGAAACATTTTGGATGTCATAATTTCAAACATGTTATACAAAAACTTTGTAAGATATAAAATATTAAAAAAACACTGAAATATAATACTAGAAATTGTCCAGAAACATGTCTGAAAAACAGCAGCGACAATGATTACTCACAACAGTTATATAACTGTTCATTTGTCAGCTGTAAAGTGAACGTCTAAAGGGAAATAGAACCAATAACAAATTGACAGCGTAACAATCATCAGTTGATTCGTGTGCCCACTACAAACAAAACATCAAAAAATAACACACAAAATGCATAATAAAACACATTTGTCATAAAATATATAATAAAAAGAAGTACAATTGTAAAATGTCACATAACAAAAGGTGCTCAGGCTGTACTTTAACAAAACAATTGCATACTATACCAACCGATAATATCAAACAATATATGCAAAGTACATGCATATAACGTAAGTACAAGGCTGGAATAAATGTATATCATATACTGACAAATACAGACCACAATTGCTGTCTGTATGTGTCAGTATATGATATACATTTATTCCATACTTGTACTTACATTGCATGCATGTACTCTGCACAACTCTTATGTAGTTAATATTGTTTGATATTATGGGTTGGTAAAGTATGCCATTGTTTTGTTACAGTACAGCCTCATCTTTTGTTATGTAACCTTTCACCATTTTACTTCTTTTTATTCATATATTTTATGACTAATGTTTAAATAAAGATCTGTATTTTTTATTATGGATTTCGTGTGTCCTTTTTTGGTGTTTTGTCTAAAGGTAAATGCAACACAGCAGAAATTCCAGCAAAAGTGAACAACACAGTACCACACATAGAAGCATAGTTATTATTTTTACAAGTTTAGAATGTATATGTCTTCATTTATGTCAAGAGTGGGGAAAGGTCACACATAAAACAAGCAGCATGCTGTAAAACTGCCACATAACCACAATGAAAAAAATGCAATATATGAATAGAAATTTATGAACTCCCATTTACTGTACACCAAAACATTCTTAACTATTATCCCATTACACACATTACAACTGATAAATACACAATGACATTTTATTATTTCAAAATAACTAGAAATAGAAATGTACACAAAATAAACAGGTCAGTACTCCAAATGAAAAAATACTTAGCTTTGTTAGCCCAAAGTGCAGTGTTTCATTCCATATTGAAGCAGTGGAATGGTAATAAGTGCAAGTATAAATAGTGCATCATGGGTAAGTGCAATTAATACTCAATGACAAAATGTTACAATAACAAAAATAACATGCAATTCCATAGTGAATTCATGTGTGATCAAATAGTCCATCACCAATAAAAACAGTGCAACAAAATTAGAGCAATAGTGTTTTCATACATCAAATGCATAAATAAGTGTATAATGATTAATCAAGCAAATGAGTAAATATGTGTGTAAGTAAATAAAGACTCACATGGACCTCAAGGAATATAACTCTCATCTCATTCATGCATGTCTTGTGGTGAACCCAAACTGAAGTGAAGGCTAAACAACGAATCCCCCAAACAGAGACAATGCTGGTCAGACCTAAGAGGGATGTCCAAAGTGTAATGACATATATAATCTCGCATAGTATAATGGTCCCCCAGTGCCCACACACACAGTCTACTGACCCCCTTCTTTGTCCCCACACCCAATATAATGGCTTTTCAGTTCCTCCACAACCAGCAGAATGGCCCCCTTAGTGCCACCTTGCGCAGTGCAATGTCCCCCTCAGTGTACACACACATAGTAGAATTGCCTTCTCAGGGCCCCCAAACACAGTAATGGCCAAGAAACGAGCAGTGATATGCATTCATTACTCACTGCGCTATGCCATGCTTCTTCTCAGCGGCGGGTCTGCTGTGACATCAGAAGTCAGCACCCAGAGCAGAGAGGGAGTGGGGAGCAAAGTGGTAACTAATGAACTAGGTCACTGATCACTTCCTGGGATGCCAGTAATGCCAATGAGCACTTCCATAAGTAATGACGGAAGTGCTCTTTGCGTTTCTAAAATAAAAATGATGTCCACTTACCCTCCTGGGGTACGCATATTTCTGGTTGAGAACCACTGTCTTATATATATGAGATATTCACAAGATATTTATTTTAATAAACATTGTTGTATTTTTTTATGAAAACATAGCCTTGTATTTTATAAGTGCTTCAATGTCGGTGCGAATAGTTGTTTAATGATACATCAAGTATAAGCTATAACTTGCATTTGTAATGTCAGTTACTGTGTAAGGCACAAGTCAAGAAATGTTAATGGACATTACAGAAAATACCAGGCTCGTCATATTGCTTCTATTGTTTATTTATCTATTGTTTGCATGGCAGAAGTCTATACAAATGAACTCATTTTATTAGCAGATAATACACACTAACAAACTACTGCTACACAAATTATTGCTATATATGTCTCATCATAAAGGTTGAGGTCCCAGAGAAAATTTCTGAATTCTACAGATAACTAAAATTTACATAAATGGATAAAGATTTTTTAACCTATTTTTGTTTATGAGCATAAGTCATTCTGTGGGGAGACAGTGCTGGTAGGTTTGTTTTTTTAATTGACTTAGACTAGGTTCACACTTGTGCTGGGCTCTCCATCGTTCAGGTCCACCTGGGGACGCGAAAGACGGAAAGCTTGTCTGCTAAAACAGCAGTTACCGTCAGGTTTCTGCCGTATTTATACTGAAACTGGTGGAGAGAAAAGTGCTCTGTACAGGACTTTTCTCTCTGCAGATTTTCGGCAGAGTCTAGCCTCAGTGCTGGTGACTTAAAATACTATGACAAGCTATGCTGGGATCACACAGAAATACATCTTTGCAATGCAACATATGAGCATGTCAGTATTCAGTCTAGGGAAGACAATTTACTCAAATGAGAGGATACTTTCAATTATCCCAGAAAGCCTACAAACACAAATTTATCGTAAGGGAAAGTTGTTTTTTCTTTAGTCTGCACGGTTATTATTTGCACCTATTCTATCAATCATTGTTCATCTAACACTGTTCATCTAGGTCCACCACTGCTGTAAGAGATGTTACCACATTTTCTTTTCCACCCTCCTACTTGAGTGAGATTGCGACTTTTTGAAGTCTCAATTGATAAATATGGCATACATCAGCTCAACAGGCTGACCATGCTCACTTTCCCAACTACTTTTCAAAATGTGGCTTGCGTAAAAATGTAAAATGTTGCAACATTTTTGTAAAAAAAAGCCCAAAAGTCACAAAAAACCATTTTTCATCTAGTTTATTGGTAGAATTGTAAGATGGGGAAACAGCCCTCATGTTATGAATGTACCTGTTTCTAGAAATAAGTTTTTTTTTTTATAAACTGACATTTGTTTGCTTGACCACAAGAGGCCACTGTTACCTTAGAAATGGGAAAGACTGTAATTCTGTAATTCCCTGGAGTAGTGACGTGGAGACCCTGTTCTGCAGAGGTGGTACAAGAAGGAGCAGAGTGTATGTGGCAGCCATCTTAGGAGTGTGCTTTTGAGCTTTTAGAAGAAGAAGCACTGAAGTGAGAGGAAAAAGATTCCTAAGGGATCAGATATATAACAAGGTGGTGCTGAAGCAGAGACTGTTGCAGGGTTTGTTCAGAAAGCATCCTAAGTTGAAGATTGCTATCAAGGACCCAGCTGAGAAGTGGCCCTGTCAGTGAGATCGCATGTTTTGTGAATGAGCCCCGCTTCCAGCTGTTCAACATCAAGGCTAAAAAGGTACCCAACAAAGCTGGATCAGTAAGAGAAGTAATCGTGCACGCACCGCATTACAATGTTTTGCTTGGGACTAAGTAAGGGCCTGTAGTTAGACGAGTTAGGCATACTCATCTTCACAGGCCACACTTCTGGTGAATTATCTACCTATTCGGTAGTAAGGATTAAGACTCAGAGAGTTCTATAGACTTGTAACTCCCAGAGAGGAGCTTCTGAGGAAGTCTAGAAGCGACATTTTATACATTGTCACATTTCTTCGGCTTGCAAGCTGACCTACTATTATATTTACTTGGTTGTACTTTGTTTGGGGGGAATAGGGGTATTTTGATAAGTTTGTAAGCTCTTGTGTTATTCCGCCGGTGCCCCTATCACACTCACTGAATTGTTCCTGTGACTAGGGTGATAAAAAGGTAACAAGCGGCTGGTTAGTTGCATCCTGCAGATAGGTAAAAGCTTGGAGTATATTGGAGCTGCACATTAGAGGGCACCGTGGTGTACAACACCAGGGCCTCAGCTTACTGGCTGAGTGTATGTAAATAGTTGAGAGTGGTTTTTTTTGGTAAAGAGGTGTTTCTACACAAAGTAAAATCTTGTTTTTTCTAAATTGATTTGGAGTCGCTTCCTTTGTTCGTGACTTCGCTGTATCCTGGGGAGCCCACCCCGGTACACGGCTTACAGAATTATGATATGCAGGGCTTGATAAATAACCCCCAAAGTTTCAAAATAGTTTCTAGCTGGTACAGAATACATTCTCTCCTCCATCAATTTTGGACAGCTGCTGGAATTATAAATCAGCTAAAAGAATTATGAGCTAGCCAATTGGTGTAATTGCCAAGTGTTGGCAGCGGATTAATCTTTGACTATCCAGGCATTCAACAGTAAACAGATATTTATTGAGGAACAAGAATAATACACTGCATTCTGTAACTTATGATCTCAGCTACTTGTCTGTGAGCTCCATGTGCTCTGCTCTATGCTGTAGCTACATAAAAAACAAAACAGAGAGGAACTTCCTGGTTTTGTTACTCTAGCCCCCACCTTTTTAACAGAGCTTTATTAACAACTTAATACTATGCCTAGAGACAGAAGCTTATGCAGTTATAAACATATAAACAGTAGTTGTTGCAATACAGGCAATAATAAACATTATTCCAACACCCCCACTCAACAACTACTTATCTAGTTAGTCCCATTGAGGTTCTGAACTCTTCGAACTTGGTTCTTGGCAATGGCTTTGAAATAATATCAGCCACCATCTTGTCAGTTTTGCAATAAACAAATTCGATGATACCACGTTCTATCAAATCACCCAGGTGGTGATGTTTAATGTCGATGTGCTTGGTTCTTGCATTGATCTTTTCACTGCTTGCAAGTTTAATGCATCCTTGGTTATCTTCATACATCGTCGTTGGCTGAGTTGATGGCTTGCCAAGATCTTTTAACAACTGGTTTAGCCAAATGATCTCTTGACTTGCGTAGGCCGCAGACACATATTTTGCTTCTGTAGATGATAAGGCAACAGATACCTGTTTTCTGCTGGACCAAGAAATAGAACTTTCTCCAAGCTTGAACAAATACCCACTTGTTGACTTACGATCACTTGAATCATTAGCCCAGTCTGCATCCACATAGCCTGTGAGTTTTAGATCTCCTGTTGAAGACATTCTTAAACTTATGTCTTGAGTTTCTTTCAAATATCAGAGAATTCTCTTAACAGCATTCCAGTCTCTTTGGCGCGGTTTTTCCACATGTCTGCAGAGAATACCCACTGCTGCTGCGATATCTGGTCGAGTCATAGTTGTTATGTATAGAAGTGCCCCACTACCTGTCTGTATTTCTCATTGTTTAGTAACAGATAATCTTCTCCTTCCAATCATAGGTAGGATGACTCCATTGGGGTTGATATACCTTTTGCTTCTGACATTCCAAACTGGTTGAGGATTGAGTTGATTTTTGCACTTTGGTTTAGAAGAAAACTTCCATCTTCTTCTCTCTGGATCTGGATGCCTAAATAATATGTAACAATTCCAAGGTCTTTTGTTTCAAAATGCTGATTCAGAATTTCAGTCATTTTTGCAATTTCTGTTTCTTCTTCATGTACGACAATCACATCGTCTACATATAAGAGAATATACATCCACTTTCCATCTGTATACTTTGTGTATAGGCATGCGTCTGTTTGACCTCTCTTAAATCCTTCTTCCAATAAGACTTTGTTTATTTTGGTATTCCATGCTCTTGCCGATTGCTTAAGACCATAGAGAGATTTTTGTAGTTTACAAACGAGGTTTTCTTCACCTTTTTTGATATAACCCTCAGGTTGAGTCATGTACAAATCCTCCTCAATGTCACCATTTAGAAAGGCAGTTTTGATATCCAAATGTCTGACAGACATCCTTTGTATAGCAGATACAGCTAATAGAGTCCTAAACGTGGTCTGCTTAGCAACTGGAGAAAATGTAGCATCATAATCTTCACCATATTTCTGAGAATATCCTTTTGCAACTAATCTTGCTTTAAATCTGTGAACTTTGCCTTCAGAGTCATATTTGGTCTTAAACACCCACTTACACTTTATTGCTTTCTTGCCTTATGGTAGTTTGGTGAGTTTCCAGGTTTGAAGTTGATGAAGCGATTTCATTCCCTCATTAGCAGCATTAATCCACTTCGTTTTTTCATGGGCAGATAGTCGTTGCATCTCATCCCATGACTGTGGCTCTAGTTCGGGTAGTGTTTTAGCAATGTAGGATAGACGCTTAGCTGGTATACCCTTGTTTGATCTTGACGATCTTCTTATTTCAGGTTCACTTGATGTTTCCGTTGCTTCTTCAATGGTTGAAGAATCTAACCAAACTTCTACATCTTTCTCTTTGTCATTTTGTAATTGTGACTTAGGTTGTTGTTGCTTCATCTGGACTACTGGTATGATGTCATAAAACTTGAGCGAGACGAAGTTCTCATCAATCATTACATCTCTGCTTATTGTGACCTTGTTCATTTCTGGGTGCAGGATTCTATATCCTTTCTGGGTTTCACTGTAGCCCACCAGGATATCTTCTTTGGTATGGGATTCCCACTTGGTACGTTTTTCCTTAGGGACATGCACAAATACTTTACTTCCAAATACTCTTATGTGTTGTAGATTAGGCTTTTTGCTGTTCCATATCTCAAATGGAGTTTTCTCTGTAGCTTTACCTGGTAACCTGTTTTGAACATAGCATGCTGTCATGATTGCTTCACCCCAATATGTTGTAGGCAAATCTGCGTCAAATAGCATACTTCTTCCACTTTCACAGTGTCCGGTTTCTTCTTTCCGCTACACCATTTTGTTCAGGATTGTATGCTACAGTGGTCTGAAACACAATTCCATTTTTCTTTAAAATGCTTTGTGTCTCACTGCTTGTATATTCAGTTCCATTATCTGCATGCAGGATTTTTGGCACTCTCCCAAATTTGTTATATACTTCAGCTAGATATGTTTCAAGTTTCTCTGGGACTTCATCTTTGCTGTGAAGTAGATTGACAACCATATATCTTGAATGGTCATCGATAAATGTGAGAAAATGTCTCTTCTTTCCAGGAGTTAGAGTATTCATTGGACCACAAACATCAGTATGTATTAAATCCAGTGGCTGTTCTGATTTTGTAGTACTATTCTTAGGAAAAGATTTTCGGGACCTTTTTCCTTTAAGACAGCTTGTACACTTCATTGTCTGATTACACTGATCAATTGTTATGCCTTCAGCAAGTTGTTTTTGAACTAACTTTCTTATTGCTTCTGGGTCTCTATGTGCAAGACGCCTGTGCCATAGATGGATACAATTTGTGTGTTGTTCTTGTTTAGCAGTATATGTGTTTTCTTTGCAATTTAACTGATATAGCTCATCTTTGATCTTTCCTTCTGCTAGTATATGGGCCCTTTTTGAGATGATGCAGCTGTTATCTTTAAATGTAACTTCATTTCCTTGTCTTTGAGTTTCTTCACAGGTAACAGATTGCTTTAAAGGCTAGGTACATACAGCACATCTTTTACTGGGATCATTCTGCTTTGTGTTGGGGAGACTTGACAATCAAGTCAAGAAACGTGAGTGTTTTGTATGCAAGAAAACAGGGCACCTAAAAGCTGACTGTAGAGTCTGGAAAGCTAGGATGAATCATCTGAGAAAGAAAAATCATCAAAGGGTTAAAAGTGCCATCACTGAAGAAAAACACAATTCAAGTACTGAAACTGCTTTTACCATTAATGCAAGTACATCCAAGCATGCATGGTTTATAGACTCTGGAGCAACTAGTCATATGACCAATGACAGAAACTTCTTTTCTAACCTTAACCAAAGTAAGTCAGAGAAAGTGATTTTGGCTAATGGTCAGTATATGAATACAGAGGAAATAGGGGATGGTTACATTGATTGTCAAGAGAATGCCAAGAGTGTGCAAAGCAGTAATCAAAGCAAAAGGTGGCTACTTTGAAGAACCTAGAATATAAGATATATTTTCAGTTGTTTCACACTTTTTTGTTAAGTATATAATTCCACATGTGTTAATTCATAGTTTTGATGCCTTCAGTGTGAATCTACAATTTTTATAGTCATGAAAATACAGAAAACTCTTGGAATGAGAAGGTGTGTCCAAACTTTTGGTCTGTACTGTACATATAACTGAAAACTATCAGTGTAGGACCCACGGCTTACACTGACAGCAAAGTGTGACCTATGCCCCGACGTAGGGGCGATGATGTAATTCATCAGCGCCTGCAGTGATAGAAGAAGGAGGATGCCCGGCTACTCTTCGTGAGAGTAAGGTAAGTAGCATATTATACTGTGTGGGGGCCCACTGTGGAGCATATAATACTGTGTGGGGGCCCACTGTGGAGCGTATAATACTGTGTGGGGGCCCAATGTGGAACATATAATACTGTGTGGGGCCACTGTGGAGCATATAATACTGTGGGGGGGCCATTGTAAAGCATATAATACTGTTTGTCGGCCACTGTGGAGCATATTGTACTGTGTGGGGCCACTGTGGAGCACATTGTACCATCTGGAGGCCACTGAGAAGCACATTGTACCATCTGGGGGCCACTGTGGAGCACATTGTACCGTCTGGGCACCCTTCAATATTTATGTCACACAGTATCTGTTTTATAGCAGACATGTGATATTATTACAGGCTGCAATAACATTGCACAGTCACTATAGAACAGATCCTGTGCAATGTAAATAGTGAACATTAATTGTTCAAAAGTATACCAAATGCAAACTTTTATCTTTCAGTACAAAGTTGTTTTGTATCATTGAAAGCTCTGTAAAACCCCATTCACACGACCGTATTTTGTGAGCCTGTAACTGTCGGCAATTGTGAATCCGCACAGTATTAAGGTCAAATTGCCGTGTTGGCACTTTGCGATGAATTAGTGGGTTTTGGGTTGCAGTTTGGGCACTCAGTCTCTAAAAGGTTTGCCATCACTGTTATATGTAATATCTTTCAAATTTTTAAAGTTATAATCAATATAAAACCCCAAAATTAAGACCATAAAGGCTATTTTTAGATCAGTCACATTGAATATAGTTATGTAATATTTTGATTATAACCAATCTGCTGCCACAATTTGTTTAGACAAGACTGTCAAAGAAAGACAAATGATTGCTTTGACTGCTGTATTTTTAGAGCTATAATAGCGGATTCACAAAATGTGAATAAATAGTATTAAAACAGAACTTTATCTGAATATCAAGAGACTTACTTAGACTGGATTCATACACATGATGTTGCTCCTTTTTTAGGATTTTCATTGTAGTTTTAAGGCTGGGGCCTCACGTAGTGTAAACACTGCAATTTTGCAGCATGTCAATTATACCTACAGAAACATTGATGTTTTCCGTATAGGTATAATTGAAACAGAAAGTCTGCAGCACTTTTCTGCTTTTCTGTGAAAAGTGATGCGGGAAAAACCGCGATGCATTTCCGCCGTTGTTTTTCCCACAGCACTTTTTGGCTTTTGCTCGCTGCGTGGGACCTTAGCCTGTGTTTTTCTGTTTTTCTTGGCCAAAAACAGCGCAGTCAGATATATATATAGTTCAGTAAATATTACCTTACCTTAGTTATTGCCTTTTATCCAAAAATTCACAGGTTACACTGGGTCATGTGATCTCATTCTGACCTGCTGGGAAATAAAAAGTATTTAATCAGCCACAAATTGTGCAAGTTCTCCCACTTAAAAAGATGAGAGAGGCCTGTAATTGACATCATAGGTAGACCTCAACTATGAGAGACAAAATGAGAAAACATATTTAGAAAATCACATTGTCTGATTTTTTAAGAATTTATTTGCAAATTATGGTGGAAAATAAGTATTTGGTCACCTACAAACAAGCAAGATTTCTGGCTCTCACAGACCTGTAACTTCTTCTTTAAGAGGCTCCTCTGTCCTCCACTCATTACCTGTAGTAATGGCACCTGTTTGACATTGTTATCAGTACAAAATACACCTGTCCACAACCTCAAACAGTCACACTCCAAACTCCACTATGGTGAAAACCAAAGAGCTGTGGAAGGACACCGGAAACAAAATTGTAGACCTGCACCAGGCTGGGAAGACTGAATCTGCAATAGGCAAGCAGCTTGGTGTGAAGAAATCAACTGTGGGAGTAATAATTAGAAAATGGAAGACATACAAGACCACTGATAATCTCCCTCGATCAGTGGCTCCACGCAAGATCTCACCCCGTGGGGTCAAAATGATCACAAGAATGGTAAGCAAAAATCCCAGAACCACACGGGGGGACCTAGTGAATGACCTGCAGAAAGCTGGGACTAACATAACAAAGGCTACCGTCAGTAACACACTACGCCGCCAGGGACTCAGATCCTGCAGTGCCAGATGTGTCCCCCTGCTTAAGCCAGTACATATCCGGGCCTGTCTGAAGAGCATTTGGAAGTTCCAGAAGAGTATTGGTCGAATGTCATATGGTCAGATGAAACCAAAGTAGAACTGTTTGGTAGAAACACAACTCGTCTTGTTTGGAGGAGAGTGAATGCTGAGTTGCATCCAAAGAACACCATACCTACTGTGAAGCATGGGAGTGGCAACATCATGCTTTGGGGCTGTTTCTCTGCAAAGGGACCAGGACGACTGATCCGTGTACATGAAAGAATGAATGGGGCCATGTATCGTGCAGTTTTGAGTGCGAACCTCCTTCCATCAGCAAGGGCATTGAAGATGAAACGTGGGTGGGTCTTTCAGCATTACAATGATCCCAAGCACACCACCAGGGTAACGAAGGAGTGGCTTCATAAGAAGCATTTCAAGGTCCTGGAGTGGCCTAGCCAGTCTCCAGATCTCTACCCCATAGAAAACCCAGCGACAGCCCCACAACATCACCACTCTAGAGGAGATCTGCAAGGAGGAATGGGCCAACATACCAGCAACAGTGTGTGCCAACCTTGTGAAGACTTACAGAAAACATTTGACCTCTGTCATTGCCAAGAAAGGATATATAGCAAAGTATTGAGATGAACTTTTGTTATTGACCAAATACTTATTTTCCACCATAATTTTCAAATAAATTCTTTAAAAATCAGACAATGTGATTTTCTGGATTTGTTTTCTCATTTTGTCTCATAGTTGAGGTCTACCTATGATGTCAATTACAGGCCTCTCTCATCTTTTTAAGTGGGAGAGCTTGCACAATTGGTGGCTGACTAAATACTTTTTTTCCCCACTGTACAGTACATGCCTTTCTGTTCTCTGAAGAAGTCACAATCTCATTTCTGTATGGCATGTTCCACAAAGGCTCTTTCCAGAGGGGCACAGTTACTGATTATTGATTATTAACAAAGAGAAACCTGAACATGAAGATGTCTGATAAGAGTAGAGGAGAAGCTGAACTGCAGGACTATGTGTTCAATATACATAAAAGAATTGCAGAGTGTGATGGAGTACAGTAATAGAAAAAAGTATTTACTGGGCTACTTCTTTATAGTCTATATGCACAACATTTTTGTTTTTGTGGCATTTTTTTTTTTCCGGTGGGCTTCTTTTCAGCACTTGAAAAAATACATGTTACAAATGTTAGAATAGGGCCACATGGAATGTAATTGTTGTATGCTCCTCTGAAAGTCCTTGAAGCCATTGCAGCAAAAACCACTCAATCAGGTGGTTTTTGCTGTGGCTCACCTACAGGTTTCTCTGCATTGCAAAGGTAGAAAGATGATAGTAAAACTTGCAGCAATTATTGCTCCATCCTTAAAACCTGAAGCACAACTGAGAGTTTTGGTAGCAACATGTGGATGAGATATTTTTTATGGTCGATCACAACCTTTTGCGATTACTGCCTGTGTGGTTTCAGCCTTATAACATAAAAACACTGGAAATTCATGTCCTTTTGTTTAAACTATTGAAATGTATGTGAAGGAGGCCTAAAGTTAAAGTTTTTTTTTTCAATTAACATAACCATGTTCAAATTTAGTATTATATTAAAGAGAATCTGTCAGCAGGAAAATCGTTATCAGACTAATGACAGTACCTTGTAGGGCTGCTTCGACACTTTCTATTGATGTCTTTCTTTTTCTGTATTTCTTCTTTCTTTTGCATAGCTCCATTTTCATGAAAATCAGTGTTTTATTCTTCTGTAAATAAGATGAAAAGGGCTTTAGGGACATTTCTCCTCCTGCTGGGGCTTCACTTTCTGCTCTAGATAATTGCTCCTAACTGCAGACTAAGTGGAAGATGTCACTCAAGTAATAGGGGAAGCAGAACTGGGTGGCAGTTTGGGGCGATTATCTAGAGTAGAGAGTGAAGCACCAGGAGAAGAAATTCCCCGAAAGATCTTTTCAGCTCATTTGCATAAGAATAAAATCCTGATTTTCATGAAAAAGGAGTTGCAATGTAGAATAAGAAAGACACTTTTGGAAAGTGTAGATGCCTCCTTACAAGTTTGATACCGATTTTCCTGCTGACAGATTCCCTTTAAAAGTTGAACATTTTTGCAAATATAAATTATTAGAAATTTTGCTGAGTTTTTCTCTAATCATCATAGTGGTGACAGTCTTTTGTCTCGATGTCTTTCCAGTGGTTATGGTCTGGGACATGTCAGGTAACCTGTCCTTATTATGAACAGGTTATCAAGCAGGTATCTAAATAGAAGGTATGTGTAAACTTAATGGATCAATCTCAAAAAAACGTGAAAATGAAATGTACATTAAAATATTATAATCCTTTATTAAATGAATAGATAAAATTGCACAAATAAGTGCTGATAATTATTTTAATATTGGTGGACCAACTACCTGACTAGCTGAGCCTGGTCCCTAATACAAATATCCCTACCTGGGACAAGGTACCCGATAAAGGAATGAGCAGTGACTCACTAATAATTAGTGTGGACCATAAAAAATGCCCAGCTTAATACATTACGCCTGGCCATTCATATGTTTAAGGTTATAAATCAAAAGATAGCCACTCACATCAATGATGCGCTGCTGTGTAATTACCCTCACTATGATTGTTTTTATCCTGGGGAAGTATACACAGACAGTGCATCAATATATGTGTAACGTCTCTGCCTGTTCAGGTCTCTGGGCCACCCTCCGCTCGCACGTTGCGGCGAAGGAGGCATGTTCAGTTTGATTCCTTGTGTAGGCTTCTTGTTGCTCAGTCTGAACACTGTCCTAATACCTCCTGTCTGTAATTGAATTTCTGCCACACCCGTCTCCTGCATCTTTGTTTCTCTCTGCTCCTCTAATAATTAATCTCAGCCTTGCCTGTGTGATTGACAGTCTGTCTACCAATCCAGTCTGGGGCAGGTCCTGACTTTCTATAAACAGGTTGTCAGCCCTAACAAGGTCGCTGGCTATTGATTCTGTCTTGTGACTTGTCCCTGGTAGCTCCTATTCTGCTATTTCCTGTATTTCTATTCCTGACCTCTGGTTTTGTCTCTGACTATTCTCTTGGATTTTTGATTCTGTACTGCATTGCTCGACTGTTACCGACCCCTTGGCTAGCTGACCTCTTTTTTGTTCCTTGTTTGTCCTGTCTGTGTTGTCACTTATTCAGAGTAGGGACCGGCTCCAAGTTGTTCCTGTCATTAGGACAGTGAGACAAGTAGGCAGGGACAGGGTCTGGGTCAACTTTAGGGCTCACTGTCTCTGTATTCCCTTCCTCTCAGGTTTCTGCAGCAGCACTGGGGAATTGCTCAACTGGCAATTCCCTTACAATATGTGTATCTATTTGTGGCCTGCGGCCGTACCAGTGCCGGGGGACACTATGCTAGGTGAATTATCAACCAGATCCTCCTAGCTTGTGAATAGAGTATCCTGATTGCCTTATACACCTCTGATGAAACTTGGGGCTTGTTCTCCATTGGAAACACGTCAGGTTTAGAAAGGGAGTTTAGTTTTATTAGTGGCCGTGTGTGTGTCACTTTAGGAGCAGCTTGCTATCTATCTCTCCCTGTCTATGTTAACTATGGAGACCAACAGCTGAGCAATCTTAACAGGTTTCCAACTCTGGCTAGTCAGATTTCAGTGGCCCCGTGTGTGCCACTACAGGGTTAGTTTCTCCTTGTTATGTCATTAAGTACCATCAACAGCTGACATATCGGAGCTGATGATATAACATATTGAAGGGCTGGTATCCAGTGGCTAAGTGCAAATAACAAGCACTGGGACCATTTTGTTGATCCCCCTGACAGCCACAAATCAATACACATATATTGATGCACTGTCTATGTATACTTCCCCAGGGAAAAAAACAATCATAGTGGGGGTAATTATCTAGCAGCGCATCATTGATGTGAGTGGCTATCTTTTGATTTATAACCTTGTGCAATTTTATCTATTCATTTAATAAAGGTTATATTTTAGTGTACATTTCATTTTGACGTTTTTTGAGTTATCAAGCAGGGACACTAAATATATGAGAAAATAACCTGTCCACAATACAGAAATCATGACTTAGTTTCTGACCCAGACCATAGAAAGTTCCTGCATTCATGGTCGTATCCATTGGCAAATGATCAAGACAACAGACCGTTTAGATTCTCTATATGCTAAAATGTTTACATCCAGTCTATTTGTGGCCTTAATTCCAAATTGTATGTTAAATTATAGTGCAAAATTCCTGCTGTACATCTTATTTTCATTTTGTCTGACAAGGAAAGAACATCTCTTATCCCTTGGAGGACAATTGTTTGATTCTTTAATCAACTGCTCTTTTGGCTTTAGATTAACTTGATTGCTTAGTCTGCTGAATTATCTGATCACTTAACTAGATATATGTGCAGATTAGTGTGCCTCTGAAAATACATAACAGTGTGTATATAGCAACCTCTGAGCGGGGGAAATATCCTCAGAAAAGCAATTCGTTTTGTGATAATGTTTGGCCTACAGACACAGGTTCACAATGTACTGATGAAGCAGAACAATGTTCTCATTATCAGGAAACATCTGCATTGCAGTCAGTAGCCTGCAAAGAATCTCAATTTAACATGACAATTCAACTCATTTAAAACAAAACATACATAAAAGTAAAGCCATAAAAAATTATACAGAGAATGTATGTTATATTATATAAGTTAACATCTAGAAGACGTATTCTAAAGGACACAAGCATCTTGATCACATAAAAAAGTAGTATGCCATATGAAAACTACACATTTCTTCTTGATGACTGAGGTTATCTTTCATGAAGACCATAAGGGACTTTTTATTATTAGATTATTAGTAGTATTATTAATATTATTATTATGTATTTATATAGCACCATTATTTCCATGGTGCTGTACACTTGTGAAGAGTTTACAAATTACACAGTACAATCAAAACAACAAGTACAATAAACACAATACAAACTAGATGATCAACATGATGCAGGTAGGAAAAAGGACCCTGTCTGCGTGTTTACCATGTATGTGGGAAGGAAAGTGGGCAAAATAGGTGTGGGTGACAGTAACTCATATTGTAGTGTAGTGGCATCACGGTTAATTTGTGTTGTATACTATTCTAAAGAGGTAGGTCTTCAGGTTGCGTTTAAGCGGGGGAAGGTCGTATGCATTGTAGTAGTGAGTTCCAGAGTTTAGGAATAAATCAGAGAAATCGTGGCAACGATTGTGTGAAGATCGAATCAGTGTGAAGAAGTTGATCCTGTGAGGGTCGGAAATTGTGTGGGGAGGTGGCGGGAGATTAGGTCAGTGATGTACTGAGGGCAACGGTAGCCAGTGAATGAGTAGCCAGTGAAGAGATTAGCAGAGGGGAGAGGCAGATCAATAACAAGGGGAAGGAGTGGATTATTCAGGCAGCAGAATTAAAGATGGAGGGGAGCAAGAGAGTTGGATGTGAGGCAGAGGCATAGCTAGGGGTTCAGCACAGGGGGGGCGAACATGTCCAAGTTGGCCCCCAACTTGGACATGTTCGTATACCGATACTATGAGTATACGGTGAACGTATAGTGGTATATAGCGGCTCTACACAGGGCTCTGCAGACGATTTAGGTGAATACAGTGCAGTAACATTTAGTGACTTACCGGTGACGTCTCTGACTAATCGTTCACATTCCCCGTCTCTTTTATCTGGACGGCCATGACCACTTCTTCCAATCTCTGTAAAGTTTGCAACACAGACATCTTTGGCTCCTCACTTTTCCAGGCACCTGACCCATGTTGTCCTCACCTACACAAAGCCCCCATCCTGCTGCTACCCCCAATTATAAAATATATAATATACCCCCCCATAATGAATAATACCCCCAAGTGCATCTTTAAATTAATAACTTCCTTGCGCACCCCTTTAAATAGTTCCCCTTATTAATAATGCCCCAGGTGTTTCCTAATTAAAAAAAAAAAAAAAAAAAAAAACAAGGGAAAAAAAAAATTATTGGTTTTCCAATACCCGGGACCCCGAGGATCAGCTGTTTGAATGAACCGTGTTATCTGTGTAAGCGCCGTGACACCTTTTTACCTGTTTACATAGTGTCATTCTTTTCATAGCGGCCATGTAATGTAACTACAGCCTCGTTCTATACACGTCTATGTGACAAGACTGGAATGACATCACACGGTCACTATAAACAGATGGCGTGTGATATAAACAGGCGCCATAGCCCCTTCATACAGCTGATCAGTGGGGAATCACTTATCTCTTATTGATGATTTATTCTGAGGATAGATCATCAATAAAAATGAGCTGGAAAATGCCTTAAGGCCAAGGCCCCACATGGCAACCCGCAGCAAAAAACAGTTGTGGGAAAAACCGCGGTGGTGACGCATCGCGGTTCTTCCTGCAGCACTTTGCACAGAATGTTTGCAGAGATTTCCTCTGTGGACTTTCTGCTTCAATTATATCTATAGGGAAATCGCTGGCATTTCCATAGGTATAATTGACATGCTGCGATTTCCAAACTGCAACTGTTTTGGAAATCGCAGCATATCTGCTGCGTGTATTTTACTGCAAAGTGGGGGATAGGATGGGGCCCCATGTGGCGAAAACCCACAGAAAAAAACCGTGGCATTCTAGCAAATCCCATCCACACATTGCGGAAAAATACATGCAGCAGACGCACTGTGATTTCCAAAATCGTTGCGGTTTTGGAAATCACAGCATGTCAATTATACCTATGGAAACACTGGCGGTTTCCATATAGGTGTATTGAAAACAGAAAGTCCACACAGGAAACCTCTGCGGACCGTCTGGGAAAAGCGCTGCCGGAAAAACCACAATGTTACCGCCATGGTTTATCCTGCAGCCCGCTACATGGGGCCTTAGTCTTAATAAAGCCCAAGTGCCACTTTCATTAAATTAATTGACCCTCATATTATGCCCCTGATTCCCCCTGACATAAATACTGCACCCCTAATGACCCCTTATATCAATGACCACCCTCTTATCTTCATAATGCCTCCTAATATAAATGATGCCCCCTAATGGCTCCTTATATAAATAACCTCCCCCCTTGTATTCATAATAACCCTTATATAAATGACCCCCCATCGTCATAATGACCCCTAATGAATCCTCCCTTTATAGTTATAATCCCCCCTCCTATCCACCCCTTATACTATTAATATACCCACAACTGCTCTAAAAAGAAGAAAAAAAAAGTCATACTCACCTGCGATGCTGATGAATGGAGCTGCGGCTTCCTCCCTGTCCACGCACAGGACGTCTGTGTCTGAGCGCGGGCAGCGCGATGTTGTGACGTCAACGTGCCGCCTGTGTGAGAAGCAGACATCTGTCTGTGGTCTCGGGGTCTTGTAAACCACAAGCCTCATGTGGCTTGCGGTTTACAATACTGTGAAGTTGCAGGATACGTTTTAACAAGATCGGTGTCTGCAGACACCGATCCAGTTAGAAATAAAGGATGTATTAATGGTGGTCCCGGGGTGGGCCCCAAAAAGTCAGTGGGCCCGGGGCAGCCGCCCCCTCTGCCCCCCGCTAGCTATGCCTTTGATGCGAGGCCATAGAGAAGAATGTTACAATAATTTAGACAGAAGATGATAAGAGCATGGACTAGTATTTTTGTAGACTCCGGGGTGACAAAGAAGCATATACGAGAAATGTTTTTGAGATGTAACCAGAAAGAAGTAGTACAAGTTTCTATGTGTGGCTTGAAACACAGGCCAAAATGAAAGGTTACTCTGAAGCACTTTTGAGACTGATAAGAGAGTAGAGCCATCAACTGTGATTGATAGGTTAGGTAGAAGGCTGAGGGAGATGGTGGAAAGATGATGAGCTCTGTTTTATCAAGAGTTTTAAGTTTTAAAGAGTTTTGAGTTTTAAAAAGTGGAAGGACAAGAACGAGGCTATAGCTGTTAGATACTCTGGCACACTGGATAGCGGAGTGGTAATGTCTGGGCCACAGATATACAGTGCCTTGCGAAAGTATTCGGCCCCCTTGAACTTTTCAACCTTTTGCCACATTTCAGGCTTCAAACATAAGGATATAAAATTTTAATTTTTGGGTGAAGAATCAACAACAAGTGGGACACAATTGTGAAGTGGAAAGAAATTTATTGGTTATTTTAAACTTTTGCAAAAAATAAAAAAGTGAAAAGTGGGGCGTGCAATATTATTCGGCCTCTTTACTTTCAGTGCAGCAAACTCACTCCAGAAGTTCAGTGAGGATCTCTGAATGATCCAATGTTGTCCTAAATGACTGATGATGATAAATATAATCCACCTGTGTGTAATCAAGTCTCCGTATAAATGCACCTGCTCTGTGATAGTCTCAGGGTTCTGTTTAAAACGCAGAGAGCATCATGAAGACCAAGGAACACACCAGGCAGGTCCGTGATACTGTTGTGGAGAAGTTTAAAGCCGGATTTGGATACAAAAATATTTCACAAACTTTAAACATCCCAAGGAGCACTGTGCAAGCGATCATATTGAAATGGAAGGAGTATCAGACCACTGCAAATCTACCAAGACCCGGCCGTCCCTCTAAACTTTCATCTCAAACAAGGAGAAGACTGATCAGAGATGCAGCCAAGAGGCCAATGATCACTCTGGATGAACTGCAGAGATCTACAGCTGAGGTGGGAGAGTCTGTCCATAGGACAACAATCAGTCGTACACTGCACAAATCTGGCCTTTATGGAAGAGTGGCAAGAAGAAAGCCATTTCTCAAAGATATCCATAAAAAGTCTCATTTAATGTTTGCCACAAGCCACCTGGGAGACACACCAAACATGTGGAAGAAGGTGCTCTGGCCAGATGAAACCAAAATCGAACTTTTTGGCCACAATGCAAAACTACAGTATATGTTTGGCATAAAAGCAACACAGCTCATCACCCTGAACACACCATCCCCACTGTCAAACATGGTGGTGGCAGCATCATGGATTGGGCCTGCTTTTCTTCAGCAGGGACAGGGAACGTATCCAGGTGTTAGAATGGCCAAGTCAAAGTCCAGACCTGAATCCAATTGAGAATCTGTGGAAAGAGCTGAAAACTGCTGTTCACAAACGCTCTCCATCCAACCTCACTGAGCTCGAGCTGTTTTCCAAGGAAGAATGGGCAAGAATTTCAGTCTCTCGATGTGCAAAACTGATAGAGACATACCCCAAGCGACTTGCAGCTGTAATTGCAGCAAAAGGTGCCACTACAAAGTAACTAACTTAAGGGGGCCGAATAATTTGGCACACCCCACTTTTCAGTTTTTTATTTTTTACAAAAGTTTAAAATATCCAATAAATTTCGTTCCACTTCACGATTGTGTCCCACTTGTTGTTGATTCTTCACCAAAAAATTAAAATTTTATATCCTTATGTTTGAAGCCTGAAATGTGGCAAAAGGTTGAAAAGTTCAAGGGGGCCGAATACTTTTGCAAGGCACTATAAGTCTTTCTTTTACTGTAGTCCCACGCCATCAGAGCAATGTGTTATTTGTTCAGTACCTTGTCCTGTTCTGTTTGCATGCATGCATGCTTCTGTTTTGTTAGTGTCTCTGTTTTTAGTCCTAGTCCTGTACACCTGTATTCTTCAGGTGAATATTTATTTACCTGTAGCCTCCAGGCTTTCTGCAATATTATTCTGTTTGGCCATGTACCTTCTGCTACCTGTGTTTGTCTTGTTCTGTTCCTTTTCCCCGCAGTGAAGACCAGATCCTCATATGGCAGTTAAAGTGTGAAGATCGGGGAGTCTGCTAGGATAATGTCCTTAGAGATGGCCCAAGCTAAACCGGCTTGGTAGCACAGTGGGTCCACAATCCTTGACAGTGTTATTTTATCCAAGTGCAATGCCATTGTTGCAGGCAACACTTCCCAGTTATAGTTGGCAGGGAGATATCCAGTTGGTTATTTGCTGCTGGGTACAGAGAAGCAGCTCCTCTGCTGTGTGGCTTCTCTGATCCAGGCTCATCAGCTGTAAGGGTAAGTTCACACGGCGGAAAATGATGAGGAATTCCGGGCGCAGTATTTGGCCGTGGTCTAGCTTTCTGCTGCTGATTAGGCCTAGGATTAGGCTTTAGAATTCTCGAGCTGTGGAATCCACGGCTGCATCAGCTGGACAAGCAGGGTGCTGATTTTTTCAGTGTCCTGCTGCGATCTCTGCCTCCCATTGAAAACAATGGGAGGTAGATTCGGGGCAGAATCTGCCCCCAAATCTGTGGCAAATTCTTAAGTGTGAAGTACCCTAAATCTGCATGGCAGCACTTCACCTAACACATGAAATGAAGGAGGGAGAGTGGAATCAACAGCTTTACCTGATGAAGTTGGGAGCTGGAAGTCGTCCAGCTTATGTTCTGCTAACAGATCTTGCACTGCACTGTGGATTTATCGTTCAATAAAGTACAGAAAAGTTTCCACAGGGAAATGACCGCACAATGCTGCTGCTACAATGAGCAATGCTGGAAATGTTTGTGCCAGTGCTTCCGCCATTACCACCTCCTCGACTTGCTTAGTTCTGCCCCTAACAGACCCATTTGATGTTGTGACCACACTTTGGCTAGGCTTGTTACTATCACCAATGCCATTGTCCTCTTCCTCCAATGTCATCTTGTCAGTTATTTATTATCTTTGTTTTCCTGCTACTTTCCAGACCTGTCATCATTATGACCATGCAATTTTTACATCCCCTCATAATTCTCACCTTTAGATTTTCCCTGAGTCCCCCAAAAATTTGCTGGTAAATGGTCTACAACAACCGGGACTTAACCAAAATAAATTATTTTATGTAACACTGTCAACAGTATGCAAAATTTGTTGGTAAATGCAGCCTTCAACAACTGGTCTAGAACTGTAAGAAATTATATATAACACCGTGGACAGTATGCAAACTTTGCTGGAAAATGCTGCCTATACAACTGGTTTGGAACCACAAGAAATATTAACAATATGAACAGTAGACATCATTTGCTGCATTAATGCTGCCTACAGAATTGACACTTACTGTAACTGCAAGAAATTATTATATGTAACACTATGGAACTGTGGAACGTGGCCTATAAAAACTGGTCTGGAACCACAGGAAATAATGTAGGGTTAAGGTGAACCTGTCAGGTGGTTTTCACACCATAAACTAGACCCATCATATGCAGATTCAAGTAATTCCCGTTCCATTGTTGTCCCCTGTAATCTTTCTGTTGCAGTAAAGTGAAGTTAACTCCTTCCCACCAGAGGCATTGTGCGATTTTCATTTTTGACTTCCCATAAATTTATATAGTTATATATAGTTTTATTTACATGTTAACCCCTTTAAAAAAATCCAAAACTTTTCAAAAATAATTTTTTTTTTTTTAGAGTTGGCATATTCTGACACTCGTAACTTAATATATGTCCATGTACAAAGATGCATAGGGCATCTTTTTTTTGCAGGACCAGATGTACTTTTTAGTTATATCATTTTGGGGAATGTCTATTGCTTTGATCAATTTTTATCAGAGCAGCAAAAAAACAGTGGTTCAGCACTTTTGATTTTTTTTCCCGCTACAGCGTTCACCATACAGGCAAAATATTTTTATAAGTTTGTAGACTGTTTTCACTTTTATATGTGTTCTAAGGAAATGGCGGGTGATTCGAATTTTTAATTCTTTTTCATTTTTTTTTTAATACTGTATTTTTTAGACCCCCTAGTGGTCTTGAACCCCAGGGGGTTTGATCACTAATGCAAAGCATTACAATAGAGCAGCCTGTAATGGAAGTAAAGCTGAGTCAAGCCTGGCAGACTTCAACAGGCTTCGTGGCAACGGATCGCTGGCCCTGTATCCTGTTACAGGCACTGGCGATCCTCCCTAAAATAAAATAGGTGCACCCACACGCCACCTGGAAAATGGTGCCTCGGGCCGTATAATACAGCAAGGACCCAGCGGCTATGATGGCTGCCATATTAAAAATACCAGATGTCAGGAAGGGATTAAAAATGTCTAAAAGTAAAAAAAAAAGTAATATACTAAATGACCTAAGTAGTCCCTGTGGGCGAGGAGCAGCTTTGGCCTAGTTACATTGTCCCCTTGTTAATCATGTCCTCCCTCACAGTCCCCTCACTTAAAGATGTCATGAGGGAGATGTCCGTCACGCCCAGGAGGTGAGATTAGCAAGGGTACAGCGTGACTGTCCTGAAGCTGCTCCCCACTCACTGTGACTACTTTGGTTTATTTGCATTCTATTTTTTATACTTATTTGGCATGGAAAGAGTGGCAGAGTGTATGTAATACATTGTAAAAATACCACTGTGACCCTCCAGTGCTCTACTCTCACTGCCTTGACGGCGAAGCACCATGAAATCAGGGCCCTCCTTGAACACGAGCAGCATCACCTCCAGCAGTCTCTCATATCATGTCCATCAAAACTACTGCGGGCTGCACCTCTCATCTCACTTCAGACATTGCCTCAACATTTAACGATTATTATGATTCTCTCTATAATCTACCCTCTGCCCATACATTGAAATCAGAAACCTGACCTCCGACATAGCCTATCCCAATATATACATGACAAAGCCCTCCCATCCCTCGCGGCAGATGATGCAACCCAGTTGAAGATGTCCTTTTCCCAAACAGGGTTGGAAATGGGGGTCTCTAGCCTCCCGGTAGGTAAAACTCCCGGCCCTGATGGTTACACAGCATGCTTTTACAAAACTCTCCTTCTGGACTTGACACCTTAGCTCCTAAAGGCATTCAATGCAGTTTTGCTTCATACTCCTTTCCCACACTCTTTCCTTGACACTCATATCACCGTCCTACCCAAAGAAGGTAAAGACCCCCTATTATGCCCTAGCTACAGACCTATCTCCCTGATAAACACAGACACCAAACTAATCGCCAAACTTATTGTCCTGTTATTTATTACTCAACCGATAGCGACTCTCCCCTCCTTACTACGAGAAATTGCCACCTATAGCAATTATAAAGTTAACTTGTCTAAGAGTACTGCACTTAATGTCTCTTTCCCTTTACTCGCTTCGTTCCTCCTTCCCTTTCTTCTGGTCAACCAAGGCAATTAAGTACTTGGGGGTGCTCCTCCACAGCTCTCTGTCTGGCATATATACCCTGAAATTTCTTCCAATCCTGCGAATGATTCAATCCGATCTGTCTAAATGGGATGCCAAGGGACTTTCATGGTTGGGCTGTATAAATCTGAAAATTAATTACGCTATCTCTTTCAGATGGTTCTTACTGTCCTCTTGAAGGAATTTTTCTCCTCAATCCAGAAAGCCTTCACTAAATTAATTTGGGCCTCTAAATCACTGAGAATTGCCAGATGTGTTATCACCAAACCTAAGCAATTAGGCAGCCTGGTGGTTCCTGATTGCACCCAATACTATCTGGCGGCTGTTACGGCTCGCATCCTAGCTAACTCTGCTAATTCTAAGATCTAGAGAGCTCTCTGAGCCCATTGCCTCTCACATCCCTTCCGTGGCTCCATAGACGTCACTGATTGGGTAGGACTGTCTCTGTCCTTCCATACATTGCTCAACAAGTTCTCGGTGTATGTCATGCATACCGCACCACCGCTCATCTTTTTACCAACAATGGCCCACTGAATTCTGTCTCAGGCAACCCAGACTTTCCTGTAGCCTTGCACTCCCACTTTCTTGCCTGCCCAACCAACCATCCACCTCTTACGTTTCTTAAGGTCCTGACCCCAACCTCCCTCCTGCCCTACACTGAGCTAATACCCCAAGTGAGCAGAGACCAAGCATCGCATTGCAATACCTTCAAATTCACTATTATTCATCTTTGAAAAAGATGAACAATATACATAGTCCTCTTCTCCCATTTGAGCTCCTATGTGTATGCCCCTCAATGCCTCTACATCCAATATCTGTTATCTATGACATATTCTCCACTGATAAAGATGACCCCTTACCGACGTTTGTAGCTGGCTTGGAGAGGGAACTTGGGACTATTTTCCTCCTGACGTGTGGCTCTCTGACTTTTGCTCCTGCCATAAGTTTTCTATCTCTTGTAAGGCACAAGAAAATAAACTAAAATATTCTAACAATGATACAGCGTTTCGTCTGTCCTCCATGAAATCTTTCCATCTGTCTACACTCAATGTTGGCGTTGTCCCACAGGCCGAGGCATGATGCTACACGTTTGGTGGAACTGTCCACGTCCACTCATTTTGGCATGAGGTCCATAGAGTCATTAGGGACGTTATTGGTGTTACATTGGAGGACGATCCAGACCCTCTCCTTCTCTACTTTTTCCCCTGCAAAATATAGAAGCATGTACGTAAATTGGTTGATTTTATGCTAATAGTGACCAGGTTCGTCATTCCCCGACTCTGTAAATCTACTTCCCCACCATCTATGTTGAATTGGCTCCAAGAGATCCTGCATATTCTGCGAATGGAGGACCTGATCACGGCATTTCAACAGGACGATAGTGCTCACCAGAAAGTATGGTTATTATGGAATACCATCTACTTTATTCTTCCACCTTACACTCCTAGTTTCATGCTCCTTCTCCCGCAAACTCCCTCCAATCTCAGTAAACTTCTCTTCTTCCCACACTTTTATCAGCCTCATTCTAATATACTTTATTTTGCTGTATGCTGCCATGCTAGGTCAGGAGCATATTCCCCCTTCCCCTCCTTCCCTCTTGTCTTGCCCCTTGTCTTGTCTTCACTCCATATTCCACCCCTTTCCTTCCCCCTGCCGATTGTTATGATAGTTGATTGCTCTCCATTCTTTTATGTGTTTGTATTGTTAAGTTTTTGAAAATGTTAATAAAACTTTTTGATGGAAAAAATACCACTGTGGACGGATTAGTGCGGCTTAGAAACAATTGTCGCAATAGGGAATAATGGTAATGGTTAACACAAAAAGATTTGGCATAGAATGGGTTGCAGCCTGCAGACTGTACTGTATATCATACACTGGAATACACCGCTGTGGATAGTAAGCCAAATTTGGTAATGAATAAAGCTTAGAATTGGTACAATACTGCCGGACATAATGCAAAAAATGGTAAATAAAAATGATTTGCCACAGAAAAGATTGCCGGAACCTGCTGTGTAATGTCACAGAAATTTTCAGTCACATTTTTTTACACAGAGTTTGTGTAGCTGACTCCTATAATCTCTCTATAGCTGTCTTCTAAATCTATGTAATCTATCCTCCTCTCCTATATTTATCCAGTGTTGGAATGGCCCACTGGCCACATCACTTATGGAAAGGCCCGGCCGCCTGGCGTCATATTATGCACGTACTGATGTCAGGACCCTTTATAATAGAAGCCTGCCCAGGGGAGGTGCTGGCGGTTCTTCAGTGTCTTCTTTTGGCCTCTTCCAACCTGCTACTCAAGTTATATGCCCTGGGGTCACCGCTGAGGCCTGTGATTGGTGGCATCAGCCGCAGGTCTGAAGAGGGTGCTGAAGACAGACAAATGCTACTAAGATGCCCAGGAGAGTTCAGGCAAGGTGAGTATAAGTGTTTATTTTTAAGCACCTCCACTGGGCCTCCACCTACTGTACTGTGGTTCAGAGGAGACCCCAGAGTGCAATAATAGCACCAAAATGAATCGTAGGGCTGAACCTTGTGAATATTTGTCGAAACAAATTTCATGGGGTTCATCTGAAGTGCCTCAAGGCTCTTGGGAACATTTTATACTGTGTGGAGCCACTGTGAGGAGCATAATATAATGTGTGGGGCCACTGTGGGGAGCATATTATACTGTATAGGGCCACTGTGGAGCATTATACGGTGGGGAGCCTCTGGGGAACATATTATACTGTGTAGGGCAACTGTGGAGTATTTTACTGTGGTGGTAGAGATCTGGGGAAAATATTATACTATGGGGTGCCGCTGTGGAGCATTATATACCATGTGAAGCATTATGCTGGTGGTAGGGGGAGCTGGGGAGCTTTACACCATATGGGGAGCATTGGGGAACAGTATATAAAGTCATATGAAAAAGTTTGGGCACCCCTATTAATCTTAATCATTTTTAGTTCTAAATATTTGGGTGTTTGCAACAGCCATTTCAATTTGATATATCTAATAACTGATGGACACAGTAATATTTCAGGATTGAAATGAGGTTTATTGTACTAACAGAAAATGTGCAATATGCATTAAACCAAAATTTGACCGGTGCAAAAATTTGGGTACCCTTATCATTTTATTGATTTGAATACTCCTAACTACTTTTTACTGAATTACTGAAGCACAAAATTGGTTTTGTAACCTCACTGAGCTTTGAACTTCATAGCCAGGTGTATCCAATCATGAGAAAAGGTATTTAAGGTGGCCAATCGCAAGTTGTTCTCCTATTTGAATCTCCTCTGAAGAGTGGAATCATGGGCTCCTCAAAACAACTCTCAAATGATCTGAAAACAAAGATTGTTCAACATAGTTGTTCAGGGGAAGGATACAAAAAGTTGTCTCAGAGATTTAACCTGTCAGTTTCCACTTTGAGGAACATAGTAAGGAAATGGAAGACCACAGAGACAGTTCTTGTTAAGCCCAGAAGTGGCAGGCCAAGAAAAATATCAGAAAGGCAGAGAAGAAGAATGGTGAGAACAGTCAAGGACAATCCACAGACCACCTCCAAAGAGCTGCAGCCTCATCTTGCTGCAGATGGTGTCACTGTGCATCGGTCAACAATACAGCACACTTTGCACAAGGAGAAGCTGTATGGGAGAGTGATGCGAAAGAAGCTGTTTCTGAAAGCACGCCACAAACAGAGTCGCCTGAGGTATGCAAAAGCACATTTGGACAAGCCAGCTTCATTTTGGAAGAAGGTCCTGTGGACTGATGAAACAAAGATTGAGTTGTTTGGTCATACAAAAAGGCGTTATGCATGGCGTCAAAAAAACACAGCATTCCAAGAAAAACACTTGCTACCCACTGTAAAATTTGGTGGAGGTTCCATCATGCTTTGGGGCTGTGTGGCCAATGCCGGCACCGGGAATCTTGTTAAAGTTGAGGGTCGCATGGATTCAACTCAGTATCAGCAGATTCTTGAGAATAATGTACAAGAATCAGTGACGAATTTGAAGTTACGCCGGGGATGGATATTTCAGCAAGACAATGATCCAAAACACAGCTCCAAATCTACTCAGGCATTCATGCAGAGGAACAATTACAATGTTCTGGAATGGCCATCCCAGTTCCCAGACCTGAATATCATTGAACATCTGTGGGATAATTTGAAGCGGGCTGTCCATGCTCGGCGACCATCAAACTTAACTGAACTGGAATTGTTTTGTAAAGAGGAATGGTCAAAAATACCTTCATCCAGGATCCAGGAACTGATTAAAAGCTACAGGAAGCGACTAGAGGCTGTTATTTTTGCAAAAGGAGGATCTACTAAATATTAATGTCACTTTTCTGTTGAGGTGCCCATACTTTTGCACCGGTCAAATTTTGGTTTAATGCATATTGCACATTTTCTGTTAGTACAATAAACCTCATTTCAATCCTGAAATATTACTGTGTCCATCAGTTATTAGATATATCAAATTGAAATGGCTGTTGCAAACACCCAAATATTTAGAACTAAAAATGATTAAGATTAATAGGGGTGCCCAAACTTTTTCATATGACTGTATACTGTGTGGGGGCCACAGGACAGCAAACTGTAAGATACATTTTGATGACAGCTCTGTGTGCTATGCCTGAGTCACAGCTCCCTCACTAAAATCTTGCCCCTGCGTGAAGTGTTCCCTGGTGGTGTAATTCCCCATACAGTACTGTACATGAACTGGCCTTGGAGCTATTGCGACATGCATAGTACTACAGGGGATGACGTTACAGGGAAAATACTCAGTAATGCCTTGCAGGGCAGTCAACACATATGCAGGATTTCAGTGAAGGAGCTGTGATATAGGCTATTACCAGGAAGCTGTTGGGAGGGCCCCTAGAACAAGTTCCTCTGGTGAGCCCTAGGCACTTAAGTCCAACACTGTATCTATCTGTATTTTCTGTAGTAAAGCATTTATGCCATATTTTTCCACTATCCCTACAAGCTAAAATCTATCCTTGCTATTTTTCTGTTTTCTTCTCCAAAAAATAGCACCTCTCTTTATAATCATATATAGTGTCTATGACATCATCACTCTGACCTGTCAACTCACAGCCCCTCATGATTGGCTGAGAGGTTGATGAAAGGTATTATGGGGAAATCCCACCCACGCCCGTTTTTGCCGCTTCACCCAAAACAAATTGCAAAAGTTTCTGTCTCTGAGATATTTGGGATAAATCCAGCTGGTTACTTACCGCTTCACCTATCTATATCTCCATGTAGTGTCTCGGCAGGCCGATTTGACTCTCAGATACCCTGATTGCGACCCTCCAGCTGTTTATGTAACCATACACATTAGATGTACAGTATATCAACTGAACTTGCCATTTTTGACTCAACTGCCTGACCTTGTGCATGGTTTCCTAACTCTCTCATGATAGCAGATGACGGGAGATAAAGATTGAGCAGTTGGATTTCAACTACCCAGTACATTTGTTCTATGGGAGATAGGAATGCAAGACAAGTTGAGAGTGCATGTATATGGATTAGTCAAGTAATATAGCTCACAGTTCAGGAGACAATGATGTTATGTTTATGACCAGATTAAAGGTACTGATACTTGGCTCTCACCAAATGACTATAATGGATATTGCCTTATCTAAATGCACAAACACAATAACAATAGATAATAATACCATCATTCATTAAAATGTACATACAGTGCCTTGCGAAAGTATTCGGCCCCCTTGAACTTTTCAACCTTTTGCCACATTTCAGGCTTCAAACATAAGGATAGAAAATTTAAATTTTTTGGTGAAGAATCGACAACAAGTGGGACACAATTGTGAAGTGGAACGAAATTTATTGGTTATTTTAAACTTTTGTAAAAAATAAAAAACTGAAAAGTGGGGCGTGCAATATTATTCGGCCTCTTTACTTTCAGCGCAGCAAACTCAGTCCAGAAGTTCAGTGAGGATCTCTGAATGATCCAATGTTGTCCTAAATGACTGATGATGATAAATATAATCCACCTGTGTGTAATCAAGTCTCCGTATAAATGCACCTGCTCTGTGATAGTCTCAGGGTTCTGTTTAAAGCGCAAAGAGCATCATGAAGACCAAGGAACACACCAGGCAGATCCGTGATACTGTTGTGGAGAAGTTTAAAGCCGGATTTGGATACAAAAAGATTTCCCAAACTTTAAACATCCCAAGGAGCACTGTGCAAGCGATCATATTGAAATGGAAGGAGTATCAGACCACTGTAAATCTACCAAGACCCGGCCATCCCTCTAAACTTTCATCTCAAACAAGGAGAAGACTGATCAGAGATGCAGCCAAGAGGCCCATGATCACTCTGGATGAACTGCAGAGATCTACAGCTGAGGTGGGAGAGTCTGTCCATAGGACAACAATCAGTCGTACACTGCACAAATCTGGCCTTTATGGAAAAGTGGAAAGAAGAAAGCCATTTCTCAAAGATATCCATAAAAAGTCTTGTTTAAAGTTTGCCACAAGCCACCTGGGAGACACACCAAACATGTGGAAGAAGGTGCTCTGGTCAGATGAAACCAAAATCGAACTTTTTGGCCACAATGCAAAACGATATGTTTGGCGTAAAAGCAACACAGCTCATCACCCTGAACACACCATCCCCACTGTCACACATGGTGGTGGCAGCATCATGGTTTGGGCCTGCTTTTCTTCAGCAGGGACAGGGAAGATGGTTAAAATTGATGGGAAGATGGATGGAGCCAAATACAGGACCATTCTGGAAGAAAAGCTGTTGGAGTCTGCAAAAGACCTGAGACTGGGACGGAGATTTATCTTCCAACAAGACAATGATCCCAAACATAAAGCAAAATCTACAATGGAATGGTTCACAAATAAACGTATCCAGGTGTTAGAATGGCCAAGTCAAAGTCCAGACCTGAATCCAATCGAGAATCTGTGGAAAGTGCTGAAAACTGCTGTTCACAAACGCTCTCCATCCAACCTCACTGAGCTCGAGCTGTTTTCCAAGGAAGAATGGGCAAGAATTTCAGTCTCTCGATGTGCAAAGCTGATAGAGACATACCCCAAGCGACTTGCAGCTGTAATCGCAGCAAAAGGTGGCGCTACAAAGTATTAACTTAAGGGGGCCAAATAATTTGGCACGCCCCACTTTTCAGTTTTTTATTTTTTACAAAAGTTTAAAATATCCAATAAATTTAGTTCCACTTCACAATTGTGTCCCACTTGTTGTTGATTCTTCACCAAAAAAATAAAAATTTTATATCCTTATGTTTGAAGCCTGAAATGTGGCAAAAGGTTGAAAAGTGCAAGGGGCCGAATACTTTCGCAAGGCACTGTATATAATGTCCATTGTTATCATTACCTACTGTATATAGGTAAATGTATATTTTGCTTGTTAGGTGGCAAATGTCAAGTCCAAATGTGGTGTGAATAGAGGCTAAAATGTGCTCTTAGCTTCTTAGCTGTCTGCACAGCATATCCATCAACACTTCACTTCCACTTCCCACCTGCTCAACTACTGAAGGATTATAAAAGGCGTAAAAGATGAACATATTTCTTTAATTATAAACATGTCAGTTATTTCCCAATAATACTCAATAATACTCCATATTTCACACTTACTGACTACTTCAATCTGTTTGTTTGCATCCTTAATGCATCCACCTTGCTGTTATATATTTTGCTTGAGTGTGAAAACTACAAATATTTGGATAGCAGCGATTGTTCAGTAGATAGAAACATATGTTATAGTCTGCTTCTCAATAGAAAAGGTTGGCATTTCTGCAATAACATCTTCTGTGTAAGACAATCTAGACAGCTTCGCTCAAGCTGTAAATTTACATAATTTAGCATGCTTTAATGTAATATGGCTGTTAAATGGACCATGTTATACAAGTAAAATAAACATGTATCATGGGAAATCTTAAGAATCAATCAGCTTATCCCCGTTGCATCATGTTCAGTTTTAGAGGAACTGAAAATTCTTGGAGACATTTTAAAGTAAATAGTAGGGCAGCAAGTTTTTAGCAATTCCATAGTTTAACCCCTTAAGGAAGCATGGTAGTTTGTATGTTAGTACTAGGCGACTTTTCTCATATTTTCCTTTCCCGTCTTCCAAAATTCATAACTTTTTTTTACTTTTCTGTTGACATAGCTATCTGAAGGCTTATTCGTTGCATGATGAGTTGTACTTTCATTTTGCACCATTTTGGAGTATGTATAATGTTTTGATTAGCTTTTATTAAATTTTTGGGGTGTCCATGTGAAAAAAAACCAAATTCTATCATAGTTTTTTTGCATTTTGTTTTTACAGCGTTCACTCTGCATTAAAAATTACATGGCAACTTTGTCCGGTGGGTCATTACGATTATGGAGATACCATATTTATATTAGTTTTATTATGTTTTAGCACTTTTACAAATAAAACATCACTTTTTGAAAATGAATGATTTTCTTGGGGTTACCGCATTCAGACGCCTATAACTTTTTTTTTTACTGTTTTTTAGGCTCTTTATTTCCAGGGCAAGTTGTACTTTTTATTGGTACTAATGTTTGTATGACTTTGTATGTATGAATTTTTGATCACTTTTTATTGCTATTTCTTGGGGAAAGCAAGATGACCAAAATACATTATTTTGCGCATTGCGGAATATGTTTTTTTTTTTTTTTTGTTTTTTTTACAGCATTCACTGTACTGGTTACATAACTCTATTTTTGAATAATGGGGCTTATACGCACATATACCTAACATGTTTGTTTATTATTTTTTTTTTACATTATGTGTTTTTTTGTATGTAATGTAAAGGTGGTTTGTTTGTTTGTTTGTTTTTTTACTTTTTATTAATTGTTTATTTTTTATTCTTTATTGTTAACTTTATCCCAAAAGTCCCACAAAAGGACTTGAACCTGGAATCTTTGATCCCCAATGCACTGTATTGCAGCACATCACATATAGGCTCCCTATGTGTAATGTGCATAGACAGTCGGGAGGCCATTGCTCGGCCTCGTGGCTGCCATGCCAACCTCTCGGACCCCGCAATCTTATCGTGGGATATCCGAGGGGTGGCAGGGAGGTGATCTTACACCCAGAACCCCTGGGTGCTGTGATCTTGCGACCCCGGCAGCTAGTCCTAGGACTCAGCTGTGTAACACAGCCGAGCACCGGAAGTAATGTCGCTGGGACAGCATTAACTACACACTGAGCGCAAATCAATAGTATGACATGGAGTGGAAAGGGGTTCATGTACTATTTTCTCTCTTTAATCTGGGGATACAGACAATAATGGCAGCTAGTTAACCACTGAAAACTCACTGGGCGGCTAATTCGCTGTGATATACAGTAGCAGCATAGTGGATGGCATTTCTACAAAACTCATCCACACGCTGCAACTAAAACTCTCACCCACAGCTTTCAGCCAACATATAAGGTTGAGAGCTGTAGGAGACCTACAGCAATTCCTGCAGATGAACAGCCCCAAAAACAACCTGACTTTGGGTGCATTTAGCTGTGGCTAATGCAAACTGAGCAGCGTGTTTGTTTAGTGTGTCCCCAGCTTTAGGCCTTATACAGTACATATGACAGTGCAGAGCGCCATTTTTAGAACAATGAGAATGAAATGGTTTATTCAAATTTTGACCAACCGTTTAACATGGCTGTCTGTTCCTGTATACCTGTAGCCTCTGGGCTTTCTGCAATTTAACCTGTATACATGTAGCCTCCTGGCTTTCTGAAATATTACTATGTTACTGTTTGATCATGGGCCTCCTGCTACATGTTTGGCCTGTTCCCTGTCTGATTTTATCCTGTACACTTGTCCGTCCTGATTTTAGTCTCTGTACACATTATGCATTGTACCCTGTGTCTGTGGTGCTCTGCATGAGTTAACTGATGCCAACAGGGACCCCTCAGGAGGTAGTGGCCTGGTGGACTCCCCGCATCAGAGATCTCAGCTTTAGGCCTGATACAGAAAAAAAAGGGATATTCTTTATCTTTGCACATTTTTACATATACAAAAACAGACTTGTGAATATGCACACAGACTTTCAACAGATTTAAAATGGTCATGTGATGGCCATTTTTCATGTTTCATGTGAATAAGGCCAAAAAAGGACCGACACTTCCATTTTTCACAATACAGTTGTATGTATAAATCCTTAGGGTAATTTTACACACAGAATATTTTTGGAACTGTGTTTGGGGTTTTCTCTTTTACAATGTATGTTGCAATTGTAATTTTTTTTTAGAATGCCTTCAAAATCGCCGTAAAAAAAAAATCACAGTGAAAAATGTTTGAAATACAGGGTGTTTTGCGGTAACTGTGAATGTATATTACTCTCGCCAATCAATTCTCTGAGAGTTACGGAAGCAGTCATGCAAGTTTGCCTCCCCACCCCATCATCAACTTGACATAGCTATCAAAGTCACACAATGAAAGTCTGATAACCCCCTTCTTCCTGATAGGTGGAAGTCATAGCTACACTAAATTTATCGTTTAAAGTCAAGAGTGGATTGAGCAGAAGGTAGAAGTATAAGCACTTCCTATATATTTCCTATTCCTTTGTATCCATTCTTGGCTTTGGCTCAAAAAAACACAGCAAAATGTGTAGCAAAAACTATGTGTTTTCACAACATGGGGCCTTAGGCTAAGGCCCGACGTAGCTAGCCACAGCCAAAAAGCGCTGCAAAAAAGACCGTGATAGAAATGCATTGCGTTTTTTTGTTTGTTTTTTTTTAAATCACAGCATTTCCGCTGTGGAAATTTTTCTGCAATGTGTGGATGAGATTAGCCAGAGTCACTTTGCAGGTACTGTAAAACGCGGCAGTCAATTGTGACAAAACCCCACCGATCATTGCCATGTTACATATAGTTACATAGTAGATGAGGTTGGATGAAGACATCAGTAGGGGGCAATTAAACTGGGGGCAGATGAGCTGGCAATTAAACTGAAGGCAGATTAAGGGGGCAATTAAACTGGGGCAGATGAACGGGCAATTAAATTGAAAGCAGATTAAGGGGGCAATTAAAACTGGTGGCAGATAAAGTGGGACATTAAGCTAGTGGCTGATAAAGGAGGACATTAAATTGGTGGCAGATAAAGGGGGACATTAAACTGGGGGCAGATGAAGGGGGCATTAAGATGGTGACAGGTGAAGGGGAGACATTAAATTGGTGGCAGATTTAGGGGGGGCATTAAGATGGTGGCAGATGAAGGGGGACATTTAATGTCCCCATCCAACTACCCCCACTGTTTAATGTCACCTTCAAGCTGCTCCATAGTTTAATGTCACCCTCCAGCTGCCCCATAGCTTAATGTCACCCTCCAGCTGCCCCAGTGTAATATCTCCCTCTAGTTTCCGCCAGTTTAAACTGGGGCACGAGGAGAGGGACTTAATACTGTGGGGCAATTGGAGGGGAACATTATAATGTGGGGGAATATAATGTTAGGGTGACTGTAGAAGCATTATATTGTGTGTGGGCACATGGAAAAATAGATGAGAATGGGCGGAGTCAACGTATAAGTGGGTGGAGCTAAATTTGCCACAGTGTGCATAGCGCGCCGCATATTTTGTCCCTCTTTCTGTCCTTTGAAAGTTGGGAGGTATGATTTGTATACTGTATAAAAAAAGACACTGTATTATGCAAATGACAAGTTTTAGGTTGATCTTACCCATATCATGTCTGCAAATATTTTTCTTGTTCCATGAGTGGAACTCAGTCCCTGTTGTAAAATGAAGAGCAGCTATATATGTGTTATTGTTGTGTCATAAGGCTCATTACTACTTAAGTACAAAGTCTCCTAGATAAGATACGTCCTTACACAACAACAGGCATATTCAAGCTTAAGTACTGTAGAAAAGTTAAACTGGGAACTCCACCATTTAACAGGGAATCCCTGGTCTTCCTATATTCATCTTGTTGGCTCAAACCGACCTGGTACAATGAAGGCAAACAATGTATTATTGGTGTTCCTTATCTGCTTCTCGGTCATCTCTTACACCTGTACCGTGGCATTCAATGCTCTATCAGCCATAGCTCAAAGTGGTAAGTGATACAGCATATACCTTTTCCTGATAATTGGAATTAGAATGTAACATTTTGCCTTATGGCATTGCTCACTAAACACTGTTTTACTGAATGATGTATAGACTAATATAAGGAATAATAACAGAAATCATGAAATTAGGTTGAAGACCATAAAGTCGTGTGACTATATGAGTTCTGGGATTAGAAAGAGAAGTCATTTACAGGTGTCGCAGAGACAGGTTTGTCATTTATAATGCTTTGTATTAAAAACGCCATTTGTGATGTAAACTGTGCGGCCTAGAGAGTTAAATAAGAAGTTTAAGTCTGCCACATCTGTAACTTCCTGGTTCTACATTGATCTCAGCCAGGTACGATATGCTGAAAGCAGTCTTCATAAAGAATGAGATTATTAAGCAATATGGAATATACAGCAAAGAACTTGGAAAGAGTATACATACATATAATGTATATATACTGAACTTGACTCATAAATGGTAGATTTGCTTATTTCGTGCTTATAATGGTTTCTAAGTCCTATTTTTATCATTTATTAGACTTTTTCATCACAACTACTAGCAACATTTCTGCCAAATACCCATTAGAAGTCACACCTGCAGGCTGGACATTCTCCATATGGTCTGTGATATATATCTGGAATGGACTGTGGATTGTCTATGTGTTTTCTACTCTATTTAGAAGGTAAATACATAATATTGATGTTTCAAACTATAAAATAATACTATGGGGACTACCACAGGAGATCAATGATGTTGTCTGGTGCTATACTTTCTCATACATAAAAGACTATTTTTTACAATAGTTATTATATTTTTAATCTTATTTTTAAAAGAGATCACCTTTACCCTCAAACAACAAGACATTTCATCTGATAAGCGTGTGCACCACCCTTGTTGTTGGCTTGAGACTAAGGCCCCACGTTGCAGAAATGCAGTCTTTTTTGTTGCAGATTTTGCTGCATTTTTTTTTAGGCAAAGTCAAAAGTGGTATGATAAGGAATGGGAAATTCTCCCTTCTTCTGAATCCACTCCTGGCTTTGGCTCAAAAAACCACAGCATAATCTGCAACAAAAAAAAGCAGCTTTTCTGCAACGTGGGGCCTTAGCCTGGAAGCTCCTTTAGGTTGCGGAAACGCAGCTTTTTTTGTTGCAGATTTTGTTGCGGTTTTTTGAGCCAAAGCCAAGAATGTCTACACAAGGAATGGGAAATATATAAGAAGTTCTGATACTTCTCTCTTCTGCTCAATCCACTTCTGGGTTGGCTCAAAAAACCACAGCAAAATCTGCCACAAAAAAAACTGTGTTTCCGCATGGGGCTTCAGCCTTACTTCAGACTGAGCTGAAATAAGGAGGTATTTGAAAGATATGGCAATCTATCTTGTTTCATTTTCATGATGCTATGTCAAGTTCCCAGTGAGTAGGGTGAATTGCAACTGATGCTATAGTTATGCTGGATTCTTCATAAGGCTAAGGCCCCACATATCGGGCCGTATATGTTCAGCCAAAAAGCACGGCGGGAAGAACTGCAGCGGAAACGTATCACGGTTTTTCCCGCAGCGATTTTCACTGAAAGTCCGTAGAAGTTTCCTGCTTCCGTTATACAACTCCAATTCCAATGAAGTTGGGACGTTGTGTAGTACATAAATAAAAGCAGAATACGATGATATGCAAATCCTTTTCAACCTATATTCAATTGAATACACTGCAAAGACAAGACTGGCCTGCCTGCAGTCCAGACCTGTTACCCATTGAAAATGTGTGGCACATTATGAAGTGCAAAATACGACAACGGAGACCCCGGACTGTTGAGCAACTGAAGTTGTACATAAATCAAGAATGGTAAAGAATTCCACCTACAAAACAATTTTGTCCTCAGTTCCCAAACGCTTATTGAGTATTGTTAAAAGGAAAGGTGATGTAACACAGTGGTAAACATGCCCCTGCTCTAGCTGTTTTGGAAGGTGTTGCAGGCATCAAATTCAAAATGTGTGAATATTTGCAAAAAAACAAATAAAGTTTATCTGTTTGAACATTAAATATCTTGTATTGGAATGTATTCAACTGAATATAGGTTGAAAAGGATTTGCAAATCATCGTATTCTGTTTTTATTTATGTTTTACACAACGTCCCAACTTAATTGGAATTGGAGTTGTACCTATAGGGAAACTGTCAGCGTTTCCATAGGTATAATTGACATGCTGCGAATTCCAAAAACGCAACGGGTTTGAAAATCGCAGCATTTCTGCTGCGGGTATTTTTCTGCAATGTATGGATGGGATTCGCCACATGGGGCCCCAGCCTAAGGCTTAGGCCACATGAGCAGTAATTGCAGCAGGTTATTCCTCCAGAAATTGTTGGAAGCCAATCTGATGCAATCTACAGATAAATCAGATCTCATCCATATGCTACAATTTAGGCTAGAGTCACACGCCAGTGAATACTGGCCCTCTGATGTTCGTTTTTTTTAATGGATTTCACATGGCAGCATTAATTTCACTGTCAGTGAATGGAGTCTACTAACATGACCATTATTTTGATGATCCATTGTCACTGAACTATATGGGGGATCCGTGAAAATGGGTACCCCTCGGCTGCAAGACAGCTGTGAAAAATTGATGTTTTCACGACCATTTTGCACCTCTTTCGTATGTAAGAGGGATAGGGCTACTCAGTGATTTTGGACAAAACTCCCATCATGCAACCAAAATTGTGGGTCAATATGTGATTCCTTTGCTAATGTTAGTGAATGTAATCGCATTGCAACCCCTAGTGTGACATGTCTACGACTTCTAGTCACGAAAAAGTTTAACATTGCACTAATTTTTTGCAACTAGAAGTCGCGGGTGCAGCACACTATAGGTCACAATGTGACTTCATGCACTAACATTAGTGAAGTATTTGCAGAGTGACCTAGCAATCTTTGGTCGCACAAGGGGAGCCTCAGCCAAAATCGCAGTGTAGCCCTAGCCTAAAACTTATACCACAAAGTGACCAGCTTTATGGGTTTTATACCTAATGCATGTCAATTATTGCTGAGGGTTTCCTTCAGGTGAGTGGCAGCAAAAAAAACATCTGATTTTGCGGCAGTTAACCCACTGCAACCATGCTACTGTACATGTATTATTGGCTAAGGCCCCATATTGCAGAATCGCAACATTTTTAGCTACTTTTAGCAGCATTAAAAAACATCGTGTTTTCCAGTACCAGCAAAATGAATGGGATTTCATAAATCTCATCCACACATTATGGAAAAGAAGAGCTGCAGAATAACTGCAAAGCATTTGTACGGGACAGTGTTTCGCTGGGAGGCAGGGACTCCTAGTGGCATAGATAACTATACTGCTAGGAGTCTCGCTCCCGGGATACTGTTCAGGCTGGTAAATCAGGCCAATACATACGTGATTCACGTGAATGTAGTGTGAATGTAGGGTTGGTGTTTAATGTCCAGGTATCTCAAAAAAAAAAACAAAAGAAAAACATAGTAGCTCTATTTTGTGGACAATCACATTGAGGCTAAGGCCCCACGTAGCGGGCCGTAGCAAAAAAGAGCAGCAGGAAAAACTGCAGCGGCAACACATCACAATTTTTCCCACAGAGCTTTTCACAGAAAATCCGCAGAGGTTTCCTCTGCGGATTTTCTGCTTCCATTATACCTAAAAGGATACCGCTGGTGTTTCCGTAGGTATAATTGACATGATGTGATTTCCAAAACCACAACGATTTTGGAAATTGCAGCGTGTCCGCTGCACGTATTTTTCTGCAATGTGTGGATGGGATTCAATAGAATCACTTTGCAGTAACTGTAAAAGCTGCATTTTTCTGCGGTGTTTCCACCGTGGCCAAACCACGGTGTTTACACCATGTGGGGCCCCGGCATAAAGCCGCATAAAAGGAAATCCAATTTTGCCGTTTGCCAACTATAATGATTCACTGAGCATATCAATTTTTTATAATGAAAAGTTCAGTTTTGATAAAGATAAGAGAATAATCATATACAGTAATGTATTTGCTTTGCACTAACAGGTCTCTATTCTGTTACAGCAATAAAAGGGGCCGCATATACCTTCAACCACCAATTCATCCACCAGAATTCTTTGTTTTGTGGATACTTAATAATCTCATTAATATTGGTTGGCTCTTCCTGTGGGACAGGGAGTAAGTATTTTACTCATTTTACTCAGTTACTTGTGACCTTTTTGAGTGACGCTGACTATGTGCTCAGCTACTGTTGCAAGCAGTAAGGCTGAAGCCCCACGTTGCGAAAACCTGTACCTGCAAAACCAGGACCTGCAAAGTGAATGTGATTCTGGCTAATCCCATCCACACATTGCAGAAAAAAATCCACATTGGAAAAGTGTCAATTATACCTGCGGAAACACTGGGGTTTTCCCTATAGGTATAATAAGGGCATAAATGTAATGAAAAACGCTGCAGAAAAAAAACGCAATGCGTTTCCGCCTCTTTTGTTTTCTGCAGTATTTTTTGCTTTGTTTCACTATGTGGAGCCTTAGCCTAAAACAGTTTTCTGTTGTCCTTTTGACTTTAGAGCCATACTATACTTTGTGTAATAGACGTGGTCCTGATAATGGCACCTCCTGTATGAGCTCATCATACCCCTATATTGCATTTGGAAAGAGGTTGTGGATAGGAGAGGCTATGGACACATTTACCATGACCTTTTTTATTGTTCATTTGCTATCTAAATGAAACCACTTTCTAAATAGTCTAAGGCCCCCTGTTGCATAAGCGCAGCTTTGTTAGTTGCAGATTTTGCTGCGGTTTTTAGAGCCAAAGAATGGCTACAAAAAGAATGGGAAATATATAGGAAGTACTTACACTTCTCCCTTCCACTCCTGGCTTTTGCTCAAAAAAACGCAACAAAATCTGCATTTCTGCAACAGGGGGCCGCAGCCTTAATTAACTCCTACACATAGCTGACTGTTCTGCTGCTTATGACATATTGAAGATCTGACAGTATAATGCTCTCATCTTTCTCTTAACAATAGAGATAGCAACAGACAGGGAGACTAAATTGTACAGCCACATCAGAGTGTGGAGAAGGGAGAGAGCATACAGGTTTTGAGTAAGGCTGTATTAACACGAGTGAAAAACAGCCATGCGATGGCTGTTTTTTTGTAGTGGCTGTCACACAACTATTTTTAAAACAATGACAGCAAATAAGGGCATTCACTACTCAGGGATTTTTTAAGGAAAAAAAAAATTGTCTGTTAAATTTTTATATCTGTCCATTTTGCCAGAATCATGGAGTTAATAGAACTTAATAGGTCCATTTTTAATGAACATAAAAATAAATTTATGTCCCAATTACGTCTGTTAAAAACAGGTCAGTGGGTTGGGTCAAAAAAGACCAATGAAATTCATCTGTTTTTTTTTAAAGCTCCAATGAAAACAGATGCAAAGGGAATGACACTTGAAAATGGACAAATGGACATGAAATGGATGCAAAACGGCTGTTAAAATGAGCCCAATCAGTTTTGGTTTTTTATCCTTAAATGGCTGTGTCCATATAAATATTTAAAACAAGTGAGTAAAGTCACACTAAATGTGTAAGCAAGCTAGTCTATGATAATTGCAGGAAATAACATTCCAAAGTTCACTCTATAAGGAAGCAAAATGATTATTCTTCGGAGATGTTGCTTGGAGAGAATGAGTGTCTCCACACCATTTAATGCATTCTCTTAAGATAATATGTAGAGAAGTGGGAAAGTACACATAAGACAGTCTGAAGGGGAGGGGATCACAAAGGCTGCATATGAACTGACAGCATTCTCCAAGAAGAGATCCCGAGTCATGAGTTGTAGAAGGAAAAAAAAAAGTTGATGTATAAAGTTGTGCTGATGCATGAAAGCTAGTGAAGGTAGCAGCATTCTAGTACTGGGAGGCACATGTGCACATGAGAAAAGTCTGAAACTAGGGGCAGGTTGAAAATGGAAAATTTAAGTGTCTGAAATCAATGAATACTGCAGCTTGATAACTTCAGATGTTGCCATGTTGTAGCACCTAAAATCTGTGGTTCTGATGTAATTTTAAAGCTCAGAACCTCAGTTTCAAGGTTCTATGTACAGAACTGAAGCTATGAGCAGTTGAAAACAAAGCTGGGAATGGAAGCGGTAGATACATCTCCTATTTATCACTGCCTATATTTCTTCTATAGAAGCACAATCTTGGTGCAGTTTTAGGCTAAGGCTCCACATGGCGTCCCACAGCAAAAAAGGGATGCGGGAAAAAGCTGCCGCAGCAACACATCTCGGTTCTTCCCACAGTGCTTTGCACAGAAATTTCGCAGAGATTTCCTCTGCGGACTTTATGCTTAAATTATATCTATAGGGAAACCGCCGGCATTTCTGTAGATATAATTGACATGCTGTGATTTCCAAAACCGCAACGGTTTTGAAAATTGCCGCGTGTCTGCACTGCGTATTTTACCACAAAGTGGGGATGGGATTCGCTAGAATTCCATCCACTTTGTTGTGACTCTAAAACGCCGCAGGTGAACCGCTGCGTTTACGCCACATGGGGCCCTAGCCTTAAAGATTAAATTCTCCGCCAATCACTGGCTGCAACAGTAACATGTTGACACCTCTGAGGTCACCACTATGTCCACTGATTGACTGCAGCAGTCACATTTCACATCAACATGATATCACTGGAGAGATTGGAGGGAACCATGGAAGCACCACCATGGGAGAGACAGGGGACTGGTAAAGTTAGCATTACTCATTTTGTTGTTTTGTAAACTGTTTGTAAAAGGTTGGAAAATCCCTTTAAATAATTATTGGATGTAGCTGCTTTTTTACCTTCATGACTGCCTTAAGAGATTTCAATACCATATAGGTTGTGACGTATAGATCTATTTCAACCAAGAAACCAAGAGGAAAAGGTAATTTTACCAGTTCATACCGAGAACGACCTGATCACTATAAAGTAGCATGTGGCTTCCTTGGTTAATTACCATTGCGCCAAAGCTGGCATATATAAACCTGGCCAAGTGTGGCCAATAATCAAGTTAGTGCTTCACATTTCTAAGCCTACAAAATAATCGTTGAACATTGGTTGGGTGTTAAGAGAACACAATTGCAATGTTTACATCCATTGGGTCAGGCAATATAAGATATACATTAAAAATGTCATCTTAAATATGTGTTATCAAAAATGTCTTGTTTTCTTTCATTTTTTCACAGGCTCCTTATATACGCCAATGTCTTTCTAGCTTTAATGCCAATAACTATCTTCCTAATGCTTCACATGTCATACAGAAATTGTTACCGCTATGCAGACTGGATGTCTCAGAATCAGCGTTTTGATCTGTGGTGCATAAGGATATTGGTAAGAATACATTATTACAAAGCTGAAAAACTAAATATTAAATAGCAATATAGCCCAGCTAATAGTAAGAATATTGTATTAAAGAAATTGTGTAGAATTACGCTAGGTTCACTCCTGCTTTCGGGTTTCCGTTTGGGGGGTTTACTTGAGATAATTGGACGACTTCTGAGGGAATTTAATCCTTTATGTATTCTGGGCAAGTAATAGAAGGTGGCAACTTGTGGATGTTTTGGTCTTATAAGTGACAGTTCTCTTTTATCAATCAACTCTTCTGAATGGGGACTACCCAAAATATCGTAAAGCTCCCTCATAAAGGTGCCTGTAGGATCTGACTTAAGAATTCTATAGATGTCCTCATGAGACAAGATATCCAATCACATATCTTAGTATTTGTGACATCCATGATGATTATGTTACCCCTTTATCTAAGGGTTTTTTCACTATAGATTCCTCCTTCTCCAGTTTCAAAAGTGCCTCGACTGAGGACTTACTTAAGTTGCTTTTATCTTACCCACATTTATTGATGACTAGCAGAAGGACCCGGCTTCGCACGGGTATATTTCATTTTTTCTTTGTGTAGTGACCCCATAAGAATTGGCCAGTTTTGCATTTGACATCCAGTATGGCAGTCCAGTATAGGTACTGTCTATTTATGACTGTGTTGTTATGGAAACCTTGTAAATGAAATGTGAACTTATATTGGCTGATACACATCATATGAATGAATATTTAAGGACCTGCGAACTGATATTGACTCATACAGGTCATAAATAGCTTGGTTGTTATGGAAACTTTATGTAAAGTTGTGTGTATGTCAAGACTGAAGAACCTGCGATTTTTCATTGGTCCATAACCATCATGTGATCATGTGTATCTCAGTTTGGATATCAGTGAAAGACCTGCGATCGGTTGTTATGGAAAACCTGGAGTAAAGCTGTGTGTATGTGACCTTGTGTAACAGTGTCATCCTCAGCGCCCTGCCCCTTTAAAGCTGACCTACAGCAGTGAAGAAAAATGGCTGGGTTGTTATGGAAACATGGAGCTGTGTGCATGTGACTGACAAATGCCTTGTCAGATTGGAGACGGGCTTGGGTCTGCTGGGTTGTTTCAGCAGCTCGCTGTTGTCTGTGACATATCTTGTCAGATTAGAGACAGGCTTGGGTCTGCTGAGAGTTTTCATTAGCTCGAGTAGCAGCCATGCGTTTTGCTGCAGGGGGCATGAGTAGTTTAAAAACGTTTCAATTTATAAGAATGCTGAAATCCAGTATGGCAGTCCAGTCAGTGGCGTAGCAGTGCAGGTAGCAGTGGTAGCGGCTGCCACAGGGCTCGGGACATTTGGGGTCCCAGCGGGCCCCTGATGTTTTTTTTTTTTTTTTTTTTTAATAGGCCGTTACCTGCTGGTGTAACATCAGCAGATAAGGGGCCCTATTTACTTACCGATCCCCGCTTCTGCTCACGGCCGTCTGCGCTTCATCTTCTGCAGAGGTGGCTGTGAGCAGGAGCGGGGATCAGTAAGTAAGGCCTGCGGGCCATGAACCCCACAAACACTATCATTATACTCTGGGGTCTTTTCAGCAGGCTTCGGGCCTCCTTGGTGATGTCCCAGACGTCGGTGGGCCAGTCTGACGTCATTATGCGTCGCGATGCATGACTGGCTCACGTGACATCTGGTCCAACATTGAAGAGGTAGCGGGGAGTGCACATAATACTATATGAAGGGGCCACTATGATACTGTGTGCAAGGGCCACTACGAGGCCTAATACTGGGTGCAGGGGCCACTATGGGGCATAATAGTGTGTGCAGGAATGTAGTTTGTGCCGGGGGGGCGGTTGCCGGCCGGGGGGGGGGCCCATGTCGAATGTTCGCCTTGGGGCCCAGCCATTCCTAGTTACGCCACTGAGTCCAGTATAGGTACAGTCTATTTATGGCTGTGTTGTTATGGAAACCTGGTAAATTAAATGTGAACTTATATTGGCTGATACACGTGATATGACTGAATATTTAAAGACCTGCGAACTGCTATTGACTAATACAGGTCATAAATAGTTTGGTTGCTATGGAAACCTGTGTGCCTGAGGAGCGTAAGCGTCTGCGAGCTCTTATTGGCTGTTAAGGGACATGTGACAGTGTGTATGGCAGTTGGAATATGAGTGAAAGACTTGCAGGCTTGTATTAGCTAATGTTGGTCATTTTTTGGGAATACTGTATCTCAGCAACGGTACATCCTTTAGAGTTGAGACCCAGTCTAAAATATTCCCGGACACCTGATGTACATGTGTGCCAAATTTGGTGAGGATCGGTCCAGTCGTTTTCTCATGATTGGATACACCTGGCTATGAAGTTCAAAGCTCAGTGAGGTTACAAAACCAATTTTGTGCTTCAGTAAGTCAGTAAAAAGTAGTTAGGAGTATTCAAATCAATAAAATAAGGGTACCCAAATTTTTGCACCGGTCAAATTTTGGTTTAATGCATATTGCACATTTTCTGTTAGTACAATAAACCTCATTTCAATCCTGAAATATTACTGTGTCCATCAGTTATTAGATATATCAAATTGAAATGGCTGTTGCAAACACCCAAATATTTAGAACTAAAAATGATTAAGATTAATAGGGGTGCCCAAACTTTTTCATATGACTGTATATAAGAGATAATCCTTGTAATAACATCTTTTCAAATGTATCAATATATTTTTTGTCAAACGCAGGCAAGGTTTTAGTACTTTCTAAATGGAGATCTGTAAAAGGGCCAGGTCCTATCTCCCTCTGACTTTCCTCACAGTTTTTCTAATACCTGGATTTTAAAGCGTTGTATAGTTCTGCATACCTAATAAACTTATTATGTTCTAATGTAATAACTCAGGTCAAAATACATTTTTTAAATGTTAATCCCTTTCTGTTGTACGTGTACAGTGAATGTTGGGTCTGTAAGATGGTGCTGAGCGTGTTGCAGCCACTGATCTCTGCTGGTTTACACAAAAAGGACCTGCCAGCATTGTCTGTGATTGGGGACAACTCCAATCACAGGCAAATAACCTATAACATGCTGTGGTCAAACTTTCACATAGCAAGTTTTCCATATCCTAACATTAAAATGAAAAAAAAAGTTAAAGGGGCTAAAATAGAGTTTAACAAAAAAGTTATCAAAATATAGAAAAAAACTCTTTCCTCATTTTACATATATAAAAAAATAAATAAAAAATAAACATGTTAGGTATTGTCACATCCCAAAATGCCCATACTATTAAAATATAAAAATAGTGATCCCATATAGTGAACACCATAATAGGAAAATATCAAAATGCCAGAATCACCCTTTTCACTTCTCCTCTTCTCAAAATGAATTGAATAAAAATTATCAAAATGTCATACATTCCACAAAATGGTATCAATCAAAACTACAAGTTTCCCCACAAACAAGAGTCCTTACAGAGGTCTGTGGTAAAAACGACAGGAGTCAGAATATAGTTATGCATATAAATTTTTTATTAAAGTGTTAAAACATAACAAAAAATACATACATTTGGTATTGTTGTGATCATACTAATTTCCAGAATAAAGGTAACATGTCATTTTTACCACACATGTTAGCGCGCAACGGCATTTTTTTCCAGTTCCAACCTATTCTGATTTTTTTATAGCCTTGCATTGCATTACACAAAATATTAAATAGTGTTGTTACGAAATACAATTTGTTCCGCAAAAATCACGCGGCACGAAGGGGTGAAATGGACTGTTTACTTGTTAGCTGTCAAGTTAAAAAAAAGCTACATCTGGTGTTTTTTTCCAGTGTATTAATAAGAACTCTATTGACCTCCTGTAGTTTTGAAGTGGTTTTAAAGAGAAGCCATTTCCTAGAACTCTTTCTATTAGAGAAGACTGTACATTTGCTCTAGCTAGCAAAATATCACCACCACTTGTGAACAGGAATCCACAATTCTCTATTGACTTACAAGTTAGACAAATGCACCCTGTGAACCCAGCCTAGTGGTCATAGATAATTGTTTTAAACAGATCTTGAATGAAAATATGTGACTACTGTACAAATAGTAACTATACAAAGTTATCTTGCACCCCCTGCTGGTCATCAGTGGCATTGCACTACTCTGATAATTACAGTAATATGTTTATGATAGCTGAGTGATATAGCAGATATGCGTACAATAGATATATGTTATATATTGACAGGTGTTGCCATACATTGGAGTTAAAAGTATGATACAGCAGTCAGTTTCTGTATATCTTTGTGAATACATGCCAGATTTCACACTGTATATAGTGTCTTGTGTCTACTTTGTAGGTACATAATGGATTAGCTTTATATGCCACATGGACTTCCATTACTACAATTCTCAACTTTGGCTTGGTACTGAAATATAATGTGAATCATATACAGGAACCCTATGTCAGTGGCATTGTCCTTTCCCTTATATTGTTTGCTCTCTTATTCTGGTAGGTTCTCCATTCTGTATATTTATGTTTTGTTTTTCTATACATTGAAATGTTTTTTTTTTTTACAATATATTAAGGGACAATAACATGAATGTATGTCTGTATATAATAATGGTGGTCAACTAACTACGTTTTCTGAACATTATTAAAGTCTAAAGTTTTTTTTTACCAGCCTCAGTCTTCAACGCATAGGTACAAATAGTACAGCATATTTTCAGATATATGGCCTATCCCCTATCATCTTAGCCAAACCTTTAAAACCAAACCTGGTTCTACCAGCCTGTGCCCAGCCCTAGTGCTGCCAATTATGTCGGCAGTTGTTCCAAATTGTAGTGCTGCTAGTAGGCTTTGCCTGCAATGGGGCAAAATATTACCGATACATCATAAATACAAACCTGTAGTTCTGACAACTAAGCCCATCATTCCTATGTGTTTCACATAGAATTGTCAGTGTGGACTTATCACTTAGCAGGTTACAGAGATACATACAGTGGGGAAAAAAAGTATTTAGTCAGCCACCAATTGTGCAAGTTCTCCCACTTAAAAAGATGAGAGAGGCCTGTAATTGTCATCATAGGTAGACCTCAACTATGAGAAACAAAATGAGAAAACAAATCCAGAAAATCACATTGTTTGATTTTTAAAGAATTTATTTGCAAATTATGGTGGAAAATAAGTATTTGGTCAATAACAAAAGTTCATCTCAATACTTTGTTATATATCCTTTGTTGGCAATGACAGAGGTCAAACGTTTTCTGTAAGTCTTCACAAGGTTGGCACACACTGTTGCTGGTATGTTGGCCCATTCCTCCATGCAGATCTCCTTTAGAGCAGTGTTTCATCCAGCCATGTTTCATCTTCAATGCCCTTGCTGATGGAAGGAGGTTTGCACTCAAAATCTCACGACACATGGCCCCATTCATTCTTTCATGTACAAGGATCAGTCGTCCTGGTCCCTTTGCAGAGAAACAGCCCCAAAGCATGATGTTGTCCCCCCCCCATGCTTCACAGTAGGTATGGTGTTCTTTGGATGCAACTCAGCATTCACTGTCCTCCAATACATATGACATTCTCCCAATACTCTTCTGGAACATCCAAATGCTCTCTAGCAAACTTCAGACGGGCCCGGATATGTACTGGCTTAAGCAGGGGGACACGTCTGGCACTGCAGGATCTGAGTCCCTGGCGGCGTACTGTGTTACTGACGGTAGCCTTTGTTATGTTAGTCCCAGCTTTCTGCATGTCATTCACTAGGTCCCCCCGTGTGGTTCTGGGATTTTTGCTCACCGTTCTTGTGATCATTTGACTCCCCCAGGGTGAGATCTTGCGTGGAGCCCCTGATCAAGGGAGATTATCAGTGGTCTTGTATGTCTTCCATTTTCTAACTATTGCTCCCACAGTTGATTTCTTCACACCAAGCTGCTTGCCTATTGCAGATTCAGTCTTCCCAGCCTGGTGCAGGTCTGCAATTTTGTTTCTGGTGTCCTTCCACAGCTCTTTGGTCTTCACCATAGTGGAGTTTGGAGTGTGACTGTTTGAGGTTGTGGACAGGTGTCTTTTATACTGATAACAATGTCAAACAGGTGCCATTACTACAGGTAATGAGTGGAGGACAGAGGAGCCTCTTAAAGAAGAAGTTACAGGTCTGTGAGAGCCAGAAATCTTGCTTGTTTGTAGGTGACCAAATACTTATTTTCCACCATAATTTGCAAATAAATTCTTAAAAAATCAGACAATGTGATTTTCTGGATTTGTTTTCTCATTTTGTCTCTCATAGTTGAGGTCTACCTGTGATGTCAATTACAGGCCTCTCTCATCTTTTTAAGTGGGAGGACTTGCACAATTGGTAGCTGACTAAATACTTTTTTACCCCACTATACATAGCCAGGGGTGAACCTAGCTTCTTTGCTGCCTGAGGCGGACTATAGAAAGGCGCCACCCCCGCCACCCCCCCTCCCCCCCAAATAAAATAATGGGCTGTATGGAAGTGAATGGCAGTTACAGAAACAGCATAGTTCAGTGAGCTGTATTATTTCTGTAACTCACATACACTTCTATGAGAGTTATGGAAACCCTGGTCACATAGCTAATGCAGGGATTCATATGTAGCTTTAGTAGTCCCTACACTAGTTCACTCTGGCAGGGGACATGGAGATGCATCAGAATTAACAAAGAACTCCTAAAGCTATATAGGAATCCTTACATTAGTTAGGTGACTGGTGTTATTACTACACAGATTGAACGTAAGCTATTGAAGTTGCTCACTGTCAATGTGCCAGGGAGTAACCCCATCACATTGAAGTGTTAGTTAGGGTTGTGGGGGGGGGGAAGCAGGAAAGCAGGAGCTTCTAGCCATTCATAAGAATAGCTGGGCAGCTCCAGACATGCAAGCGAACACAGGGACCGCCCTGCAATTAAAATGAATAGCTGTCAGCAAGACAAACATAACAACAAAGGGGTTAGAGTCCCCACTGAGGCTGAGAATTGGGTCTTTTTCCCCCACTATGAATTCAGCCTGACTGCAGCCAGTCTGAATATAGGCGTGTTGCTTGGTGGATGGACAAACCCATGCTCCCATTCTCTTTAATAGGAGCACCGCAGATAGCTGAGTACTGTACTTTGGCTATCTCTGGCACTCCCATCGAATGGGAGCATGTGTTCGTCCATCAACCAAGCCAAGTGACACGCCTATATTCAGCCTGGCTGTGGTCAGGCTGAATTTCCAGTGGGAGGAAAAAGACAATTTTCAGGCTCATTGGGGGTCTCAGCAGACAGAACCCCCATCAATCAGGTATTTATCCTCTATCCTATGGATAGGGGATAAATACTTTTCAGAGCATTATTTCATTAATATAAAACACTTACTTCATCTGGTGATGAGCCAGGGGGCACAGGTAGGGATGCGGATCCAACAAGAAGGCAGCAGCCAGGCCAGCAGCTCTAAAATCCTTCCTGAGCAAGGACAGGGAGACCTCAGGAGCCATACTACATATTCTAGGAGTGGTCTGAGCTGCATGAGTCACGTCAGGTCAATTTACCAGCAGAGCAACATGACCTGTGTGGGCTTAGGCGGAGAGATGTGTAATTGATCATCCAGAAGGCGGAGCAGGCCAAGTGGACGTTTGTGAGTGGACCGCAGGAGCAATGCCGCTGCCAATAGGTGAGTGCAGAGGCAGTGCTGTCTCCACACGGCTGCCCTGCACCACCTCTCTCCTCCCCTGCCTCTAAGCCAGCCCAGGACAGTTCCCACTCAGCATATTTTTAAAGCGGCCTGTTTTGGGCTGGTTTAGGTTAAATAAAGCATTAAAACAGTGGCGTAACTAAAGTCTTGTGGGCCCTGCTCCGAACTTTTGTCCAGGGCCTCCTACCCCCACCATAGAGCGATATATGCAGCGATATCGCAGATACTTGAAAAGGATACAGTTTTAGTACCCACAACTGCAGTTATCAAGAATACGGTGAGCGAGTGGTGCAGCACCCGGAATTATTATTATTATTATTATTTATTTATTTATTTATATAGCATCATTAATTCCATGGTGCTTTACATTTGCGGATTTACATACAATACACCAGATGTACAAAACAGATAATACAAACAGTGACCAACTGGCACAGTGGGATAGAGGGCCCTGCCCACAAAGGCTTACAATCTATGAGGGAAGAGGGATAGAGACAGAAGGTGAGGGGAGAGGCTGTACAGGTGGAGGTGTGGTGACAGTAGTGTTATTGGAGGTTGTAGGCCTTCCTGAATAGGTGAGTCTTCAGGGCCTTCTTGAAGCTCGTGATTGTGGGGGTCAGTCTTATGTGTCTTGGTAGTGAGTTCCAGAGTATGGGGGATGCACGGGAGAAGTCTTGGAGACAATTGTGTGAGGAGCGGATGAGAGCAGAGCGGAGTAGGAGGTCTTTGGAGGATCGGAGGTTACGTGCGGGCAGGTAGCGGGAGATTAGGTCGGAGATATATGGAGGGGACAGATTGTGGATGGCTTTGTATGTCAGCGTTAGTAGTTTGAACTCTATTCGCTGGGCGATGGGTAGCCAGTGGAGGGATTGGCAGAGGGGGATGGCTGATGAAGAACGGGGGGAGAGGTGTATTAAGCGAGCAGCACAGTTTAAGGTGGACTGGAGGGGGGCGAGAGTGTTAGCTGGGAGGCCATGGAGAAGGGTGTTATAGTAGTCTAAGCGGGAGATTATGAGGGCATGGACTAGCATCTTTGTAGTTTCAGGGGTGAGGAAGGAGCGGATTCGGTGGATGTTCTTGAGTTGGGTGAGGTATGAGGAGATCCAGGAAAGGGCCAGGTCAGAGATGCCAAGTGATGAGAGCGTTTCAAGCAGGAGGGAATGGTCGACTGTGTCAAAGGCAGAGGTGAGGTCGAGGAGGAGGAGGACAGAGTAGTGACGTTTGGCTTTGGCAGTTAGAAGGTCATTAGTGACCTTGGTTAGGGCAGTTTCTGTGGAGTGATGGGGTCTGAAACCTGACTGTAGTCTGTCAAAGAGCACATTGGACGAGAGATGGGAGGACAGTTTGGAGTGGACGTGTTGCTCCAGCAGTTTAGAGGCGTACGGGAGCAGTGAGATGGGGCGATAGTTGGCTGTAGAGGATGGGTCGAGGGAGGGTTTCTTAAGTATAGGTGTGACGGTAGCATGTTTGAAGGCGGAGGGGAAGGATCCATTGGTTAGGGATAGGTTGAAGAGATGGGTTAGGGCAGGAGTTATGACTTCAGAGAGTTTGGGGATGAGGTGTGACTGGATGGGGTCGAGCGCGCAGGAGGTGAGGTGGGATTTAGAGATTAGGGTGGAGAGCTTTTCATCAGTGACGGTGGAGAAACAGGTTAAAGATGAAGAGCACAGGACAGTTGGGTAGAGTGGTTGTTGGGGGTGTAGGGTGAGACTGTCTCTGATGGTGTCGATTTTGCTTTTGAAATAAGAGGCAAAGTCATCAGCTGTGATAAGTGATGTCGGAGGGGGCACAGGAGGATGGAGAAGGGAGTTGAAGGTAGTCAATAGCTGTTTGGGGTTGTGGGATAGGGCAGATATTAGTGCAGAGAAGTAGCCCTACTTTGCAGAGGTGAGTGCGTTCTTGAATGTGAGAACTGCCTCTTTGTACCTAAGGAAGTCCTCCTGGGAATGACTTTTCTTCCAGAGGTGTTCAGCAACCCATGAGTTACATCTCAGTTTTTTAGTCAGGTCGGTGTGCCAGGGTTGCCTATTGATTGGTCGGGCTCTGGTGTTAGTGAATGAGGCTACAGAGTCAAGGGCTGAGGTAATGGTGGTATTGTAGAAGTCAGTGGCAGTGTCTACATCCTGGAGTGAGATTATGTCAGTGAGCGGTAGGAGAGAGTCTGAGAGCGTGTGGATGTCAAGGCGATTAAGGTTTCTGCGGGGGGCGTGTTGGTTTAAGGGTTGGAGGGTCTATTACAGAGGAGAGGGCTGAGAATGTCAGCAGGTTGTGATCAGAGAGCGTGGAAGGAGAGTTAGAGAGGTTGACTAGAGAGCAGAGGCGGGTGAATATGAGGTCCAGCGTGTGCCCCTTTGTGTGGGTGGCAGAGGAGGACCATTGAGAGAGACCATAGGATGTAGTAAGTGATAGGAGACTGGAGGCGGGGGGGTGGTTTGTGTTAATGGGGATGTTGAAGTCACCCATGATGATGGTGGGGGTGTCTGTGGATAGGAAGTGCATTAGCCAGGTGGTGAAGTGGTCGATAAAGGCAGCAGTAGGTCCTGGCGGTCGATATATGACGGCCAGTTGGAGGTTGGAGGGCGAGTAGATGCAAACAGAGTGCACTTCAAAGGAGGGGAGGGTGAGAGCAGGTATCGGTTGGATTGGGGCAAAGGAGCAATTGTCAGATAGGAGTACGCCTACGCCTCCACCAGATTTATTGTTGGGGCGGGGAGTGTGCGAGAATTGCAGACCTCCATAGGAGAGGGCAGCAGGGGAGGTGGTGTCTGAGGGTGTTAGCCATGTTTCTGTGATACCGAGAAATGATAATTTATGAGAAATGAAGAGGTCGTGAATGTAGTCAAGTTTGTTGCGTATAGAGCGAGCGTTCCATAGTGCGCCGAGGAGGGCGTGGGGAAGGGCGGAAGCGGGTGAGATAGGGGTGAGATTTAGGGGGTTTTGTGCGCTGTTGCCGATTGTGCGGAAAGATCCTACAGCAGGGGAGTGCTGGGGCGGTCCAGGATTGGGAGATATGTCGCCAGAAGTGAGGAGTAGCAGGGAGAGGGATAGCAGGTGCAAATAGGAGAGGGTGTGGGGAGGTTGTGTGTGTCTGGGGCGGAAAGCTTGTAGGTGTGTGAGCAGCTGCGCAGAGAAGGTCAGATGGTGGGGTAAACAATACTGAGACAGTATTATATACTCGACAGTGTCCCCGCACAATATTATGTGATCCACAGTGGCCCCTACACAGTATTATATGCTCCACAGTGGCCCCCACACAGCATTATATGCTCCACAGTGGCCCCCACACAGTATGGTATGCTCCCAAGAGCACACCCCCCCAGAGCCAATGTTATTATTATACTCTGGGGTCTCCTCAGACCCCAGAGTATAACAAGTAGAGGCCCAGGGGAAGTGATTAAAAATAACAAACACTTTATACTCACCTTACCTCACCTCTCCTGGGCATCCTCACTCCATCCGGCTGTCTTCTGCATCTTCCTTGGTCCTCTTCTGCATGGTGACTGAGGACACGTGCCCCAGACGTCACTGCTGGGGCCTGTGATTGGGCCTCACAGTGGTCACATGGGGCACAATGATGTCATTATGCCGCCACGCCCCATGTGACCGCTGGGACCCAATCACAGGCACCAGCAGTGATGTCTGGGGCGCGTAACCTCAGTCACTGGTCGGAAGAGCCCCGGAGAGGATGCTGAGCCCAGGAGAGGTGATTATAAATATTTTTTTTTATTTTTAGTCACCTCCCCTAGGCTGGCAGCTTTTGGAAAGGGCCCGGCGACATTAACAATATGAATAGCGGTCGAAGAACCAGGCTTTCCCCGACTGCTATCATGGTGTTCCAGGGCCCTGGCCATTTCCAGCTGGCCACAGGCCCCATACCTCATCATTACACCACTGAGTCAAAATGCTGCCCCCCTTGCTGTCACAGATAGCGCCGCCTAAAACAGCCACCTCACTTCGCCTCATTAGAGGTGTACCCCTGTGCATAAGTATTGGGTTTAAAAAGACCCAGATAAAGAGGCAGGCAAAAACCACTGTGTTAATGGCAAAGACCCAATTTGCTATTAAGTGAATAAAATCCACAGTATATGTGCAAGGCTTCTACATTTGGAATGGACACATTTTGTCTGGTGTACGCCACCTTTTAGACTAGGGATGTAACTAGTGGGTGCAGATACAGCATAGACCCTGGGTACTTGGTACCCGGGAAGAGTCACCAATAAACCATTCTGCTACACTGTACTTTGGCTATGGTTTCATTTAAATGAATGGAGTGGGGGAGTGTGTTTTTATTCCTCTTTATGCAAGCTGACATGTAACACCCCTGAGAGTCTGACTCCTCTATTTTTCCACAGCCCAACTCCAAATTTGGCTCCGACTCAGTAAAGCTCCTCTAATTCATTAAAAAGCCAGTGAATACGCAACAAACTATGCATCTAATTAATTATGCAATATTGATAATTGTACATTATGATTTAAAAAATAATTAAACATTTTATTTTTAAGCTGGAATCTTTTTTTCTGATTCTACCCAAAATTGCTTCCATCTCTGTGACTCCAACTCCAAAGCCCTGCTTGTTTTGACCGGAATACTACTTTAAGGCTAAGGCCCCATGTAGCGGGCCGCAGCAACAAAGCGCTGCAGGAAAAACTACGGCGGCAACGCATTGTGGTTTTTCCCTCAGTGCTTTTCACAGAAAGTCCTCAGAGGTTTCCTCTGTGGATTTTCTGCTTTCATTATCCCTATAGGGAAACCAACTGCGTTTCCATAGGTATAATTCACATGCTGTGATTTCCAAAACAGCAACAGCTTTGTGTATATTTTTCTGCAATGTGTGGATGGCATTTGCTATAATATATATGGGATTTGCTATATAAATAATTATTATTATGATGCAGATTTCATCAAAAAAGCTAGAAAAAATAGCAAAATGCTGCACTGTTTTTTCAGTAAAATAATACACACCATGACAGAAACCCAAATGGACCCTATTACAGTCAATAGAGTCTGTAAGGCGAAGAGTGATGAATCCAATACTGCTGAACAATGGAAATAGGAGTGCAAATGTGAATCAAGACTAAAACTACATGGAACTATTCATGCTATCAGTGTCTTTCATACATGACAAATAGGGTATATTGTCTATTCATTATAGCAGGAAGGTGCCCCATTAAAGGGGTTGTGCAGGACTTGAAAACATGGCTGCTCTCTTCTTCTCATGTCTGTTAGTCACATGGTAATGCCACATCTTTATCCCATTAAAGTGAATGGAACTGAGCTGCAGCATGACCATGTGACCAATAGACATGATCAGGGGCGTAACTAACAGGGTAGCAGCGGTAGCAGCTGCCACAGGGCCCGGGACATTACGGGGCCCCGCGGGCCCCCGATGCTTTTTTTTTTTTTAAAGGCCGTTACCTGCTGGAGTAACCCCAGCAGGTAACGGGCCCTATATACTTACCATTCCCCTGGGTCCTGCTCACGGCCGCCTGCGCTTCCGATTCTGCGGAGGCGGCTGTGAGCAGTAGCGGGGATCGATATGTGAGGCCGCAGGCCGAACCCCACAATCTCTGTTATCATTATACTCCGGGGTCTTTTCAGACCCCGGAGTATAATAATCGGAGGCCCAGGGGAGGTGAGGGAACATAAAAAACAATGTACTTACCTCTCCTACGCTTCTCCAGGCTTTGGGCCTGTTTGGTGACGTCATTTTGCGTCGCGACGCCTTGCCCGCATCACGTGACGCCGGCCTGGTCCAACATTGAAGGCGGCTGAAGCAGCAGGGAGTGGACCGGAGCGAGGAACAGGTAAGCAACGTTGTTTTTTTATCTTTCTATCCTCCCCTGGGTCTCCGATCATTATACTCTGGGTTCTGTCAAATGTTCGCCTTGGGGCCCAGCCATTCCTAGTTACGCCACTGGACATGATATCACTTTCTGAGAAGAAAGTAGCCATGTTTTTAAAGTCCTGCACAACCTCTTTAAGCTCTAGTGGCTACATTTTCATCTGGAATAGACAATTGGTTCCACTTAGTTTTCTGCTTGTTAATAGTTTTCATTGACTTTTTCATCCATTTTATGTGATAGTTAAGTGTTGATATTATTCTTTATCTCATAGGTTTCTGACAGAATCATTTATGTTTGAGAAGTATGTGCGCTATACTGTAACTATTTACCCTGCAGCTATTGTCGCTTCAGTCGGCATCCAACTTGGAGTGGACGAGACTGCAGAATTTTCTGGCAATGAAATGATGAATGGTAAGTCCACGTTAATGTACTTTTGTTTTTATATAACACCCATAACTTACAAGCTGTACCAATTGTCAGTGGCTCATCATACAGGAAAATAATTCAGCTAAAGAAATGGGGTTGCCCATAGCAACCAGTTGGATGCCATCTTTCATTGTATTGATTCCTTGGTTACGTGGAAACTACAACCTTATTTCACCAATTTTAATTAACACCCCCATTGTCCACCTCAGGTGCCTCCTGTTCAACTGCAATACTGGTGCTCATGGACACTGGCACAAAGCCTGAAGCCTGTATGGCTCCTTTGTTGGGAGCTATAGCTCTTCCATGTTTTGGCATACAATCCTTACTGTGTATTCTCCCATAGAAACTAGAAGCAGATTTATGAAAACTGTCTAAGGCTAAAGCCCCACGTTGCGGAAACGCAGCTTTTTTTGTTGCAGATTTTGTTGCGTTTTTTTCAGCCGAAGCTAACAATGGCTACAAAAGAAATGGGAAATATATAGGGAGTTGTTATACTTCTACCTTCTGCTCAATCCACTTCTGGCTATGGCTCAAAAACCGCAACAAAAAAAACTGCGTTTAGGCAACGTGGGGCCGCAGCCTAAAAGAAAATCTGTTGTTCCATAGCAGCCAATCACAGTACAGCTTTTATTTCTTCTAATGCGCTAGAAAAATAAAAGCTGCACTGTGATTGGTTGGTATGGGGAACTTCTTTTAGACAGTTTTATAAATCTGCCCGAATCCTTCTAGAGACATACAGCTGCATGAATACCAGGGTAGAATTCTGAGCAAGTCTGGTGCCCATACCAACCAATTACAGCACAGCTTACATTACTTATCTTGCTCTTGAAAAATTAGAGCTGCTCTGTGATTGGTTGCTATGGGCACCAAACATTCTTCTAGGCTAAGGCCCCACGTCATGGAAACGCAGTGTTTTTGCCTACTGTGGAAAAGCAGCAGAAAAAAATGCTGTGTTTTACAGTACCAGCAAAGTGAATAAGATTTTATTAATCTCATCCACACAATGCAGAAAAAAGAGCTGCAGAAAAGCTGCGCTGTCAAAAACCACTTGTGTTTTAATTTTAGCTTTGGAAATGTGAAATGTATTGCATCGAAGAAGAAAAAAAGGACAGGAAACTCTATGAGAAACGCTGTGGAAAAAAGTGCTGCATTTTTTTCTGCATCGTTTTGAAGCTCCGGTACTAGTGAATCCCCGGGTGGGCCCCGTGCCTTTAGGGGGCCCTTCCAGACTCCTACTGCTTTTTTAGGCAGTGGGGGTCCGCTAATGATTCCTATTAACTTACCTATCCAATGTCTCACATGGTGTGAACTATTTATTTAACAGCAGTTTTTACTGCTTCTTCATTGGACCTCTGATGAACTTATATAATAATAATAATAATAATAATAATTAATAATACATTTTATTTATATAGCGCCAACATATTCCACAGCACTGTAAAATTTGTAGGGTTCAAGTACAGACAAAAAAGATACATTACAAAGAAATAGTAAATTCACACACTGGGACTGAGGGCCCTGCTCACAAGAGCTTACAATCTATGAGGTAGAGGGGGTGACACAAGAGGTAGCAGGGGCGGCACTGAAGGTAACTGAAGGTAGCATTGCTTGTACAATGGTCAGACAATTTTGTAACAGAGGTTACTGTCATTACACATATATAAAGTTGTATGAGCTGTTACCAGTCGTGTCCTTTAACGTGCAGATGGTGCCTGGACATATAAAGTTAGTCTGATACAGCATCATATCCTGTGAGGTAATGCGGGAGCGTGAACAGAGGAGGATACGTTTTAGGGATTCTAACTACAGAAGGGTTTACATTAGGAGTTGTGATAGACCTGTCTGAAAAGATATGTCTTTAGTTTGCGCTTGAAGCTGTAGAAATTGGGGGTTAATCTGATAATCCGGGATAGAGCATTCCAGAGAAGTGGTGCAACTCGAGAGAACTCTTGTATACGAGCAAGGGAGGTTCTGATAATAGGGGATGTTAGTCTTAGGTCATTGAGTGAACGGAGAGCACGAGTTGGGCAATAGAGATGAGGGAGGAAAGGTAGGGAGGTGTAGCCTTATGGATGAGGGTGATAAGTATTCTGTATTGAATAGGCAGCCAATGTAGTGACTGGCACTGACCAGAGGCATCGCTGTAGCGTCTACAGTCATGGCCAAAAGTTTTGAGAATGATACAAATATTAATTTTTACAAAGTCTACTGCTTCAGTTTTTCTAATGGCAATTTGCATATACTCCAGAATGTTATAAAGAGTGATCAGCTTAACAGCAATTACTTGCAAAGTCAATATGTGCCTAGAAAATGAACTTTATCCCCCAAAACACATTTCAACATCATTGCAGCCCTGCCTTAAAAGGACCACCTAACATCGTTTCTGTGATTGTTCCATTAACACAGGTGTGGGTGTTGATGAGGACAGGGCTGGAGATCAATCTGTCATGATTAAGTAAGAATGACACCACTGGACACTTTAAAAGGAGGCTGGTGCTTGCCATCATTGTTTCTCTTCTATTAACCATGGTTATCTCTAAAGAAACACGTGCAGTCATCATTGCACTGCACAAAAATGGCCTAACTGGGAAGAGTATTGCAGCTAGAAAGATTGCACCTCAGTCAACAATCTATCGCATCATCAAGAACTTCAAGGAGAGAGGTTCCATTGGTGCCAAAAAGGCTCCAGGGCGTCCAAGAAAGACCAGCAAGCGGCAGGACCGTCTCTTAAAAGTGTTTCAGCTGCGGGATCGGGCTACCAGCAGTGCAGAGCTTGCTGAGGAATGGCAGCAGGCAGGTGTGAGTGCATCTGCACGCACTGTGAGGCGGAGACTCTTGGAGCAAGGCCTGGTCTCAAGGAGGGCAGCAAAGAAGCCACTTCTCTCCAGAAAAAACATCAGGGACAGACTGATATTCTGCAAAAGGTACAGGGAGTGGACTGCTGAGGACTGGGGTAAAGTCATTTTCTCTGATGAATCCCCTTTTCGATTGTTTGGAACATCTGGAAAACAGCTTATTCGGAGAAGAAGAGGTGAGCGCTACCACCAGTCTTGTCTCATGCCAACTGTAAAGCATCCTGAAACCATTCATGTGTAGGGGTTGCTTCTCAGCCAAGGGAATCGGCTCTCTCACAGTCTTGCCTAAAAACACAGCCATGAATAAAGAATGGTACCAGAATGTCCTCCAAGAGCAACTTCTCCCAACCGTCCAAGAGCAGTTTGGCGCTCAACAATGCCTTTTCCAGCATGATGGAGCACCTTGCCATAAAGCAAAGGTGATAACTAAATGGCTCAGGGAACAAAACATAGAGATTTTGGGTCCATGGCCTGGAAACTCCCCAGATCTTAATCCCATTGAGAACTTGTGGTCAATCATCAAGAGACGGGTGGACAAACAAAAACCAACAAATTCAGACAAAATTAAAGCATTGATTCTGCAAGAATGGACTGCTATCAGTCAGGATTTGGTCCAGAAGTTGATTGAGAGCATGCCAGGGAGAATTGCAGAGGTCCTGAAGAAGAAGGGTCAACACTGCAAATATTGACTTGCTGCATTAACTCATTCTAACTGTCAATATAAGATTCTGTTACTCATAATATGAATGCAATTATATTTCTGTATGTGATAAAAACATCTGACAAACACACATAAAAACCAGAGGGCAGCAGATCATGTGAAAATAGAATATTTGTGTCATTCTCAAAACTTTTGGCCATGACTGTAGACTGATAGCTGAGCCTGGCTGCTGCATTCAGAATAGATTGAAGAGGGGAGAGTTTAGTAAAGGGAAGACCGATTAGTAAGGAGTTACAGTAGTCAAGGCAAGAGTGAATCAGGGCAACAATAAGTGTCTTTAGTGTATCTCTGGTAAGGAAAGGGCATATTCTGGAGATGTTTTTGAGGTGGAGATGACATGAGCATGCAATTGATTGGATATGGGGGATGAAGGAAAGGTCTGAGTCAAACATACACTGTGTTCCAAATTATTATGCAAAAAGTGTTTAGGCGTGATAATGTAAGAATTTTTTTGTTTGTCAGTTAAACTCATTGATGGTGATGTGTGTCAGGGCTCTTTATATCACTGAAAGCAATTGCAGACACCTGTGCTAATTAGTTTGGCAGGTGTGTCCAATTAAAGGCAAGACTACTTAAGAAGGCTGTCCCACATTATTAAGCAGCCTACATTTTCAGCCAAAATGGGAAAGAAAAAGGATGTGTCGGCTGCTGAGAAGCAACAAATTGTGGAGTGTTTAGGTCAAGGCATTACTACAATCGACATTGCCAAGACACTTCATCGTGATCATCGCACAATCAAGAAGTATGTAGCTGATTCACAGCACACACGTGTGCGTGCTAAGGGAAAATTGAGGACTCTTTCCAACAGGCAATTACGTCATGTTAAAAGAGCAGCTTCAAAAATGCCTTGTCATAGCAGCAGACAAGTTTTTGAAGCTGCTGGTGCCTCCAACGTCCCCCCGAACAACAAGATGCAGGGTCCTTCAGAGGTTTGCAGCTGTGCATAAGCCATCCTGTCGACCTCCTCTATCCACTGCACACAAGCAGAAACGGCTCCAGTGGGCCAAACAATACATGAAGACTGACTTCAAAACTGTTTTGTTCACCGATGAGTGCCGTGCAACGCTCGATGGTCGAGATGGATGGAGTGGAGGATGGCTTGTTGATGGACACCCCATGCAAACATGGCTACGGCACCAACAAGGAGGAGGTGGAGTAATGTTTTGGGCTGGAATCATGGGGAGAGAGATTGTCGGCCCCTTTAGGATCCCTGAAGGGGTAAAGATGAACTCCATAATGTATGTGGAGTTTCTCAAACAGCACTTCCTGCCATGGTTCAAGAAGAAGAACCATGCATTCTGCAGAAAGATCATTTTCATGCATGATAATGCACCGTCTCATGCTGCAAATAACACATCTGCATCTCTGGCTGCTATGGGCATAAAAGGGGACAAACTTATGGTGTGGCCCCCATGCTCCCCTAACCTCAACCCCATTGAGAACCTCTGGAGCATCATCAAAAGGAGTGTCTATGATGGCGGGAGGCAGTTCACATCTAAGCAACAGCTCTGGGAGGGTATTCTGTCCTCATGCAAAACAATTGAAGCAGAAACCATCCAAAAACTGACAAATTCAATGGACGAGAGAGTTCAGAAGCTTCTTTCGAACAAGGGGTCCTATGTGCAAATGTAACATCACCTCGAATAAGGTTTTGGCTTGAAAACTGTTTGAGTTCAGTTTGTAATAACCTGCTAATGCTTATAATTTCACAATGACCATTTTTTTGTTCTTAATAAAAATGAAAAGGTTGCAAATTCTGCTGTGCATAATAATTTAAAACATGCATTAGGAGTGTTTATTTTTTTTTAAAAATATACTGTTATCATAGGCAGTTTGTTCAAAAACCTTTCAATTATACTCGAATAGTTGATGACTGGAAAATTACAATGACTGCAATTCATATAGGTAATTTTGGAAAATATGAGAAAATATTATTTGCATAATAATTTGGAACACAGTGTAATCCCAAGGCAGCGGTCATACTGTCTAGGAGTTATGGTAAAGCCAGACACTGCAATGGAGATCTCAGGGACAGATCTATTAGATGGTGGAAACAGCAGTAGTTCAGTCTTTGAGAGATTCAGTTTCATGATATTTGAGACAGCAGAGAGACAGTCACTGGTGTTCTGTATTAGTGCAGGGGTGATGTCATGGGATGACATATATAATTGGGTCTCATCATCATAAAGATGGTACCAGAAGCCAAATCTGGTGATGGTTTGTCCAATGGGGGCCGTGTAGAGGGAGAAGAACAGGAGGCCTAGGACCGAGCCCTGACGAACCCCAACAGCAAGAGGAAGAGAAGAAGAAACAGAGCCCGCAAATGATACACAGAAAGTGCAGTCTGAGAGATAAGAAGAGAACCAGGAGAGCGCGGTGTCCGTGAGGCCGACAGAACGGAGCATAGTGAGGAGGAGTTGATGGTCAACAGTGTCAAATGCTGCTGAGAGATCTAGAAGAATAAGAGAGAAGTCACCTTTGGATTTAGCCATCAGGATATCATTGGAGACTTTTGTGAGGGCCATTTCAGTAGAGTACAGAGTGCGGAAGCCAGATTGTAAGGGGTCAAGACAATTAGCTGAAACTTAGTTTGAAACGCGAAGTTGTACTTTTTTAGTTTTATCTGGTGCAGATCTGTTCCTCCTATATAGTTCAGCCTACCTTTTTGGTGCTCCTCTGTTTGTTGGTGGGGCACTATGCCAGTATCCTCAGTCAAGACGGGCCTGTTTGCATCATTACTGTCTGGTTTGTGTATCTTTAAGTATTGGAATAAAATTTCCGCCACAGTGTGAATCGATGGATAGGGATATTCTAGCATTTGAATTGGTATATGACACCATCCCTAATGTATTACTTTGATTACAAGCTATGCCAGTGTGTTTTTTATATCACACTATTGTACAAATGCTGTGAATACTGGGAAGTCACACTGTTTGTATTTTGATCTTATGTTATTCTGAATTAAAAGTTAAGTTTTAAAGTATTTAGTCCTCCAGATTCCCAACATGGTGAGCACACAATATAATGGCCCCATCACTGGTCTTCATAGATTGTAAAATATACAAAAAAACAAACATACTCACATGTCCCCAGCACCCCACTGGCCCCCACCAGTGTCCATTCGGTCTTATGTCAGTGCCTCATTTCTGGAAATCCTGTAACTCATGTGAACGCTGAGAGCAATCAGTGGCCTCAGGGGTTGCTGGAGGGATGTCGGGAAGGGGTTAAAGGGTTTATCCACCATTCTTATACTGACAGACTGTAACATTCTTCATAGCAACCCTCTAGCTGAGCTGTTACTAAGGAAAATCTGTACACAGTTGTATTGTGAATATGCAGAGTTTAAAGTGGTTGTCCAGGCAAAATTGGACAACCCTTTTAATGTTTAAATCAGCCAGGGGCAGTGAAAATTTTTTTAAAAAAATGCATACTCACCTGTCCCTGATGCTCACCGGAACTCCCAAAGAGACCCATTGAGCAGAAGGAACGGAACATGCCAGCAGGACACCGGAGCATCGGGGACAGGTGAGTATGAATTTTTTTTTATTTTTTTCACCTCCACTGGCTGATTTAAAAGTTAAAGGGGTTGTCCATTTTTGCCTGGACAACCCCTTTAAACATTTTCCAAAGGGGGAGGGGGTTCACTGCAAATAGCTGTATCTTCAGTTTTATACCACAAAGAAAAATGGTTCTGGTATCACAAGGAAGCCGAAATTATCATTTTGTGATAACAGAACCATTTGTCTAGGTGGTATAAAACCAAAGAAACAGCCATTTGAAGTGACCATCCACCTTTGGTAAATGCTTCAGCTGTACATGCTGCATTGAGTACAGAGGTACGCACAGAATCTCCATGGCAATGCTTCGTTGGAGCATTGCTAAAGGGAACTTTACAGCCTGTTTTCTATTAAATGAAGTTTGGCAGATTAATATAGTATATTACACCCCCCAACATAATAGCAAAAAAATAATAATAATAAAAAAATATATAAAATGGGAGTTACACTTTAAGCTTCCTCAAGTGAAGACTGCAGGAAGTCTGAATTTAAAGTGAATGTTTTAAATATGTTAAAATAAGAAATATTCAGTGAAAAAAATCTGTGAAATATATAAATTTGTTCTAATCTGTTTTTATTTTCTGATTGTAGATTTTTTTATTCTATTCTATTCTATTTTTTTATTCTATTTTGTGTACATGATTATCGAGGTTGCCATCTTGTCTGAATTTTTCTTCTCCTCTGTTCACACTAGGACTTTTCTCTCCATCGGTTTTATACGTCATTATAGTCTATGCGGTCTGCGGGTTTCTGGGAGTCTCTGTCTTTTGGGTCCCCAGCAGGTTCATGGCCATAGCCAGCAACAGACTGGAGCAACTTATTGAGGTCAATGGGAGAGTTTTAAAAAGACATGCTCTGTGCAAGGAAGGGGAGTTAAAAAAAACAAAAAAAGCTGTGATATCATCTTAGTCAGTACTGATGTAAATGAGATGACTGCTGCAAAGAAAACCTCTACAACAGGGGTAGGCAACCTTTTTTGTTCGGCATGCCGATTTTGATTAAAAAATCAAAGTTGAGGTACTCGGAGTGCCAGTCAATAATTGTAAGTCTGACGACCCCTGGACATGGTATTAAGTCCCATAGCGGTCCCTGCACACGCTATTATGTCCCATAACGGCCCCTGCACCAGGTATTATATCCTATAGCAGCCCCTGCACACGGTATTATGTCCCATAGCGGATCCTGCACACGGTATTATGTCTCATAGAGGCTCCTGTTCATGGTATTATGTCCCATAACGGCCCCTGCACACAGTATTATGTCTCATAGCGACCCCTGCACACGGTATTATGTCCCATAGTGGCCCCTGCACACAGTATAATATTCTAACTTTTATAATATTCCAATCTTCGCCACTCACTAGCCATTATTATACTGTGGGGTCTCTTCAGACCCCAGAGTATAATAAGCGGAGGGCCAAGAGAGATGACAAACATAAAAAACAATGTTAACTCACCTTTCTCTCTGCTCCGCAGCGGCCCTGTGATCTTCGGGCGCTTCTGCCTGTAGTCAGCGACCGCTGATTGAGTCTCAGGGGTCACATTGCGTCATTATGCGTAATGACATCGGACGTGACCCCTAAGGCCCTGTCAGCGGTATCTAACGTCAGGCAGAAGCGCCCAAAGAGCACAGGGCAGCTGCGGAGCGGAGGGAAAGGTGAGTAACATTGTTTTTTATTATACTCTGAGGTCTGAAGAGACCCCACAGTATAATAATAGCAGTTTGTTTCGGCCGTGTTTGGTCTGATCGAAACTGCTTGGTGAGTACTCGGGCTGTCGTGCCAGGGAAATAAGCCTCGCGTGCCACTCTTGGCACACGTGCCGGGGGGTTGCCGACCCCTGCTCTACAGAATTGTAAAGTGTCAGTTTATTTTTCGATTTTAGTGGTCAGAATGAAAATTACAGTATATAGTAATTTTTTTTTTAATATAGATGTTGACATTAATAATGTTTATAAAATTTTAAAGAATTTTCAAAGTATGTTTAACATGAAAACTTAATAAATAGTTCATTTTCTGGTAACATAATCCCTTTAGGCTAGGTTCACATCTACGCCAGGCTCTCCGTTGTTTGGGTCCGCCATGAGACCTCAATGACAGAGAGACAGATCACTAAAAAGAGGTTAAATACAGACACCCACGGACCCCATTGACTATAATAGGGTCCGTCAGGTGTCCACCATTTTCAGGACTTTTCTCTCTGCCGATTTTCAGCGGTTTCTGCGACGAAGACTCTGGCACAGATGTGAACTTAGCCTTACTATTTTCACATTATGTTTATGCAAGTGATTTTGAACTGATTATCACAAATGCAAAGCTGCACATTATAATATATTAAAGATATAAGTAAAATGTATATTTGCCAGAAAAGTTAGTGCATTAAAATGGACACTATCATGATCCATCATATGTCGTTGCTGTCCTTCTTATAACAGATCCATACTACATCATTTTCTGCTCCTATGATGGGACAGAAAACTGGATGTGTCAATTTAGATGTGAACCTAGCCTTAATCAGCACAGATTGTTGTATCCTAAAACGGCACAAAGATGGAGATTTTCTTAAGATCGGGTGCCTAGTGGCGTAAACTGCTGTGTTTTACAGCCACTGCGAAGTGGATTCTAGCGAATACCATTCACACACTGTGGAAAAATAAGCACAGCAGACATACTGTGAATTCCAAAACTGGTTGCAATTTTTGTGAAAAGCACTGTGGTAAAAACTGCATTGCATTGCCGCCGCGTTTTTTTCCGCAGAGCTTTTATGCTGCGGTCCAATACGTGGGGCCTTTGCCTAAAGGAGTTTTTGAGGACTTTTTAATTGATAACCTATCCTTAGGATAGGTCATCAAATGAAGTTCCACAGGGGTCTGACACCTGGGACCTCTGCTGATCAGCTAATTGAAGTGGCTGCGATGCTCCCTGAGCACTATGTTCGCTTCACATTCATGTGAATGGGATGAGCTGCAATACCTAGCACAGCCACTGTGCTAAAAATGTAGGGTACTGTGTTTGGTCAGTACTGAAGAGGTTGCAGTGCTCATGTGAATGCTTCAGTCTCTTCAAATGGCAGATCGTCCAGGGTGTCAGACCCCTGACTATCTTTATTTGATGACCTAGGTCATTAATTAATAAGACCTAAAACTTCTTTAAGGCTGAGGCCCCACGTTGCGGAAACGCAGCTTTTTTTGGTGCAGATTTTGCTGCAGTTTTTTGAGCCAAAGCCAAGAATGGCTACAAAAGTAATAGGAAATGTAAAGGGAGCTCTTATTTTTCTACCTTCTGCTCAATCCACTCCTGGCTTTGGCTCAAAAAAACGCAGCAAAATCTGCAACATAAAAAGCTGAGTTTCCACAATGTGGGGCTTCAGCCTTAGGGTAAGGTTAGAAGCAAACGACCAAGGTGCAAAAAGGCTGTGAAAATCAGCAATTTTTCACGGCTGTCTTGCACCCAAGGGGCACCCCTTTTCACAGATCCCCCATGCATCAGTATGTATGGAGAGATCTGTGAAAATGGCCAAAAATAGGACATGACAACACACCGCCAAAATAATGGTCATGTGAATAGCCACCATTCAGTGAAATGAATACTGCCATGTTTTTTGTTTTGTTTTTTTTTAAACGGACATCACACGGCCAGTTTTCACTGTCATGTGAATGTAGCCTAAGACCCCACATTGCGGAAAAGCAGCTTTTTTTTTGTTGTTGTTGCACATTCTGCTGTATTTTTGAGCCAAAGTCAACGTGGCTACAAAAGGAATGGGAAATATATAGGATGTCCTTTATATTTCTCCCCTCTGCTCAATCCACTCCTAGCTTTGGCTCAAAAAAAAAAAAAAAAAAAAAAAAAGTATAATCTGCAGCAAAAAAAGCTGCTTTCCGCAATGTGGGGCCTTACCCTAAGGCATACGTTAGTGTGGGTTATTGATCTGTGCTGTGAAACAGTATATTTCAATATGTTAATGTTGGCTTTTCAGTATCTTTACATAAATTCAGGAAACTCTAGCAGTTCTGCAATTTTATAACATTGTTTTTATCTTTGCAGCTGTGATCATTGCTGTGAGCGCTTTAATTTGTTTGTTACGATTTGTTCTGATCTTCTCATGTGATAAGTTAAGACCAATGATATCAGAAAATGACATCGATCACTTAAATGTTGCTTCATCACCATCATTTAAAACCAATGATCAAGTCAACCCAGTGGCTGTAGAAATGGAGGAGCCATAAGATGTCTGTGTTCTACACCATTAAAATGCATCTATTTATATTAGTTATTATATTTACTTGTTGATGATAATGACAGGTGATACCAGATGTAGGTCACTTGATGTCAGAGTTCCAAAGGTCTTTTTGTAACTTGACCAATGAAAGAAATCTACAATAGTAAACGGCTTCACTGACGAATTTTTGCAGAACCTATGTACAATTTGTTGATTATGAAATGTTACATTTTGATGTTTATTTTTTAAATAAAACTGAAAATATCCGCAACACCCTGAGTCATTTTTATGATAAAGTTTCCTAAATAAATTTAAATACATTATTTATCTGTTTTTCCATTAATGGGGTTTTCAGATAACATACAATTATAGTATAATAAAGAGATTGCATCACTCTAGTGAGCAACGTGGGCCTTTTACATTTATTCAGACACACCTGTGCCTCAATATATGCTAGTTTACTTCTAAAAATGACAAAGTCCATGGTAAAAATACAAATCTTTATTTAACATTAATCATAATATGTATCATGTATAATCATAAAATGTATAGATAAAAAGAAGTAAAATAGTCACATGACAAAGGTGCTGACGCTGTAGTGTATCAAAGTCAGTTACATAGCATACCAACCCACAAAACCAAACAATAATAACTACATAAAAGCTGTGCCAAGCACAAAGCCCCAGGGTAAATATAAGCCTCATTCATAGCACTCAATCCCCAGGATATCAGACAACAGATAGCCTAAATCTATCCCTGCCTGTCCAATTCTTTTCCAACGCATTTCCTCAATTGATTCATCAGGGGAGCCATTGACGGGGTAAGTATAATAAAGTAAAAAATTAGATTAATTGTGGCTAAACATTATCTAACAGCCGTACAGGCCGATAGCAAGTCAAAAGTCAGTAGTAATATATTATACTGTTGTATAGCCTGGTTGAGATGCATATGAGTATCTGTATGAAGTACCAGAAGTGTAGTGTGCCATGCCAGGTTGAGTTGGGGGCCTACCTGGCTCAAGGGACCAACGGGGGATTCACCTGCTCACCTGTGGGCCAGTATGAGCCAGGACACAGCTGTGTAAGTGAGTGAGAGCCTGTGTTTGGCTTTATGTAACTCACATGTTTTTGTGATAAAATCATTCTCTTGTTAGTCCAGAGGTCCTGCCTATTCTGAGCTACACATACTAAGTGCTGCTGAACTGCTTTTCACTGCTGCGCTCAGCCATATGCATCGGAACTAGACTGCTATGATTTGTTTGTTCTCTTAGCATATTAGTTCAGTAGACACAGCTGAGTGTTGCATGGCATATTATTAGCTATAGTGTAATCCATCAGATATCTTTTGCAGTGGTTTACTATACTGTACATCACCAAACTACTAGACAATAATTCCAAGTTATAACGTTGACAATGAAAATGTTATTAACTTTATAGACACTACAAACCTGGCACTGCTAGTTTGCAGTATAAGTGATTGTCCTTATAAAACATTAATAATGATCAGCCATATAAAATCTCTATCTGATCATTAAAATAACTATAACCTATCCCAGGAACTAGTAGTGACTTTGTATAACAGACTAGATCTATGTTCTCAGGAGTATTCCAGAGCCAGAGAAATAATGAGTTAAATGAACTAACTTTCGAACAAATCTTCTGAATGAACTAGATCATAAGGAACTTAAGGATAAGGATCATAAGGAACTAGATTTCTTATCGCTATTCTATTAGACTTTTTGGCCTTTCATCTAGAGTTATTCCAATGGAGAGTGTGTTCTCTAGGAGATTATACATGGCCTTACTACATGGCCCTTAATTCCACATAATACTGACAAAGTCTTTAAACAACATTTTAGTGTTTGGTAGGAGTTTTAATGTAGTTTGTTCAGGATTCATTTACTGAAGATCAAGTTCTGGGCTTTATTTACAGATGTATCAACTGCTTTGGGTTATGGAGCATATTTTGACAGCCATTGGTAGGTTGAGTCTTAAGAATGATGCATTGTTTAAGGCAGGTGTTTCTAAAAATATGGTCTTGAAATCTTTCACTTTTGGTCTCCTTGGTCATTTGGGGTGAATATTTTAAGAATAAAAGTTTTACTATTTGCACTGTAAATAAAGTGAAGTTATATTTAACTGTCTTCTTATTCAGAAATGCTAGTTTAAGGTTCTTAGATATATGGTTTTATTGTGCTTTAAATTAAATATGGTGGGGCAAGAACTTTTAATGATCATTTCCAGGTAAAAAAAAAAAAAAATGCTGTTAGGTCCATGGTAGGTCTTTCTTATCCAGAGACATGAGAGACCAATTACTTTAGTAAGTATTTATTGCAATTTCTTAGTGTTTCAGAATATCAAACCTGTTTGTTTAAGGCTGAGGTCCCACTTTGCGGAAATGCAGCTTTTTTTTGTTGCAGATTTTGCTGTGGTTTTTTGAGCCAAAGCCAAGAATGGCTACAAAAAGGAATGGGAACTATATAAGAAGTACTTTTAATTTTAACTTCTGCTCAATTTACTCCAGACTTTGGCTAAAAAAAACTGCAGTAAAATCTGCAACAAAAAAAAGCTGTGTTTCCGCAATGTGGGGCCTCAGCCTTACGCTGATGCCCCACGTTGCGGAAATGTAGCTTTTTTTTGTTGCAGATTTTGTTGCGGTTTTTTGAGCCAAAGCCAAGACTGTCTACAAAAGGAATGGGAACTATATAGAAAGCTCTTATACTTCTACCTTCTACTTATTCCACTCCTGGATTTGGCTCAAAAAACTGCAACAAAATCTGCAACAAAAAAAGCTGTGTTTCCACAATGTGGGGCCTCAGCCTTAAAGCAGCATATTCTTTTTTTCTTTGCTTGTTTGTGATGTGGTGAATTTACAGCAATTACCAGGATGAGTCTGTATTAAGAGAATGCAATATCTGTTTTGAGGAGTCTGCGGTTTGGATTTTAGTAACAAAAAAAAAAAATGTAAAAAGGATCAATTGGGTAGGGAAAGTCGCGTTTGGTTAAATGGGTATTATAGTTATTTCAAGTCATTATCCACATATTACAGGGTAATTTGCTGACCAGTGAGGTCTGGAGCATGCGCACGGCCACTTAATTTGTTCCCTATGGGGCTGACATAGATAGATAAGTAGAGCACTTGGTTATCTCCAGTAGTCCCATAGTAAATAGAGGTGTCAAACATGTGGGACCAGTCACTCCATTCATTTAGGGGGTCCAGGGGACCCCATTGTCCTGGTCAGACCCTCAGTGATTAGCACAGGATGACCAATAGGATTAAATTATATGTTAGATCTGATCTTATTTTACATTAATATGTTGATTTATATTCTTCATGGTTTGTGGGGATTAAGTCAACCTATTGATGGGTGGACTAAGCTAAGTCATAAACCTTATCATGGCCTTCTCATAGTAACACATCACCTTTCGCCCTGCTTTTTGCTCACCATTGATGTTAATTGCTATTAGTTTTGTATTAGATACAAACTTTTCTCCCTCCCTAGTTTTTCCCCATGTGGAATGGTGGAAATTTTGACTATAAATTCTAGTAGCAGTTTCATGCAGCTGTAAAACCCCAGAGCTTTGCCATTTCTTCCTTACCTTATATTGTGGAAGTTATGTATTGTATTACATAATGGAAAACCAGTGCTAATGCCTGCGTTCAAAATTCGGTTGATCACAGGCATTGTTTTATTTTATGTACCCTGCCCCAAAGTTCTCTAAAGCTCCCCAGGGCCAGTGCCCACACCTATAATATTGCAGTACAGCTCCTGCACTGCAAGATTGCGAGGACCTTCCTGTTTTTATGACAACCGGGAGCCTAATGAAGGCTCCCAGGCCTGTCATAGGAATATAGTTATGAAGACTGGTCTATGGCTAGCCTCCATAGCTATACAGCGAATCTCCCATAGCCTATGGAACAAGCAATCAAAAGATTGCCGGTTCAAGCCCAGCTGCATCTGAAATTATCCGGTCTACAAACATATGAAAATATTTTTCCCATACGGCAACTGTTGTAGCCGGGAGGGGGGAAGGGGGGGAAGGGGGGGAGGAAAATAACAAAACAAAAAAAAAACTGAACCGTTGCTTTTTCACTGTTTCGGCTCCAATAACATTACAGAGATACCAAATTTATATAGTTATTTTGGTTGTGTTTTTTTCTCCGAGGGGATTAAAAGTATATATATATATAAAAAAAAAAAAAAAACACACAGCCCAAAAGACTATATAAATGTGGTATCCCTGGAATCATACCGACCCATGGAATATAGGTGACGTCATTGTGGCTGCACAGTGGATGCTGTTAAAATGAAGCCCATAAGAAATTACAAACACATGGCGTTTTTATTTATTCCCCCCCCCCTTCCCCTAGATTCCCAGTTCATCGTACAGAATATTAAATGGTATCATAACAAAGTACAATATGCCCCTTAATTAAGTGCTCATATTGCTCTGTGAACGGGAAAAATAGAAAAAAAAAAAAGTTATGGCCTTTGGAAGGCAGGGAGTCAAAAACAAAAAATGGGTGCAGCAGGAAGGGGTTAAATCCCAAAAAAACCTTTATTATAATTATGGCATGGTTGAACCTGTTTGTATAATTTTTCTAAGTGACAAAGATTGTCATAAGTCTGTATGATATGAATACAGTAGAGAAAAAGTTGCTCAGGGCCTCATAAATATGTAGTCCTGTCCAAACATTGATTAATCCCTCTCTATGAGCTGAAAATTCACCGATTGTCTTCACTTTGGAAATTATAAAGCTCTGAAATACATAAAGCCATTTCTAGGGGATGCTCAGTACATATGAATATAAACCCACTACTACAAAATTTAGTAACAACAATGAAAATCTCTTTGCAGTGAACTCCCCCGCTTTGAGGCTGCACGAAAAACCCCTTGACTGAGTAAGGAAGTAGGAAAAGCTTGTCATTGCTTTGTCCTCCTTCCACAATTGACTCCATAATAGTTATGTGGTCTGTCTCCAAGGAAGATACACTGCTGGTCATCTTTAATAGCAAACCACATTGTATAGCTGCATTTCTTCTGTAAAAGGGTTCTCCGACTTTTTGACACTTGGCACCACCTGCTAACACATTTTTTCTAGTGCTTTGGCTGAGCCTACCTGGAACTGTTTATTACATTTGGGCTGAGGGCCCACATTGTGGAAACACAGCTTTTTTTTTTTTTTTGGCAGATTTTGCTGTGGTTTTTTGAGCTAAAGACATGAGTGGATTGAGCAGAAGGTTAAAGTGTAAGTACTTTCTATATATTTTTTATTCCTTTTGTAGCCATTCATGGTTTTGGCTCAAAAAAAAAGCATTTTCGCAACGTGGGGCCTCAGCTTTAGTCCGGGACCCCATGTGGTGTAAATGTTGCGGTTTGCCTACAGTGGAAACACCGCAGTAAAAAAAAAAAACATAGCTTTTACAGTCAAAGCAAAGTGGATGGGATACCTAGGTCATCATGATTGAGAGACTTAGACTTTTATGCAGGCTATATTTTTAGGTTTTTGCGGGAGTAGCAGAGTGAATGACAATCATATATATATATATATATATATATATATATATATATATATATATACACATACATACATACACATATATATATATATATATATATATATATATATATATACAGTGCTGGCCAAAAGTATTGGTATTCCCAATAACACACATTACTCCCAGCTGATAATGATCTCCAGCATAAATATGGTTTGACTTTCTATCCATAATCCTCCAATGAGTTACAGTGCTGGCCAAAAGTATTGGCACCCCTGCAATTCTGTCAGATAATACTCAACTTCTTCCAGAAAATGATTGCAATCACAAATGCTTTGGTAATAATATCTTCATTTAATTTGTCTTCAATGGAAAACCACAAAAAGAATTGTCAAAAAGCCAAATTGGGTATAATTCCACACCAAACATAAAAAAGGGGGTGGAAAAAAGTATTGGCACCCTTTGAAAAATCATGTGATGCTTCTCTAATTTGTGTAATTAACAGCACCTGTTACTTACCTGTGGCACATAACAGGTGGTGGCAATAACTAAATCACACTTGCAGCCAGTTGAAATGGATTAAAGTTGACTCAACCTCTGCCCTGTGTCCTTGTGTGTACCACATTGAGCATGGCGAAAAGAAAGAAGACCAAAGAACTGTCTGAGGACTTGAGAAGCAAAATTGTGAGGAAGCATGAGCAATCTCAAGGCTACAAGTCCATCTCCAAAGACCTGAATGTTCCTGTGTCTACCGTGCGCAGTGTCATCAAGAAGTTTAAAGTCCATGGCACTGTGGCTAACCTCCCTAGATGTGGACAGAAAAGAAAAATTGACGAGAGATTTCAACGAAAGATTGTGCGGATGGTGGCTAAAGAACCTCGACTAACATCCAAACAAGTTCTAGCTGCCCTGCAGTCCGAGGGTACAACAGTGTCAACCCGTACTATCCATCGGCGTCTGAATGAAAAGGGACTCTATGATAGGATACCCAGGAAGACCCCACTTCTGACCCAGAGACATAAAAAAGCCAGGCTGGAGTTTGCCAAAACTTACCTGAGAAAGCCAAAAACTTTTTGGAAGAATGTTCTCTGGTCAGATGAGAAAAAAGTAGAGCTTTTTGGGAAAAGGCATCAATATAGAGTTTACAGGAAAAAAAAAAGAGGCCTTCAAAGAAAAGAACACGGTCCCTACAGTCAAACATGGCGGAGGTTCCCTTATGTTTTGGGGTTGCTTTGCTGCCTCTGGCACTGGACTGCTTGACCGTGTGCATGGTATTATGAAGTCTGAAGACTACCAACAAATTTTGCAGCATAATGTAGGGCCCAGTGTGAGAAAGCTGGGTCTCCCTCAGAGGTCATGGGTCTTCCAGCAGGACAATGACCCAAAACACACTTCAAAAAGCACTAGAAAATGGTTTGAGAGAAAGCACTGGAGACTTCTAAAGTGGCCAGCAATGAGTCCAGACCTGAATCCCATAGAACACCTGTGGAGAGATCTCAAAATGGCAGTTTGGAGAAGGCACCCTTCAAATCTCAGGGACCTGGAGAAATTTGCCAAAGAAGAATAGTCTAAAATACCAGCAGAGCATTGTAAGAAACTCATTGATGTACAGGCTACCTCCCCATTCCCACTGCGACATGACTATATCAAGTATTTAGGATTAACTTTAACACCCTCACCTAGGCACTGGTACGATTCTAACTATGGCCCTTTGCTCTCCAACATCAAATCTCTATTAGAATCTTGGCAGGCCCCATATATTTCATGGATGGGTAGAACTAATCTATTGAAAATGATGATTCTGCCTAAGATTTTATACTTATTTCAAACCCTCCCTATCCCTCTTCCACTAACATTCTTTTCCTCCCTCTGTAGAATGTTTTCAAAATATGTCTGGCATAACTCACGTCCTAGAGTGGCGTTCCGCACTCTTACCAGACCTAGGAAGTTGGGTGGCATGGGTCTACCAGATATAAAAACATATTATCATGCAGCACAACTGGCAAGGGCCATTGATTGGTTTCAGAGTGATAATGCGAGATTACGTGTGTCAGTGGAGGAAGCCACTATAGACTTCCCCCTTACTGCAACATTATGGCTTCCCCGCCAAACGGCTAAGCAGATCCTCACCTTTAATGTATTAACGTCAGCGGTCTATGACTCATGGCAATGGGTACGGAGACTGCTTCTTATGGCAACAGGTCCTTCCCCTCTCATGTCCGTCCAGGATTTAATTCTATCGGAATCCAAGTTTATAGAATCGGCCCCTAGAGTGCCGAAACATGTCAGGCGATTACCCTATGACTCTACACTGATTGATGGAGCCTTCCCTTCTTATTTTGAGTTCACCCAATACTTCCTCTCTACCCATACCAATTTTCTAACGTACCAATCGATTAAAACATTGTACCTGAGAGCCCTGAAGCAGAAACCTGACAATCGCACAACTACATGGCTAGAACAGCTTCTACTCCGGAAGCAAATTATACCAAGACCTTTATCTACTTTCTACTCCAACCTCCTGAGCGAACTAGGCACAGAACTCCCCTCATATGTGCGAAAATGGGAGGTAGACCTTCAAATGTCTATGCTCAAGCGATCCACAGGGCCTTCCAGATGTGTGCGCTTGCAGGAGTCAAGCTACAAACTGGTCACCAGATGGTATAGAACGCCTACTGTAGTCCATAAGTTCTCTCCGGAGGTATCCCCCTTGTGCTGGCGTTGCCATAAGTCCGCAGGTTCCTACCTGCATATTTGGTGGGAATGCGAAAAAATAGCCCCTTACTGGTCACTAGTTCAGCAGATACTGAACCAGGTTTGTGGATTCACCGAACACCTGTCTCCTGTAGGAATTTTCTTGAATTTATGGCCTACTTCCCCGCCTAGGTCCCACAAGCGTCTTTGGCTTCAACTGGTAACTATCTCCAAATCTATGATCCCTCTATACTGGGCATCCGATTCCCCTCCTCCAGTATCCCACTTTCTGCGGAAAGTATCTCAAGTTGCACGGATGGAGGAACTTTCCCACTTAGAACTTTGTACCTACCAGAAGTTTTGCGATATTTGGGCGCCTTGGTATGAGTTCTCTAAAGACACTACTAAGACACATTTGTGGGAACCTCCTGTTTAACCAAATAATTTACTGAGACCCTTGGCCTTTCACCCTAAGTATTTTTTTTTGTATCTTTTTCAATGCTAACGTTCCATTCATTATTGTGTTATCTATCAATCGTGATATGTAATACGCCAGCTTATCCGATTGTTTACTTATTGATTGTTGTGCCATGCACATTATATGTTACTGTCTATATTCATTGGTGATATTTGAAAATGTAATAAAAAGTTAATTATGAAAAAAAAAAAAAAAAAAGAAACTCATTGATGGTTACCGGAAGCGGTTGTTCGCAGTTATTTTGTCTAAAGGTTGTGCTACCAAGTATTAGGCTGAGGGTGCCAATACTTTTGTCCGGCCCATTTTTGGAGTTTTGTGTAAAATGATCAATGATTTGACTTTTTTTTTCCATTCGCTTTTGTGTTTTTTCATTGCAAGCAAAATAAATGAAGATATTATTACCAAAGCATTTGTGATTGCAATCATTTTCTGGAAGAAATTGAGTATTATCTGACAGAATTGCAGGGGTGCCAATACTTTTGGCCAGCACTATAACTTATATATATATATATATATATATATATATATATATATATATATATATATATATACACACACACACACACTATACAGTTTAACCAGCGTTTTTTTTTTTTTTTTTTTGGGCACAACGGAGGGGAGGAAACAGGGAAAAAAAAAAAAAAGTGTTACTCACCTCTCGTTTGCTTAGGTGTGACTTCCTGCTGTCAGGGATGTCAGCCAGAAGGGCCAAAGACAGCAGGGACTCCTGCCGCAGTGCAGGAGAGGAGAGTAACACTGTTTTCTCTGTTTCCTCACCTCCCCTGGGCCTCCGCTGATTATACTCTTGGGTCTGAAACGACCCCATGGCATATTAGCAGCTTTGGTACAGCAATGTTCGGTCCGAATGAAACTGGTTTGGTTATTACAATGTTCGCAAACACCAAGAAATAAAGAATGAAACTCACGGACGTTTAAAAATGGTCTCCTTATTAAGCCCAATTTAAGAATTTGCCATGTCCTTCTGCAACAGCCTATTTTCATGTAAAGGTTTAATTTTATACAACGCATATTGCTCTTTGCAAATGCGAGATGTTACATTTAAGGGCAAGATCTTAAATCACCTGACTAGATGGACCTTTCCAGGTCTATCCTATACATTTTGGCAATGACAAGAAAGGTTAAATTTAAAAAACAGAAATCGTAATTGTACTTTGTTGAATTTTGATTAAAAAAAAATATATATATATAAAGGCATAATTTTAAATAAACTTCAAAATTATGTGGAGTAATTAATATATATGTTAACAGTTTGAGCTCCTTTTTATGAGACAGCATCAAATCTACTGCACAGATTTAAAATGGCAAAATGCTGGATTCTTTACAGTAAGAACAACAAGGCTATGGAACTCTCTGCCCCAGGAAGTGGTGATGGTGGATTCATTGAACAACTTCAAAGAGGGCCTGGATGCCTTTCTCAAACAGAACAACATTACGGGTTTTAGATTTTAAGGGCACGTTGATCCTGGGTTTTATACTGATTGCCAGATTGGAGTCGGGAAGGAATTATTTCCCATGAAATGGGGCAATTGGCATAAGTCTTTTGCCTTCCTCTGGATCAACACTGTAGGGTTATAGGTTAGACTTGGACTGATGTCTTCATCCAACCTCATCTACTATGTAACTATGTTGTTTGCCTGTAGCCACGACTAAAGGAGCTTAGGAGTTTACTATATACTGTCTTATTACCAAGCTCAAGTATAAACAATGTACAGCATCAGTGGCCGATGAAGGCAGGCAGAATCTCAATTTTTAACAATTGGTTAATGCAGCGTATTTGAAGATATATCACAAAAGATCTGTGACCTCTAAAAGACATATTATGAGATATATATTACATTTTGAATCTATTAAAGAGGACCTGTCAGCTCTTCGACCGTGTCCTTTTTAATAAATAACGGCATTCCCCATGAAATAACAGTTCTGGAGGATCTTTTCTAAGAACGGTGTGTTGTGCTATCCATTTGTTACTCCTGGAAATTTATAAATAAACTGACACCTGGGTGTTACCATTTCCATTGTCAGAGAGGTGTGTCCCTGCAGTCTGATACCATCTAGTCAGTCTTGAAAAGCCTCATAGTATACAGAAACACAGGAGTCCTAAGAAATGGTTTTCCAGAATTATTTCATGGGTAATACTGCACAAGTATTTAATTTATAAAGACATGTCAGGAGAGGTGACCGTTCCTCTTTAATATTTAAATTTAGGATGTTCACAGGTGGATACTTCTGTAGTGTGTCTAAGTAAGTGTAATTCAATACGTAAGCAACATTACTCCAACTGTGGGGTCTAAATAATTTATAGGCGCAGAATACCTGTCGTTATAAAAGAAAGGAATGGTAAAAGTTTTAACATATAGTTGAATTCTGCTTCTTGGTTTTGGATGGCTGGACAAGTGCACACACTAGTTAAAATGGGGAAAATACATTATAGAAAATGACACACATTTACCTTCATTTATTTTACCATTATAAAGATATAAACCCAGAAATGTCAGGTGAAGTCATAAAAAGTCTACAGACTACCAATTATATAGATTTATTTTATTTTTAAAGGGAGTCTAGCACCTTCTCCAAACAGTTATCTTTCACCAGAATACATTACATGGATAAACAATATACTTTTGTACATTTAGAGTAAAAACTTTGCAAATGAGGCAGTTGTTACACAGTGGGGCAGGCCTTTAGCTACCTGGAGTACAGATATTGCCACTCAGACCCCTACCTTTTTCCATGTCACCCTGTGCAGTGAGAGTTGATCCTCTCACTGCTATGACATTACCCATCCTACTTGAGCAGCAAGAACAGTGCTCCAAGAAGTTTTTCTCTGAACCTACAAAAGTGATATACATAAAAATATGTTCATTATCACTGTAATGTGCTCTTGAAAGTGGTGGTAACAGTTAGGAGTGGTAAGAGACTCCCTTCATGAAAATGACAAATAAATGTCAATTTATAGGAATTATCCAGGCCTTTAAAACATATTTCAATTGTAGTTCTATTTCACCTGAACTTTGGTTTTCCACGTGATTTACAACTCAGGGTCATGTCAGCTGAGTGAATCCGCCTACTCACTTCTCTCTGGTGTCACCTGAACTATGGGGGCTGGCTTTACGATTACAATGATCTAGTGTGCCCAGCCTGCATAGTACAGGTAACACTAGTCAACAGAGGAGAGGTCGGGAGGACACGGATCGACTTGAATGCCAGGTTCTGATGAAGTGATCCAAAGCTGGAACTAACTCAGAAACCTGTGGTTTGAGCGAAACAGAACCCTGAAGGAAGCAAGTTTAAAAAAAAAAAAAAAAAAAAAAAAGACCCTATATAATCCTTTAATCCCAAATATACAAGGTTTAGTGATCTTTCACAATGACAGACATATCGCTTTGTGTACAAGGCACTATGTAGAACAGTGGTCTGACAAATTTCACAGCGTGCATAATCTTTATTGGCGATACCATGTGTAAACTTAGCATTGTTAATAGATATCAAATTAAAGCCATGTCTATAGAATGTCTCCTAAAGTAATGTTCCCTTTCCTGGTATGTTACATCCTGAAGCAGTATAGCTTTTGTAGTCCTTTTATGATCCCTGCTACGTGAGTAGAAGGGGGACTAAAGATAGTACTGCAATATATTAGCATGTTAGATATAACTTCCTGTAATTAACTTAGTGCATGTAGATACAGTACATGTACTTGACTGGATACCCAGACAGGAAGCCAGGCGTCTACAAGGTAAGGATTATAGTCTGTAGCCTACTTTAATGAAAACGGCAGCAGCTACAGCACACCGGCTTAAAAATACATTGTTTTAACCACAATTTCTGATAGCAGAAAACATAGAAAAGGTATGAGACTTAAAATAGCATGATCCGATTTATCATAAGTCATTAAAGATTGGATTCTCGAAAGTTATGTCCAAAAATTTTAGGTGAGAGATTTTGATGCAAGAACACTGTACACACAATACATGGTATGCACAAATTCACAAGCAGTTTCCATTTCCATCAAAAAAGTCCACCCACATACGATTGTAGGTATCCATTTAAAACCGAATATAAAATATCTCTAGGGCTTGAGGACTGACTTGATATGAACACACAGATCAAAAACGTAATATTTGGCCATCGTAAAATGATGCGCATACTTTCATGTCTGGACCGAAAACTGTTCAGGAAATCCTGTGGACGGCTTTTACTCTTCTGCCATATAGAAACGATACATCAAGGCAACAATAACAGCTGATATTCCAGGGATAATCCAGTTACTCCACCAACTGGAAAGAAAAATAAGCAGTTAACATGTTTGGTTTATTACTTTATGAACCATTTTATTGCTCTCTATACTGGTTAAGCAAGTTATACGTTTGCAGCATATCAAGTAAGCAAAAGTTTAAAGGGGTTGCTCTGGATAACTAGTTTTTGGTAAGGAGGCTGGGGAAGGTTTTTTTTTAAAAGGAAAAAAAAAAAAACCCTGTTGTAAGTGAGCACTAAGGCTGGGGCTAATCAGCGTCCTCAGCAAAGGAACTCACATCACACATCACTCGCATACGTCACCTGTGACATCCAGTGTTCTTTTCTTAGGCCGCTGATTGGCGGTCACGTGTGGTGGGGACTTCCACCAAAACAAGACCCTGGAGCAGCAGGACTGGACTGCAATGGGAGACAACGGAGCACCGGGGACAGGTAAGTAGGTTTTTTGTTTTGTTTTTTTACCTTCCCCTCATTACCAAAAATGGGTTATCTTCGACAACCCCTTTAAATGCATCAAATTTATCCTGTAACAGCAAAACACAATTCATCTTAAATGTATGTTTATCATTCAGCTTTGTGCATCTGCAAATATTAAACACAAAATAGGGATCTGTGAAAACAGGTAATAGGTCATTTTTTTTATTTTTGACAGTCCTCATTCACATACAGTGAATTTAATGCAACTGTGTGACAGCCATTAATAAAAAAAAAAAAAAAAAAAAAAAAAAAAAGGGCAGTCGGGAGATTATCATTGTATTTATGTGTCATTGAGTAAATCTAAGGTTATTCCTTAGAGTCTGCTGCTTTTTGTCTTTGCTCTATTAGAGTACAGCTATTCTCTCAGTGTTCCATAAGTTCCCAATTGACCTCTAAAAAGGACAGAATGCACTGGCATTTTCTGTCTTCAAATGACAGACGAACAGCAGTCTCTTCTATATACATATATATTTATACAGTATGCTTTTTTTTTTTTCTAAGAAGGGAGCCTTATAGGTCAAGGTTGCTAGTGTCTCAGGCATTCATCACACAACTTCATGGGAAGTATACAAATCCAACCAAAGGCTTACATTTTCTAATAAACGCTAAAAACAGCCTGAAATCCACCTACTGTCTGATCAGATGCTTCTGTTGCTTTGTCTCTCACAGTGACGGATGACAGCAATGGACATTAAATAACGGCAGTGTGAACCTACCCCAATATGTTGTGCCAAGTTTGTGTCAACAGAGGCACAAGCTCCTACAAGTGTTAACCAGGTTCTGTCATGTGTATACTGCTGTCTGGGCACACAGCTGCGCTCAGAAGGGAAGCAGAGATGAGCTTTTTGGAATTTGGAGCACAGATTTAGGCCGGTTGCAGACGATCGTGGCTGTGATCAGTGTACTATCCGTATTTCACGGATAGCACACTGACCCATTCTTTTCTATGGGCCTGTACACATGACCGTGAATTTCATGGTCTTGTGTGCGGGCCAACAGTCTGGGCCGCAAAATATAGAACAGGTCCTATTCCTGTCCTATTTTGCAGCCCTTGCTTCTGTGGCTCCTAATCATTTAATGAAAGGAACTGCGGAAGCAAGGCCCGTGCCTTTAATTCACGGCTGGCCAGTTGTATCACGGTCATCTGCAACCGCCCTTAGAAGGTGTCATTTTGCTTCTGCACTTGGAGGTGCCAAGTAGAACTGCCCAGGAAATATCCCCATTTTAGAAACTGCACCCCTCAAAGAATTTAACAAAAGGCATAGCAAGTATTTTGACCCCCTTCTCAGAGTTACATTAATTTATTTTCCATAAGTTGCACCAAAGACAGCAGGGAGTTGCGCCAGAGAGGTGAGTTATTATACTCTGGGGTCTGAAGAGACCCCACACTATAATAGAAATTTCTGTTCAGCTGTGTTCGGGTCCAAACAAAACCGCCGGGCGAACCTTGTAAGACGAATCTTGTGGGGTTCACCCAGCACTTAATCATACTGTAAAGGGGGCATGACCTAAATAATCACCATTAATTGTAATCAAGGTAAATTGCCCGATTAATCATGATTTTTGTTTAGGCCATAATCTCCCAACCCTATCCTGAAGGTATCTATGGACATAATTTCCGTAATAACAGGGAGTGAACAGCAAATTAGCTAGATGGGCTGCAACTTTAGGAAGGTTATTCAAGCAGAAAACAACAACATTTTTAAAGAAAGAACTTTACAGTTTGGTCCAAAATCACTAAGCTGTCTGAAAAGTTTGTGACCATTTAAATTCCTTGAGGAGTGCAGTTTTCAATATGAGATCAAGTCAGGGCCTTCCAATTCACTGCCAATTTAGGGACTCTGCAAAAGCAGCTTGGTGTCCAAAAACCAAAACAGTCTAAATTTGTGCTCCATTACTGAAATGGTGCTAATTCCCCTTTGTGCCCTGTTGTGACACTGATATATGTGACACTGGTAAAGTATGATATTCTGTGTACAGCAATGTCATATGTAGGTATAAACTGTTTGCGCACACAGCATGGAGCATAAGGGAAGGAGGGCTACTTTTGGAGCACAGATTTAGATGGCTTGGATTTTAGATGCCATTTCAATTTCACAGGTACCAGTAAAATGGAATCCCCTTTGAAATGACCCCATTTTGGAAGCTATGCACATCAAGAGACTTATCAAAGGGTGTAATGAGCATTTTGTCCCCACTAGTACTGAATCAGTTTGTTTTCCTGAAATCAAAGAACAACTGCTGGTGAAAAGTAAATATGTAATTTGTGAGGAGAGCATGCCAAATCCCATACTATTTTCCTGCCACAACAAGTTTTGCTCTAAAGGAGGCAGTCATTTTTTTTTTTTTATTTGTTTTTCTTATCATTGGGCTTTTCAGACCTGGAGACAGGTCCTCTTTAAAGGGAGTCTGTCAGGTCCAAATTGCCTTTCAAAGTACTAATAGTGCCTTGTAGAGGCCTTTGATAGGAGCAGAAACATACATTTGTCGCCACAAACTGATGAAGCAATGCAGAGATAATCATATGTTTATGAATATGCTAATTAAGCTAAAGTGTATTGGGAAGGGCCTCATTTAGTAGATTTGCCTACAGACAATCCTGATTAAGGTAGAGGCTGAAAATTTAATTCAGTGCTAATGGTGAGACTTTGGGCAGCAATTTTAGAAAACAGAGCATTTTTGGCTACCCGTGGACAAATCTAGAAAATCAAGCCCTTCCCCAATGCCCTTAAGCCTGATTTGCGTATCCATAAAAAATTATTCTCTCTACATTACTTTATCAGTTTGTAACCAGGTATGTATCCGCTTCCATCAAAGGCCCTTACTTTGCACTTATTACTTTGAAAGGTATTTTGGACCTGACAGATTCCCTTTAAAAGTAATAGCAAAAACTCATCAAGAATAGGTGCATAGAGAAATATTTCATTATAGCAAAGAAAAATTATTGTAAGCTACAAGAAAGTAAAGCACCACTAAAGAAAAGACTAACACATCAGTCATACAGTATTTTAAAATGGTCCTCATACCTTGATTCAGACTCAGCAGTGGTAATGAAAGTTTCCTAAAGAAAAAAAAAAAAAATTACACGGATAAAATTTGGGAATGTTGTAGTTCCCTCTATACAAAACTATATATTAAAGAAGTTCATATAGTTGGTGTGCATGTCTTACACCATCCATGTTTATTAACTGTTTTCTGCATATTGGTTTTTCTACAAAATGGTAGAGCTGAAAGGGGTAGTCAAGAAATACGGATTTTATGGCCTATCCTTGACCGAGCTGCAGTACTGGCAACCAGGCCCTACACAGCATGGAGCCAACGGCTTTCACCTCTGTGTTGTGTGTAGTATGGGCGCTGGAACTGGCCCCATTCAGCTGACCCCACCAATCAGGTGTCTATGGCCTATCTTCTAAAAAGTGTTTGGCACAATTGTCTGAATTTGGCCAATCATTTGCCAATTTGTTCAGTCTAACAGCAATTTTATTTTTCTCCCAATATGGATTGAATAGCCACATCACAGCTAAAAAATGGTAAAAATTTTAAAAAAAAGGCAAAAAAAACAAAAAAAAAAAAAAACCTCACTTCCTCTAGCTTCCTGAACCCTCTTAACACACAGGAAATGACTGCTCACCAAATCACTGTCAAGTGTTTGGTGAGGTGAATCATCAATGCAAGCAGTAATTGGCTGAGCAATTCTTATTTATTTACTTTTAACCCCTTCCCACCGGTGACATTTTTCGATTTTCGTTTTTGACTCCCTCCCTTCCAAACCCAATAACTTTTTTATTTTTCCGTTCTCAGAGCCATATGAGGTCTTAATGTTTGCAGGACAAATTTTTTTTTCATGATGCTACTATTTATTATTCTGTACAATGTACTGGGAAGTTGGAAAAAAATTCAGAATGGGGTGGATGGGGTGAAGAAAAAGTGCATTTGTGTGACTTTCTTACGGGCTTTGTTTTTACGGCGTTCGCTCTACAGCCAAAATGATATGTCACCTGTATTCTATGTTTCGGTACGATTCCGGGGATACCAAATTTATATGGTTTTATTTACATTTTAACCCCTTAACAAAAATCCAAAACTGCAATTTTTTTTTTTTTTTTTAAAGTCGCCATATTCTGACACCCGTCACTTTTTTATACTTACGTGTAAGGGGATGCATAGGGAGTCTTTTTTTTTGTGGGGCCAGGTGTACTTTTTAGTTATACCATTTTGGGGAATGTCTATTGCTTTGATCACTTTTTATTCAAATTTTTATCAGAGACAAAACAGTGATAAAACGGCGGTTTGACACTTGATTTTTTCCCCGCTACGGCATTTACTGTACAGGAAAAATATTATTATAGATTTGTAGAACGGGCGTTTTTGGACACAGGGATACCTAAGGTGTACGTGTTTCACAGTATTTAACTACTTTTATATGTGTTCTAGGGAAAGGGGGGGTGATTTGAACTTTTTATATTTTTTTTTATATTTTTTTGTACTTTTTTTTTGCATTTATTAGACCCCCTAGGGATCTTCAACCCCAGGGGGTCTGATCACTAATGCAATGCATTACTATGCTAATGCATTGCAAAAACAGCGCTTCTATTGCAGGCTTCATAGAGCAGCCTGCTATAGAAGTTAATGAAAGACAGGCCTGGGAGCCTTCACAAGGCTCCCAGCTGTCTTAGCAATGGGAAGGTGGCCCCGGAGCTTGCTCCGGGTGGCAGCGATCCCTGGTAAAATGGCGCCTCTGTCAGCTTTGACCGAGGTGCCAAAGGGGTTAATGCCTGCGATCATTGCGGGCACTGATCGCGGGCATTAGCGTCAGGTGTCTACTGTATAATACAGCACAAACCCGGCGGCTATGGCAGCTGCTCGGGTCCCGAGCAGCCGCAGTATTTAAGCACCCAGCATCCGCCGTACTATTATGGCGGATGTTGGGAAAGGGTTAAACATGGCAGCTCATGGGCAGAGTGTGCAACAGTAAGCCTATAGAATAGGTAAACCTCTCTGAAATACAATTCATTGCAGATTAATTGCGCTCTTACCTGTGCACAGTGGTCTGATTGATGCAAACTGTTGGAGATAGATATTATGTTCACTGTAGAACAGACCTCTGTGCACTGAGAAGTTTTTACTGATACAAGCCTGGGCTAGACAAGAATTTGCAACAAATTTTCTCATATGGTGCTCTGCAGAAATACACAATGCCCATATACAAATCAGAGTTAGCCATTGGTATTACATGACAACACCTTGTTGTTTCTGACCCAGTAACCATTACTGAAGCACAGTCTCTTACAAAGTACAACTCACCACTGGTTTCTGGATTTTGGCAAAATCATCCTGTAAGAAAAAAAAAAATATATATATATAGTTACTCATTGAATGAGAATAAAATATACTTCTAAAAGGTCAATATACATGAGAAATAATTTCTTATCTTGTCAGGATGCTAGGAAAGGTTTCAAGTGGCAGGGCCAGAGCCCATCAAAATGGTCACAGCTGGATAATATAATTTGTAAGTGGTTTAAGATCTTGAAGTCCAACCTGTAAACCTGGGTAATGGCAGAACACACCCACATAGCTGGTTTGCAGCAAACACTGTAGATGAAAGGCAGAGGCTGTACTCACAGCCTACAGTATTCTTCAGAGAAAGCATTTCAGACTGTAGTACAATAAGAAAGAAGGAAAGGGTACATCCGCTCTGTTTATTTTATATCTTCCAGTGCTGGAAGAAAATATACAGCCCATCTATTACAAATTGCCTTTTCTGTGGATAGGTCATTAGTATGAAAAAACAGAGCCCAGAAAACCCCTTTTATAATATATTAGGCCTTCCAGGCTCTCCTTAATAACATTCATTCCTCCTGGTATATGTGACAATTATCTTTTTCTTACTAGTGAATTGCTGCAATTCACACACCAACTTAGTAATAAGATTGTGATTAAGCTTATGTATATACAGAGCAGTAAGTCTGAGGAGACATGACTGCAATGTGACTAAACTGAAGTCATGGAAATTTGTTTACTTAAAGATAGGTGCATGAATTTGAGGACATGTGTGCCCCATGGCTGGATACTCTGGGCCTGACGCACGGAACCCTCCTTATGGATAATCTGTAGGTAGATGCAGATGGCACCACCAGTCGGTGCGGAGTAGAGTCCCAACCCTTAGAACATTATAGATAACAGACTCCATACACTTGAAATCGATGCAATGAGGTGTGCTTTTGTCAAGCATAGTCACAGTAGGTAGAGTACAGTGGTGACATTTCGGTCAAGCCGACCTTCAGACTCTTTTCACTCTTAGTCACAGTAGGTAGAGTACAAAGCACACTTCATCGCATCGATTTCAAGTGTACGGAGTCTGTTATCTATAACCTCCTTATGGATAGAGACCAGTTGCGATCTAGATACCTACATAGGGACTCAGATGGTCCAGGCCCTGGCCCTCTTGAGAACGACTTTTTGTACCCAATGTCTTCAATGTAGCTTTTTGGCTATACATCACTATTTCACTCCCTTATTAGATGACTTCTGTGTGAAATAGACAAAGGCCTTCTGTGACTGTGTCCTCTGGGATCCCATCACAAGATCTGCTTTGCAGCGCCTTCCCCTGGTGTGTGTGTGTGTGTATATATATATATATATATATAAAAAAAAAAAAAAAAAAAAGCTTATGGGCAATTTTTTATTTAAATATATATATATATATATATATATATATATATATATATATATATATAAAAAGTTCAGTGAGATGCCATTAGAAGAAGTAGTCGGATCTATCTGATGCAGTTATTGACAACGGTTACTGAAATTGTTGAGCTGTTGAGTGAGAAGCAGGGTATGGATCTGAGGGAGGCCATGCGGCGGGACTTAAATGAAGTGCTGGACAGGGTGGTGACATATGGGAATGCTGTACATTTTAACCATTTTTGCTGCAGCCATTTGTTGTGTTCTTAAATTTTTTATTTTATTTTTGAGAAGCAAAATGGTGAAAAACAGACTTTTCAATTTTTTTTCTCTGTTACCATATGGGATAAATAAGTTTATATTTTTCCATTCCAGGCATTTTGTGACGCAGAGATGCCTAATGTGTTTTTATTTACTTTTATTCATATGTATATGTATACATTGCAACCAAACAAGCTCTTGCAATTTTGCCACACGGAAGCCGTTCAGAGGGGGAGAAAGTGAGAGAGAGAGAGAGAGAGAAGAAAAAAAAAACCCTCAGGTACTGTGATTGCATCTATGACACCTGAAAAATTAAGTGCTGCTGTGTTTTTGCTATGTGAAATAGCGAAGACCCCACAACTATGGTGCCCGCTCAGCTCCAGATCAGGAACCATATTTAAAAGTTTCTGTATCCACCATACTATTATGGCGGATTAAGTTAGCAAGAATCATATTAGATAATTCTGTTATATAACAAAATCATGAGACACCTTAAGCTTGAATTAATCAAATTAATTTGATTAAAGGGGATATCCACCTTGGCAATATTGATTGCCTTTTTCTAGGATCAGTCATGAACATTAGATCTGCAGGGCCCCGCAGAACAGATATTCTCGAACAGCACCGCTCCTCATAATGTGAACATTATGAGCTGTGCGGCTCATTTGTGAAAATGTGTAGCAGCAGGTTTAGGTACTGCAGTGGTGTGTCTCACTGAAGTCTATGGGGCACTGTTGCAGTACCTAAACTCACCCACCCCTAGCTTTACCCTACTGGAGCTATGCTACATGCAGCCAAGCACCAAGATCTGTGGAAAGTAAATGGCAGGTAACCATTGTCTCCATGTGCTAGACATATATAACTTTTAAAGATGCAACTAGACAATTCCTTTACATTTCAAACATTCCTACAAAACATTCCAAAGCTAGTCACACTTGTAGCCCCATGTATGTTCGATTGAAAAACATTAATTGTTAATTATTTGAGAGAAGTTCAGCCTTCTTTTGTCCTTATCCTATAAATTTGCACAAAAAAAGTCCACAAATAATATGAAAGGTCACTCACTGGATGAAGTTCTCCTATTATAAATTCTTTTGACATGTTTCTGGCATCTGTAGAATGTCCAATGTCTTCAAATGTCTCTGTTGCATCCCCTCCAGCTTGTTCCCGGAGAACCTCTTCTCCGCCAGGATGCTGAAATAAAAAACATCAAAATTAAATTTTTATTTATTTTCATTATAAGTAAAGACAGTAGGGGAGGTTAGGAAAACAAGGAGGCTATTCCAACAAACCATGGGGTGGGAGAATATACCTAATGAAATGGATGGACCTATTAACATAGTTTTTATTATGAATGACAGGAATTTTTTTGCAGTGTGACCCCTTAATAAAATAAAAGTATTACACACTTTGGGTTTTTCTAATACCATAGATCTAATGATTAACATAGACGATTGCCATTAAGAGAATTGTTCTGTCTTTGGCCATCTGTAGAGTCTGCAGATATTTGCCGAAAGATGATGTGCGACCTCCAAGAAAATGTAACGTTCATATTGTTTTGATTGAGTGACTCCATTCAGGGCACTGTATATGTTTCCTACAATTCTAAATGGCTTTGTTAACACAGTTCCTGAACAGCATGGGATGACACAGTGCAGCTATTATTCTCTGGTAGATGATGGCTTTGTTTTCAGCAAGTCCATAACTGCATGTGTGCACAGTATTTTCTCAGGAAATATGGTCTGTATATTCCTATGTCACATAATAAAAATGTTGGTTGCTTATCAGCGTGTGCTATGAGCACATATAATATGAGGCTATACTATCCAATGACAATTCCAGGAGACTAGAGGTTTCCTCATCAATGTGGCATGAAATAGAGCAGCTGTCAAATAATATACTTTAGTCCGCTGTCTCCAATTGCATCTTCATCTATACAGGTGTTGAACCGTAAACTACTGCGTCTAGCACAGACACACACAGCTATTTCTGAGGTCCAAACATATGCAGAAAACTACTGCCAAATATCTCCACATACACACAATGCAGGTTTTTATCATGTAACCACTTTTCTATTACATTGGAAAGCTGACATTTGGAAAATAAAAATTAACTGGCCAATTGTATGACAATGTATCTATTCCATAGATTTTTACTAAATCGGTCCAATTTAGTGTTATATCTTGACTAGGTTCAATCCTTGTTTCCTTCCTAAGCAGAGATGATGGGGGACATTCGGTAAACTGCGTATTTTTAAAATACTCCCCAACTAATGTGTACTGAGAGAATGCCAACTTTCACCTAATTTTTTTATTTATTTTTTTTATTTAAATATGCCCAATCACTTTATTTATAAGAGAGCTAAATCACTGCCAGAGGAACCTGCCATCGACTTACTGCCCTCTTACTGAGAACATGTCCATGCACGGCCAAGCATGCTTATGTATGGGAAGGGATGGGATGTGGGGAGACACAGCTGTGTGACAAAAACTGTATGGACGGTCTTAGATTATCGGGGTTACCCATACTGGTGTACATTTAGTAGCGAATTACAATTATATGTGGGGTAAGCAGAAAACGGATATGACCCAGCTCATTTAACAGCAGTATTTGTGTAACCATGTCAAGAATAGTAAAATAAATAAAAGACTAAAGAATCGTGACAAATTCTGCAAATTCAGATTAACAATATTCTGGCATTAGAAATGTAATGACTGCAAAACAATGCAAGAGGTAATCCTGTAATAAAATCTGTACAACCACAAAGATAGGGTGTAAACTACCTGCCAGGGATCATATGTACACTATGTGTGAAGAGTTCAATATAAAGCATGTTCTTATCACTGTACTCCAGACACCCGTAAAACCTTAAACCTCTCCATTTTTAAAGAACAGATGAGAAAATATGTACCCTATAGACTTCACTACACAATATACGTGCTGCACAGCCAGGCCGCATGACTCAGCAAAACTGGAGCCAAGCTAGAAAATAAATAACTTACAATACAAGGGCAGATTAGGCAACATTCAGATCTGTGTCCCATGTTTTCAGCTTCACCCTTGAACTGCAGATAAGTGTGTCAGAGTGCAAAGGCTTCAAGAATATATAGACAAGTCCAAGACTGTAAGTCTATGTACATTTCAAAATGTATATTTAGTAGTAAGGATGGGTTCACACTACAGTTATTCAATATCCAGTATTCTCATCTGTAAACAGGATGAGAGCAACGGGCAGTAAATGACAAGTGCAGACCAAGCCCCCCCTCCGTCAGGTATCAGTCTGCTTTAACTATAATGTAAAAAAACATGAAGGAAGCTTTCTTACATCATGTTTTTTTTTTTTTTACTTTTCTGAAGGGTGATAGCTAAATGCCTCCCATGCTACATTTATTTCAATGAGAAGTTCCGATCCAACCCATTTTCTTAAAGCTGGTTACAACATGCTCCATTAATCTTGGAACAGAGCATTGGAACCCCCCTCCCGCGGACTGCACACTTAGTCGGTGCATGAGGACTTACACTGCCATTGGCAGTGTAAAACAGAATGTCATGGATGCAAAATAATTTAAATAATCATTGTGAGCAAGTTCACATCGATTAGTTGAGCTGACTTGCGGTTTCCATTATTTTGCGATAACGGAAACAGTGTGGATTAAACCTTTAGGAACGCACAAGGCCATGAAAACTTCTCTGTACAGTAAATATATAGACTGATTTTCTCCTTGAAGCAGAAATTACTGGCCTTGGTATATGGCACAAATATGAGACCACTTTGTTCTAAAAGCCAGGTACAGATGACATTTTGTAGTAGCCACATGCATCTTCAGCAATGGACATTGAACACAGTGCTGCAGTAGTGAATAAAATTGGATTTGGGTTTCAAAACTAAGATACACTATATGTGAACATTGATATACGACGTTACTGAAAATATCTGCAATATTTTACCAGTGTAAGGCTAAAGCCCCACGTTGTGGAAACCAGGGCTGTGGAGTCGGAGTCGGAGCCTATTTTGGTGGAGTCGGAGTCGGTATAAAATGGACCGACTCCGACTCCCAAAATATATAATAAATTGGTACAGTTAGTAGTACAATGCAGTATGTGCTGAATATATTTTCATAAGAATTTGGGAAAATGATGAAATGTTGAAAATGATGAAATGTCCTGTAAAGGTCTGTTCTATTCCTCATATAATGATGGGACTGAGTTCTGAGTGAACCTATAAGGTTTAGCAGTGCCAGGGCTGTGGAGTCGGAGTCGGTGCCTATTTTGGTGGAGTCGGAGTCAGGGGAAATTGAGGAGTCGGAGTCGGGGCTTTGGCGTATCGACTCCACAGCCCTGGTGGAAACGCAGCTTTTTTTGTTGCATTCCTTTTGTAACCGTTCTTGACTTTGGCTCAAGAAACCACAGCAAAATCTGCAACAAAAAAAAGCTGCGTTTCTGCAACGTGGGGCCTTAGCCTAAAAGTGATTGCATAAGGTCACACGTAGAGAAAAACTTTCCAAAGTAGAAGGTAAAGCTGGTGGCAAACCCATCAAAAACCACACCATTTGGTTTGCATCAGTCCTGTGTTCAAACTATGTTCAAGAGTTTAGCGCTTGCAATGCAAAATTAAATGAGGAGCATTTGGTGCAGATTTTGCTAATGTGGAATACCCGTAAATACACTGCAGATTTTTCACAATGAGCAATCTGCGTTGTATCCGTCCTGTGTGGACATACAATTAGAGATTTGTTACATAACAGGCATCTTAGTCCACCATTCCAAAGACATTTCACAACCAGTGTCATAATAAGCTGCTTGTGAACAGGAGGAACTTGCTGTAAACCTGCAAAAAGAACCTGAACTAACCTAATATCCCGATGAGCGAGCCAAGATCACCTTTGTACAGAACTCACTATTTACAGACCTTGAGCAAATCATGGTCACATCAGATTAAACTTTGAAGTTATACTCCAATGAATTCAGACATGAACTACACTGAACTCTGGTCACATTCACAGTAGGAAACAGTTTTGTCCTGTTAAAGGGGTTTCCTGGAACTTTTTTACTGTAGATATGTCCTAAAGATAGATCATCTATTAAAGATCTTTGAGGGTCCAACACCATGGACCCCTGTGGATGCTGGTTGAAGCAGCATCGGTACTACTTGACTGCCCCTTCCACTTCACAGGCCATGTGACGTCATGTTCATTGGTTACATGGCCTGACTGTGGCTCAGGCCCATTCAAGTTAAAAGGTTGATATGTGATACCAAGCACAGCGCTGTGCTTGGTGAGTAATGAAGCAGCGGAGCTCACCAAAACGCTGCAGCCTACGCAAACAACTGATCGGAAGGAGTCCAATATTCGGGCCCCTGGCCAATCGTTAATTGATAACCTACCCATAGGATAGTCAATTAGCAAGTCCCAGAAAATCCCTTAGGGCTACAGCTCCACATTGCAGACGCGCAGCAGAAAAAAAAACCTCTGTGTTTTACAGTACCAGCAGAGTGAATGAGATTTTGGTTAATGTCATCCACATATTGCATAGGGGGAAAAAAATAAATAAATAAAAAAATCCCACCTACTGAAACGCTGTGATTTTAAAAAACATAGCATGTTAATTTTAACTACAGAAATGCAAGCTTTTTCACTACAGATTTAAAACGGGAAGAAAAAATAAAAACATCACAGCAAAAACTCAATGAAACACGCTCCGTTTCGCTACGTGGGGCCCTAGCCTTAAGTGAGAATTTACTGTGTGTGCTTTCAAGACAAAAAATTTTTTTTTTTTATATAATATATACACAGACACACACACACACACACACACACACACACACACTTCATAGTCTTTATGATGAAACATAAAGCAAAGTACAAGGAACTATATTATCTAATCAGCAAATATGCAGCCGGCCTCACTCCTCATACACAAGGAATCATGATAAAGTCCAATTATGGATGAAGATATGACATTTATAGCACTTTGTAAAGTTGACATAAAAAGGAAAAAAAAAAATAAATAAAAAAAATCTAAAAGTAAAAATTGTAAGGCTCTGTTCACATTACATGAAGGAGAAAAGTTATGCACCAAACATAAGGATCTGCTATTCTAGGCAATTAAAAGCCATGGTTGAGACTTGACAAAGATATAGGATATTAAGGCAAACCTATTTCACCTGTGCATTCTATTGAGTGGAAAGGACGGTGACACACACAGTGCACCCTCTGACGTGGCTGTAGCTGCATCCTATCCTGGCCACTGGGATTTCACTTCTATGTAAGTGAAACACTAATGAATCTCTCTTGCATAACATGAAACACTGTATACCAATGGCTGGGACGGATTGTGGTTATAGCCACATTCCAGGGTACATCATATGTCACCACCCTAAATATGGTGAAAAAAAATTGGCTTAACTGCTCTAATAAACCTTGGCATGAATTGCTACAGTGGCACAAGATACAGCATCTTACATGCTAAAAACACAGGGAGAATTTATCAAGACAGGCATTTTCTATGCCAGTCTTGTTCTCCTACACGCTGTGATGATATGTGCTTAATTCATTAAATGGCCCATGCAGGTGTATCTCTGTCCTTTTGAACCCCATAACTCAAATTTATGCCAATCTGCTAAAGATTTCATTTAAAATTTACACTAGTGTCAGTGTAATTTATAGTAAATGATATAATAGTAGAATATAGCAAATTACATTACAGAATGTGTACTGTCCCTCACACAATGGCCTGTTCACTAGGAGGAGAAAGTGCCGAAGGCAGCATAAGAGGTTGTCTCATCCCAAATAAATTTTTCATACTGATGACCTATCCACACGACGCGTGTCAAAGGTGACATCGGCAGCTACTTGTTGTGTTATTGCAATAGGCAGCTGTCGATAATTTTTTTCTCACCTGTTTTACTCACCTTTAGGTAGCACTACACTTCGTCAGCTACAGTGGATGGCGGCCAGGACAGGAGCGTGAACAGGTGAGTAACAATTATCCGTGGTTACGTGTGTGTGTGTGTGTGTGTGTGTGTGTGTGTGTGTGTGTGTGTGTGTGTGTGTGTGTGTGTGTGTGTGTGTGTGTGTGTGTGTGTGTGGGGAAGGGAGTCATATACTGCGGGTGGGCGTTAAAAAAAAAAAAAAAAAAAAAAAGTGGTCATATACCATGTGATGAGTCTTTTTTTTTTTTTTTTTTTTACTAGAGCTACAAATTATGGATATTTCTAGATGTGACATTGCACCTGAGTTAAGCTAGGTTTTTTTTTTTTTAAAGAATTTTCATACACCAAGCTCAAAAGGTTAGCCATCAATGGGCTAGGTCATCAGTATACGATATGAGGGGGTTCGACACCCAGACCTACCAAGATCAGTTTTATCGATAGCTAGGGCTGGGCAATTATGGCTTTTAAAAATCACTATTAATTGAACATTTTACCTTGATTACAATTAATGAACAATTATTTTAGGATACACCAGTTTTAACATGCCATATGCCCTATTTATAAGCCACTGAATTTTGATTTCAGTTAATCACATATCTGAAATCCTGATTGGATATTGTACAGGTAGTAACATATCCTTTAGCCAATGGCAGTGTGATATAGGGTGGCATAGATGCAAAATAATTAAAATAATCAATGTGAGCAATTTCATGTCAATTAATTGATCTGACTTTCGATTTCAGTAATTTTTTTTGATTATTTGCCCAGCCTTATTGGCAGCTATAGCAGTGGATGGGGAGCAAGTGCAGGCACTTCCATTCACGTAATAAGAACGTCACAGCAGCTTGTATAGCGGTGTTTCCAGGGAAGTGCAGTACCAGTCCTATTACTTGAATAGGAGACCCTGCACGTACTTCCCGTCCACCACTACAAATGCTCAGGTAACTCCTTTCAAAAGTCACAACTTTTTGCACAAATATTTCCAACGTTGTAATGTCAGAAAACTGGCATAGATCATATAATAAGTTTCCCACCCTTATTATATGACTTTTTCATGAAATCTGCCTATTGTGTAAGAGCTCAGAGTGCTTTAACACTTGCATAGTTTAATCTGCTCTTCAGGTCTGCTGTAGGAACAGAAAATCTGATTAAACAATAAAGACAGATCCATTCTATGAAAACAACAGATCCTGAGGAATCCCCCAGACTATAATGGGGCCCGTCCTGTATCCACAGTTTACTCTCTGACATCATCAGATGAAATAGTTGTGATTTGAGGAACTGCGATTTTAAATGAAGTCTGCCAAGGGGCTCCGACTGGAGACTTCTGCACAGATGTGAAGGCATACCTGGGTATATAGATTGGGGAGACTATACACATATCACTCACTGCAAACCTCACCTAAATACTTCTTAAACATGATGACTTACAACTTACAGCTACATTTTGGCTGAAGTGGTCACAGCACAGGTAAACTCTGCTCCTCACACAGACTTTGGAGTACTTCAGGTACATGATCTCCTCTCTCTCATTCCCCAGCCTGCTTCTCTCTGGCCATGATGGTCCCCCCCTCTACCCTCTGGGTCTCCTACCCCTCAGTCGGTAGGTCCTACAGTATCTGATCGCTGGCCATGGATAATCACCATTGTAAATCAAACAGCCGTGCACAGCTCCATAGTGCAGGGTGTGCACTACGTAAGTCGCTATGACACAACTCCGAGATCTTCTCCACCCATGTAAAACAAACAGGTGCCGCAGAGAGGCTGCCGCGGCCCACTCACCTCCTCCAGAAACCTGGTGACATCGTACACCTTATTGTGGATGATGATCCAGGTGCTCTTGCTGTGGTTGTGCTTCTGGATCTCGTCTAAAGTGTAGTACTTCACATCCTTCTTGTCAGCCATAGTGTCACCGCACAGAGAACTGCTCCCCTCTACCACTGCCTTACTGCTCCGGACTGCTCACTACTCCTTCCTGCACCAGCACAACTACTCCCTCCCTCAGCCTGAGGCGCCCTCCCATTGGGCTAAAGCTTCTCCCATTATGCCCAATCAGAACAGGCAGAGGTCCTAGCCTTCTATTGGATGGCAAGAGAGGGTAGACGTTGCTAATTGGTTCCCTGTGAGGCGGGAAGGTTTCAGCGCAGGTTGTTGTGTATGCGTGAGATAATGAGCGTGACCTGCTGAGTCCTGTTAGCTGCTCTCCTCTACTCTCCTCCCTCCATCCCGTGTGGGGCGTCCGAGTTCAGACTCAAGTCCATCATCTGTGACTGTGTACATTGACTGAACTAGGAGTAAGGGTCAGCCAGGAGCTGCCAATGTTATAATGATAATCTGCATGTGACATACCGCATTTTATATCTAGTTTTATACCGGAATTTTGCAATTTTATGGCTGTTCTTTTTATGGTATACACTGTGTGGTATAAATGACATGTAAAAGTGTAAGTAAACTTTCAAACAAATTTTGATTTTCTGGCAGTATCTGAGCCATTAATACACTTTGTAATATACTTTATTAACAATTTTTGGCTCAATTCTGTGCATATTCTTTCCCTTGTTTCAGTATTGGAGTTGTACACCATATTGGCTAGGAGTATAGTCTCTTGTATAATGCAAGGAAATTAAGACTGGGGTCACTTCAAACAGATATAGCTTGGCAAGAGTGGGTGTAGAGATCGAAGTCACTACCAGGCCCTGGACCCTGAAGGGGGGCCCCCAAGGTCCCTCTGCCAAATAAAATGTACCACTAAATGGTACAAGGTAGTTATGGGCCAGATTACAGATTTTGTATTATGACCCAGGAGCTTTAGGTTTCACCACTGTTCAGCAATTATAAAACCCTTGAGGCTAAGGCCCCACATAGCGAGCTGCTGCAGGAAAAAACCCAGCAGAAACACACTGTGGTTTTTCCTAGAGCACTTTTCACAGAAATGTCCAAGGACATTCTGCTTTAATTATATCTATAGGGAAAGCATCAGCATTTCCGTCGGTATATTTGACATGCTGTGATTTACAAAAATGCGATAGTTTTTGAAATCGCAGCATGTCCGCTGCTGATATTTTTCTGCAATCTGTGGACGGGTTGTCATATTGAAAATAAGATTCTCAAAGTTCTACTTGTAAAATTTCCGGTGATGTCAGTTAAAAACACAGTCAGGCTAGGTTCATATCTGCGTTCGATTACCGTTTGGGATTCAGTCCCCCATTCTGTTTGAAAAATGTGGAGAGAAAAGTCCTGCAAGCAGGATTTTTCTCGCCGCATTTTTCGGGTGGAAACCTGGGTTTCTGTGGTAAACCACTTTTTAAGCGTATTGGGTTTCCGTTTTTCGGGTCCGCAGGTGTGAACCTAGCGTCAGGATTGGTATAATTATATGCAGTAATTACTAATATCGGACTGTGTTTCAAACTGTAAAAATCTTACAGGTGAATTTCCCCCCCCCCCCCACTTTCAGCCTGAGTTTCCCTGCATTATACATGAGCCTACCCCCTCCCACCTCGTGAAATCAGTGTACAGATTTCTGCTCTGACTAGAGCAGCAGTTCTCAACCTGTGGGTCGCGACCCCGGCGGGGGGTCGAATGACCAAAACACAGGGGTTGCCTAAAGCCATCGGAAAATACATATTTCCGATGGCTTTAGCCGCTGAGAAGTCGCGCTATTCAGCTGGAACGCACGTCGTTATGGATGTGCGTTCCAAACTGAATGCCTGAGAGGGTCAACCATAGCAACCGGGCCTCCGCTGTACAGCGGAGTCCCGGAGCTAATGCCCGCGATCAGAGTCTGACCGCGGGCATTACTACTGTATCTGTGAGCAGCCCCCCCCCCCCCGGGCTGTAAAAACTGCCCCTGGTCCCCACCGGCCCCATACCTGTTAAGTTGCAGGTCGACTCCCTGCGCGGCGAGATCGCGGGAGTCGACCTGTTCCGGTGACAGCCTGGAGCCTAATGAAGGCTCCCAGGCCTGTCACTGGGATACTACTACTGAGACTGGTCTATGACCAGTCTCATTAGTAATGTACAGAATCTCCCATAGACTGCAATACGCTTGTATTGCAGTCTATGGGACTTGCAATCAAAAGATTGCAGGTTCAAGCCCCATGAAGGGAGGGGGGGCTAATAAAATAGTAAAAAAAAAAAATAAAAAAAAAAGTTCTAACTCACCCACTTTCCCTAGAATACATATAAAAGTACAAAATTACTGTGAAACACATACACATTAGCTATCCCTGTGTCCGAAAATGCCCGGTCTACAACCTTATAAAAATATTTTTCTTGTAGGGTGAACATCAGAGTGGGAAAAAAAAATCAAAAGTGCCAAACCGCCATATTTTTTGCTGTTTCGCCTCTGATTTGAATAAAAAGTGATCAAAGCAATAGACATTCCCCAAAATGGCATAACCAAAAAGTACATCTGGCCCTGCAAAAAAAGACGCCCTATTCCTCCCCGTACAGCTGCAGGGACACCTGTCAATGTGACCTTGCAGCTGTTGCAAAACTACAACTTCCATATATTAGACATTTTACCACATTTTTTTGTCTTAAAATATTTTTCCCTATTTTCCTCCTCTAAAACCTAGGTGCGTCTTATGGTCCGGTGCGTCTTATAGTCCAAAAAATACGGTAAATATTATAATATGACTCAAGCCCATATTAACCAGAAGCTTGGCCATTACTTCTCTCTGTCTTTATGTGAAGTCAGGCTATCGCCACTGTTAAGCGATATATTTATATGAACAATGGCCATGTGGCATCTATTTTGTTTTTGGTCTGTATATGAGGGGCTATTACAGTTATAGTGACGCCACACAGGTAATAAGATTACTCATATGGGGGGCACTATTACTGTAGTAATTCTCAATTTCCCCATAGTTAATAACATTACCTGTGTAGGGGGTAGATCACTACGTTTAAATTATGTTTGATTTGTAGCAATTAGAATACATAATGCATATCAGGTATTTACATTCCGAATCATAACTGTAGCAAAATTACAGTTTTGAAGTAGCCACCAAAATTATTTTTTGGTTTGGGGTCACCGCAACATGAGGAACTGTATTGCGGGGTCACGGCATTAGAAAGGTTGAGAACCACTGGAATAGAGAAATCAGGGAAAGAGTGAAGTAGTGCAGAAAAGGAACCAAAATGTAACCACTTTCCATTGCAGTAATGTAAAAATATATTCTTATGGTCAGAACAATCATAGCGATACCGATTTGATATAGTTTGTCATGTTTTATCCCTTTCACTGCCAGGGGTCTCCGGAAATTTTGTACCTCCGGTAGCCACAGTAATTTTCACAGTTTTGAGATGGACAAATCAAACCTAAATTGCAACATTAAAAAATTTTGATTTAAAATGAATGTTTTATAAAAAAAAAAATGCAAATAAATGTATATTAGTTGCTAAAAGTGGAAAACAAACAAAAAGTTATATGCACCAAACCTCCTAAAAATAAGAGTTCAACATGTGCAGAGTTCATTCATATCACTAAGGCAGGGTTCACATTACCGTTGATGTCCGTTCTGATAGTGTCCGTTAAAAAAAAAAAAAAAAAAAAAAAAACAACTGACACCTATCATAACAGACATTAATGGACACTATGATGTTAATGTGTCCGTTTTTTTAACTGATCCTTAATGGATTAGTTAAAAAAAAAACAAAAAAAACAGACACATTAGCATCAGTTAGTGTCCGTTTTTTAACACACTCCGTTTTTTTAACACTGTCCGTGTTTTGTTTTTTTTTCTGCTTTCTGAGCATGCGCTATCAGTTACTGTCCGTTATAAGTCCGTTACCCATAGACTTCAATATTAAAAAAATAACAGACACTTGCTGTCCATCAAGAATCCGTTTTTTTTCAAACGGACAAAAAGTCCTGCATGTGGGATTTTTTTGTCTGAAAAAATAACGGACTTCTGACGGATTTGGTGTAAACGGACACTAACGGACACAATATAAAAACCCATTGAAATGAATGGAAATTTTTACGGATTTCTGATGGTTCAGCTAGTGTCCGATGCTAAAATCTTGTAACGGACAATAGCAACGGACACTACTGATGGTCACCAATAGTAGTCTGAACGCCCCCTAAGGCCTACACCTGCATGCTCATATGTTCAGAAAATCACTAGAACTGAAAGGAACAAAAATCTGTTTTAAAACTGGAAATGTTTAAAAAAAAAAAAAAAAAGTATCATCCTATAAAATGTAGGGATTACACACCATGGAAAGCAAGTGAACCCCTAAACCCTATATATTTTAAGAAAGTAGACAACCTGAAGATTACAGGTGTCTCAATTGGTTATCAATAGCCACATCCACCTTCATGTAACTTTGTGACAAACACAATTTTTTTGAAAAAAATGCACTAAAACGTATATTTGCACTTAAAACTCTTATTCAATCTTACATTCACACACAAAATACGTTTAAAATAAAAGATCAAGGTGTACACAATTTATAAATACCACAAACATCAACTACATCAAGAAAGATTTTGCTGTTATTCGCTAATGTTAAAAATCTATACTGCACCTAGCAAACTGTGATACCAAAATCTAAATTGTTTGAGATTGCACAGCATACCATATATAAAAACACACCTTAATGTCATACATGCAACCACCTTCATGCAGCCTACAGAGATTGTAAGAAAAAATTGCACAAAAATTCAAATTGGCCACTAAAGGGCGGCTCAAGCAATCCCTTTCTGAAAACAAAATGTACTTTCCAAAAAACTGCAATATGTGAGGAATTCATACATACCACACATATATATATTTACAAGTGCGGGTGTTAAAGAAACGCCAAAATCGCAGAAGTGTGCCATCCAATTTTGTGCATGGAAATTAAATAGGAGCTTACATAAAAATATAATTTTCTATCCCCCTATAAAAATTGTAGCAATTTATACATTCATCTCTAGTGCTAATCGTTATTGCTATTATTTTAGCGTGTAACGGATATTGCTAGAGGCGTATTTTACTCTATAAAGATCAGGTATGGACAGGACAGGGATTGGGTGAAATGTAAACTTTATTGATGACTTCGTGCATGTGTTGTGTAAGTGTTTGGGATTCTTTTGGCGCTGTGACCTGTACAATTGTAAACATCTGGGTCACAGTGCCAATAAACTTCTTGGTTATGTTCAGAGGGGTATTACATAAGAATACCTCTGTGATTAGGCTCAGAGGAAGATTACATTATCCCTCTATGTGACAATCAGAGAACAAAAGTATATCATGCTCTCTAATTGATAGGAGAGGGAATAACATGGACAGAAGTCCCTGCTATCCCCCCCCTGGGGTCACATACAGGTTATGCACAGATGATGATGTTTAAATCATCTCTGTGCAGTCTGCAGGGATGCTCCTCCCCCCTCCTTCTCCTACCGCAGCTCTTAAGATGCTTCCTGAGACAGGAGGGGGGAGGACATTTTAGAGCCCCATATCTCAGGATCTGTTAGGAGCATTAAAAAGATCTTAGATTCATTTTAAAGATCTTCATGATATTCTTTACAAATTCGGAGCAAAAGCTGTTAAATACGCTGTTGGGAATTGAGATCTGCAATGTGATCTCACTGCCAAATTGCGTTTTCAACAGTGAATCGCTCCTAAACTGTAATGGGTATTATGAAGATATTGGAATCATTTTAAAGATCTTTTTAATAGACCTAATGGATCCTGAGCTATCATCATTAGAAGTAAGGACGTATTAGATATGTGCTTGGCTACAGGAGTGGCACCCTGGGAGGAAGTATAAATACGTGGCTGGCAGGGAAAGGGTTAATACCTTTCCATTTATCCAAAGTTTGAAAATTGCAAAAAATAATTTGTGAGTCCTGTAATGTTTTATGTTTGTGTACAGAGATGGTGTGTGTTTTTTTTTTTTTTTTTTGTTGTTTTTTTTTATAGATAGATTTGGATATACCCCCTTAGATCGCTTGCAGCATAGACTCCAATACAGACAATCCTCAATTGTTATATTCCTATAGCAAGCCTGGAAGCATTCACATGGCTCCCAATTGTCACAGGGACAGCACAACTCCTGCAATCTTGCTGCGCGGTTGCTGTCCTGCAAGATAAAAGGTGCAATGCCGATTACCGCTATTGGCCGATCAAATCTGATCCACCAGTAGCAACTTGCCGGCACAGATCGGTGCTATACATAGCACCAATCACTCCCTAGTATCACAGACCGACCAATTGCGGCGACTCAAATTACCAGAAACTGCCATGCTTGCATCACTGCCACTGGGATTGCGAGCAGAGCAGTTACTCTGCTGCGACTTTACTGCCACCCTCTATCCATCCCTTCCCTTGCTAATATTTATAGAAATCTTTTTTTATAATATATATATATATATATATATATATATATTAGATGTCTCTCTATGTAGTTAAATGTTAGGTCCTTTTTTTTTCTTTTATTTTAAATTTTGACATCTAACATTTGACATTTAAAGTTTCAAGAAATAAACTTTCTATGCAAGTATAAAAATACAACACGAATACAAAATGTCCCAATGAATGTATTCAGCAGAGGAGTATGCCTTACTGGCCTCTGAAACTGATACTGCCAGTGAGTCAGAAGAGGAAGGTACCTCATCCTCCTTTGCCATCATCTAGTGATGAGCGACCCCTAAGGAGGTGCCCCAGAACAATTGCTGAGGCAACTTCTGAAATTGCTTTACCGATGTGGACCCAACCCCCTGAAAATTATGAACCTCAGCTTCCTGACTTTGTGGGCAGGTCAGGAATCCAATTTGAGACTGAAAAAGTCAAATTCTGTGAAGCCTTCAAACACTTTTTCAATAAGTTTGTAGATTTAATGGTAGCCCAAACAAATTTATATGGCCAGCAATTTACAGAACAAAATGCCACCTCTTCATATAGTGGATCCCAGTAAATGCAGTAGAGAGGAAAACATTCTTGGGTCTTGTTCTGCATATGGGCATAGTGAGGAAACCAAAAATTCACAGTATCGTAGTACAGACATCTTGTATAACAATGTAATCTATTGAATGGCCATGACCAGGTCACATCATTTTGAAATTATCCTGACATTTTTACATTCTAATGATGATATACAATGCCTGCCCCAAATTTTGACCACCTGTTCAAGGTCAGGCCAGTCATTGACCATTTCAGCGCCAAAGTTGCAGGGTCATACATTCCTGGTCATAACATTTTTATAGATGAGTCCCTGATCAGTTTCAAAGGAAGGCTTAAATTCTGCTAATACCTGCCCAGTAAGAGCGCAAGGTATGGCATGAAAATGTACAAATTGCGTGAAAGCAACTCAGGGTTTATGAAGGAAGTGATATCAGAATTGATGCCCCCAAATCCTAGGAGTTAGTGGGACAATAGTGTGGGGGATTTGCTGCTCCCACTGCTGGACCAGGCTTATCATCTGGATAACTTCTACACCAGCAATCCACTCTTTAGATGCATCAGTTCCAAAGGAACTGCAACTTGTAGGACAGGGTGCAAAGATCAGAGAGGCCTCCCTAGGACACAGATTGTGCAGCCCCTCAGAAGGGGTAAGGGTAGGGCGGTCTGCAACATGCTGTTGGTCAAATATAAGAACAAGAGGAATGTTCTTGTACTAACCACAATTCATGATAATGGCAGCAGGAGTGCATCCTCGCCTATAATAAGTACATGGGAGGGGTTGATCTGACCAAGTCATGAAAACATATAGTGTCATAAGAAAAACAAGTGTAGTATATTAAGATGAGGATTGCACTCCTATAATTCACAGTGGAAGTAGGGTCCCAATCCTTAAGTATATAAATAAAGGATTTCCACTTCAACGAATATCTTTCAAAGAATGTAGGAATTTTATTTTTCACATGTAGCAAAATTCATGCAGAGTGATGAGTGACGTTTCGGCCCAGTGGCCTTCATCAGACTTTACAAAATATATGACGTATAGTGAATATTAAAGTGCACATCAAAACAACATAACCTTAGTAATAAAGATCAACATATACAAGTTACACAAAATCCCAAAAGATATAAAGTTAATATAAATGTTAGGCAGAAATCACCATCCTGCTTGGCACTTAATGTAAGATTAAACAGCATACTTTGGCGATATAAGTGTTAGTCACTGGCGTTGTTGCCATGGTATCTAAGAGTGTCAAGTAAAGGAAAGTCGTATCCCTAATATAGTATGATTACTGATATACAGTCATATGAAAAAGTTTGGGCACCCCTATTAATCTTAATCATTTTTAGTTCTAAATATTTGGGTGTTTGCAACAGCCATTTCAATTTAATATATCTAACTGATGGACACAGTAATATTTCAGGATTGATATGAGGTTTATTGTACTAACAGAAAATGTGCAATATGCATTAAACCAAAATTTGACCGGTGCAAAAGTATGGGCACCTCAACAGAAAAGTGACATTAATATTTAGTAGATCCTCCTTTTGCAAAAATAACAGCCTCTAGTCGCTTCCTGTAGCTTTTAATCAGTTCCTGGATCCTGGGTGAAGGTATTTTTGACCATTCCTCTTTACAAAACAATTCCAGTTCAGTTAAGTTTGATGGTCGCCGAGCATGGACAGCCCGCTTCAAATTATGCCACAGATGTTCAATGATATTCAGGTCTGGGGACTGGGATGGCCATTCCAGAACATTGTAATAGTTCCTCTGCATGAATGCCTGAGTAGATTTGGAGCTGTGTTTTGGATCATTGTCTTGCTGAAATATCCATCCCCGGAGTAACTTCAAATTCGTCACTAATTCTTGTACATTATTCTCAAGAATCTGCTGATACTGAGTTGAATCCATGCGACCCTCAACTTTAACAAGATTCCCGGTGCCGGCATTGGCCACACAGCCCCAAAGCATGATGGAACCTCCCCCAAATTTTACAGTGGGTAGCAAGTGTTTTTCTTGGAATGCTGTGTTTTTTTTGACGCCATGCATAACGCCTTTTTGTATGACCAAACAACTCAATCTTTGTTTCATCAGTCCACAGGACCTTCTTCCAAAATGAAGCTGGCTTGTCCAAATGTGCTTTTGCATACCTCAGGCGACTCTGTTTGTGGCGTGCTTTCAGAAACGGCTTCTTTCGCATCACTCTCCCATACAGCTTCTCCTTGTGCAAAGTGTGCTGTATTGTTGACCGATGCACAGTGACACCATCTGCAGCAAGATGATGCTGCAGCTCTTTTGAGGTGGTCTGTGGATTGTCCTTGACTGTTCTCACCATTCTTCTTCTCTGCCTTTCTGATATTTTTCTTGGCCTGCCACTTTTGGGCTTAACAAGAACTGTCCCTGTGGTCTTCCATTTCCTTTCTATGTTCCTCACAGTGGAAATTGACAGGTTAAATCTCTGAGACAACTTTTTGTATCCTTCCCCTGAACAACTATGTTGAACAATCTTTGTTTTCAGATCATTTGAGAGTTGTTTTGAGGAGCCCATGATGCCACTCTTCAGAGGAGATTCAAATAGGAGAACAACTTGCAATTGGCCACCTTAAATACCTTTTCTCATGATTGGATACACCTGGCTATGAAGTTCAAAGCTCAGTGAGGTTACAAAACCAATTTTGTGCTTCAGTAAGTCAGTAAAAAGTAGTTAGGAGTATTCAAATCAATAAAATGATAAGGGTACCCAAATTTGTGCACCGGTCAAATTTTGGTTTAATGCATATTGCACATTTTCTGTTAGTACAATAAACCTCATTTCAATCCTGAAATATTACTGTGTCCATCAGTTATTAGATATATCAAATTGAAATGGCTGTTGCAAACACCCAAATATTTAGAACTAAAAATGATTAAGATTAATAGGGGTGCCCAAACTTTTTCATATGACTGTATATCATATAGCAGAGAAAAGATATATCAGAACATCCAAAATATAAAAAAACAGGTATGTCATGTTTGGGGATAAACGTCAAAGTCAGATACCTACCAGAGAAGTAGTGTAAGTTCACAACTGAGGGTTTGATGATAGATGGACTATAAGATAGTCGTGCACAAGCTGTAAATTAAGGTGAGACATAATATGATGAGACATATAATATGATAAGGAGACAAAAGAGGGCAAAAGCGGAGATACCTACCACTGTTATGTAGTTAGCTCAGTAAGATTCCTGTAGTATGTTAAGGTAGTTGTGTTCCTATCCAAATGAGCTGTAGGGTGGTACAGAGTATAATAGGAGAAACCCACAGTGAAATAAGGTGTTGCAAGAAAGAAGAGGTATGGTACATACCGGCGCTATGCGGCTCAATCTTTGTATTCACAGAAGGTATAGAAGCACCCGGAACTTCGGGTTCGCTGAGAGAAAAACAAGTGTGGTACAAAAAGCTGCCATCCACATTGTGAAGATAGCAATGTATAACGCTGATGTGCAGGACAGAAATTTTCCTTCAATTTCAGGAGGCAGTTATCTAAGACTCTGATATTTGGGACCAGGAAAGGCCAGTAATAATAATAAAAAAAACACTTTATTTTTAGCACTTTACAAATTGTAGTGTTCAAGTACAGACAAAAAGATACATTAAAGAGTAATAGTTAATTCACACAATGGGACTGAGGGCTCTGCTCTCAAGAATTTACAATCTATGAGGTAGAGGGGGTGACACGAGGTAACGGGCTGTATTGGAAGTAGCATTGCTTATACAGTGGTCCAGCTGTTTTTGTGATAGGGGTTACTTTCATTACACATAAATAAAGCTGTATGAGCTGCCATCAGCCAGTGTTCTTTAACCTCTTCCCTGCCGGTGGCATTTTTTGATGTACGTTTTTGACTCCCCTCCTTCCAAACCGCATAACTTTTTATTTATCTGTTCTCAGAGCCATATAAGGGCTTAATGTTTTTCATGATGCTACCATTTATTATTCTGTACAATGTACTGGGAAGCAGGAAAAAAAATTTGAAGAAAAAGTGCATTTGTGCAACTTTCTTACGGGCTTTGTTTTTTACGGCGTTCACGCTGCAGCCAGAATGACGTGTCACCTGCATTCTATGCTTCAATATGATTCTGGGGATACCAAATTGATATGGTTTTATTTACATTATAACTCCTTTCCAAAAATCTAAAACTTTGCAAAAAAAATATTTTTTCTAAAAGTCGCCATTTTCTGACACCCATAACTTTTTTATATTTCTGTGTTCGGGGATGAATAGGCATCTTTTTTTGTGGGGCTAGGTGAACTTTTTAGTTATACCGGTTTGGGGAAAGTCTATTGCTTTTATCACTTCTTTATTAAAATTTTTATCAGAAGTGAAACAGCGAAAAAATGGCGGTTTGGCACTTTTGACTTTTTTTTCCCGCTATAGCGTTTACCGTATGGAAAAAATATTTTTAGAAGTTTGTAGACCGGACGTTTTAGGACACAAGGATACCTAATGTGTATGTGTTTCACAATTATATATTACTTTTATATGTATTCTAGGGAAAGAGGGTGATTTGAACTTTTATGTGTTTTTTGGCTTTTATTTTTTAAACCTTTATTTTTTTTTTTTTTACTATTTTATTACCCCCCCCCAGGGGGCTTGAACCTGCAGTCATTTGAATGCAAGTACCATAGACTGCAATACAACTGTTTTGCAGTCTATGGGAGATTCACTACATAGCTATTGAGCCTGGCAATAGACCAGCCTCAATAGCTATAATGCAATGACAAGCCTGGGAATCCGTCTGCATCAGAAAAGGTACGGGGCCGGTAGAAACCAGCCCCAGAGGCCATTTTTTTTTGCTTTGGGTGGGGGGGATCCTGCCCTGCAATGCTATGGCGGCCACGCTGCAGGATTTCAGGAAGGGGTTAATGTGCAGCTGGTGCCTGGACAGCTAAAGTTACAGTCCCATACGGCATCATATCCTGTGGGATAATGTAGGAGCGTGAACAGAGGTGGGTTCGTTTTAGGGATTCTAACTGCGGAAGGGTTTACATTAGGAATTGTGATGGGCCTCTCTGAAAAGATATGTCTTTAGTTTGCTCTTGAGGCTGTAGAAATTGGAAGTTAATCTGATTGTCTGGGTTAGAGTATTCCAGAGAAGTGGTGCAATTTAGGAGAAGTCTTGAATACGGGAATGGGAGGTTCTGATAATAGATGTTGGTCTTAGGTCATTGAGTGAACGGAGAGCACGGGTTGGGCGATAGACAGAGATGAGGGAGGAAATGTAGGGAGGTGCAGCATTATGGAGAGCCTTGTGGATGAGGGTGATAAATTTATATTGTATTCTGTATTGAATAGGCAGCCAATCCAGTACTTTTGGAACTGAAGGTGCCTGTATTGTACTAGGGCCACAATAAGTGAACCGCAGAGAAAGGGAAGACCCAAAAAAGGTGTACAGTCAGATAAGAAAAGACACCATTTGTCGGTGTGACTCCTGCCCTGAATAACTTTACCTGTGCATGAAGGAGTACTTCAGACTGTACCACACATCCATAGATTATTAATTTTATAATTTTTCCCTGATATATCACTTCCTTATACTGTAATGTACTCTGTACAGATTTACCTTTCGACCCCTGTTATGCAATAAATTCTGGAAAATAAATTAATGTAATACCTGTTGGGTTCAAATGCTCACTTAAACCCCTTGATAAATTCCTTGAAGGGTCTAGTTTCAAAATATGGGGTCACAGTTTGGAGGTTTCCATGGTTCTGGCATTTCAATGGCTCAGCAAATGTGACATGGTAACTAAAAACTATTACAGCAAAAGTTGCCCTCCATATATTGTTCTGTCCTACTGTGTGACCATAAAGCAGTTGACATCCACGTGTGGGGCATTTCTGCAGTCAAGAGATTGTGCTTAACAAATAAAGGATGTGTTTTCTCCTTTAACCCCTGGGAAAAAAAAAAAAAAAAAGGAATTTTTCATTCTCATGTACCAAGAAAATTTTGTGGAACACCTTTATAGGAAAAAATGTTGCTTTTAAAATTTACGGTCCAATTCTATGAAATATATGAAAGCTCAAAGTACTCAGTATACCCCTTGATAAATTCCTTGAGGGGTCTATAATAAAATGAAGGTTGCAATTTCTCCTTTAACCCCTTTTAAAGATGGAAAATGTGCATCTAAAGTGAAATTTGAATAGGAAAAAGACTTTTAATTTTCATGTCTCAATGGTACAGTATTCTGTTTAACACCTGTAGGGTCAAAGTGCTCACTATATCCCTTTATAAATTCCTTGAGAGGTCTAGTTTCCAAAATGGGGTCATTTTGGGAGGGTTTCCGCTGTTTGGGCACTTCAGGGGCTCTGCAAATGCAACACGATTCATGAAACAAATAGCGTTCCTTCCGTTCTGGACCTTACTGTGTGCCCATATATCAGTTTACATGTGGTGCAATTCTGTTGTGGGGAGAAAAATGCTTAACAAATTGTGGGGTGCATTTTCTCATTTTACCCCTTGTGGAAATGCAAAAAATTGGATTGAAGCTACTTTTTATAGAAAAAAAAAATGTCGCTTTTCATTTTCACAGCACAATTGTTATTGACCAAATACTTATTTTCCACTATAATTTGCAAATAAATTCTTTAAAAATCAGACAATGTGATTTTCTATATTTGTTTTCTCATTTTGTCTCTCATAGTTGAGGTCTACCTATGATGACAATTACAGGCCTCTCTCATCTTTTTAAGTGGGAGAACTTGCACAATTGGTGGCTGACTAAATACTTTTTTTCCTCACTGTAAATGTGACAAAGTTACGTGTCTTTGTTTTCTATATACGTTTTTAATTTAAAAGGTATCAAAACATTAAACATACTATATAAATTTGGTATCGCTGTGATCGTACTGACCCACAGAATACAGGTAACATGTTGTTTTTAACACATAGTGAGTTCCGTAAAAATTAAACCCATGAGAAATTGGCGCAAATGCGTTTTTTTTTTTTCCACCTCATTCAGAATTTATTTTTTTCCAGCTTTCCATTTCATTGTTCCCAGTACATATATTTCTCTGGACCATACATTACCGCTCTGTTGTCCAGAGTTCGAGTGTCTAGCAGCTGAAACCTCCTTCCTTTCCTCCCGCTTTCTCAAACATAACATAGAGAAAACAGAGTTCATCATCTTTGCTCCTCGCACGGCTTCCCTACCGGACTCCTCTATGAATGTTAACGGGACAACACTTACCACAGGCACGCTGCCTTGGGATAACCTTTGACTCTGACCTGATGCCTTTATCAAGTAAGTGTATGAGTGCTTAACAACAAATACAAAAACAGTTCCCAAGTCTATAAGATCTCATATAATAGAGGCAGTATGACATATTTCCAGTGAAAAATCAATAAAGTGCAATACATCTATAGCCATGTGCAAAATATTCATACCACAACTCAGAGGCTATGCAGGCTAATAATTCAATAGTCTGTGGTAGGTGTCTGTATAATTAACATATATGCCAAATCTGGCATCCCTCCAGTGCCACTGCACATGCGGAGAGGGGTATGTGATGTCAAGGGGGCCAGGTGTTTCTAAATTCATTACAGGGCTTGCAGTGCATGTGTGGTTATAGCTATTGCAGCTCAATCGTGGCCCTCTTAGATGAGGTTATAATGCCATGTCCATAAGTTAACTTCATGTACTAGTGAGGCGCATGCGGCAGTGATGCATCCTATACAGGCATATTTATTGAAAAGGTATATAGGGACATAAGTAAAGCTTTAAGGCCAGTGTCATCCTGAAAAAGGTAAGTTTCCAAAGTGAAAAATAGCAAACATTCCACTGGTCAAAAGATATTGGAGCGCTGCCTGTTTTCTAGGAATATAGATATATATTTGTTTTATTACTTTAACCCCTTCTCACTGCAGGCATTTTTTGAGTTTCGTTTTTTGACTCTCTGCCTTCCAAACGCCATAACTTTTTTATTGTTCTATTCACAGAGCCATATGAGGGCTTAATGTTTGCAAGAGAAATTGTTCTTCATAATGGTACCACTTAATATTCCATACAATGTACTGGGAAGCTGGGAAAAAAAAATTCAGAATGGGATGGAATTGGAGAAGAGAGTGAACTCTTACGGGCTTCGTTTTAGTGGCATTCACTGTGAAACTAAAATATGTCACCTGTATTCTATGGGTCGTTACGATTCCGGGGATATACAGTTCTTACGTTTTAACCCTTTAAAAAAAGAAAATCCAAAACTTTTCAAAATTTTTCTTAGAGTTAGTTTCTTAGTTATACCAGTATGGGGAATGTCTTTAGCTTTGATCTCTTTTTATTCAAATTTTTATCAGGAGGTGAAATAGCGAAAAAACACAGACTGGGCTTTTTAGGGTTTTTTTTCCTGCTATGACCTTCACTGTACAGGAAAAATATTTTTATACGTTTGTAGACTTAGTTTTTCAGACACACGGATACCTAATGTGTATGTGTTTCATAGTATTTAAATGCTTTTATATGTATTCTAGGGAAAGGGGGAATGATACATTTTTATTTATTTTTTCATATTTTTTTTAAACTTTTTTTTTTTTTTAAGTTAATTGTTAGAGCACCCTAGGGGTCTTGAACCCCAGGGGATCTGATCACTAATGCAAATTACTGGCACTTCTATTACAGGCTGCATAGAACAGGCTGTAAAAAAAGTAAATTCCAGACAAGCCTGGGAGCCTTCAATAGGCTCCCAGCTGTCACTGCAACAAATCGCTGGCAATTGATCTCAAAATAGCGTCGGGAAAAAACGCGGACCTTAAAGCGGTTGTCCAGGCAAAATTTTTTATATGTTAAATAGGCCGGGGGAGGTGAAAAAAAAAAAAAAACATACTCCCTTTTCCATGGTGCCTCTCAGCACAGTTTGATCCTCCCGGTCCCTTGTTATCTTCTGGCGGAAGTCCTCATCACACGTGACCGCTGAGGCCAATCAGCGGCATTAGCGAAGGGCACGTGACATCACTACCTGTGGCGTCCCGAGGTCTCTTCCTGAGGCCGCTGATTGGCTTCAGCAGACACGTGACCACTGAGGCCAATCAGCGGCTGAAACGAAAAGGATCCAGCGAGCAGTTTCACTTTGTGAAGAAAGCCCAACAGAAGGACTGGACCACGCTGGGAGAACCTCGAAGCATCGGAGACAGGTGAGTATGATATTTTTATTTATTTTTTTATACCTCCCCGGACTATTTAAAATAGAAAAGGTTTGCCTGGACAACCTCTTTTTAATACCTACGATCAGTATAATACAGCAGAAACCAGGTGGCTATGGCGGCCACCATATTTAAATACCTGGTATCCGGTATAATAGTACAGCGGATATCGGGAAGTGGTTAAACACATGAGAATTCACACATTGTGCAAAAATTGTTTCTGTTGCAAATTGTGCTGCATTATTTTTTTTGAGCCAAAGTCATGAGTTGCTTCAAAAGGAATGATAAATGTAAAGGAAGCTTCTCCCTTCCACAATGTGTAGCCTTAGCACTACACAATATAATGTTAGTTTGTTTCACCATATACTGAGAGCCATAACTGTTTTTTTTTTCTCAAATGCCCTCCATGTCAGCACCACAGGAGGTTGTAGCTCCACCCACTATTAGGGACAGGAAAAGCAAACAAGAGGTTACATAGCTCCTCCCCTTCCTCCTTTTTCAGTGTTTTTCCTGTCCCTATTATTGTCAGACAAGAGGTTTTGTGTGTGTACTTACCTGGCAGAGTGGGGTTCAGTGCAGCTGTCCCTGCAGTTTTGCGCCGTTTCTCCTCGGAGTCTCGGCGGTACCGTCTCTTCCTGCGCCATCCTGGTAAAGTGGAGACTAGTAGTGGAGGCCTCGGTCCTTCCTTGGAGGCTCCCTGGTCTGTAGTGTCCACTGCCCACTTACCAGAGCCTGTGTTCCACACTGGGATGCACGCCAACGTCACTTCCGATTTCAGGTGACACAACTCCAGTTTTGGGAAAAGGCGCCAAAAAGAGGAAATTTAAAAAGTTTGGCGTCTGAAGAAGCAGGTGGACCAGAGACATTCCTATTGGTGGAATGGAGTATGCAGGTAATCAGAGGCGGTTAAAAAACCTCCCAGACCAAGAGGCTTTCTTCTCAAGGTAGGACCATCTGTGTCTGTTTGTTATAATGCCTGGAGATGAGTCCTTTAGAGTGGCGTATGAGCCTGGCGTACCCCCAGACCTAGTGAGTAATCTGGAAATGGGTTGTTACATGGTGTGTTTATTGGGATTCTTATTTCCCCTCATTGTCATGTATTTATTTGAGAAAAAGAAGCTATAGATGTATCTTCAAATCTAAGAATTTGGTTGTACTTGAAAAATGTGCCATATGTGGGAAAAAGCTTTCTTCCACTTTTAAGAAAATCTTTTGTCAGTGTTGCACTGAAAAAAATAAAGAGGAATAGCTGTCATTAATGAAAATTAAAGGGATGGTTCTGCATGAATTCCAATCCTCCCTAGCTTCTTTTCCCATACCTTTTCCTCTTCTGAACCACAACCTGCGGCTAAGAGGAAATTAATTACAGACCAGATTCAGACAATAGTGATTTTTACGTCCCATGTGTGTCCGAAGATTTCCTTGAGGAAGAGGAGTTACCTGGGGGCCCTTCAGATATTCAGGCTAAAAGATACCACTTCTCATCTGAATTTACTTAGGAATTTCTTTCTGCTGTTAGAAACACCATGAATATAGAAGTAGTTCAGAAGAAGCAAACGGTTCATGATGAAATGTTTGCAGGGCTTAGACCAAAGTAAAAATTTGTATTTTCCATTCACTAGAATTTAGAGGGTCTAATTCAAGATGAGTGGTTACATCCAAAGAAAATGCTTTTTCTGTTCAGGAAATTAAGGATAGGTTTCCTTTGGATGAGTCTAGGATCAAAGGGTAGGCAAAAAAAAAAAAAAAAATATATATATATATATATATATATATATATATATATATATATATATACACACACACAGGTCGCTAAAGTGGGGAAAGACCATGTTTCTTTGACCTGCTAGACATGGAAGCTGACAGCCTCCTTAAGAAAGCCTGAGAGTGCTCCTCAGCCCTGTTACGAAATCACAGAGGGTGTATATCTATTCCCCTACAGGCATATATGTCACAGAATTGGAGTGGAATTTAAAAAAAAAATATAATAAAACTTAACATTTATTATAATCTAATAAAAGTGGACAAGCCACTATTTATGTAAGTGTCTAAAAATATATATGGTATTGTGATGACGATCACTGGAAACTCATAAACCGAACAAATCTGATTCCAGCCCAATACTCACATCCCATATAGATTACCCAAAGCTATAATTAACACATCAGCTGAATGTCTGGTGTCAGAGCAGTATGTGCAACTCCAAGATCACCTAGGCTGCTATACAAACAGCAGAGCTGAGTCATTTATCCCAGCACCACTTAATAAGCTAATACCTGGTGTCAGAGCAGTAGTGCAGCTCCAGAATCACCTAAGCTGCTAAACAAACAGCCCTGAGAATAATTTATCCCAGTGCCAATTTAAAATCTCAACGCGTTTCCCCCATTAGATTATTGAAATGAGTTCATCAGGAGCAAATGGAAATGATTGTATATACCATATAGCAGGACCTATAATATCTCCAAACGCTACCCCTGCCTCCAGAACCTGGCAGTGATAAAGCTAGATCCTAGCGTTAGAGTCCATCCCCCTATGCCTAACTCCCCTCTGATTCTCAGGTTAATGTTACAGGTTAACATTGGTTCAATTTGTGTAGAAAGGTCTATGTATAGATAACTAGACCAACTTCAAATTCATCTTAGAGAAGGCACCTCAAGGGAAGATATCTTCTCCTCCATCCGGTGACCCAATAGCTAAACAGGAGCTGTGTGCTATTCCCTTCCAGGGAGAATATGTTTTGGTCCTGAATTAGATATGTTGCTTGAAAAAGCAACGGATAAAAAGTCACTTCCAGAACCAAAACCTACTAACAAAAAACAGCCATTTCGTCCCTTTTGAGAATACAATCCTGAATATTAAACCAAGGGTAAAGCAGGGAAATGGAGTTACCCTATGGGGGGCAAAGGAAGAAATATTTTCAACCCCAATAAACAATCCGAAGACAAACAATGACGCCAGGAAGGTCGGGGGCAGATTGTCCAGGTATGCCGTGTCCTGGAAAGAAATAACATCCAACCTGTACATTCTGAATTCTATAACAAACTTCAAAATAGAATTTTCAACCTATCCCCCCGAAAGAATAGTGATTACTTCCATACCATCTCCTGTTTCCCCCTTAGAGGTAGGGAAAGATCATTTATTCCCGTCTGTTTATGGTTAAAAAAAAAAAAAAAGCCAAGTGGGGCATACAGAATAATTAACTTAAAACCTTGAACAAATATATGGTTTATTGTCGATTCAAGATAGAATCGATAAAATCGATTGGGCAGGATCATTTCATGGCCACCATTGATCTTCAGGATGCATCCTATCACATCCCTATTCATCCTCTCTACCAAAAATGTTTAAAATTTGCAGTCCAGCACTGGGGAAAACACTCCATTTTCAATTCCAGGCCCTCCCCTTTCGAATATCATCTGCCCCAAGGATATTTACGAAGGTGATGGCAGAATTAGTATACCAAAAAGAGAAAAAAACACAGCGCCAATAGTGTATATTGTTAAGGCAATCAAATATGGTCAATACGATGTAAAGGTTCTCACCTTGTGCAGTTGTGATGAGCTCACAACTGCTTAGAGGGCATATCAGATGATTTCCAACTGGAAGTTGGACTCTTAGAGCAGCTGGGCACCTCCTTCACATGGTACGAATCCCACGTCGCAAAGATCCAAGAAGTGGCGGGGTGATGTACCCCAAAAAAACACGGGCATACCAGCGCTGGTCCAGTCAAGTACTTTTATTGAGATCAAGCACACTACACATTTCGGGCAGCAAAAAGCCCTTTTTCAAGTGTATAAAAATGACATCGCGTAGTGTGCCTGATCTCAATAAAAGTACTTGACTGGACCAGCGCTGGTACGCCCGTTTTTTTTTTGGGGTACATCCCCCTGCCACTTCTTGGATGGCAGAATTAGTGTCCTTCCTAAGGGACCACCATCAGATTTTGTTTCCTTATCTAGACGACCTCTTAGTGGTAGCCCAGTCTTATTCTCTTCTCCAAAATCAGGATCAGATAGTGTGTCAGACTGTACAGGATGAATCATAAATTAGGAAAAATCCAACATAGTCCTAAAGTATCGCAAGATATTTTTGGGTATCCTCCTCGATTCCCATCTGCAGTTGTCTTTTCTTCCTTCAGACAAGATAGTGGCTCTAATATCCAAAGTCACGGTCTTTCAGAGGAAGACAAAAGTATCCATAAGAGAAGCAATGTCAGTACTGGGGTCAATGACCTCTTGTATCCAGGTAGTACCCTGGGCTCAAGCTCATTCAAGAAATTTATAATCCCTGATACTTTCAAATTGGGACAAGAATCAGCTGTCATTAGACAAGAAGATCTATGTGTCTCACAATGTGAAAGCCTCCCTTCAATGGTTGAAGCAGAGCTCAAATCTACAACAGGGAATCCATCGAAACCCCTTCTCCAGTAATTCAAATTACTACAGATGCAAGCAGATCTGGTTGGGAAGCAATACGCTCTCAGAAAACGTTATGGGGGTATGGCCTTCGGCTCTCCGCAGCCATTCCTTGAATTTCCTGGAGCTAAGGGCAGTATCGGAGGTCTTATAAGCAACCAGAGCATTGACAAAAGACTCTCATGTCAGGATATTGTCTGACAAACATGTCTGCAGTAGCATTTCTGCGCCCCAGGGAGGTACTTGGCGGAATCTTCAAGCGCTCTCAGCACAAATATTCTCTTGGGCAGAGAGACTCCTAAAATCCATTTCGGCTCTCCATCTAAAGGGATTTTCAAACTGCCAAGCAGATTTTCTGAGCATGAAACATCTAAATCTAGGAGATTGGCATCTAAAGACAGAAGTCTTCCAGCAGGTTGTCAGATCTGGGGGACTCCAGAAGTGGACCTATTTGCCAATTGTCAAAATACAAAAGTTCCTCAGTTCTTTTCATTCAACCTGAGAATCTTGTCTAGGGGTAGATGCCCTTTCCCACAGTTTGGAGTTCATCATGGCATATGCTTTCCCTCCTATTCCTTTACTTCCAAGGGTTCTACAGAAGATTATCAGGGGAATCTGAAGATCGTTCTAATAGACTGGTATGGCCCAAAGAAGTGTGGTTTGGGCTTCTAAACAGTCTCAAAATAGCAGATCCGATGGGTCTTCTGTTAGTTCCAGACCTTCTACATCAAGGACCTATAGTTCATCCAGATCCTCAAAAACTCCAGTTAGCAGCCTGGCTTCTGAAATCTCCATTTTGAAATCAAGTGGACTGTCTGAGTCGGTTATTCAAACCTTCCAGGCTGGGAGGGAAAAAAGTTTTCCATACTATCTACAATAAGGTGTGGAAGAAATTCTTTTCCTGTTGTGGCAGTAGTATTCCTGATATCAACCATCCAAATATAGCAAAAATCTTTAGATTTTTTGCAATCAGGCCTTGATAAGGATCTAAAACCTAATACTCTGAAGGTACAAGTGTCAGACCTTAATAGTTATTTTGATTTTGATTTCGCTAACCATCGCTGAGTCCTGCAGGCTTCTTCAAAGGAAGAAGATTCTACTTCCACAGGGGGAACTCAATGTGGTCCTTAAGGGCCTAACTCTATGCCCTTTTGAGCCAATTGCTGATGCTAATATCAAAGGAGTGTCCTCGAAATCGGCTTTCTGGTTGCCATAACATCTGCCAGAAGAGTTAATGAAATCCGGGCCCTCTCTACCAGAGAACCTTTCCTAAAAAGCTTAGGGGACAGAATAGTGGTTTCTGATTTTCACATGTCTTAAGAGATCATTCTTCCTTCCTTTTTGTCAACATCCGTCTAATAGGAGGGAAGAATAATTTCATATGTTAGGAAAAAGAGAGTTCTTCTTACATCTATCTTGAAGCGTCTTTTGGCTGGAGAAGGGATGAGAATATTATTATTCAGTTTTTGTGGCCCTAACCAAGGCAAAAAACTATCAAAAAGTCCCTTGCCAATTGGATTAAAAATGCACTTTGTAAGACCTATCTGTGTCAGGGTTTATCTTCCTAAAAACACCTTAAGCTCATTCTACCAGAGCAATGTCAGTTCTTGGGCTCAAAAGAAATGATGTCTCCTTAGATGAAATTCGTAGAGCAGCTACTTGGTCTTTGGTCCATAAATTTACTAAAGATTACAGACTGGACCTTTCTCGCACATCGGACCTCTCTTTTGGAAGGAAGGTCCTGCATGCGATAGTTATCTGGCATTCCTCCTGTGGTGCTGTCATGAAGGGCATTTGAGAAAATAAAATTAGTACTTGTCGGTAATTCGGTTTCTAGTATAGCCCTCTATGACCGCACCCTGATTTCCCTTCCTTGATCTAGACTATATTTGGTTTAGGATATACTAATAGCAGTTATTTGGAATACACTGAAGATGGAGGAAGTGGAGGGGCTATTTAACCTCTTGTGTGCTTTTCCTGTCCCTAATAGTGGGTGGAGATACAACTTCCTGTGGTGCTGTCATGAAGGGCTATACTAGAACCGAATTACTAGTAAGTACTAATTCTGTTTTTTATTATTCCATTTGTGGAGGTAGATGAAGGTTTCCTTTTTGGGGAATGGATTGGTGTGATGAAAGAAGTTATGTATTATTACCTGATTATATTAGTTATATGTATAACACATAACAACATATAATTATATACCTTTATTGAATGTTGTGTTTATCTTTGTGTTATCAATCCACCTCATTGGATTGTGTGTATACAAGGATTCTTCCCGCTTGCCAGATTTTATTACTTTATATTACTTCCTGGGCAGCCAGGCATGGACTTCAGCTCTGTGAAACAAATCATGCTCCAGCTTTTCAGGATGAAGATGAGCTGGTCTTCCCCCATGTCAGGGAGTAAGAGGAGGGGGGCTGCCAGGGAGGGGTGGCTACGCACAAGCTTAAAGGGGTATTCCCACGTACATAACCATTTTTAAATTTGTAGATAATTAAAAGTTAAACATTTTTGCAAGTATAAGTAATTAAACATTTTGCAAAGTTTTAAAGATTTTCTCTAAATATCTTGTGGTCACAGTCTTGTTGTCTTGATCGGTTGCCAATGGATACGACCATGAATGCAGGATCTTTCTAAGGTCAGAAAATCAACAATGGTTTCCTTATCATGGCCGGGATATCTTCTCATACATGTAGTGTTCCTGTCTGGTAACCTGTCCACAATAAGGAAATCATGGCTGGGTTTTTGAAAATCCCAGACCATATAAAGTTTCTGCATTTGTGGTCATATCCATTGGCAACCGATCAAGACAACAGACTGTCACCGCTAAGATAGAGAAAATCTTTAAAACTCTGCAGAATTTTTAACTACTTATATTTGCAAAAATGTTTAGCTTTTAATTATCTACAAATATAGATATGGTTATGTTCATGGGAATACCCCTTTAAGAGTCTGAGACCTGAGAACTGTTTGTCATATCTGTGGAGCCAGCTGGGTGAGAGATCTGGGTGTGTCCATTTCACTACATTAGATTCCCACACTCCTGGGACAAAGACTTTTGAGTAGTATTCTATTTTTATCCCATTATTTTAAGGCTGTTTTGCAATGTTGTGTTATTTTTTGTGTATATATAGCACTGAACCCTTTGGGTATTAAATTGTTAAATTTAAGGTTACTTTTGTGTTGCTCTATGAACCCATTACTGTCAGTGTAGGTCGCAGTCCCCAGGATTGCTGCTTACACGGTAGATGCTAAATCAGTAAAGGCTAAATACTGTACTCTGGAAGGACCTTCTGACGTCATAGGGTCACATGACAGGGTAGGCGTGTCTTTACTTGTAAGAAGGTCCTTCTACATGAAGAAAAGTTGTATCCTGAGCATTGGAGAAACATAGAGAGATGTGGGGTGCAGGGTGTAGTGTGAGGGGGAGAGATGTGGGGTGCAGGGTGTAGTGTGAGGGGGAGAGATGTGGGGTTCAGGGTGTAGTGTGAGGGGGAGAGATGTGGGGTGCAGGGTGTAGTGTGAGGGGGAGAGATGTGGGGTGTAGTGTGAGGGGGAGACATGCGGGGTGCAGGGTGTAGTGTGGGGGGGAGAGATGGGGAGGCAGGTTAATTTAAGGTGAATTTGCCGTGTTGGCTCATTGCGATAATTTAGTGGGCTTTGGGTTGCAGTTTGGGCACTCGGCCTCTAAAAGGTTCGCCATCACTGCCCTACAGCAAGGGATCACTTAGCAGGATAACATTTACTATTACCACCATGCATAGCCAGTTACAAACTTTCAAAGCCGACTATAATATAAATTTTGTATTCCCATAACACACATCACTGCTAGCTGATAATGATCTCCAGCATAAATATGGTTTAACAAACAAATCACCTATGTTACGCAACAGGTACAGTGGCTTGCAAAAGTATGTATACCCTTTGCACTTTCTCACGTTTTGTCACCTTACAACCACAACCTTAAATGTATTTTATTGAGATTTTAAGTGATAGACCAACACAGCAGATTGTGAAGTGGAACGAAAATGATACATGGTTTTCAAAATTTTTATCAAATAAAAATCAGAAAAGTGTAATGTGCAAAATTATTCAGCTCCCCTATATCAATACTTTGTAGAGCCACCTTTCGCTGAGATTACAGCTGCAAGTCTTTTGGGGTATGTATCTACCAGCTTTGCGCATCTAGAGACTGAGATTTTTGCCCATTCTTCTTTGCAAAATAGCTCAAGCTCTTACATGAGACCACTGCAAAATGGCCGACAGAACAGCTGCCTGCACATGTATCTTTGCCATTTTGTGGTGGTCTTGTGTAAGAAGAGGAGTGAAGAGGAGGAGACGTGTCAGGAGCAGAAGAGAGGTGGCGCTGGAAACTTTTCTAAAGACCAATTTGCATAACGAATAAAGAAGACAAAACTCAAATACGGCAGCGCGGACCTGAAAAATAAAGGTAGGAGAAAAATAGTCTTTCTAAAAGGCTATTCCGACGTGCTTTTAGTTAAAAATCGATTTATTTATTTATTTTTTAATGATAGAATCCCTTTAAGTGAAGGGAATTTATTGCACTGGATTTTATTTAGGGTGTATCAAAGAACAGGGGGTTTTCACACTTTTCATATTTTTATTCGATTAAAACTTTGAAAGCCATGTATCATTTTCGTTCCACTTCACAATTATCTGCTACTTTGTGTTGGTCTATCACTTAAAATCTAAATGAAATACATTTAAGTTTGTAGTTGTAAGGTGACAAAATGTGAAAAAGTTCAAGGGGTATGAATACTTTTGCAAGTCCCTATAGCTGAGGGAGATGATCAGTGTTGCCACTTCCTCAGGTGGTGGGCACTATGGGGAGTGGGGTGAGTGACTTTATATCCATAATCCTCCAATGAGTTATTAAAATCCATGACACGTGACCCGCTACATCGCGAGATCTCTGCTAATATTATATCCATCATACAAAGATATCCCGCACAGCAGTCCAATTAAAACCTAAATGTTACATTACATGATCTATCTTATCGCGAGATTGTCGCTCACATATAATCAGAAAGTCTACTATGTGTTTCTATAATGCTGCCCTTACATATGATGGAAAAAGCAAGAGTTCCCTTACTTTATCTAATCCAATGAGTTGTAACTTAATGGGTCACATGACCCTAAATTTATACATATCCCAATCTTACACTAAAAAAAATATACGTAGCATGAGGAACGAGAACAAATATAAATACAATAATATTTACATATAACACACATGAAGAAGCAGATATTTCCATTGTATTACTTAACAGAGGAAATTTATAATAAACCCTATCTCGCCCTTTATATACCGTACTTCATCCCGGCCCAAGGCACACAGATCTGGGAAAGACCAAACAGGACAGAATACCAACAATAAGTGACCCTATCTGGTTTTAGACTCACTGAATATTACTATAGTGCAATATCCTATGCATATTTTACTATTTGTGCCATACTATATCTTATCTGATAAAAAGTTATATATAAATATAACAATTTATTTTCTATGTATAATAAATACATATTAAAAAGTGAAAATGAATTTCAAGTGAACATAATTGTGATTTAAAATATATTAAATAATAAAACAATTTCTATAATTTATTTTGCATACGATTGTGTCAATAAATAGATTTTTATACTACGTGAAAAAAGACATGAAAAAATAGTGATTGATAAATAATCTCATTATAAAATTCATACAAGCTCATAAAAATACAGTTACGGATATGAAAAAGGTTGGGCACCCCTATTAATCTTAATCATTTTTAGTTCTAAATATTTGGGTGTTTGCAACAGCCATTTCAAATTGATATATCTAATAACTGATGGACACAGTAATATTTCAGGATTGAAATGAGGTTTATTGTACTAACAGAAAATATGCAATATGCATTAAACCAAAATTTGACCGGTGCAAAAATTTGGGTACCCTTATCATTTTATTGATTTGAATACTCCTAACTACTTTTTACTGACTTACTGAAGCACAAAATTGGTTTTGTAACCTCACTGAGCTTTGAACTTCATAGCCAGGTGTATCCAATCATGAGAAAAGGTATTTAAGGTGGCCAACTGCAAGTTGTTCTCCTATTTGAATCTCCTCTGAAGAGTGGCATCATGGGCTCCTCAAAACAACTTTCAAATGATCTGAAAACAAAGATTGTTCAACATAGTTGTTCAGGGGAAGGATACAAAAAGTTGTCTCAGAGATTTAACCTGTCAGTTTCCACTGTGAGGAACATAGTAAGGAAATGGAAGACCACAGGGACAGTTCTTGTTAAGCCCAGAAGTGGCAGGCCAAGAAAAATATCAGAAAGGCAGAGAAGAAGAATGGTGAGAACAGTCAAGGACAATCCACAGACCACCTCCAAAGAGCTGCAGCATCATCTTGCTGCAGATGGTGTCACTGTGCATCGGTCAACAATACAGCACACTTTGCACAAGAAGAAGCTGTATGGGAGAGTGATGCGAAAGAAGCCGTTTCTGAAAGCACGCCACAAACAGAGTCGCCTGAGGTATGCAAAAGCACATTTGGACAAGCCAGCTTCATTTTGGAAGAAGGTCCAGTGGACTGATGAAACAAAGATTGAGTTGTTTGGTCATACAAAAAGGCGTTATGCATGGCGTCAAAAAAACACAGCATTCCAAGAATAACACTTGCTACCCACTGTAAAATTTGGTGAAGGTTCCATCATGCTTTGGGGCTGTGTGGCCAATGCCGGCACCGGGAATCTTGTTAAAGTTGAGGGTCGCATGGATTCAACTCAGTATCAGCAGATTCTTGAGAATAATGTACAAGAATCAGTGACTAATTTGAAGGGATGGATATTTCAGCAAGACAATGATCCAAAACACAGCTCCAAATCTACTCAGGCATTCATGCAGAGGAACAATTACAATGTTCTGGAATGGCCATCCCAGTCCCCAGACCTGAATATCATTGAACATCTGTGGGATAATTTGAAGTGGGCTGTCCATGCTCGGCGACCATCAAACTTAACTGAACTGGAATTGTTTTGTAAAGAGGAATGGTCAAAAATACCTTCATCCAGGATCCAGGAACTGATTAAAAGCTACAGGAAGCGACTAGAGGCTGTTATTTTTGCAAAAGGAGGATCTACTAAATATTAATGTCACTTTTCTGTTGAGGTGCCCATACTTTTGCACCGGTCAAATTTTGGTTTAATGCATATTGTACATTTTCTGTTAGTACAATAAACCTCATTTCTGCACAGGGCTCTGTCTCACCTGGAGAAACCAGGGAACACAGTGAGAATAATGTTCTTTGATTTCTCCAGTGCTTTTAACACCTTACAGCCCAGGTTATTGAGGGACAAGCTGGGCCTTGCTGGAGTGGACCACCACCTCTCCAACTGGATCCTAGACTACCTCACAAATCGACCTCAATACGTGAGAGCCCGAGACTGTGTGTCAGGTACAGTGATCTGTAATACGGGGGCACCTCAGGGTACGGTTCTCGCCCCTTTCCTCTTCACACTGTACACTGCAGATTTTAGGTGCAACTCATCCAGCTGCTACCTACAGAAGTATTCTGACGACTCTGCAATAGTGGGTCTCATCACAGATGATGATGACAGGGAGTACAGAGAACTGAACCGGGATTTTGTGGACTGGTGCCACCGGAACCACCTGAAGATTAACGCGGGGAAGACCAAGGAGATGGTGGTGGACTTCCGCAAAGGCAGAAGCCCTCCTAAACCAGTGGACATCCTGGGGACGGGCATCGAGATTGTGAACACCTATAAGTACCTGGGTTTGCTCCTTAATAATAAGCTGGACTGGGCAGATCATATGGAGGCCCTGTACAGGAAGGGCCACAGCAGGCTCTACCTGCTTAGGAAGCTGAGAGCCTTTGGAATCCGGGGGGCACTTCTTAGAACTTTCTTCAACTCGGTAGTGGCATCAGCCATCTTCTTTGGAGTGGCCTGCTGGGGGAGCAGTATATCAACCAGGGACAGAAATAAACTTGACAAGCTGATTAGAAGGGCCAGCTCTGTCCTGGGGAGCCCACTGGACCCAGTGCAGGTGGTGGGTGACAGAAGGATACTGTCCGTGGTGAGCTCCATGCAGAAGAAGAAGTCCCATCCCATGCATGAGACTGTGATCGCGCTGAGCAGTACTGTCAGTGACCGACTGCTCCACCCTAGGTGTGAGAAGGAGCGCTATCGGAAGTCTTTCCTCCCCACCGCGGTTAGGCTGTACAACCAACACCGACCTAAGCGGAGATCATTACACAGAGAACTGAAAATATCTCTCTGCCTGTTAAATCCCCCCCCCCCCCCTGCTACGCCCTATCTGTCTGTCTGCTATCAATGTAATGCCTCTCACCTTGGAACATTCCTGTACATGTTGTATTTGTATTTGTATCTGCTTATCTTATCTTATCTTTGCTGCTGTAACACACTGAATTTCCCCATTGTGGGACTATTAAAGGACTATTATTATTATTTCAATCCTGAAATATTACTGTGTCCATCAGTTATTAGATATATCAAATTGAAATGGCTGTTGCAAACACCCAAATATTTAGAACTAAAAATGATTAAGATTAATAGGGGTGCCCAAACTTTTTCATATGACTGTATATTACACCGTGTATATATACGCAACTAAATCTATATACGGATGACAACCCGTCAATTCAAGACCCACATTTGAGAACATCCTGAATGCTACAGATATGGAGGATTGGGCGGAACTAAAAACCATTCCGATACATTTTAAGAGATTTCACAATTGCAAACTAAACCTTTTTGCGATTTTGAGGGATTGATTTAGCCCACCTAGGAGTCCTTGGAGGACATGAGTAAGTGGCTAGCTCAAATGGAGAGCAAATTGATTTATAAATTGGAAAGCCTAAATCCAGGGGGACAATGAGATTCTGGGGTTTAAAGCCTTTTTGTGAAGCACTAGTATATCATTGGGATAATGGGGAATGGTTAGGTTTGATTTAATGTGTTTATTTTTATTGAATGTGAAGGTAGTGGTCTTGTTACCGATTATTTAGATTTTTACTGGTCTTGAGTTTGAAAAGGAAATTGGCTTGAGGTGGAAAAAAAAATAGTGCAAAAAGTAATTTAAGAAGCAGAGGATTTTATGACTTATAGTGGATGGATACTACACATAATGGACTTTCAATGAGATTCTCTGATTATTAATAAACATACATTGTATACATAAATTATATATACACACGTGGACAAAGTTGTTGGTACCCCTCTTTTAATGAAAGAAAAACCCACAATGGTCACAGAAATAACTTGAATCTGACAGACTGGGATTTGCCAAACTACATGTTGACAAGCCACAAAGCTTCTGGGAGAATGTCATATGGACAGATGAGACAAAAATCGAAATTTTTGGCAAGGCACATCAGCTCTATGTTCACAGATGGAAAAATGAAGTATATCTTGAAAAGAACACTGTCCCTACTGTGAAACATGGAGTAGGCTCTGTTATGCTCTGGGGCTGCCTTGCTGCATCTGGCACAGGGTGTCTTGAATCTGTGCAGGATACAATGAAATCTCAAGAATATCAAGGTGCTGCCCAGTGTCAGAAAGCTTGGTCTCAGTCGCAGGTCATGGGTCTTGCAATATGATAATGACTCAAAACAAACAGCTAAAAACACACATGAATGGCTAAGAGGAAAACATTGAACTATTCTGAAGTGGCCTTCTATGAGCCCTGACCTAAATCCTATTGAGCATCTTTGGAAGGAGCTGAAATATGCTGTCTGGAAAAGGCACCCTTCAAACCCCAGACAACTGGAGCAGTTTGCATTTCTGTCCAGGCCTGTTTCATGAGTTTTCTTTTTTTAAAAATTCTGTTGAAGCATGGTTGAAAAGCAATGTCTGGCTTTCATTTGTTCATTTTCATTGAATTTTTATATATTATTACTTTGTCAGATTCAAGTTATTTCTGTGACCATTGTGGGTTTTTCTTTCATTAAACGAGGGGTACCAACAATTTTGTCCACGTGTGTGTATCACTTTTTGTCACTTAATAAGTAATTCAAGATAGATATAGTATGGCACAAATAATAAAATATGCATAGGATGTTGTAATATCCAGTGAATCTAAAATCAGATAGGGTCACATGTTGTTGGTACTCTGTCCTGTTTGGTCTCTCCTGGGTCTGTTCGCCTGCGTAGGAGATGGAGGTAAGCGTAGGTGCGCAGGTGCTGGTGGATATCGGGTTTGGGGGCGGAGAATATCACAGGTGAGAGAGGGTTTATCATAAATTTCCTGTTAAGGCTAATATAATGTAAATATTATTGTATTTATATTTGTTCTCGTTCCTCATGCTACGTATATTTTTTTTTTTTTTAGTCTAATATTGGGATATGTACAGTGCCTTGCAAAAGTATTCAGCCACCTTGAACTTTTCAACCTTTTGCCACATTTCAGGCTTCAAACATAAGGATATAAAATTTACATTTTTTGGTGAAGAATCAACAACAAGTGGGACACAATCGTGAAGTGGAACGAAATTTATTGGATATTTTAAACTTTTGTAAAAAATAAAATACTGATTAGTGGGGTGTGCCAAATTATTCGGCCCCCTTAAGTTAATACATTGTAGCGCCACCTTTTGCTACAATTACAGCTGCAAGTCGCTTGGGGTATGTCTCTATCAGTTTTGCACATCGAGAGACTGAAATTCTTGCCTATTCTTCCTTGGAAAACAGCTTGAGCTCAGTGAGGTTGGATGGAGAGCGTTTGTGAACAGCAGTTTTCAGCTCTTTCCACAGATTCTCGATTGGATTCAGGTCTGGACTTTGACTTGGCCATTCTAACACCTGGATACGTTTATTTGTGAACCATTCCATTGTAGATTTTGCTTTATGTTTGGGATCATTGTCTTGTTGGAAGATAAATCTCCGTCCCAGTCTCAGGTCTTTTGCAGACTCCAACAGGTTTTCTTCCAGAATGATCCTGTATTTGGCTCCATCCATCTTCCCATCAATTTTAACCATCTTCCCTGTCCCTGCTGAAGAAAGGGAAAATCTCTCTCCTTATGGAGAGCACCAGTGAAGGTGTGTAGAGTTTTGAGTTGCCTTTTTGCTCTCTACTAAGCATCTACATATCACAAGGCATTATGGGAAAAAGGAGCTGAGAAGCTCATGCGCCCTCTGTTGGATGTAACAAATCCTCAATTTGCTTCTGACCCACTGAGTCTTGAGAAAGCAAAGAGAATGTTAGCCAAGCTAACATTTTGTCCCTCATCAGTGCAGAGTAGAGCCAGCCAGTTTAGCTCTACTCTGGTCAAGTGTCAATGATTCTAATAACTCATTGGAGGATTATGGATAGAAAGTCAAACCATATTTATGCTGGAGATCATTATCAGCTGGGAGTAATGTGTGTTATGGGAATACAAAATTTATATTCTAGTCGGCTTTGAAAGTTTGTAACTGGCTATGCATGGTGGTAATAGTGATCTCTTGCTGTAGGGGAACGGTTCGGGTTAATTCTGTGTCCTAACTGGGGTGTATTGTATGTAAAGGATTTTAGGATTTAAGTATAATAAAGAGATTTTTTTTTTTTGTTGGGTATATATACGGTTTTTGGTTTTTTGGATAAGGGATGAAAAAAAGAAAAAATCAATTCTGCCTTTATTATAATTACTTTTTATTTTTTTTATTTTTTTTTTACATAGTTGTTACTTTACAGGTTAAATAACATCTAATTTTATAGTTTGGGCTACAGCTATAGCAATAGAAATAAGATATAGATTTTTATTTTATTTCTATTTAGAGGGGGTTTTTCTTGAGTGCTGCTTTGCATCTTGTGGGTGAGTAAAATACCTGATGTTCGTGCTTTCACTATTATTTGTAAGTTATAAGAAAGATATAAACATATTACATGATTAGTATTTTGCCCTTACATCCGATATGTTACTTATTCTGCCACTGGCCCATCGTATAAAGTATCAGAAAATTTATACTGCATGGTAAATGAACACACTGAGAACCCAGTGCCTGTTTATGAAGTACTGTATAGTCACATGTCTGTCTTAGATGCAAAATGTTTGAAATATATATTTAGCATTTTTGTCATTTCATGTTCTTTTAAGGACGCAGGGTAGTTTGTACGTTAATGCCCACATAGCTATGTCAACAGAAAAAAAGTTATAAATTTTGAAAGGTGGAGAAGGAAAATATAAAAAGTTACTGAGCATTAACATACAAACTACCCTGCACCCTTAAAGGGTTAAAGCAGTGAAACTAAGGTCAAAGTGGTGTTTTCTGGTGGGAATTGCCAGCTATGGAGATGAAAGGAGGTGATTTTTGTGTTTGTTTTTTGTTGTTTTTTTGCATTTTACAAGATGCTGCCATACATTTATATATACCTCAAGAAAAACAATTACTATTGCCAAAATATCTCTGGTGCCAGGAAGATAGACGGCTAGGAGTGTTGAAATAATAAATGCTTACAAACCACCAGTTTCCAAAGCAGTTTTAACAACGTTCCTACAGTAAATCAAAAGTTGATCAGTGGTCTACATGTGACTCTCCAGGATGGTATGTCACTTTTTATTAGCTTAGATGTAGGTAAAGTAAAAGAAGATCCTCCCCTTTCAGCTTTGACCACCAGGCGACTAGGTTCGCTTTTGCTTAATGAATGCCAGGTCCTTTATCAGTTAAAAATCACAGTTTTTAGTAACTCAACTTGGTAAATCATATTAATCAAAAACCTATGTATCAGTTCTTTGCTTTATGGTCTTGCATTATGCAAGAAGCATTGTGATATGTGATAACAAAAATATAACTATTGAATATGACTTTTGACATGACTTGACTATTTTCCATTTATATTTTGTAATGAATGTGCATTTGCAGATTTATCGTAATATGAGTTTGCAGATGGAGGAATCAATATTTTTTTGGGACTTGCCTGACCTAAAGAGCCTTTGTGCAGTTAGAATAGTTACAAACTCTGGAATTTTACATCCTGATATTCGAGAAAAGCAAGTAAAACTTTGCAGGTAACTATTGTATTTCAATGTTGCTACAATTAAAGCAGTTCCCCCCCCCCCCTTTAGACATTTATGTTATATTTAAAGAGGACCTTTCACGTCCTCATGTATATGCGGTTTTCCATACCGCTAGAAAGCTGACAGCGCACTGAATTCAGTGCACTGTCGACTTTCCCGGTATGTGCCCCAGGGCTGGAGATATTGGGGGTCTAAATTTCACCTTCACTGTCAGAAGGGCGTTCCTGACAGTCTAGCTGCGCTGTGAGGAACGCCCTCCCTGACTCTGCTCGTCCATAGCATTGTATTGGGGGGGGGGGGGGCGTGCCTCAAAGCTCAGCGTCATCACTGGGCGGTAAGGAACGCCCCCCTCTCTATCCTCATCCATAGCCGAGAATTGTCAGAGGGGGCGTTCCTTACAGCGCAGCTAGTCTGTCAGGAACGCCCTTCTGACAGTGAACGGTGAAATTTAGACCCCCGATATCTCCAGCCCTGGGGGCACATAACGGGAAATCCGACAGTGTGCTGAATTCAGCGCGCTGTCAGCTTTCTAGCGGTATGTAAAACCGCATATACATGAGGACGTGAAAGGTTCTCTTTAACACACAGGTTTGGCTTTTTTTTTTTTTTTTTTAAAGAATATATAACAACCACTATTGCTTTTTAATGTCTTTTATGTTTTTTTTTTTTTTTTTTTTTTTTTTGTTTTTTTTTTTCTCCCTTGGTGTTGGCAGAACCCAAACATGCTGTGATTTAAAGCTGTACATGAAAGAGGCAAAAAATGCAATGAAATGTGGAAAAAAAAAACTGTGTATGTAGGGCTTTTCATATTTTACTACTGAATAACATGTAACATCTGACCACAGGGTTTTTAATGGTGGTGTTCTCTGTTAAAAAAAAACTGAAAAAAATGCATGTGTAAAAGCACTATTTAAGACATATTCTTAACATATGCTGTACCATAAATGTGTGATAGATATGGGTTCCCCAGACCCACGTACTGCCTGATTAGGTAGCCATAACAGAATGAATAGATAAGAGAATAAGAGTAAGAGAATAAATAGAGATGGCCACATACAATATATCCATAGCTCTCTCCATTCACTTCTGTGGGAGTCATGGCCTTAGATTTATTTGAAGGTCTATGCAAAATGAACTGTTCATGTTAGTTATCATGATAGTTATCCAAAATAATTTGTATGCATTAAGGCAGGGCTGGGACAAGGGGAAGGTGACCCTAGGGCATCACCTGTCACTGGATGTGCTTCCATCAGAAGTGATGAAAATGCTCATTTATTACTGACAGGGCCCTGGAAGTGAGCATTGAGTATGGATGTCAGTACTAGGGCTCCCAGCGCCTTCTCTGTGCTGGCATTACTCGAATTTAGTGTGTAGTGGCGCACACAACACATCAACCATCTGCCAGGAGCAGACAAATAGTGGGTCCTAAGAGTTGTGAGTACTGAGAACCATACCCACAGCTCATTCCCTGTGCTTCGTAATGTGGGGAGATGGGGGCATTATATTGTAAGGATGCATAAAGAGGCATTTTACTGTGTTGGGGTCACTAGGCAACATTATACATGGGGGCACTAAAGGGGACAATATACTGTGCATGGGGCTTTTAAGTGAACTATGACTGATTAGTGCCCACACACAGAGTAAACTGTGTAGGGGGGGCTATGGGTACATTATACTGTTGGAGGCACAAAGGAGGCATTTGTGCTGTGTTTTTCTGATTTGTCAAAGAATCATAAACAAAATCCAATGGTCTTTTATGCCATCAGATCTCCTTTTTTGCCTCTTGTTCACTTGTTTGATGATAAAAAAAATAACAAAAAACAGGCACCTTACCAAATAGAGCTTTCCCTTTTTTTTCTCAATGAATACAATACAAATAAGAATGTAAAACATTCTCTTTGTATTTGTCTTGGGACATATTTTTTTCCATATTTCTGAAAACAAAGTGCAAATTGAGTGGGGGGGGGGGTACCACCCACACTGCCCAGGGCACCAGTTTACTTCTGGTCCTGGTTTGTTCACACCCCAATTATTCTTTGACGTATACCTCCAACAGAAGGCTTCAACATCTATCACTGAAGCTCAGTTCCCATTGACTTCAATAGGAGCTGAACTGCGCTACTGTCACTATACAGGACCTGGAGCCAATTGCTGTAAAATATCTAATGAATAATAGTATAAGAATAAACTGTAAAATACGTTCATATTACAGGTTTCCATTAACATTTCTATTTTTCAGATGCTTACTATTCCTTTCTGATCATGTTTTGTCATCACCACTTCCAGAAGATTTTAGTCAGATACTAGTGATAACGTCTGTAAGCTGTAATCCTATGATTTGTATAACTGTCATTTTTGTTTTTTTCTAAGCTGCCACATTAATACTGCTTTTATTTTATTAACAAGTAAATTTAAATACTTAAACTACCTACAGTACCTAGGAAGTGATTAAGTCACTGAAATTAATGCAAATTAGGTCTCCTCTAGAAGGAAGAAGGCTGTTTCTCTAACTCCACCTATAGGTGGCTACCCTGAATGCCACTGTCTGACCCACTACAAAGCCTTGAAATATGACTAGGGATATCATCTAAACAAGAGCCATCTTCTGTGGAAGATGCTTATTCTCCTTGCAGAGGTCAACTAGAGTAGGGCGTGTAGGTCAAACACTTATATTTTCATCTGAAAATATCTAACATGGCCAATCTTGTTTTGCCAGTGAATGGATGAAAACAACCATTTCGGCACACAAAAGTGTGAGGTATATGGCCAGATTTAGACTCCCTACATTGGCTGGATCTATAGAAGGAGAAGTAGCTTTCAAGTACTACAGTATTTCCATCAGACTTATTGAATTGAATGGTGCAGTCCCACATGGCTACTATTGCTCCATTCAGAAAGTGGACTCAGGAACCTCTGTTCTCGTGATCACTGCCATCTTAGTCGTGAGAACCCTAGTGATCAAACATTTATCTTCTGTGCATAGGTGTTGAATGTTTTTCGTGGGATATCCCCTTGAAGCCCCTTGTGTCTGTGCAGTAAGCTTGGTTCTAGTACAGTAATTATAGTCTTGAGAAAAACAATGTACACCCGCTTTGAATTCACAGTTTTTTTATGTATTAGGACATAATACATCTGGTCCTTTAGAAAGTCTTAAAATGAGGGGAATCAAACACACAGCAGATTCCTCGATTTTCACTATATATTCAACAAAAATGAAACCAAAATGGTAAAGCCATGAGTGAAAAACGAAGTACTGCACACACCATAATAATACGTTTTATTTATACCATGAATCTAGCTTATATAACCACTTTTAGTAGCAATAACTTGAATTGAACTTGGATTATCTTATTTTATAGTAGCTGTTTTTATGTACGACTTTGAGTCTCTCGTATCATTCTGGAGATATTTTGGCCAACTCTTCTTTACAATGTTGATTCAGTTCGTTGAGGTTTGTAAGCATGACCCTCACCATAAATATGCTTGATATTTGGTATCGGGTGTTTGTGCTGATATTGTGTTTGTTTATTACCAAATATGGTGTTGTGCATTATGTCCAGCATTTCCTCTTTGGTCGTACTACTTTCTACATATTAGTATACGATGAGGGGAGTGGGGATAGAAAAGACAAATAATTGCTGCTCTTACACTCTGCTACTCTGTATGCTTTTGACACTATTAGTTTTGTAGGTAATAGGCTATGAGTGCACAGAATGAAGCAATCAATCAACTAACGAGTCAGCAGAAGCATCCAATTCCACCCCTACCTTCTTCATAGAGCTCTATGTGTGAGGCTGAATATGGAAACAAATATAATGTACACAAAGGAGCAGGAGCTTAATAAATGCTGAAGGAAACAAATCTCCTTAATAAGATATATAGTGCAAAGTTTATTACCCTTTACTATTTATTTGAAAAGTATTTTATGAAAAGTTGTTTTATAACTGGAGGTACACTTTAAGCTGTGCTGACATGTTCTTTTTAGAAAGAAGGGGATTTTTCCTTGCAACTCTTTCAAACAAGCCATATTTGTTCACGCTTTTTCTAATTGAGCTGTCAGAAACTTGACCATTTAACATGCTCACTGAGGCCTGTAGGGTCTGAAATGTAGCTCCTTGTTTTTTTTTTTTTTGTTTTGTTTTTTTTTGCAATTTTCAATTTGAGTAGTATATGGTTGTACATTGACTTGGTTTTGCTGGGACATCCAGTCATGGGAAGATTCTCAACTATTTGGAATGTTTTTCACTTGTGAATAATGTTTCTCGTTATAGAATAATGGACTTCAAATTATTTGGAAATAGAAATATAACTCTCTTCAGATTGATGGGCATCAACAATTTCTTCTGTAAAATCATTGCTGATGTCTTTCCTGCTTGGTCTTATGTTCACACACACACCTGAAAGCTCCAGACCAGCAAACTGCCAGAACTTTTTTTTTTTTTTTTATACAATTGGTCGCACTTGCTTATGATCAGTTAACCAAGGGTATTTGATTAGCAGCACCAGGCTGCTACTTATCTTCTTAAAAGGGTTGTCCAATTTCAGAAAAATATTATTCTTTGTATAATAAAAAGTTATACAATTTTCCAATATACTTTCTGTATCAATTCCTCATGGTTTTCCAGATCTCTGCTTGCTGTCATTTATTCTGCTTGCTTCCAGTGGATAAGTCAGTCCATGGTCATGTGATGGGCACACAGGTGCACGGCTTGTCAGTCGCAGCATAGTAATCAGACATCTGCCTGACAACAAACTGTGTACCTGAATGTTCATCACATGACCTTTGACCGATTCAATTTGTGAGGAATTGATACAGAAAGCATATTGTAAAGTTGTATAACTTATTATACAATAGCATTTCTTTGAATACTGGTCTGAAACTACACAACCCCTTTAATACCTATGGAAGCCGTAATCATGTACTTTTAATTAAATACATTTTGGCTTTTGCTTTTACATTTTGGCCTACCTTTTGTTAAATAATGACCGTGTAATTTGTCATGAGGTTGCATTTAGCTATTTTTAAGACCTTAACCTTCTAAGGACCATATATGTTAAACCACTAAATTGAAAGAGGGTGTACTTTGTTTTTCTCATACAGTGCTTGCCAAAAGTATTGGCACCCCTGCAATTCTGTCAGATAATACTCAATTTCTTCCAGAAAATGATTGCAATCACAAATGCTTTGGTAATAATATCTTCATTTAATTTGTCTTCAATGGAAAACCACAAAAAGAATTGTCAAAAAGCCAAATTGGATATAATTCCACACCAAACATAAAAAAGGGGGTGGACAAAAGTATTGGCACCCTTTGAAAAATCATGTGATGCTTCTCTAATTTGTGTAATTAACAGCACCTGTTACTTACCTGTGGCACATAACAGGGGGTGGCAATAACTAAATCACACTTGCAGCCAGTTGAAATGGATTAAAATTGACTCCACCTCTGTCCTGTGTCCTTGTGTGTACCACATTGAGCATGGAGAAAAGAAAGAAGACCAAAGAACTGTCTGAGGACTTGAGAAGCAAAATTGTGAGGAAGCATGAGCAATCTCAAGGCTACAAGTCCATCTCCAAAGACCTGAATGTTCCTGTGTCTACCGTGCGCAGTGTCATCAAGAAGTTTAAAGCCCATGGCACTGTGGCTAACCTCCCTAGATGTGGACGGAAAAGAAAAATTGACGAGAGATTTCAACGAAAGATTGTGCGGATGGTGGCTTAAGAACCTCGACTAACATCCAAACAAGTTCTAGCTGCCCTGCAGTCCGAGGGTACAACAGTGTCAACCCGTACTATCCGTCGGCGTCCGAATGAAAAGGGACTCTATGGTAGGATACCCAGGAAGACCCCACTTCTGACCCAGAGACATAAAAAAGCCAGGCTGGAGTTTGCCAAAACTTACCTGAGAAAGCCAAAAACTTTTTGGAAGAATGTTCTCTGGTCAGATGAGACAAAAGTAGAGCTTTTTGGGAAAAGGCATCAACATAGAGTTTACAGGAAAAAAAAAGAGGCCTTCAAAGAAAAGAACACGGTCCCTACAGTCAAACATGGCAGAGGTTCCCTAATGTTTTGGGGTTGCTTTGCTGCCTCTGGCACTGGACTGCTTGACCGTGTGCATGGCATTATGAAGTCTGAAGACTACCAACAAATTTTGCAGCATAATGTAGGGCCCAGTGTGAGAAAGCTGGGTCTCCCTCAGAGGTCATGTGTCTTCCAGCAGGACAATGACCCAAAACACACTTCAAAAAGCACTAGAAAATGGTTTGAGAGAAAGCACTGGAGACTTCTAAAGTGGCCAGCAATGAGTCCAGACCTGAATCCCATAGAACACCTGTGGAGAGATCTCAAAATGGCAGTTTGGAGAAGGCACCCTTCAAATATCAGGGACCTGGAGAAATTTGCCAAAGAAGAATGGTCTAAAATTCCAGCAGAGCATTGTAAGAAACTCATTGATAGTTACCGGAAGCGGTTGTTCGCAGTTATTTTGTCTAAAGGTTGTGCTACCAAGTATTAGGCTGAGGGTGCCAATACTTTTGTCCGGCCCATTTTTGGAGTTTTGTGTAAAATGATCAATGATTTGACTTTTTTTTTTCATTCTCTTTTGTGTTTTTTCATTGCAAGCAAAATAAATGAAGATATTATTACCAAATCATTTGTGATTGCAATCATTTTCTGGAAGAAATTGAGTATTATCTGACAGAATTGCAGGGGTGCCAATACTTTTGGCCAGCACTGTATTTGTATGCAGTAATGGGGCAATTAATTAGGCATTTTACCTAGATTACAATTAATGGTGATTTAGGTCATGCCCCTTTTAAACTACCCCCCTTTACAGTATTATTAAGTGTTGAAACCCCTTCCTGTGAGGTTCGCCCGGCAGTTTTATTCCTGCCGAACATGGCAGAACCAAAACTGCTATTATACTGTGGGGTCTCTTCAGACCCAAGAGTATAATAAGCGGAGGGCAAGGGGAGGTGAGGAAACGTAAAAAAACAGTGTTATGCACCTCTCCTGTGCGAATTTCAGTGTCTTCAGTGCTTCCGGCTGACATCAGGGACCACTGATTGGGCCTCAGTGTAACGTGGCGTTGTGACGCATAGACACAAGCATCGCAAGAATTCGTGACAACCAGAAGCGCTGAAAACAGCAGGGAGTTGCACCAGAGAAACATTTTATGCTCCCTCTGCTTATTATTTTCTAGGGTCTGAAGAGTAGCAGTTTTGGTTCAGCTGTTTACGGTGCAAACAAAACTGCAAATATTGTAATAACCGAACTGAAATCACCAACGTGAACAAAATTCCGTTGGTTATCCTGGTTCTTGTTCGGTCTCGGTTATTTTTCGATTAATCACCTAGCCCTAACCTACACACAACTAACCATTAATAAGAACAGCTGTTGCTACAGTGGACTATGTGTTTTCCTAAAATAGTGTAGCTTTTTCCACAACTCAAATATAAATAACAAATGTATTTGTATTGCTTTCTTAGAAAACCTTCTACGAAACTGGAAAAGTTCAGTCATGTGCTGAAAAACAGCAAGTTAAAGTAAGTAAAACAACTGCACATAATTTTAATTGAGGGGCATGACATCTTGTAACTCACAAGAAATTATGGTTAACAGTATTCTCTAACCAAATATAGATAATTAGGATGATTGTGCTGGTCTCCATATCTGTGGCATCTGAAGAGAAGGCACCACATTTATAACAAGGCACACGTCTCCTCATAAATGAGGCGTATCTTCTAGCAGAGCCACATGCCTGGATACACGATGTCCCTTTTATGATAAGTGACAAGAGCAGTTACAATTTATTTGGCAAAGCACTAGCTTGTGCAAACAATGCAACTTTTTTTTTCGATTAAATTTGAATAGAAAATTTTAAAAAGGATAAGTACAAAGGTACAGAAAAAACAAGTGAATATAACCAGTGTCAGTACAACAAACAAGTCAAGTAAACACAGGAATAGGCTTATTACTAAACGCTTCAAATACAAATTAAGAGTAACAAAGAAACAAAAATACGAGGGGGAAGTAAAGAAGATGGGACCAACTCATGAGATACCTCGAATTGTGTATTGTAATGGGATAGACATTAACATATATACGATAGGAGTGTAAGAGTAGTTGTGTGACATAGGATCAGGAAATCAAAGCCATTTTGTTAGTGTGGAAGCGGGTGGTGTGATAACCAAGAGGACCAATTGTAGTAAAAGGATTTAATTTTGCCTTTCTGGCAGGCTAGCATGTGCTCCTGAATACAGTTAGTAGAAATTATAGATATCAATTCTGCAAGGGATGGTATAGTAGGAGATTTCCACTGTCGGGCTATTAGTAATTGGGCTGCATGGAGGAAGTGACAGGTAAGCCTAAAACGGGGGGTGGGAGGGATATTATGAATTCCAAATGGAAAGAGAGCGGAGGAGGTAACGTTAAATTGGATAAATCCACAGAGTAATGGTGGCATGCCAGAAGAGAACAACACGAGGGCAACTAAAGACATGCAGAAGTGAGCCAGCGTGGTCACAACCTCTCCAACAATAAGAAGACAACGTTGGGTAGATTTTTGAGTATCTCATGGGGTAAAATACCATCGTAGAAGGAGTTTATGATATTGTTCCCAGTGAGAGGCGCAAAATGTAGACATTCGTGCCCAGGTGATCGCGCTGCTCCATTCCAATACGTCAAAGCTTCTAGTAAAGTCAGTCTCCCATTTCAAGAGATGGTGGGTTTTTGTAAATTGAAAGTGCTTAGCTACTAGAAGGTAAAGTGGTTTGATGCCCTTTGATTTAGAGGCAGTTGGTCGTTGTAGGAGATCTCCCATGTTGGCTGGAATAGAAGAGGTGATAGAGGGGTTGGCCAACAGAAAATCTCTAACTTGGATATATTTAAAGGCCTCTCGCGAAGGGAGAAGGAATTTCGATTGCAGTTGAGTAAAGGATAAAATGGAGTTATTACAGAACAAGTCAGATACAATGGGTACGGAAAGTATTCAGACACCTTTAAATTTTTCACTCTGTTTCATTGAAGCCATTTGCTAAAAGCAAAAAAGTTCATTTTATTTCTCATTAATGTACACTCGGCATCCCATCTTGACAGAAAAAAACAAATGTAGATATTTTTGCAAATTTATTGAAAAAGAAAAACTGAAATATCACATGTTCATAAGTATTCAGACCCTTTGCCGTGACACTCATATTTAACTGACATGCTGTCCATTTGCTTCTGATCCTCCTTGAGATGGTTCTACTCCTTCACTGAAGTCCAGCTGTGTTTAATTAAACTGATTGGACTTCATTAGGAAAGGCTCACACCTGTCTACTGTATATAAGACCTCACAGCTCACAGTGCATGTCAGAGCAAATGAGAATCATGAGGTCAAAGGAACTGCCCAAGGAGGTCAGAGACAGAATTCTGGCAAGGCACAGATCTGGCCAAGGTTACAAAAGAATTTCTGCAGCACTCAAGGTTCCTAAGAGCACAGTGGCCTCCATAATCCTTAAATGGAAGAAGTTTGGGACAACCACAACTCTACCTAGACCTGGCCATCCAGCCAAACTGAGTAATCGTGGGAGAAGAGCCTTGGTGAGAGAGGTAAAGAAGAACCCAAAGGTCACTGTGGCTGAGCTCCACAGATGCAGTAGGGAGATGGGAGAAAGTTCCACAAAGTCAACTATCACTGCAGCCCTCCACCAGTTGGGGCTTTATGGCAGAGTGGCCCGAAGGAAGCCTCTCCTCAGTGCAAGACATATGAAAGCCCACATAGAGTTTGCCAAAAAACACATGAAGGACTCCCAGACTATGAGAAATAACATTCTCTGGTCTGATGAGACGAAGATTGAACTTTTTGGCATTAATTCTAAGCGGTATGTGTGGAGAAAACCAGGCACTGCTCATCACCTGCCCAATACAATCCCAACAGTGAAACATGGTGGTGGTGGCAGCATCATGCTATGGGGGTGTTTTTCAGCTGTAGGGACAGGATGACTGGTTGCAATTGAAGAAAAGATGAATGCGGCCAAGTACAGACACATCCTGGATGAAAACCTCTTCCAGAGTGCTCTGGACCTCAGACTGAGCGCAAGGTTCACCTTCCAACAAGACAATGACCCTAAGCACACAGCTAAAATAACAAGGGAGTGCCTTCGGAACAACTCTGTGACCATTCTTGACTGGCCCAGCCAGAGCCCTGACCTCAACCCAATTGAGCATCTCTGGAGAGACCTGCAAATGGCTGTTCACCATCCAACCTGACGGAACTGGAGAGGATCTGCAAGGAAGAATGGCAGAGGATCCCCAACTCCAGATGTGAAAAACTTGTTGCATCATTCCGAAGAAGACTCATGGCTGTACTAGCTCAAAAGGGTGCTTCTACTCAATACTGAGCAAAGGGTCTGAATACTTATGACCATGTGATATTTCAGTTTTTCTTTTTCAATAAATTTGCAAAAATATCTCCATCTCTGTTTTTTTTCTGTCAAGATGGGGTGCTAAGTGTACATTAATGAATAATAAAATGAACTTTTTTGCTTTTAGCAAATGGCTGCAATGAAACAGAGTGAAAAATTTAAAGGTGTCTGAATACTTTCTGTACCCACTGTATGTGACATATTCCGTTAGTGATCACGGTTGACAGTGATAAATTGGGAATGTGGTGCATCAGAGCTTGGATTGGGATGGCCATATTTACTCTAGGGAGACTTGAGGGTGTTAAGGGAGGCCTGGACTAATGAGGGAACGATTGGAGAGGGCACAAGCAATTTAGGAGGGTAGAGCAGGAGAGCCCTCAGGTCGGAGATGCAGGTAACATGAGCATCCAGTGCTGGCCAGAGTTTATCATGGAAGTCATCACTCTAGTATTTCAAATGGTCGAGTAGGAAAGCTAGATGGTAATGGTAAAGGTTAGGGAGACCCAGACCGCTATGACATGGAAGCTTGGTCATTGTGGAGAACGAGATGTGTGGTCCTGTCAGCTGAACGCGTTCATTTGTTTATGGAGAGTGGAAAAGGTGGACATGGGAATTGGGAATCATTATTGTTCTTAGATAATATAAAATACGTGGTAAGATAAGTAATTTGTAAAGGACTATTCTACCCATCCAAGAGTGTTCAATCTTAGCAATTCTATTTAATTCTGTTTGAAGAGTGTGATTTAAAGGCGGAAAGTTAGCTGCTACCATTTAATTTATGGAGGGTGTTAATTTAGACTCAGGGTTCCACTGGAAAGGAAAAATTACTGCTCAACAATTTTTGGGTTTGAGGGGAAACATGGATACCTAATAGTTGGGATTTAGATTAGTTGATCTTATAAAAAGATATCCGACCAAAAGAATTAAAAACGTCTATTGTTGCTGGGAGTGACTCGAGAGGTCATGTCAGTGTGAGAATCACATCTGTGAATAGGTTCAATTTGTGGGAGTGACGTCTGTCAGAAAGGCCATGAATCCCTGGATTAGACCTGATGCTTTCGGCCAGAGGTTCCATAATTATGGAGAAGATAAGGAGGGGAGAGGGGGTAGTCCCATTTGTTATCTTATCTAACGGCTGAGGAAAAAACTCCATTCACCAGAACAGATGTAGAAGGGGACCATATAGAATGGATGTGGCCAAAATATGGGGCCTGAGAATCCGAACTTCCAGAGGGCCTCAAAAGCGTATCCCCAATGAACACGATCGAACGCCTTCTCTGCATCCAAACTTAGGAGCAAAGAAGGCATTTGCCGGGACTCCACAACAGAAATCAGGTCAATCAATCGTCGTGTGTCATCGGGGCCTAGCAACCCTTGGTAAAGCACACTTGGTGCCAGCTAATAATACCAGGTAGGATCGAGAGAAGTCTGGTAGCCAGTGTTTTTGCATACAGTTTCACGCCTGTATTAACAAGGGAATTGGGGCGAAAGTTACTTGGAGTGGTAGGGTCTTTTCCTGGTTTAGATAGTGTGATTATGGTAGCACGGAGCATTTCAGGAGGGAATTGACCTGATGACATGGCTAAATTACACATGTTAACAAGATGGGGGAGTAATTAGGCTTTGAATATATGCAAATATTCATTTGAGAATCCGTCTGGACCTGGCGATTTGCCCAGGAGATGGATTTCTCAATTTCTAAAGCTGTGACTGGTTTGTTTAGAGCTTTTAATTGGTTGGGAGAAAGGGTAGGAAGGTGCAAAGAGTGTAGGAACTTTTTAATATGTTAAGCTGTCGGTTGAGGAATAGTAAGATTTGTATTTAAATTATAGAGTGATTGGTAATAGTGACTGAAAGAATTCATCAGAAATGGCCTAGGGTGTTCTAATTTTAGTACCAGAGGGTTGAGATATTAGAAATGGAAGTCTCGACTTTGCCTGCCAGATTTTGACTCTTTTAGCCATGATTTTGCTAGCCTTATTGTAAGATTTATAGTATGACAAGCGCATGTGGTTGGTTTGATGTTTGAAGTCTAAAGTTAATAGCCATCTAAGATCATTTCTGGCATCTCGGGGGGAATTCTGGAGTATTAACGTGGGGTTGCTTTTATGCTGTTATTCTAAGGTAGCTATTTTGTCCATAGCCAGTTGTATAGAGCAAAGTTTTTGTTTTTTTGAAATCCAGCAGTGTGTTGAATGAGGAAACCACTCACATAAGCCTCATGAGAATTCCACAGGGAGAATTCATCACAAGCTGAGGGTGCATTAATGGTGAAGAACTCCTGAAGGCTGGAAGAGATAGACTCCCTGACCTTTTGTTGAGACATGACATAGATGTCATTGTGCCAGCAGTATGTGTTGCGGAGGTGCGAGGGAGTTTAAACAATGCAACTTTTCATGTCTTGCACGTTAAAAAAAAACTGACATACAAGGCATGATAAATCTGAACATAGGCACAGCCTCCATTCTGGGCAGGATCAACCAGGTATGTAGTAAGGCAGCAGCGGGGCAGACCCGGTGTCACTGATCAGATCCCGGGCTGTGCAATAAGAATACCGGCATCCCCTGAACACATCACGGGGGCCAATCGGGGCCCCAATAGATAGTGAAACCCATAAGATGCTCCAGTCATGTTTGACCGCGACATCTCAGATGTTAACACCTGTGATCTGTCGAGTATAATGGCTGTGGGATTGTTATCGAAAACCAAACCGGGTTCAAAATTCTGATTGTCAAATGGTGCCAAATTATTTGCAATCCATATAGAGATATAAACACAGTGTATATATTGTGAGAAAGTGACTGGTAAGGTTCTGCAGGGTCACTATGTCTCACCCAGATTCCTCACATATGTGTGGTAAGTGGGTTTACAATACAGGTAACAAAACCTTAGTTGTGAGAAATCATTTTGTTAACTGCTTCTTGTCTTACTAGGGAACACAGGTGGGAGCTTGGCCTCATCAAAGGCCTATAAAAGATTGCTAAGTTCTCAGTCCTGGGAAGTTCCTGGGGGAGAGGAGGAGCTGGGTTCTGTCCTAAGACCCTGACAACTGGTGAGAGACTAGAGCGAACATTTGTTTGTGTTGTTGCCCTGTGTATTGACCGTGTGGCTGGAGCAAGCCACACATATAGGTAGGACTTCTTTGTTTAGTTAGTTGCTTAGACGAGCAGGAGTTCTGTTATTTTTTGCCTGACTGTTAAGGCTTATTTTGTTTTGCTGTTTTCGAAAATAAACGTACAGGGTACAACCTGTTGATACCTGACCTTTTTGTGTCTGTCTCTGACTGTCTGGGTCCGCTGCTGCTACCACTGAGCCAATCCTCCCCACAATATATAAATAAATATATATCTTGTGAGCTCATAGAGAGAACCAGCCTGACACACGCAGTCGGTGTTAAGCAAGTTGTGTTTATTAAAAACATAGCATAAGGTTTTATACAGAAAAGGGAAGGGTCATATCAATCATAACAGAGCATGCGTAAAAACTGGTAAACCTGATTAATCATTGGAGGGAGGAGGGTCTTGAGCCATATTCAAATCACCTCCAACCACCAGGATTCCCTCCACAAAGCCATCAAGCATCTCCAGATAGGAGGTGAGAGCCCTGCACTGTCTAGTGTTAGAGAGGTAGAGGGCAGCAAAAGTGTATAGTTGAGATGCTATACGGCCTTTCATCATAACCAGTCTGTCCTTCCCATCAGTGCGAGTCTCCAAGTGCTCCCAGCTCAATGAACGAGATAGCAGGATGCTAGTCCCTCTGGATTTGGGGTCAGGTGAAGAACTATGATAAGCATGTGGGAACCATCTATTAGCCTAAAGGGTTTGCTAGAGCAGTAATGCGTTTCCTGGTAGGAAGTCACCTACCTTTGAGTAGATTGAAGAGAGCAGATTGCTTCTCTGGACTGTGAGCTGACCACAAATGAAGACTGCAGATTGGATGATGCCATCAGTAGCCTGGAGCCGGTCCAATGCCATAACTTGTTTTATTTTTCTATTCACAGAGACATATTAGGGCTTATTGTTTGCGGGACAAGTTGTTCTTCATAATGGTACCATTTATTATTCTGTTCAATGAACTAGGAAGCTGGAAAAAAAAAAGTCAGAATTGGGTGGAATTGGAGAAAAAGTGCATTTAAAATAAATAATAATAAAATAAATAGTGTGACTTTATTACGGACTTCGTTTTTACGGCATTCACGCTGCAGCCAAAATGACATGTCACCTGTATTCTATGTTTTGGTACAATTCCAGGGAAACAAATTTTTTATACTTCCATGTACGTAGGGTACGTATGCATAGGGTGTTTTTTTTTTTTTTTTTTTTGCGGGGCCAGGTTTATTTTTTAGTTATACCTATTGCTTTGATCACTTTTTATTCAAAAAGGCGAAACAGTGAAAAAATGGCAGTTCAGCACTTTTGATTCCATCCCCCCCTCACCCCCATGGCTTTCACTGTACAGGAAAATTATTTTTATAGGTTTGTAGACCGGGCGTTTTTGGACACATGGATACCTAATGTGTATGTGTTTCAAAGTATTTAAGTACTTTTATATATGTGCTATATTTTATTGCATTTTTTAGAACCCCCTAGGAGTCTTGAACCCCAGGAGGTCTGATCACTAATTTTTACAATGGTAACGTATTGCAAAATATTGTCATTTGTGTGGCAGGCTGCATAAAGCAGCCTGCCATACAAATGAATGGCAGACAAGCCTAGAAGCCTTCAATAGGTTCCCGGCTGCCATGCCAATGGGACGCTGGTCCCCGATCTTGCTCAGAGTGCTGGCGATCACCAGCAAAGTGGAGCCTCTGTCATCTTTGATCGAGGCGCCAGAGGGGTTAATGCCTGCGATCAGTACGGTCACTGATCACCGGCATTAACGCTGGGTCTCTGCTCTATAATACGGCAGAGACCCGCCGGCCATGGCGGCCGCCATATTGAAATACCTGATATACTATTATGGCAGATGTCAGCAGGGGTTAATTTATGATCACCCATGGGATTGTACTGAAAAAAATATATTCAATTGATGCCACACTAGTAGGATACAGCTGTTATATTTGTTCATAGCTCCCAATACTTGACCTTTCTTGCACCAAATGTGCACCACAAGCTCAGATACACGCCTCGTTCGCTCACCTAGCCCAACATTTACATTATGACTTGCACCAGTTTTCTGGCATGAGTTATAATGGAAGTCAACACCAGTTCCTAACTGGCGTAGATTTCCATTCTGATGCAGGGTCATCCAAATGATTTATGAAGAAGCTACAATATGTCAATTGTGGGGAAGGTAGCTCGGTAGCAGCAATAGAGCGGACCCAACCAGTCAGAGACAGGGACACAAAACTGTAGCAAAACAGGTTTGTATAAATAAGTAAACAAATAAATAAACCTTCACTTCAGGCACAAAAGGAGCAAAATAAAATACAGCCTTAACTTCAGGCGAAAGGGAAAAAAAAACAAAACTCCTGCTCGTCCAAGCTCTAAACTAAACAGTACAAAAAAACTATACGTGTGGCTTACTACCAGCCACGCGAACAAACAGAATAGCACAAAATAGTCTCACCAGACTTTGTGTAGTGGAAGAGTGAAGAAATCAGGCGATACCTTTTAGAGGCTAACCGTATATTTGATAGTAAGCTTTCGAGAGTCTAGCTCTCTTCTTCAGACATTGTCTTATACAAGAAACTGAAAATTCACACTCTTTATACACACAAGACATGGATCTTCAAAGGATCTTAGAATCTTTTAAGAAAACAAAATGCAATATAAGTAGAGAAGTTATTTACAACAGGTCAAAAAATAAACAATCTGGAAACTTGTCGGGCGTGGGATCATTAATTCTTGCTGTTATCTGCAATCAGTTGGTGGTTTGTGACATTCACAGTTGATACATAGTGTGACATGAAACTGGCATGAATATTAAGTCCAAATTGCAGAGTTTGACATTTTTGCATTAACTTATATTCCCATTCCTTTCTGTCCCTCTGCGTCTTAAAATGTCCCATTAAAACCACAACCCGCAAATCTTCAATAGAGTGGTCTTCTCCGGAGAAATGGGCGGCCACTGGGGATCTGTTCTGCTGTTAATGGTGAATCTGTGTGAGTTCATGCGCTGACTAAGTCTCCGCCCTATTTCCCCCACATAGAGGCCTGTGGTGGGACATTGTACACACATTATGAGATGCACCTCATTGGAAGACCTGCAGGAAAATGTCCCCCTAATTCTGTGCACCTATTGTGACTGTGGGACAGGTACATTGTCAGCGGTGTGGATGTGCCTGCAGGTCTTGCACCTGTTTTGCAGGCAAGGTGAGGTGACATTTTCAGTTGGGGCCTTCAGGGCACTTCAGGACAATAATACGCCTCAGGTTTGGTGGTTGTCGAAAGGAGAGGGGAGACTGGAAATATGTCTTTGAGTCTGTTGTCCCTATGTAGCACAGGTAGGAGCTCCTTGGCAATCCGTTGTAGGTGACAACTCTTCCACTACTTTCTATGGCTAACACGGTACAACATTAGCAGACTACACTAGCAGACTTAGTGTAGCAGGACAGACCCAGACACCTCCTCTCACTCTCAGGATCTACCCCAAAGTGCAGGCTCTGCAGCCTTTTATGGCCCAGTAATGAGACTGGGAACTACACCTGGGGCTGAGGCCTATTCAAGACCCGCCCTGGACCACACGTATGTCAGAAACCTGGGGCTGATATACCGTGACTCCAACACTCTGCCTGTCACCACCTCACACAATCTTATTAGATCTGCCTCATTATATCTGTGTAAACCTGTGTTGATTTTTTTTTTTTTTCATATGACTGTGCTTTCATGCATGTATTTTTATTATCCTGTATGTTTTTTTTGTTTTTTTTTTTATCCTTATTTCTACTTTTTTTTTATTAATAGTTATATTTATATTTACAGTTATCCAGTAAGCACTACATCACTGTGGTCCAACTCTGATTTTTACAATATATCTTACATACCAGTTCTTATTACATTTGTTTCCAGGAAATAATAAAACTTACCAATGCATTCTCTGCACTGGTTAGTTTTTTTTTACTAATATACACCCCAATGCCCCATTTACTACCTTTGTGGAAGACAGCTGGGAAGGATGAAACTCTTATTTCTCTGTCTCCCCTGCATCCACTGTAAATCTCATTGACGTTACTGACTCCCCTCTACTCTGGTCCCAGGCCTGGGAGTGGACTTGGTCACATGACCAAGAATTGGAGCATCACCTGACAGAATAATTAGGGTTACATTCTCCCCAGCTGTCCTCTGCAAAGTTTGTAAACAGGGCATTAGGGTGCATATTAGTAATAAAGCTTAACCAGTGCAGGGAGATTTATTTTTCCTGGATAATTCCTTTAGGCTGGGACACCACGTAACATAAACACCACAGTGTTTTACAGTACTTGCAAAGTGGATAGGATCCTAGCTAATCCCATCCACACATTGCAGAAAAAAATAATTGTGGTACATTGCGGACATGCTGAGATTTACAAACACATTCTAAGAAGTTCTAATATTTGCATATTTTGTTGTGGTGACTAATCACAACAGCATAAGGTGAATATCTGAATATCGTGTTCCACAACGTGTATACCAAAACGACTCTATGTAGCGCTTGTCACGGTTTTATGTTTTTTTTCATGTTTTATTTTAGATTGAAAGTCCTGAAAGGGTTACTCCAATAATGCTTCAGACTTGTCTGCTTTACACAGTCACAGCAAGACTTGCTCCCTACTGGAACAAGGCTGGACATCTTCTAATACAAGGTGACTCTTGAACTGTTAGTCCTATGTACCACCAGTTTCCCTTTACATTCTTTTTGATGAAAAGAGATAAAATCTATGATTAATTACTTCTTTTGAAAGTAAATGCCACCCATAACCCCCTGGATAAAGCTGTTCAAAGCAGCAGCGACCATGTTGCCAGTGATTCACTTCTACTCAGGGGTGTAACTAGCAAAGACTGGGTCCCCCCAGCAAACTTTTGACTTGGGGCCCTCCCCCCCATGACATAGTACCCCCTTTCTTGGCCCCCACATTAGTATAATGCCTTCACAGTGGCCCCTGCACTCAGTATAATGCCCCACAGTGGCCCCTGAACTCAGTATAATGTCCCACAGTGGCCCCTGCACACAGTGTTATGCCCCACAGTGGACCAGCCATGAGCTGCTATTATACTCTGGGGTCTTCTCAGAACCTAGAGTATAATGATCGGCGATCCGGGGAGATGACAAACATAAAAACCAATGTTACTTACCCCTCCTGGGCAGATTGGGGGGCAGAGGGGTTCCACACGGGACAGTGATGACATACAGGTGGCAGAGTATTGCTTGAAAATGGCTCCACTGAGGAGCTGAAACTTTGCTGTATACCGAGGAGTGAACAGATAACTAGCAATATAGGATGGGACTACAAAGTAGCCCAACAGAGTTAGTACAATAAGAAATCCAGCAGTGAAAAGTCTGTAAATCTGAAGTTATAAAGAATGCAGTGCAGGATATCCGTCAGGGTCCTGGTTGCCTGGCAGAGCTCTAAGAAGCCTTATCTGAGCTTGAGGAACTCACCCTAGTACGGTCTGGCTCTGACCCTAAACCCCCAAAATGACTCCTGGCATTACAAGGGCAGTACCCAAATATTGCCTTGAGGCTATACCCTATTAATCCCTAGATGTATATTTTGTCCCTTACAGCATGAAAAGCTCATTGAGCGCTGTATACAAAGCGATCGGGAGGGCAGGGAAGGTAATAAACCCTTCCCTTCTCTCTGGGAAGCTCCGGCTGAAGTTATAGCCGGCTCCCCGTTTCTGATTTCTGCTTGGACGCACCTTCCGGACGTATATAGTCTGTGGGTGGTCCGGAAGTGGTTAAAGGGGTTTTGCGGTCAAAAATTTTTTTTTTTTTAAAAAAAAGGTCTGGTAGTACTATTAATAGGTTAATAAGTGCACCTAAATAACTTTTAGCAGTGTTTTGAGCAATTTCTAGGGTTCTCTGTGAGCTCCTGGCATCTTCTGCATTTGTTTACATGGGTAGCTTCCTGCTGTCTTAGCCTACAACTTCCATGATGCATTGCATGACCTGACTCTCACTACCTCCCTCTCTTACTCCCTCCCCCCTCCCTCTCTCACACACACACCCTCCCTGTTTCCCTAGCTAGCCCACTCACTACACCCTCAGCAGCCATCTTTAGACTTCTACTTCTCACTCACTCAGTAACCTTCTCCTTTGGCTGTAATATTTTATATCACCATTACAGTCACAGTAAGAAAGCTTCAGGACAGCAATCAATTCTTTATGCTTATTTGGTATTTGGTAAATAAAATATATATATTATGCAAACATACATACATGCACAGTATAACATGCTCCACGGTGGCCCCTGCACAGGATAACATGCCTCACGGTGGCCCCCCGCCCGGTATAATATGCTCCATGGTGGCCCTTGCACGGTATAATATGCTCCACAGTGGCCCCTGCACGGTATGATGCTCCACAGTGGCACCTACATGGTCTAATATGCTCCATAGTGGCCCCCTGCATGGTATGATGCTTCATAGTGGCCCCAGCAGGTTATGATGCTCCATAGTGACCCCTGCAACGTTATTTAGAAAGTTGGATGAGGGGCTCTTTGTTAAATTATTTATCCTGGACAACCCCTTTAAAAATAGAATTTATCAGTGTTCTCTATCATTATATATAATATCTAAATAGGATTTGCATTTTGGCTAGGGTTCAGTCATAGTTTCTTAATATTTTTTTAATGTTATGTTATAGGTTATGTCCGTGATGGCGAACCTAGGGCACGCGTGCCAGAGAGGGTACGCAGAGCCCTCTCAGTTGGCATGTGCACCATTTGCCATGATTGCTCACTAACTGGGAATGCGGTACAGGATTCCCGTTAGTGAATGATCGCTTCTTTCAGCTGTATGTGCATACAGCTGAGCTGTCAGTGTAGGCCGCGGTCCACAGGACCATGGCTTACACTGATTGCAGAGTGTAACCTCTGCCCTGACGCAGGCGTGATGATGTAAGTCATCAGCGCGCAATCAGACGGACACTCTTCTTGGGACTAGGTAAGTAGCATAAACTACTGTGTGCGGGTCTGCTGTGAAGCATAAAAAGTATAAACTACTGTGTGGGGGCCCACTGTGAAGCATATACAACTTTGTGGGGGCCCACTGTGAAGCATATACTACTGTGTGGTGGCCCACTGTGGAGCATATACTACTGTGTGAGGGCCCACTGTGAAGCATATACTACTGTATGGGGGCCACTCTGGAGCATATAATACTGTCTGGGGGCCACTTCGGAGAAAATTGTACTGTGTGGGGGCCCTTCACTATTTATATCACACAGTATCTGTTTTATAGCAGACATGTTTATATTACAGGCTGTAATAACATTGCACGGTCACTATAAAACAGATCCTGGTTAATTTTAAGGTTAAATTGCCATGTTGGCACTTTGCGATAAATTAGTGGGTTTTGGGTTGCAGTTTGGGCACTCAGTCTCTAAAAGGTTCGGCATCACTGAGTTATGTGTTTTGTTATAAAAACGATATATGCTTTTTGTAACTTTAGATTTTTCTTTGTTTTACTTCACCTTGTCTCCCAGGACCCTTGATAATGTGACAGTTTTTGGGAGATACAGCTGAGGCTAAGTTCACATCTGCACCAGAGCCTCTGTTCGAGACTCCACTGCAGAAACCACCAGAAATTGTCGGAGAGAAAAGTCCTGTACAGTACTGCTTCAGTGTAAAAACAGCGGATACCTGGCGGACCTCATTATAGTCTTTGGAGTCTGTTGGTGTCTGCAAGTACAGTGCTGGCCAAAAGTATTGGCACCCCTGCAATTCTGTCAGATAATACTCAATTTCTTCCAGAAAATGATTGCAATCACAAATGCTTTGGTAATAATATCTTCATTTATTTTGCTTGCAATGAAAAAACACAAAAGGGAATGAAAAAAAAAAGTCAAATCATTGATCATTTTACACAAAACTCCAAAAATGGGCCGGACAAAAGTATTGGCACCCTCAGCCTAATACTTGGTAGCACAACCTTTAGACAAAATAACTGCGAACAACCGCTTCCGGTAACCATCAATGAGTTTCATACAATGCTCTGCTGGAATTTTAGACCATTCTTCTTTGGCAAATTTCTCCAGGTCCCTGAGATTTGAAGGGTGCCTTCTCCAAACTGCCATTTTGAGATCTCTCCACAGGTGTTCTATGGGATTCAGGTCTGGACTCATTGCTGGCCACTTTAGAAGTCTCCAGTGCTTTCTCTCAAACCATTTTCTAGTGCTTTTTGAAGTGTGTTTTGGGTCATTGTCCTGCTGGAAGACCCATGACCTCTGAGTGAGACCCAGCTTTCTCACACTGGGCCCTACATTATGCTGCAAAATTTGTTGGTAGTCTTCAGACTTCATAATGCCATGCACACGGTCAAGCAGTCCAGTGCCAGAGGCAGCAAAGCAACCCCAAAACATCAGGGAACCTCCGCCATGTTTGACTGTAGGGACCGTGTTCTTTTCTTTGAAGGCCTCTTTTTTTTCTTCCTGTAAACTCTATGTTGATGCCTTTTCCCAAAAAGCTCTACTTTTGTCTCATCTGACCAGAGAACATTCTTCCAAAAAGTTTTTGGCTTTCTCAGGTAAGTTTTGGCAAACTCCAGCCTGGCTTTTTTATGTCTCTGGGTCAGAAGTGGGGTCTTCCTGGGTATCCTACCATAGAGTCCCTTTTCATTCAGACGCCGACGGATAGTACGGGTTGACACTGTTGTACCCTCGGACTGCAGGGCAGCTAGAACTTGTTTGGATGTTAGTTGAGGTTCTTTAGCCACCATCCGCACAATCTTTCGTTGAAATCTCTCGTCAATGTTTCTTTTCCGTCCACATCTAGGGAGGTTAGCCACAGTGCCATGGGCTTTAAACTTCTTGATGACACTGCGCACGGTAGACACAGGAACATTCAGGTCTTTGGAGATGGACTTGTAGCCTTGAGATTGCTCATGTTTCCTCATAATTTTGCTTCTCAAGTCCTCAGACAGTTCTTTGGTCTTCTTTCTTTTCTCCATGCTCAATGTGGTACACACAAGGACACAGGACAGAGGTTGAGTCAACTTTAATCCATTTCAACTGGCTGCAAGTGTGATTTAGTTATTGCCACCACCTGTTATGTGCCACAGGTAAGTAACAGGTGCTGTTAATTACTCAAATTAGAGAAGCATCACAAGATTTTTCCAAGGGTGCCAATACTTTTGTCCACCCCCTTTTTTATTTTTGGTGTGGAATTTATATCCAATTTGGATTTTTGACAATTCTTTTTGTGGTTTTCCATTGACAACAAATTAAATGAAGATATTATTACCAAAGCATTTGTGATTGCAATCATTTTCTGGAAGAAATTGAGTATTATCTGTCAGAATTGCAGGGGTGCCAATACTTTTGGCCAGCACTGTAATAGTTTTTACTGTCTGCAAAAATTGATCTGAATTCTGAAAACAAAAAAAAGTCTGCATTGCATACATATGTTATACATAAGCACGCAAATATGGCTAGCGAGAGGACCTGCTTCATATTTTGCAGATTGTTTGTACAGTCGGGACACTGATTTGTAAAAACTACGGACTTGTGAATGGGGTCATAGGAGTGAATGGGACTGTATACTATCCTCTATTACAGATGGACAACATATGGTAAAACAGCTATGATTGTGTGCATGGGACCCGTGTAATGCCCAGGAATCCTGGATAGGATTCATCATGCCGTTAATAATGTGATCCTGCAGTTACCTAACATAAGAACATATACATATACAAGCAGAAACATCTTAGCATCATGTATGTCAGTATCTATGCAAAAGTAGTTCTTACATTGTTTTTACTGTATCTCCTTTGAGTGTGTGTGTGTATGTGTGTGTTGTCTGTCTTTTTACAGTTGAGGGTGGGTTCACACCTGCGCTTCAGTCCGTCCTCTGCCAATCCGAGTGAAAATCTCGGGGAACGGGATTGGCATCGGATACCGACAGGTTAGCGACGCATTGGTTAAAAACCCATTCATTTGAATGGGTTTTTAAAGCAATGCGCGGGTGTCCGATTGCACCCTCTGTGTTGCGAATCCTTTTTTTTTCATCGGAAACAAAGTCGGACATGCAGGACTTCGTGTCCGACGAAAAAAACGGCTTCACAGCGCAGAGGGTGTAAGCGCACACCCGCGCATTGCTTTAAAAACCCATTAGTCCTGTATAGTTATCCCATGAATTTGTTCTGTGTGCTGATCTAGCACATGTATGTCATATAACCTTACTGAATGTCAGGGGTCACATGACGTGTAGGGTGTCAATGTAAGATGATGTGGATGCGCACCTTGAACAGTTGACTCTTTTTACCTGTCAGAACATGTCTTGCTTGCAACAGGTGCAAGAAGAGTTAAGCCTAGAGGTAGCATAAATGCAGGATTTAGGAAGTTTGGTTCTACAAATAGGCGTATTACAGTCATATGTTGCATTGTTATATTGTGCACTATGTATCTGTTGCATTGCTCTGTGCATTATATTGTATTTGATATGCATAGAATTTGCATGTGTGATGTTGCTTTTATTTTATTTTTTTTTAACTGTAGTTTTTATTAAAGTATTTTACAATAAGGTATACATTTAAGAGGAAAAACCACAACAGATGGAGCTACACAGAGACAAAATCCTCTGCATATATAGATTGCAAAGATCATCAATGAATAGAACAATATCAGACACCAGACAAGGGGGAAAAAAAAGGGAAAGGAGGGAAACTGAGAACGGGAGAGAGGAGGACAATTCGGTCGGAGTCAAAGGCCATGTAAAATAGAATAGGTGTCCCAGTACGACCATATGGAATTAAAGGCCTCCACAGTGTGTTTCAGAGTAGCTGTCAGAAATTCAAGACTGCGGATGTCCTTCATACGGGCACACAGTTCAGTCCCCATGGGAGGGAGTGTCTCCCTCCAGTGACAGGCAATCAGAGTCTTCGCTGCAGTACAATAGGTATAAAAACAGTCTAGACGCCCCCTTGCCCAAATGCCTGGGAGGCAGATTAAGCAAGTAGGTCACGGGGTCCAGGGGGACCACCTGTGTAAAGAGGGCCTCAGTGAGAAGTTGCACCTCTGTCCAAAAAGTACAAATGATGGGGCAATCCCAAAAAATGTGACACACCGTAACCAGGGAGGTCTGACAACGCCAACACGAGGAGGGAATATTAGGATTAAGGGTATGAAGCAGAGCAGGCGTGTGATACCAGTGCATGAGGATTTTATATTGGGTCTCACGGAACGTAATGCAGGATGAAGATTTGGCAGCTCTGGACCATATGGTCTGCCACTGTCCAGGTGAGACCCGCCTACGCAGAGCCTCCTCCCACCTAGTCATGTATCTGTGTGCTGGGGGAGGTTGCCCCTCAGGGGAGGACAGAATCCTTTAGATCTAAGTCCCTTTGTAGAGGTGCCAGCGTGGCACAGCCTTTCAAAAGTTGTGGGTAGTAAGACTTCCTTGGATCCAAGTTGAGTCAGAGCAAATTTTGTTATTTGTTGATAATGAAACTACTCCGTAGCTGGCAAGTGTAGGGTCAAAGTAAAATAATCAAAGGGTCTGAGCTCCAAGGTCGAGGGGTTGACCAGAAACGCGGTATGGAACAGACCTAGCCTGCTCCAAGGGTGCCCCATAGCAGAAGAAAGTCCCACCGGGAGGAGCGGGTTATAGAGAAACGAGATCATGGATGAGGAGCAAGAAGCTAAGGCAAATTACTTTAGCGCATGTATTCCAGATTGCCCTCGTAAATTTAATGGGTCCCAATAGGGGAGTAGCAGGCGAGGGGGGAAAGCGTGACCACAGGAAGGCATTCGGATGCACTGGGGCCAACCAAAGCTTCTCTATTTCAACCGACCTAGTGTATGCCCGGGGTGCTCCCAAAACGGGAGGGCCCGAAGATGGGCAGCCCAGTAATAATGCAAAATGTGTGGCACCGCCAAACCCCCCTCAGCCTTACCAGCCAACATCACCGAACGGGGGATACGATGGCGCTTAGTGTTCCATATAAACTGGAAAATTGCCTTTTGAAGAGATCTTAATTCGCACCTCGGCACCGCCACTGGGAGTATTTCGAAATAGTAAAGGAGTTTAGGGAGGAGGGTCATCTTTACTGCTGTAATCCGCCCAAATAGGGAGATGTGAAGGGGGCGCCATTTATCTAGAAGGGAGCGGAGCTCATTGAATAAGCGAGGATAGTTGGCAGAGTACAGGGAGGAATAGGCCGTAGAAAGCTGGACACCCAAGTAGCGGAGTGAGTGGTCTCTCCATTGGAAATTATAATTGGTTTTAAGTATCTGTAAGATAGGATCCGAAATGTTAATAGGGAGGGCCTCAGTCTTTGCAGGGTTGACCTTATAGCCTGACATGTTACTGTAATCTTTGAGTCTACTGAGGAGATTCGGAAGGGTGGTATGGAGGTTGGACAGGGTTAAAAGGACATCATCTGCAAATAGGGATACCTTGAATTCCCTGTCACAAACCGCAATGCCCATAATATCTGGGTTGGACCTGATCCGGGACGCCAGGGGTTCAATACAAACGGCGAAAATTAAAGGGGAGAGGGGGCATCCCTGCCGAGTCCCATTACGGATCGGGAAAGGGGGAGAGGTAGCGTTAGGAAGTTTGACAACTGCTGAGGGAGTGGAATACAAAGGTCGAATTGCCGTTAGGAAAGCCCCAGAGAAGCTGAAACGCTCAAGAGTGGCCAACATAAAAAACCAGTCAAGGCGATCGAAGGCCTTCTATGCGTCTAGGCTTAAGATAAGAGCAGGGGTAGCCGAACGGTTGGCCACGTCAATCAAATCCACTGCCCTTCTGGTGTTGTCTCCCCCCCTGCCTGCAGGGGACGAAACCCACCTGGTCCTTGTGGACGAGAGAGGGCAGCCAACCGCTAAGCCTAGTTGCCAGAAGCTTAGTAAAAAGCTTAAGGTCAGAATTTAAAAGAGCGATAGGGCGGCAATTAGAACAGTCTGTGTGATCTTTGCCTGGTTTAGGGACTAAGGTAATGTGGGAGTGGAGCATAGTCTGAGGGATAGGGGAGCCCTCCAGAAATAAATTAAAAAGGCTACACAGATGGGGAATTAATTCAACTTGGAAGACTTTATAATACAAATATGTGAACCCATCTGGGCCCGGGGCCTTACCACTAGGGAGGTCCCTCAATATAGCCGTAACCTTTTCGCTGGTGACAGGGGCATTTAAAGAATCCAACGCCGAAGTCGGATGCATGGGAAGGTGGCAGGCAGTTAGGTATGTTTCCAAATCTAGCGTCCAACCTGGGAGGGCTGGTGAAGGGAGGTTATACAATTTAGAGTAGTATTCATGAAACAGAGTCCCTATAGTGTCAGGGTGGTAATGAAGGACCCCCTTCTGGTCACGAATTGCATGTGGGACAGAGGAGGACTGCCGCTCCCAGAGGGCCTAACTAAAAGGGTGTGGGCCTTATTCCCTTTCTCATAATCACGCTGCCTGCTATAGAGGAGAAGGCGCTGCGTAGCCCGAGTAGCTATAGCGTATAGGTCCGCCCCGAGCCAGTACTAGTCGGAGGGCCTCCCGGGTGGGAAGGGAATGCAGTAAGGATTCATTAACCTGCCAATGGCAGCGCCTGGTAGGGAGTGGGTTGGGAGACGAAGAAAGCTGAACAGGAGCGTGGTCTGACCACGTGATGGGGCCAATGTCCGCTCTTGACATAAGACAAAGCGTAAGGTTATTGCCAAAAAAAATAGTCAATTCTAGTATGTGTACCATGGGGGTGGGAATAGTAAGTGTAGGAACGTGCTGTAGGATTGTCAACCCTCCAAAGATCATATAAGGATGCGGACCTGATGAGGCGACGGAACTCCCGGGCAAGGCGCAATCGAGGGGCACTCGCAGGAGTATCGGTAAGAGATAGTTGGTCCATCCTCTCAGAGAAGACTGCATTAAAGTCTCCTCCCAGAAGCAGTGCCGCACCAGAGAAAGCCCGAAGCCTCCTCAGGACCCGCTTAAGGAAGGGGATTTGTGAGGAATTAGGGGCATAAACATTACAAAGGACCACAGGCTGGCCACGAAGGTGTCCTTCTAGTATAATATAACATCCCATTGGGTCCAGATGGGAGGTCACGATAGAGATTGGGCATGAGCGGGACAGTAGGATAGCCACTCCTCCTCTCCTATGACCATCATGCGCCGAGTAAGCAGTGGGGTAATAGTGGCGGGCGAAATTAAATGAGCCAGTGTGATCAAAGTGGGTCTCCTGTAGGAAAGCCACATCCACCCGGAGGGACCGAAGCTCACGCAGTACCATGCGTCATTTAAGATTAGAGTCTAGACCCTTCACATTCAACGTGATACACTTAGCCATTAGGGAGGATCAAGGGAATAATGTCAAATGTAGTGTGTAATGTAGCATAGGCAGGTCTCACCCAGGATGCTGCGGCGGGAGGGAGGCTTGGAAGGAGAGGACTCAGGAAGCGGAACCATCCAGATGCTATCCAGGGTCTTGAGACTCCAAACCTAGGAGGGGGAGGGGGGATGGGAACATAAGGGGAGGAGACAAACAAGGGGACAGAAAACAGAAAAGAAAACAACAAAACATATGTCAAAATAAACATGGGCAAGACTAAATCTCCTGCCCGGGGGCAGAAGTACCCAATCCAAGTAGGTGCACCCAGCGAGGCCTACTCACTAAGCCTCGCAGCTGGACTAAACCCCCTAGTACGGGGAGCTGTGGCAAACCATCGGCAGAGAGTCGACTAAGGCCACCAAGGGGTAACAAATGTGGCAAAGGTATATTATGGATTAAAGGGGGAGTTACTACCCACCAGAGAAAATGGCTATGGGACCAACGCTAGAGAAAATGGCTATGGGACCAACCATAATAAGCATTAAAAACTAAACAGCGTCTCTTAGGGGGGGGGGGGGAGAGGGGATGAAGAACAACCCGAGCGGGGCAAGAGAGGTGGAGGATCCATCCGTTGTCTTCGGGGAGCTGCGCCCGAGGGAGGGTGGGATCGTCTTTGGGATGTTGAGACCGTTCACACAGGGAGAGGAGGGGGGTGGAGGAGACGCTAAGTCCCAATTCGGCAAATCCAGGAGAGGGATATCCAGAATTTCATAGAACTGTCCCAAATCTGCATGTGAATGGAGAGTGGCTGAACGTTCATTCCGCCGGGCCGTGAGTGCAAACAGAAAGCCCCAGCGATAGGGTACTTTCCTGTAGGAGCTGTAGCAAGGGGCGAAGATGTCTTCTCTTCTGGAGGGTAATCCAGGAGAGATCTTGGTACAACTGAATCTTTGTACCCTCAAAGTCAAGGTCCTTGATTTGCCTGGCCTTGGCTAGGATAGTTTCCTTTAGAGCAAAATCATGCACGCAGCAAATGACGTCTCGAGGGGTAGAGCCAGTGCCTCTAGGACGTAGGGCGCGGTGAGCTCGATCAAACTTGATCTTGTGGGATAGAGGCTCCTGCAAGATGGAGTTGAATATGGCCTCTAACGTGGTGTGTAAGTCCTCCGCCTGGGTAGCCTCTGGGAGGCCCTTGACTCTGTTATTGCGCCTGCCTCTGTTGTCCAGATCTTCCAGATGGCGCTGCATATCCGTGATAACTTGGCACTGGGTAGAAAAAGAGTCCTGAAGTTGAGAGACTGAGATGCGGTTCTGATCGTGGTTATCCTCCAGGGTATCAGTCCTAGAAGCGATATTTTGAGGTCTTTTCTCAGCGTTGAGATTTCCGCACGAATTTCTGCCCGACAAGTGGATTTGACATCTGAAACAAGAGACTGGAAATCATCCCTTGACGGTAAGTTAACAAGCAATTGGTGCCATTGAGACTGATCAGGAGCTGCTGGAGGTGCACGGCCCTGATGGGCCCCAGGCGAAGGACTGGAGGAAGGCGTCCCAGGTGAGGCCTCAGCAAAGGGGGACAGAGAGGGGGTCGCCCCCAAATCCACGTCATTACCTCCAGGAGGTATCGGGGAAGTCTGGAGGGGCTGCTGAGTTTCATGCAGTGGGGGAGTAACCCCTGTCTGGGCCAGTGGAGTGGGCCCTTCTGCCCCTGATGTCAAGGTAGTAGCTGCAGGGAGGGATGAAGCAGGGCTATGTGCTCTCAGAGGTACAGGTAGTTTGGAAGCCTGTGGGGAGCCCCCCCTCCTCTGCCTGGAAGGGGTCCCTGATGCAGATGCCCTCCCAATCATGGTGCCCTCCGCTGATGGGGGATGAGCGGCACCCGTTGGTAGAGGATCCCCCGACCGGGCCGCTGGTGGGGACACCATCGCATGATACAGCTGCCCTGGTGTATGCTGCGGCGCCCCCGCTGGAGCCGTGTCGGCAGAGGCCTGGCAAGATGGCCGCTGCCTCGTGGAGATCCGGGAGGAGAGGACTGATGGACGGAGGTACGAGAGGAGGGTCAGCTGTGAGGCGGCAGCCGGTGGTGCTGGGGTCCCGGCTACACGGAGCAATTTCTTCCCCATGGAGGCCATCTGAATGCAAGGTTGGTCCCTATTTTGCGTAGGCAGGCAGGAGCTCCGGTAGAATGCGACCGCTCACATCGTGGTTTAGGCCACGCCCCCGTGATGTTGCTTTAAGAGATGCAGAGGCCTTAAGCTTTAAGAGACCCTTGCTTGCATTCATTTGGCAGGAGTTTGAGTTCTGCAGCGGCTGGCAGCACATGTCACCTGAAAGTAGAACCATGGTTACCTTAGTACTGAACCTAACCTCTCTGCTGCCTGAGGTGAACTATAGAAAGCCCCCCCCCCCACACCAAAAAAAAAAATATATACCCAGCTATCTTTGGTTACGTGATGGGATCCCCCTAATTAAAATTGTAGGACACACCACTCAATTTGATTCCTTGCATAAGATTCTTGTTGCTCAGTCTGAACACTGTCCTAGACTATGTAATTGATTTTCTGCCACACCCGTCTTCAGCACCTTGTTTTTTTCGGCTTCTCAATAGTTAATCTCAGCCTTGCCTTTGTGATTGACAGCCTGTCTACCAGTCCAGTCTGGGGCAGGTCCTGACTTTCTATAAACAGGTTGTCAGCCCTCACATGTTCACTGGTTATTGATTCTGTCTTGTCACTTGTCCCTGCTAGCTCCTTTTCTGCTATTCCCTGTATTCCTATTTCTGATCTCTGGCTCAGTTTTTGACTATTCTCTTGGATTGTGATTTTGTACTGCATTGCTCGACTGTTGCTGACCCCTTGGCTAGCTGACCTCCCTTTGTTGTTGTTTGTCCTGTCTGCGTTCTGTGTTGTCACCTATACTAGGAAGGGACTGTCGACCGGTTGCTGGCTGTCGCCTAGGACAGATCGAGCAAGTTAGCCATGGACAGTGGGGGGGGGGGGGGGTCAGCTTTAGGGCTAACTGTCTTGTTGTGCCCCTCCCCCCAGGGTTCTGCAGCAGCACTGGCAAATTGCTCAACTGGCAATTCCCTTACACCCCCCACACAGTATATGCTGTTTTTATGGGCCCCCCCATTGTATATAACTTCCTTTTTATGGCTCCTCCGCAGTATTTGACACCTCTCTTATGGCTATGCCACAGTTTATTACCCCTTTCTTATGGCCCCCCACACAGTATATGACCCCCTTTTTTTATGGCCCCCACATTATATGTTAGACTTCTACTATTTTGTATTATTGCAATAGGTAGCGGTCGTTAAGTTACCTATACATGCTCCTGTCCAGACCGGTCTCTTGTAGCGGCCTGTCCAGGCCATCACCTCAGGTCGCCTCATGGAAGAAGCGCTCCTGTACTGCAATGTGTTTGACAGACATGGCGTGATATTAATATTTGTTGTAGTAAATAAGAAACCACAGTGAGAGAGGTGGCCTAGGAATAGGGACTGAGTCATCCACCGAAATCAGTTTTTGAAACCATCTCAAAATCCTCAAAAGCTGATTTTGAACGGTTCGTTTTAAGACCCATTCATTTCAATGGGTTGTAAAAACCATCTGCAGGTGAGCGTTTGGAGCATTTCCATCTGGTATCAGCTCTTTTAGGCGGAGAAAGAGTCTGACAATGAGGTCTATGGAAAGCGGTTTACACTTACAATTACCGTTTTGCAATCCATTTTTCCCTCTGCGCATGCTCAGAATGAAGGGGGAAGGAAAAAAAAAACAGATTGGTCAAAAACGGACACAAAGTAACACAAACAGTTTTTTTGAATGGACACCCATTGACTAATCCGTCTAAAAAGACGGATTAGGGTATCCACTGCGTAACCGTTTAGAATTCTAATTGTACTAAACCGATTTTTTATTTATTTATTTTTTTTAAACGCTTTGCAAACGGACGGATACCAGTATCACAGAGGGACTGTTCTACCTATCAAAAATGGAGTCACAAAAAAGGAGCTAGAGTCCTGAATCAAGCTAAAACACAACTTTTAATATCGATAGAATAAAAAGACCAAATAATCCCAAACCCTTCTAGGTATATAAATACCAAAAATAAAGGGATCAGTAGCAAAAATATAATGAAAAAGCACTATACACTATATATATATAAACAGAGTATAGCGTTATTATGAGTTACACCCTCAAACCTGTAATATATGGTATGTGTGATGCAAGATAAATGCGCACTCTATACATGGAGTGAGACAGACACTATTAGTGACACAAGTAGCGTCTACATAGACCCCCTAAGGCCCAGAGAAAACGCAAGTCCTGTATTCAATATATGCAATACATGATCCCAGACATTAAAGAGTTAAAAATAACTCTAGTAAATATCCAACACAGTTAAAAAGTTGGATATACACAGAGGCAAATCTGACACAGACATCAACATTCTGTCCCTGATACAATAAGTGTTTGAAACCCCTCCAATACATGCCAGGTTATCTCACATGTAGGTAGAATACATGGGAATATATAGCGGTCAGAGCCCTGTATTATACACACAGGAGGACTGAGGGTGGGTTCACACTTGCGCCGGCACTCTGTCCGCCGCGAATCCGACCGAAATGTCGGAAAACTGGATAGGAAAAGGTTTGTGACGCTTTGCTTAAAACCCCATTCACTTCTATGCGTTTTTAAAGCAATGCGCGGGTGTGTGCTTACACCCTCTGCGCCGCGAAGCCAGTTTTTTTCGTCAGACACAAAGTCCTGCATGTCCAACTTTGTTTCCGTGGTGTGAATTTGGATTTTAAATAGTGTCGCAAACCTTTCTTTATCCAGTTTTCTGACATTTAGGTCGGATTCGCGGCGGACGGAGTGCCAAGTGTGAACCCACCATGAGACTTAATAGATCCACATCTCAGTGTAGGTCTATGTAACAAAACAGACCAGCATATAGTCAGGTCTTAGGTCTATATAGTATGATAGACCGGCATATTGCCAGGTCTCGGACGGATACCAGGCGCAAATGTGAACCTAGCGTTAGCTACACGTTTAATTATGATACTGGAGATGGGAGTACTCCTTTTAAATTTTGTATTTTTAAGTGTGTGAACTTGTGCATTATTAGATGCAGCCATAATACAAAAAGTTTATCATTTCCTTTCATAGGGACAGATTTTTTAACTAAATCTGGAAAGCAGGATGCAGTTGGTAAGTAAATCATGCTAATTGTGAGTATAAGCAGAGGAAAATATATTTGGCTGATGCTGGTAATGTTAAATTTGTGCCTATATTTTTGATGCTTCTTAACCTCTTATGGACACAGCCTAAAAGTGCTTTAACCCCTTCCCGCTGGTGACCTTTTTCGATTTTCATTTTTTTATTTTAGTTTTTTTATTGCACTTATTAGACCCCCTATGCATTGAAAAATATTGGTACTTCTATTGCAGGCTGCATAGAGCAGCCTGCAATAGAAAGTAATGACAGACAGGCTTGGGAGTCTTCAAAAGACTCCTGGCTGTCATGGTAGCGGGACGCCGGCCCTTGAGCTCACTCCGGGTGTCAGCGATCCCTGGCAAAATGCCCCTAACCTGTGTCCCGCCGGCAAAATGACGCCTCAGTCAGCTTTGATGCAACAGAGACCCGGTGGCTATGACAGCCGCCATATTTAAATACCATATTTAAATATATTTAAGTACTATAACAATAATACATTCACAAGTGGTTAAAGGAGTAAATGCATCTCACAGTTTGTTACACAATTTCTCCCAAGCAGGGAAATACCCCGCATGTGGGTGAAAACTGATGTTTGGGCACACAGCAGCGAGTGAAAGGGAGGGAGTAACACTGGGTGTTTGAAAAGCAGATTTTGCTGGAATAGTTTTCAGGTGCCTTGTTGCGTTTTCAGGTGCCTTGTTGTGTTTTCAGAGCCCCTAGAGTACCAGTACAATGGAAACCCCCCAAAAGTGGCCCCGTTTTAGAAACTACACCCCTCACAGAACATATCAAAAGGTATAGTGAGCATTTTGATGCCATTGTTGTTTCACAGATTTTATTAACATGACATGAAAATGAAAAATTATTTTTTTTTTCCAATAAACCATCAATTTAGCCCCACATTTTTCATTTTCACAAGATAAGATAAAGGAGAAAAAGCTCCAAAAAGTTTGTTACACAATTTCTCCTGAACATAGCAATACCCCATATGTATGAGTACATACAATACAGTTCAATTCAAAACTCTACACACCTTCACTGGTGCTCTCCCGAAGGAGAGAGATTCCCTTCCCTGAGCCACTCATTGCCTCCCACAAAGCCAGCCAATTCACTCTGCTCTGCACTGATGAAGGACAAAAATCCCAAAACAGCGCTGTATGCAGATGAGTGAAATTGGCTTGGCTAAAATCCCTTTTGCTGTCTCAAAACTCAGTGGGTCAAAAGCAAATTGAGGATCTGTTACATCCAACAGAGGGTGCATGAGCTTCCCAGCTCCTTTTCCCATAATGCTTTGTGATATGTAGATGCTTAGTAGAGGGCAAAAGGCAATTCAAAACTCTACACACCTTCACTGGTGCTCTCCCCAAGGAGAGAGATTCCCTTCCCTAAATCCTATTGAGCATCTTTGGAAGGAGCTGAAACATGCTGTCTGGAAAAGGTATCCTTCAAACCCGAGACAACTGGAGCAGCTTGCTCATGAGGAGTGGGCCAAAATACCTGTTGAGAGGTGCAGAAGTCTCATTGACAGTTACAGGAATCGTATGATTGCCTCAAAAGGTTGTGCAACAAAATATTACGTTAAGGGTACCTTCTTTTCTGTCCAGGCCTGTTTCATGAGTTTTCTTTTTTAAAAAATTCTGTTGAAGCATGGTTGAAAAGCAATGTCTGACTTTCATTTGTCCATTTTCATAGAATTTTTATATATTATTACTTTTGTCAGATTCAAGTTATTTCTGTGACCACTGTGGGTTTTTCTTTCATTAAACGAGGGGTACCGACAATTTTGTCCACGTGTGTATATACTGTATACAGTTGAAACCAGAAGTTTACATACACTATATAAAAAGACGCACATGCATGTTTTTCTCACTATCTGACATGACATCAGAATAAACCATTCACGTTTTAGGTCAATTAGGATTAACAAAATTATTTATATTTGCCAAATGCCAGAATAATGAGAGAGGGAGAATTTTTTAAAGGCATTTTTATTACTTTCTGCAAAGTCAAAAGTTTACATACATTTCATTAGTATTTGGCACCATTGCCCTTAAACTGTATGACTTGGGTCAAACGTTTGAGATATCCTTCCACAAGCTTCTCACAATAGTTGGTAGGAATTTGGGCTCATTCCTCCTGACAGAACTGGTGTAACTGAGCCATGTTTGTAGGCGGCTTTGCCGCACCTGCCTTTTCGGCTTTGCCCATAAATTTTCAATAGGATTGAGATCAGGGCTTTGTGATGGCCACTCCAAACCATTGACTTTGTTATCTTTAAGCCACTTTGTAACCAGTTTGGCAGTATGCTTTGGGTCATTGTCCATTTGGAAGACCCATTTGCGCCAAAGTTTTAACTTCCTGGCTGATGTCTTGCTTCAGTATTGCCACATAATGTTCTTTCCTCATGATGCCATCTATTTTGTGAAATGCACCAGTCCCTCCTGCAACAAAACAACCTCGCAACATGATGCCGCCACCACTGTGTTTCACAGTTGGGATGGTGTTCTCAGGCTTGCAAGATTCTCCCTTTTTCCTCCAAACGTATTGATGGTCATTTTGGCCAAACAGTTCAATTTTAGTTTCATCGGACCACAGGACATGTCTCCAAAAATTAAGGTCTTTTTTCCTGTGTGCATTTGCAAACATTAATCTAGGCTTTTTTATGTTTCCTTTGGAGTAATGACTTCTTCCTGACAGAGTGGCTTTTCAGCCCATGTCAATACAGTACTTGTTTCACTGTGGATAATGACACACTCTTACCAGCTTCAGCCACCATCTTCACAAGGTCTTTTGCTTTTGTTCTTGGGTTGATATGCACATTTTGTGCCAAAGCCCGTTCATCTCTGGGACACAGATCCCGTCTCCTTCCTGAGCGGTATGATGGCTGGACATTCCCATCCTGTTTGTACTTGCATATAACTGTTTGTACAGATAAACGAGGCACCTTCAGGTATCTGGAAATTGCACCCAAGGATGAACCAGACTTGTGCAAGTCCACAATTCTCTTCCTGATATCTTGGCTGATTTCTTTAGACTTTCCCATGATGTTACGCAAAGAAGCAGTGTGTTTCAGGTGTGCCTTTAAAATACATCCACAGGTGTGTCTCTAATTAACTCAGATGTTGCCAATTAACCTTCCAGAAGCTTCCAAAGACGTGACCTCATTGTATGGGCTGTCCCAAATTGTTGAAAGGCATAATAATCTTAGTGTATGTAAACTTTTGACTTTGCAGAAAGTAATAAAAATGCCCTAAAATTTTTCTGTCTCTCATATTATTCTGGCATTTGGCAAATATAAATAATTTTGGTAATCCTAATTGACCTAAAACGGGAAAGGTTTATTCTGATTTTATGTCAGTGAGAAAAACATGCATATGTGTCTTTTTATATAGAGTATGTAAACTTCTGTTTTCAACTGTATATACTAGCCAAGTCGGTGGTATTACTGGATGACATACAGCATATAGAGACCCCTCCCCCAGACAAAACGCAGTGTTACTGCTCACTTGACTAACATATCCCAAATTGCATCAACATGGTACATCACCTGTACAAAGTTCACATTGGCTGAAACAGGCGGAGAGAAACGTATTACACAGAACACTTTTTTTCTCTGCCACTTTCAGTATGAAAACGCCAGACAACCGGCGGACCCCATTATAGTCAAGGGGTTCCACCGGTGTCCGTGGATAACTGCTGTTTAGTTTTAGTACCGGGAAACGCCGGTACCCAGAGCAAACTCCGGGGCCGGCGTCCAGTTGGCATGATGGCCAGGAGCCTATTGAAGGCTCCCAGGCTTGTTTGCAATTAACTTGAATTAGCATTGTAATGCATTGCATTAGTGATCAGACCTCTGGGGTTCAAGACCCCTAGCGGTAAAAAAAAATCAAAAGTGCCAAAAGGCCATTTTTTCACAGAAACAAATACTGAAAAACGAAAAAATGTATAAGCACACAGCCCAACTCACGAAATAATGTATAAATGTAGACAACGTCCTCCTGGGATTCATGATGCGCGGACAAAAGCCTCCTCGGTTTGAAGCAAAGAAGTAACTCCACGTATGAAAAAAATGTTGTCCAGCAGCCAGTTCAGCCAGGTATAAATAAAACGTAACTTTTAATTTATGAACGTAACAAAAAAATCATTAAAAAGCACAGAGAGATCCTCTGTGTTTCGAGGATAAACTCCCCTTAGTCATAGCATAAAATCAAATGCCCCTGCTAGCATTAAAAACATAGACAATTCAAAAGGAACACCTGCACTGCATAGTATAAATTGCATTAACTAATTCATGTTTTAGATTTTTGTTAAGGGGTTAAAATGTAAATAAAACCATATAAATTTGGCATCCCCGGAATCGTACCAAAACATTGAATACAGATGACACAACATTTTGGTTGCAGAGTGAACGCTGTAAAAACGAATCCCGTAAGAAAGTCGCACAAATGCACTTTTTTTCAAATCCACCCCATTATGAATTTTTTTCCAGCTTCCCAGTACATTGTGCAGAATAATAAATGGTACAATTGTGAAGAACAATTTGTCCTGCAAACATTAAGCCCTAATATGGCTCTGTGAACAGAAAAATAAAAAAGTTATGGCGTTTGGAAGGGGGTGAGTTGAAAACGTAAAACAAAAATCGCAAAATTCCTCCGGCGGGAAGGGATTAAACTGTCTTTAGAAAAAGAAAATCGTCTGAGTGGCCAATAGCAGTACAGTTTTCATTTTTCAGTGGAATGCAATGTAAACACTGCGCTGTGATTGGTTGCTTTGGGCTGCTAAGAACGCTGTGCTTTAAGACCGTTTTAATAATAGATCTACCCCATTGTCCCAAAAGTTTTTCTCACTGTAGAATGATAGACTTCACATTCTTTTGAACTTACTTTATAACCATCCAAAATTGATGTGCAGCAACAATGGCTTCTCTAATGCAGGCGAACCTGCATTTTCTGGGGTTTTGCTGAACCCAAAATTTTGTTGGTTTGCCACGCATGAATTACTAATATACTCAGAGTATAATAAGAGGAGGCCCAGGGGAGGTGAAAAAACATCATAAAAAGTGTTACTTACCTAACCCGGCCTTCATTACGGCTCTCGGGTCCCATTCGGCCTCCCAAGGACTGCTGAGGCATTTGATTATCCTCATTAGGTCCCGTGACCCAAGAGACTACTGAGGCCATGTCATAGGCCTAAGCAGTCCCTGACATCACTTTTGAAGCCGAAGAAGACATGAGATCCATGCCGGAGCCCAGGTGAGTTGAGTAACACTGTTATGTTTCATCAGTTCTTCTGGGCCGCTAATCATTCAACTCTGAGGGTCTGATGAGACCCCTGAGTATAATAGTAATTTGTGGGTGGTTAACCCCACAAACTACCATTATGGGGGGTGGCTCTCACTGCAGCGGTACCCCTGGAGGTACCTCATGTTGGGAACCGCTGCTCTGGGGTCTCTTCAGACTCCAGTGTATAACAAGTGGAGGCTCAGGAGAGGTGTAAAAAATAACAGACATTTGTAGTCACCTTCCTCACCTCTCCTGGGCATCTTTGCAGCATCTGGTGGATCTCTACGTCCTCTTCCACTATATTCTAGCCTATGGCTGATGTCACACACCCCAGGGGAGGGTCACTGCTGAAGCCCAATCACAGGTCTCAGCAGTGATCCCCAGGGAGCGTGACAATGACCGCAGTCACATGGGGTGTGTGATGTCAACCGGATACATGAAGTGGATGCTGAGGGATCCCTGGATGTGCAACAGAAGTAAGGCAAAGTTAGTATATGTGTTTTTTATCTTCTATCACCTCCTCTGGATCTTCACTTATTATACTCTGAGGTCTGCAGAGACCCAAGAGTATAACAGTGTTTTGTGGGTAGGAAACCCCAAAAGTTTAGTATTCGGGCAAACATGAAACTTTTGGAAATCTCGGGTCGAATCTGGTTGTAAACTAATTGGCTCGCTCTTCCTGACTTGTAATTTGTGATGAGTCCATTAGGCTTCAGGCTTCGATTTTTCTTCGCTCCTTTTATTTCCTCTACTGTTGTGCAATGAAGGGTTTTATGGGTAATTGCTATGGGAGGCCACAGGAAGACATGACTCACCATGCAGGTGAGTTTTCTGATGGACTCCTTGTGTTCTCACCCTGGTGCATTTTCAATAGTAAATCTGCTGAAATATATTTTTCTACGGAGCAATTCTGCAAATTTTACGAAAGGTCATAAGATTGTGGAGCTGATCATCTATATATATATATATATATATATATATATATATATATATACACTAATGGCCTGTGCTGCTTTTACACCTGTTACCACCATCCTCAGGTAGGTTGTATCACTCCCGTGGCATAATGTTGGAGGGGATGGTAATGAGGAGGGGGCACTCATGACAACTTTACACGACCCACTAATGTGTTATAATGGGGCTGCTTTTACATATACAGGTGCATCTCAATAAATAAATATCTTTGAAACTCTTATTTATTTCAGTAATTAAATTCAAAAAGTGACCTATATTTTCTAGATTCTTTACACACAGAGTGTGTTTTATTTCAAGTGTTTTATTTCTGTAAATGTTGATTATGGATTACAGCTAAGGAAAACGCAAATCTAAGAAAATTAGAATATTGTGAAAAAGTTCAGTATTGTAAATTCAGTGTGTCACCTACCAAGGTTTCCTAAGCCTTTAAATGGCCCCTCAGTCTGGTTGAGTAGAACACACAATCATGGAAGACTGCTGATTATGAATTGAATTACTGAAATAAATGAACATTTCAAAAATATTCTAATTTATTGAGATACACCTGTAGATGTAGCAGTCACCAAGTAAACCTTAGTTCTCTGTCATGGTGCACTATCCCATGTGCGTGGGGCAGCCGTTCTAACACAAATGATATGTAAGTAGTGTAAGCACAGTCTGATCATTCTTTAGTGTGCCAAAATAGTTCATAGGCCGCCTGCTTCATCTGTACATGGACGACTATGTGGCTCTGTTTGTGTCTCTGTGAATTATGGTAACTGTGTAATGAAGTAATCGGAGAGAAAGACGACACACGGACAAGAGAATGGCTAATTTTATAACATTTATTAGCAATAAGCAGAGGAGCCATTTATAATAATGGCTTGTATTATATCCTACTCAGAGGCGTATCTAGTAGGGGGGCGGTGGCCCCAGGCCCACTGATTCTCGGTGGCCCACTTCAGGGCCGCCGCAACACAGGTTACCATCACATATTAACTGCATCGGTGTCTGCATGACACTGATACAGTTAAAATACATTCTCTACTCGTACATAGATCGTAAACCACAAGCCACTTCAGGCCTGTGGCCTACGAGCTTCCCTAAGATGTCTGCGTCCTGGCACAGACTTCTGCACGATGACGTCATTGTCCTGCGCCGTCCGCGCCAGGACGCAGGTCCCGCTTCTTCAGTAAGCGGTGGCAGTGCCGGCGGTGGAGACTCCTCCTCGGGAGATCGGAGGTAGGTGAGTATCATCAACTTTTTTTTTTTAACTCACTGGGCATTATCATTGGGGGTGGGGGGATGGGGGTAATACATATAAGAGGTCAATTGGGAGCATTGGGAATTTAGATAAGAGGCCATAACTAATAGGGTTATTAGGGGGCTTTTAATAAAAGAGGATATAAATTATAGCGAAAGGTCAGTGGGGGCTGTATGAATGTAAGAGGAGATAATATTAGGGGGCATAGGGGCAGTATTAAAGGGGTTTTCTAGGGAATAATAAAGTTTACTGGTATAGATTGTATTGGGCAAATTGGAGAGGAGGCGGGAAAGGTGAAACATAAAAAAAAAAAATACTCACTTGTCCCCGGGCCAACGATGTCCTCAGCTATCTGCTACTGTCTGTCCAGGCACACGCACGCCGCATCCCTGCCACAAGTCCTGCACTGCACGTGATTGGTCTCAGCAGTGGCTGGAAAAGACTTGGTGATGTCACTTATATACGTGACTGGGTCCTTTCCAGCCAATATTGGGGCCACTGATGGCCTCAGCAGTCACGTATGGCATGTGTCTGAACAGACAGTGGCGGCAGACACCAGAGAACTGGGGACAGGTAAGGCTGGGTTCACACTAGCACTCGGTTTCCATTTTTGGGTCCACTTGGGGACCTGAAAAACGGAAACCCAATTCCGTGCAGCGGTTACCTGCGGACTATAATGGGGTCTGCTGGGTTTCTAACTGGTTTCTGCCTGAAAAATGTGGAGAAAAAAGGCCTGCTTGCAGGACTTTTCTTTCCGCATTTTTCAAACGGAATGGGGGACATAATCCCTCAACGGGGTTCAAGTGTTGGTGTGAACCCATCCTGAGTGTGATTTTTTTTTTTTTTTTTTTTTTTATCACCTACTCCACCTCCACTGTGATTTGTCCACTTCCTGGACAACCCCTTTAAAAGTGACCTTTCATGTCCTCATGAACCTGTGATCTTATATACCGCTAGAAAGCCAACAATTGGCTTTCCCATTATGTCCCCGATGGAGGAGATATCGGTGCAGTTAGTTTCGGCAGATATCTGTTCCCACTGGCAGAAGGGCGTTCCTGACAGTCTAGCGTCATCGATGGGCTGTGAGGAAGGCCCCCCACCCCGACAGTATTCTAACATAGCCTTGTACTGGCAGAGGGGGCGTTCCTCACCGCCCTGCGATGATGCTGAGCTATGAGAAAGGCCTCCCTTCCCCAGTACAAGTCTTGGGAGGGGGGGTCGTTCCTCACAGCCCAGCGATGACGCTAAACTGTCAGGAATGCCCTTCTAACGTTGGGGAGAGATCAGTGCCGAAACTAACGGCACCGATATCTCCTCCGCTGGGGCACATAACGGGGAAGCCGACAGTGTGCTGAATTCAGTGCACTGTCAGCTTTCTAGTGGTATATAAAACCGCATATGCATGAGAACATGAAAGGTCGTCTTTAATACAAAGGGGTTATTAATAGGCATTATTAATACAGAGGGGCATTTATGTAAGAGGGCATAATTTATACAAGGAGACATAAGAGGGTATAATTAATAATAGGGAAATTGGGCAATATTAATTTTAGGTGGCAATCGGGCATTAAATTGATTTAAAGGGGTACACAGGGCATTAATTAGGGGGAATTATTAATTGAGGGGCAGTATTAAATAAATGGGGCACATAGGAGCATTATTAAATTAAAAAGGCACATGGGGTTATTATTCATTTCCAGGGCATTTTATATAATATATTTTATAATTGGGGTAGCAGCAGGATGGAGATTTTATGTAGTTGAGGATAATGTGGGTCGGGTGCCTGGAAAAATGAGGAGCCAAAGATGTCTGGGTTACAAACTGTACAGTCACAGCTGGAAGAAGTGGTCATGGCGGTCCAGATGGAAGAGATGATAAATGTAAACCGTCAGAGATGTCACCTGTAAGTCACAACATTGTTCCTGTACTGTATTTACGTAACTGGTCTTCACAGCCCTGTGTAGAACCACTATCTACCACTATAAAGTCACCGTATAGTGATAGTGTTGGTATACCTGAGTTGGGGGCCCACTTGGATGGGTTCGCCCCCCCCCCCCCCTGTGCTGAACCACTAGCTACGCCTCTGATCCTTCTAAATGATGGGGGTTGTGGTTCCTATCTCAGGTCCATGGAGTCTGAGCTCCTGTGATGGTCCATATGACCATCCATAAATAAGTTCCTGAGATAAAAGCCCCAACCTGTTGATCCAGAGGAAGGTGAAGAAAAACCCCTGAGATCTGAGTCTCAGGGGAAAAAAATAATTCCTCCCTGACCCCACTTATGGCGATCGGCGATATAACCCTGGATCATGTCTATCCATCTGCCTAATGCTGTTCCATACCAGAAACCTTCCCTGAAGCTTACAGAATAGGAAATACTCACAATGTAGCTTACAGTCTACAGTAAGGAATCCTCTCTATGATGGTACATAATAAATAATGACCATGATGGACACTTATCTCTAGAGCAGAGGCTACACGGCCACTTCAGCCACAACACACATCACACAGCCAAAGATCTATGTGTAGTGCAGCTGGCATATCTGCCAGTGAACGCGAATGTGGTTGTGTCTCAATGACTCACAAGGTCGTGATCGTCCAACGATCGGGTCATTTTGAGTTTTGGACCCGACCATCAGTTGAAACCATTGCCAGAACAACTATTAGCTAATATATTAGCAGCTTTAAAGATGGTCTTACTTGCTTGTCATAACGCAACCTCATTCACTTCAATTAGAGTTAATGGAAAAAGCGCCACACTGTGATCTCCAACCACTTGACATATGCCACAGCCAAAGTCGCCATGTAGCCCAACCTCAAAGATAGGAACCATCCTGGTCATGATTAGCCCTAGCCTAAAGAGAGGATTCCTGCCAATAAAGTCAGTCTCCAGACGTCTACTGACCAGAGACTGATTTAATGGCTTACAATTTATTTTGGAGAGTTCCTTCCAACCTTCTCTTCTGAGCTTACAGTCTAAAGAAAACCATCATTGACCCTTTAAGGACCACCATTCGGAGTTTCAACGGGCAGCCATGTTAAAGCAAAAATCTTGCAGCTGCATGCAGGCCATGAGCAGTTGCAGCTACGTCTACACTGACCCCAAAAATCATAGGGGGCAGTTTAGGAGAAAAAAGAAACTATTGTAGACTATGAAGGTGCTCATAGTATGAAGTATAGTGGTAGTGGTCATTAAAAGGTTAATGTCCCCTGCCCCGAGGAGCTTACAATCGAAAAGAAGGAACCCTCTAATCCCTAGTCTAATATGAGATGTGTTCGGTGACTTCTTGGCTTGCGTTGAGAAATTTTGTTGTGTTGACTTGCGTTGAGATGATTTTCTTCTTGAGAAGACTTTGCGTAAAGAACTTCTGCTCATTCAAAAGAAAGGAGAAAAACAAAATCAATAAATTCTTCTGATTGTCCTAGCCCCACCCCTGAGCTGCCCAGCCCCACCCGTGAGCTGCCCTGCCTTACCCTTGCACTTCCCAGTCCCAACTCAGCTCTATTATTAGCATTTACACTTAATAAAATACTTTCAGATTGGACGGTGAGGCTGCTAATACTCTGGGAATTTGTGGGATGTCTCTTTCCAGTAGAAAAACGCTCCTTAGAAAATCTATGATTTTACTTTGGGGTTTACTAAAACAAAGGCTATGTGTTATTTTTCCCTGCAGCGTCCCTGGAAAATTGCAGAATTACATCTGCAATTCCTGATACAACAGGACCCTGTTAATATAACCCCCCCCCCCCACAACCCCTATTCTACTGAGGGTTCACATCCCCCTATAGATGCTATGGAAAGACATTGTTTATTGTAGGTAATCTGGCCAAACCCCCTTGTCTAGTTATTAAAAAATAATATAAAAATCTATTTATAAATGAAGATGATAGGATAGATAAATGTTGGGTATAACACTACGGTACTTACCTCTAAATGCCTGTGTTGGAGGCCGCTCCATCCATATGCTAATGGAGAGGCTGAAATACAGTGATATATAGAAAGTGAGTGATTTATAATTATAAAACATGAAGGCATCACCATCACACAGATATCAAGTCATGAAGAGCGCTGTCAATCTGAGAATTTTAGGGTTTTGTTTATCCAAATCTGTTCAGGTATTCCAAAGATATAAGCCCTTTTAGTGTTGATACACATTCTTACAGTTGAAACCAGAAGTTTACATACACTATATAAAAAGACACACATGCATGTTTTTCTCACTATCTGACATGACATCAGAATAAACATTTCCCATTTTGGGTCAATTAGGATTACCAAAATTATTTATATTTGCCAAATGCCAGAATAATGAGAGAGAGAGAGAGAATTTTTAAGACATTTTTATTACTTTCTCCAAAGTCAAAAGTTTACATACATTTCATTAGTATTTGGTACCATTGCCCTTAAACTGTATGACTTGGGTCAAACATTTGGGATATCCTTCCACAAGCTTCTCACAATAGTTGGTAGGAATTTGGACCCATTCCTCCTGACAGAACTGGTGCAACTGAACCATGTTTGTAGGTCGCCTTGCTCCCATCTGCCGTTTCATCTTTGCCCATAAATTTTCGATAGGATTGAGATCAGGGCTTTATGATGGCCTCTCCAAAACATTGACTTTGTTTTCCTTAAGCCACTTTGTAACCAGTTTGGCAGTATGCTTCGGATCATTGTCCATTTGGTAAGCCCATTTGCGCCCAAGCTTTAACTTCCTGGCTGATGTCTTTAGATGTTGCTTCAATATTGCCACATAATGTTCTTTCCTCATGATGCCATATTTTGTGAAGTGCACCAGTCCCTCTTGTACAATCAATCCCACCACATGATGCTGCCATCCCGTGTTTCACAGTTGGGAAGGTGTTCTTAGGCTTTCAAGCTTCTCCCTTTTTCCTCCAAACAATGGTCATTATAGCCAAACAGTTCAATTTTAGTTTCATCAGACCACGGGACATGTCTCCAAAAATTAAGGTCTTTGTTCCTGTGTGCATTTGCAAACTTTAATCTAGGCTTTATTATGTTTCTTTTGGAGTAATGGCTTCTTCCTGGCAGAGTGGCCTTTCAGCTCGTGTCGATACAGTACTCGTTTCACTGTGGATAATGACACACTCTTACCAGCTTCAGCCAGCATCTTCACAGGGTCTTTTGATTTTGTTCTTGGGTTGATATGCACATTTCATACCAAAGCACGTTCATCTCTGGGACACAGAACCCATCTTCCTGAGCAGTATGATGGCTGGACATCCCCATCTTGTTTGTACTTGCGTATAATTGTTTGTACAGATGAATGAGGCACCTTCAGGTATCTGGAAATTGCACCCAAGGATGAACCAGACTTGTGCAAGTCCACAATTCTCTTCCTGATATCTTGGCTGATTTATTTAGACTTTCCCATTACGTTATGCAAGAAGCAGTGTGTTTCAGGTTTGCCTTAAAATACATCCACAGGTGTGTCTCTAATTAATTCAGATGTTGCCAATAAACCTATCAGAATCTTCCAAAGACATTACATCATCATATGGGCTGTCCCAAATTGCTTAAAGGCATAGTAATCTTAGCGTATGTAAACTTTTGACTTTGCAGAAAGTAATAAAAAATTATCTCCCTCATTATTCTGGCATTTAGCAAATATAAATAATTTTAGTAATCGTAATTTACCTAAAATGGGAAAGGTTTATTCTGATTTCATGTCAGATAGTGAGAAAAACATGCATATGTGTATTTTTATATAGTGTATGTAAACTTCTGGTTTCAACTGATATATACATAAATATAATGATTCATAATACATAAACCAAAATACATAGCTTCTGTGATCGCAACTTTATATTTCCCATTTTTTTTCAAGCCACTCTTTACTTTGGCTCAAGAAAACACAGCAAAATCTGCAACATAAAAGCAGCTTTTCCACAACATGGGACCTTGGCCTAAGGGAGCGTTCACACTACTATTGGTGACCGTCAGTAGTGACCGTTACTATTGTCCATTACAAGATTTTAGCAACGGATACTAGCTGAACCGTCAGAAATCCGTTAAAATTTCCATTCATTTCAATGGGAATTTTATCTTGTGTCCGTTATACACCCAATCCGTCACATGTCTGTTTTTTTTTTCACAGACAAAAAATCCTACATGCAGGACTTTTGTGTCCGTTAAAAGAAACGGTTTCATGACGGATGTCAAACGTCCGTTATTTTTTAACATTAAAGTCTATGGGTAACGAACTTATAATGGATGGCCATCAGTAACTGTCCATTATTTTGTGTCCGTTTTTTTTCGGAGCATGCTCAGAAAGGACAAGACAACTATAGGGATACATGAGGAAATTTATTTTAAAAAGTTTATTGATGTGAAAAATGATGTTTATGCACAATGAAAAGATAAATAAAAAAAGTAAATGTTTTTTCATTTTTTTTGGTGGTGTTGGTTTCTGTAAGATAGTGTTAAGGGAGGCCTCCTCCCTTAACACTAGATGTTCATCAAAGCTTGGAATGGACATACGCAGGTAATCGTGGAACTCTTTTGGATGTTGTTGCAGTTCTCCATACAGGCTTGAATACACTCCCCTTGTCATGTGGGCGGATGTAATGGGATGGAGCCAGAAGCGTTGCCTTCGCCACCGTCTCTGCCTTGCAATCCTTCTCCATTTCGCCCTCAGCTGGATCACTTCTAGGTCAAAGAAAACAGATGGAGGAATCATTTTCAAAAAGGACAGCGGCAGCACTGGAACACTGAAACAATACTCTCCTTTCCAAAGTTGGCTCTAGACTGAATTGGCAGCTCTTCTGTCTGTTTTTATATTCTCTCTGTCATCATTAGGTGTTATGGCAACCAAATAAACAAAACAAAACGGACTGAAAATTAACGAACACAAACGGTCACAAACGGATGGTTTTCTGTCTGTTTTTCATGTGTTTTTAACGGATTGGGTTTAACAGATCCATTAAAAAAAACGGGCACATAAGCATCAGATAATATCCGTTTGTGTCCATTATTGTAGGTGTCCATTTTTTTTTTTTTAACGGAAATCTTCATAACGGAATCCTAACAGTAGTGTGAACCCTGCCTAAGCCAGGTTTCCTTGACCATCAATGTGAAAAAGGTGTCTAAAACAGTTCATAAATGTGGTGGAAGACATGAACAGCAGCTTTCTGGGGAATTCTGGCACATTTTGATCAGTAAATCAAAATGGAAATTATTGGAAATTTTGCATTACTGGAGCTGGAACATTTTTTCTTCTTTAAAATTCACACTATAATTTCAAAATAAATAGTTAAGGTGGCTACAGTTTGCATGTACCCCTATATCTATTGAATTTGGTATAAAATTAAGGTAGTTTTCTTGCTAAATTTTAATTATTACATATCACTCTTCATGATAAGAAGTTTACAATCTCCCAATTTTTCTCTCCAGGTGCCTGGCATTTCGCTGGTCTAGTGTCCTGTTACTCCAGACACGGCAATATATAGCTGCAGTCACACTAGTGCTGTGTGACCGTTCGGGGATGCTGTCCTCCATTCCGCTTGAAAAATGCAGAGAAAAAAAGTCCTGCAAGCAGGACTTTTCTCTCTGCATTTTTCGGGCGGAAACCCAGCGAACCCCATTATAGTCTATGTGGTCTGTGGGTAACTGCTTTTTAAGTGTACTGGGTTTCCGTTTTTCGGGTCCCCAAGCAGACCCTAAGAACGGAAACATCAACGCTATTGTGGACCTAGTGTCAATGCAACTTTCTTTGTTGCTCATAAAAAGCAACCACTGCCCAGATTAAATTTTTTATATTGCTCTGGAAAAATGTAAGCTGTGCTGTGAACTACCCAGCAATAATCGACATGCTGCATGTTCAAAACCCACAGCACAAAGAAATTATTTAAATCCCATCCACTACACTGCTACTGTAGATAGCAACAGGTTATCCACTACTGATTTTGCAGCGGCTAACCAGTTATGAATAAACCCCATATATTGTTGGTCTTAGTCAGTTTTTATAAATATGTCCCTACCCAAACAATCAGCATGTACAGATATAGGAGATTGTACGGCCTTTTTATTGTTGAGTGGAGCCAACAGCATGACAAATCAGTCAAGCAGAGAAATCATGTGACTTCTACCATCTTGTGTGTTGTCTACAGTGAGAACCCCAATATTCAGTGTTTACATAGCTGATACTTGGGTACCTAGGAGCCTTCAATTTTAGAGCTGTGGTAAAGTATAGTGTCAGTTATAGTTGTATGTTGCAAACATTACAATTTATGGCCTTGTAGTAAATTTTCACATACAATGGCCAACTCTTTAAAGGGAACCGGTCAGGTGGTTTTTCCACCATAAATTGTCCCCACCATGTGTCATCCCCTGTCCACTGATGCCGCTCTGTAATCTTTCTGTTGCAGCAAAGTGAAGTTATAAATATTTGAAAGCATAGAAAGTCATATATAAATTAGTAGTCACATTGGACAGGGAGCAGCTTCAACCTAGTCACACTGTCCACTTTCTAATCATGCCTACTGGGCTTGATTAACATCTCCCATGAGATGTTAGGGAGGGAGATTTCATTCATGCCCAGTGGTGGGAATATCAAGGACATAGAATGACTAGGCTGAAGCTAGTGAGTGCTGGAGGTAAATGTTCCAGGCTTTTAATTCTGGCACACCATGGGAGGTTCCATGCGCCAGAATTGAAATATACATCAGTCCCGGAGCAGAAACATCAACCTGGAACTGCCCTTTACATGGTGATTTGTGAACGGCAGATCACAGCACAAGTGGGAGTGGCATTTTCAAGGGTCATGGCCTTTATAAAAGTAAATAGCTACATATAGTCAGAGTCCATATAATAATAGTAGACACACATAAAATAAACAATTGTGCCATTTTTATTTATGCCATTTAGTGATCAATATGTTAAATATTGTATTCATTTTATTGTGTGATTCATAACGACTAGTGATACAAAATATGTCTGTTACTTACTATGTTTTGTGAAGGCAATTTAATAAAATGTATTACTAAAATTGGTTTATTGGAATTAACTGTTAAAGCTTTAGTAATTTTTAAGATATATATATTAGTATATACATGTATATCATAAAATATAAATGACAAAAACTTAGAAGGTTACTGAGCAGATCTCTTCATCTATTTAAATCTGTGTTTCATTGGGTTCTTTGAAGGTATAAGACAGTGATTTATACCCAGGACACGGTACACACAAAGCATGATAAGCTGTCTCCCTACTGACTGAGCCACAAACTCAATTGGCTGCCAATGGGAGTTTTTTTTCCTCTTAACTCTCACTTTCTCTCTCAATAGTAGATTTTCCCTATATACTGTAATGTACAGTGGCTTGCAAAAGTATACTTATGCCTTGAAGTTTTTCACATTTTGTCAACTTACAACCACAAATTTAAATGTATTTTATTGAGATTTTAAGTGATAGAGTAGACCAACACAAAGTAGCAGATAATTGTGAAGTGGAACGAAAATGATACATGGTTTTCAAAATTTTAATCAAATACAAATCTGAAAAGTGTGATGTGCAAAAGTAATCAGCTCCCCTATAGCAATACTTTGTAGCGCCACCTTTCACTGCAATTGCAGCTGCAAGTTTTTTGGGGTATGTTTCTATCAGCTTTGCGCATCTAGAGACTGAGATTTTTGTACTTTCTTCTTTGCAAAATAGCTCAACCTCAGCCAGATTAGATGAAGAGCGTCTATGAACAGCAATTTTCATGTTTTGCCACAGATGCTGAATGCGATTTAGGTCTGGACTTTGACTAGATCATTCTAACACATGAATATTATTTGATCTAAACCATTCCACTGTAGCTCTGGCTGTATGTTTAAGGTCATTGTCTTGCTGGAAGGTGAATCTCCTTCCTAGTCTCAAGTCTTTTGCAGCCTCCAACAGGTTTTCTTCCAGGATTGCCCTGTATTTAGCTCCATCCATCTTCCCATCAACTCTGACCAGCTTCCCTCTCTGCTGAAGAAAGGCATCCCCACAGCATGATGCTGCCACCACCATGTTTCACAGTGGGGATGGTGTGGTCAGGGCGATGAGCAGTGTTACTTTTCCGCCACACATAGTGCTTTGCATTTAGGCCAAAAAGTTCAACTTTGCTCTCATCTGACCAGAGCACCTTCTTCCATATGTTTTCTGTGTCCCCTATACGACTTGTGGCAAACTTCAAACATCACTTCTTATGTCTTTCTTTCAACAATGGTTTTCTTCTTGACACTCTTCCATAAAGGCCAGATTTGTGGTGCGAACGACTTATAGTTGTCCTGTGGACAGATTCTCCCACCTGTGATGTTGATTTCTGCAACTACTCCAGAGTGACCATGGGCCTCTTGGCTGCTTGTCTAACCAGTGCTCTCCTTGCTCAATCTGTTAGTTTAGGTGGATGGCCATGTCTTGGTAGGTTTGCAGTTGTAGAATATTTTTTCCATTTTTGGATGATGGATTGAACAGTGCTCCTTGGGATGCTCAAAATTTGATATATGTTTTTATAACCTAACCATGCTTCAAACTTCTTCACAACTTTATCTCTGACCTGTCTGGTCAGTTCCTTGGTCTCCATGATGCTGTTTGTCCACTAATGTTCTCTAACAAGCTAGTGAGGCCTTCACAGAACAGGTGTATTTATACTGGGACTAAATTACACACAGCTGGACTCTATTAGCTGATTAAGTGACTTCTGAAGGCAATTGATTGCACTGGATTTTATTGAGGGGTATCAGAGAACAGGGGGCTGAAGACTTTTGCACGTCACACTTTTAGATTTATATTTGATTAAAATTTTGAAAACCATTTAGCATTTTCATTCCACTTCAGAATTATCTGCTACTTTGCCGCAGTGTTCTCAACGGTGTTATGGCCCCTCCAATGTGCTGATTGGTATGGGCCCTGGAGTTCTATGCCCCACTGGTTTAACATTAATGCCCTATCCTGGGGACAGGCCTCTCATGTTATAGTTCCAGAGAATAGCTTCAATATTCAAAACTAATTTCTGGATATCAGAAATGGTCATTTTACTTGTAATTTTACTTGCTGTATAATCATCCTTCTGACTTCATGTATAAATATTTTATTAACCTGCAAGAGTTCCCAAATACAGTAAAGACTGGGCTACACCCAAACACAATAATAGAAGCCCTACAAATGCAACCCAAAAATAATCACAAAATGCGTTAAAATATATACATATTTTAATTATTAATTAATTAATATAAAACACAACAGAAATCCAATATAAACAATAAAAACATGGAGATGGAGGTTGCCACCCTACTTGCCACTGTGCCAATAAGTACAAATATCACAAGTCCAATATGTGATATATCTACCAATAGTTCATATAAACAAATCAATGATCATAAACAAATACATTATAATACTGATTAATAAATAAACATGATCCAATATAATATCACGAATTCACAATATTTATAAACGGATGAAAAACATGATTGCAGACATATACATCAAACATAGTACATAGGAATTTGTGACATGTACAAACTATAACATACAAACGATCACCAAAATATGTAAAGTGAAGCAATTCATAAAAGTAAAAAATACAACAATCTTGATATCAATATGAATACATGCGTTTAAAAACATATAATCTCAATATAAATACCTATATTATAGATATATAGAAGAGCTCCCATATTAAACATAATACTCAAATTCAGTCACATACAGACCTAATGGCAAGGGAGTGGGTACAACCTCCAGCTCAAGCCCCAGCTCACATTTCACCCCAGCTTTTTCAGGGAGCTACTAAATGGAGATAAGTGTCCATCCTCAAATAAACCTATCCCACCTGGAAGTCAATACCAATAATTATCCCAATTCACATAATCTAGGCATGCTCAGTTATAATGAGAAGGGATCTTCTGCATGGCCATCTTGTGTAAGGGTTTGGAGATAGTTCATATGCAGATAAGAAATAAAAAAGAAGTTGTGAATAATAAAGATAATTACATAGTAGATGAGGTTGGATGAAGACACAGGTCCATGTCTATATTGCTGGTGAAATTTCTCTCCTCTAGTCATAGAGGACGTCCCCTTGTCACTGTCATCTGCCTAGGAGTAAAAACATCATTAGAAAGTTTTTTTTATGCTTACTTGTATAGCACCATCATATTCTGCAGAGCTTTACAGATATTGTCAGTCACTGTCCCATATAGGGATCACAATCTAAATTCCCTATCAGTATGTCTTTGGAGTGTGGGAGGAAACCGGAGTACCTGGAGGAAACCCACGTAAACAGGGGGAGAACATACAAACTCCTTGCAGATGTTGTCCTTAGCAGTATTCGAACCCAGGACTCCAGCGCCATAAGGCTGCAGTGCTAACCACTGAGAAAGTTCTTTGTGCTGTCCCGTCATATATTTGTAAATTGTTATTAGGTCTCCCTGTAGATGTCTTTTTCTAAACTGAATAACCCCAAGTTTGTTAATCTGTTGTTGTACTTCAATTTTGTTTGCCTTGGCAGCAGCTGCCTGGCACTGATAACTAAAGCTAAGCTTACTGTCCACCAAAATCCTCAAGTCTTTTTCAGTGGCAGTCTTACCCAGTAATTTATTATTAAGTATATAATCATACATTTTGTTTCTTCAACTAAAATGCATAACCTTACATTTGACTATGTTAAACTCCATTACCAAGTCTCCTTCCATGCATCCAGCTTCCCTAGATCCCCCTGTAATATTCTACTATCCTCCTCATTTTTGACTACCTTATAGAATTTAGTATTATCTGCAAATATGGACACCCTGCTCTGTAAACACTCTACCAGGTCACTAATAAACATATTATAAAGAAAGGTACCCTATACTGACCCCTGTGGCACTCCTCTGGTGATTGTGATCCAGTTGAGTATTTACTATTAACAAGCACACTCTGTTTCCTATCACAGAGCCAGTTGTGAACCCAAAATGCATGTTTTCCCCCAGTCCAAACACTCTCATTTTGTATACCAATCTTTTATGTGGTACAGTATTAAAAGCCTTTGAAAAGTCCAGATACACCACATCCACCGCATTACCCATGTCCAATTCACAGAGGGTAAAAGCTATTCCACATTAGACGAAAAACTTCATAGTAGCGAATGGTCAAATCTCAATGTCTAAAATGTAACTTTTATTAGTGATAGCAAATAAAACTGTGTAGAGGCGTCTACTTATAGTAGACTTCTCTACACAGTTTTATTACCCATGTCCAGTCTAAAACTGACCTCTTCATAGAAGCTGATCAGATTAGTCTGACAGTATCGATTCCTCATAATTCCACACTGATTATTTACTTTGAGATACTTCAGGATAGCATCTCTTTTGAAAATGTCCCTGTTAGTTGGCTGGTCCGGGCTGGCAAGGGTTAACTATTGTATGTCTAAAGTCTGTGGTTTGGGAGGGGTTTTTCCCTGAGGTTCTGCCCCACCCTCTGGTGTGCTATTTAAGCTGGGGCTTTACTCCAGTTCTCTGCTGGTTATACTCTTGTGTTCAGGCATTCCTGTGACCTGTAGTTCTACAGTCTGTTTGATTCTATATACTAGCCTTGTCTGTTTACTCTCTGGCCAGCTGTCAGGGTGACTGTGTTGTGGGCTTTGTGAGTGTGTGTACATTGTCTTCTGGTGTTCCTTTTAGGGCTAACTTCTAGGGTCTCTATTTAAGTTCTTGTGAGGTATCCTCTTATCAGAAGAAAACTCTGGCGTTAGGCAGGTGTAGCTAGGGTGAAATGTTAGGCATAATTCCCCTGCTATAGTCCTCCTGCCTATTTTGCTTTTCATTTATTTTGTCTGCCTTTGTTTACTTTGCATTTCTTAAATAAAACTGTTTACTTCACGTTTGTCTGTTACCTTTCTGTTCAGAGACAAACATAACAGTCCCATTTTGTATATGTTCCCTTCACTTTGAGGAAACTGTCTTTGTCTTTTTGCGGGGCCAGGTGTACTCTTTGTTAAATACCATTTTGGGGAATGTCTGTTGCTTTGATCACATTTTATTCCAATTTATATCAGAAGCACTTTTGATTTATTTTTCCTGCTATGGCGTTTACCTTTGGGAAAAATATTTTAAGTCTGTAGACTGGGCATTTTCATACACAGGATTACCTAAGGTGTATGTGTTTCACAGTAACTTTTTACTTTTATATGTATTCTAGGGAAAGGAAAGCGATTTGAATATTTTTATTTTTTTTTAATACTGTATTTATTAGATCCCCTAGGGGTCTTTAACCCCAGGGGCTTTGATCACTAATAAATGCATTACAATGCTAATGCATTACAAAATTTCAGTACTCTGACAGAAGGTAATGTCAGACAAGCCTGCTGTCATGGCAATGGATTGGCATCCCTGGATCTCATTCCGGGGGCCAGCGATCCTCCTCATATGGCGGGACCCATGTGCTGCGAGGAAAATGGTGCCTTGGCCAGCTCGGTAAGCTAGATGCCTTAATGCCCACTCCCGCTATCCACTGTACTATTATGGCTGTTGTCAGGAAGGGGTTAAAGCGTACATGAAAACTTATTATGTTGTGGTCACTATTAACTAGATGACCCCCAAATCCAATTTTGACAATGCATCAGGTTCATTTATGTTAAAATTAGGTCTAAATGTGCTTTGCCTCTTGTTGGGTCCTGTACTAGTTGTGATCGGTAATTCTTTTATTACTGACAAAAATCTATTTCCTTTGTTGGACCTGCAGGTTTCTGCCTCCCAGCTTATATCTGGGTAGTTGAAATCCCCCATAATAATGACTTTGTTATGGTTTGCGGCCTTATCTATTTGTCTTTTTAGTATATTTTCAGCTTCTTCCATTACATTACCAGCATTTCTTTATTCTTTTAATCCCCTAATTTCCACTAATACGGAATCCACACATTTATTTTTCCTCCCAGATGGCATCACGCAGGACTGGCTTAAGGCCAGATTTTACTTACAAGAAAACCCCTCCCCCTATTCCTATTGGTACGCTTTTTCTAAACATACTGTACCCCTGTATATCTACAGCCCAGTCATAGCTAGAGTCCAGCCATGTCTCACTTATCCCCACTATGTCATATTTCTCTTCCAACATTATCACTTCTAGTTCCTCAATATTGTTACTGAGACTTCTGGCATTAGTATACATGCATTTTATGTGTGTATCCTTATCCTCCCTAATCTTCCTCTGCCTACAGACAGTTCTCACTCCCTTACCCCCACTAAGAAATATAAGGTGAAAGGAAAATACCCAACATGCAAGAAAAGTGCATAGAGAAATAACACAGAGCATAAAAGTTCAATGTGCAAAAAACAATTATATATAAAATGACAATATGTGATCAGTGAAATTTCTGCTACAAAGTGAAAATATGTGTAAAGGTGATTGTCAAATGTAAAGAATAAATGATGTGTAGATATCCATATGTTAAATATGATATGAAATGTGATTCTTGTATAAATATATTTATCTTATTCTAGAAATGTCCATCAGTGTATTGGATAATCAACTAGTTATTACTGTGCGAGTGCATACAATTCGCATGGCACCTTGTCAGGTATATGTGTGTGTGTGTTTTTTTTTTTTTTTGTTTTTTATAGTTATACTGTACGTTTATGGTTTCTCTAATTAGTAAAAAAGGGCCGGAAAAAGGGGAAAAAAAGGGGAAAAATTGCAATATAAAAATTTTAAAAAAAAAAAAAAAAATGTGGGGGCAAAAAAAAGCCCCGGGTGTTTAAAAAAAAAAAAAAAAATTGGGGTTTTTTTTGGGTTAGAATTTTATTTAAGAGAAAAACAAGCCCCAAATAAATAGTAAAAAATATATGTATCACCTATGCACCTCTTAACTGTAAGAGACAGCCAATGTTGTCTTAAGCTTCATTTGTCTGTATAAACTGTTAATGTTGAATGTATTTCTGTGATTCTGTTCCTTTAAGACAGCAGCCATTGTAATTGTGACATGATGCTGGAGTGAGACCCCCCCCCCTTTTATGTCAGCCTGCCTGTTCTGCAGACAGAGTGTGAGCAGAGAAGCAGGAAGTGACGAGACAGAGAGCAGCAGCCATCTTGGCAAGTGTTGTATTGAACTGGTGTGGAGATTTTTCTGTACAGCTAAGCTGTATCTTGGTCCAGAGACAAACAGAGTGTAAAGAGACAACAGGACTAGTGAGTCCACGTGAAAGGAACTGTGCTCAGTGGCTGATCAGTGAGACTGACATTGTGACTGTGTATATGGATACCACAGATAGAGACTCGCAGTGCTGTTGATGTACTGGACGGCACCTGCTAAATCCCGGCTTACATCCCAGCTCAGTGTATGGATTCGGCAGGACTGTCAGTGTGCTGAGTGGAATCTGCTGTTGGATTACATTGCATTCATTTGGTTTCCCTCTGTTAAAGAGGACTTCATTTCTCCCAAGATCCTGATAACCGTGAGGAGAGGACGCTTCACTATAAAAGAAAGGACTGACTTTGGGCCCCACCGCGCGCTTCTACGGATTGTAAGCGGTCCACCTGGACCACTGGGGAAAAGGGGGTGCACCCAAATGTGAAGTCAGGGTCAGTTAGGGATAGTTTTGAGTATATTATTCATTCAGTGTCCATACTGCAGAAGTGGACAGAGTAAAAGTAGAAACCATTGCAGAATTTGCCTTGAAATTGTTCATGCTATATTGTATATTTTGCTTGTCTTTAGCCCTGTCATTTTACCTTTAACTAGCCTTTATTAACTTATAGTAAATATATTTTTTTTTTCTTGAACTACCGCGTGTGCGTTCATTTCTGGTTGCGGAGTCCAAACCACCTGCCTTGCTCTCGGTTCACAAATTGGCGTAGTCGGCAGGATCCGCTTACCAGAATGGACGGTGACGCACCCGTTCGGGAGAATGGTGCTGGAGGAAGAATGCACAGCAGGGGCTATAATGAGTCAGTTAGCTAAATTTGATGGCAATAATATGTCAGTGAGTATGTGGGTGGAACAGATACGAATGATACAGCGAATGTACCAGACCGCACCAGAAGTACTAGTAGAGCTAGCAATATTGACATTACAAGGGGATGCTAAGACCACGGTGATACTGAGGCCATTTGAACAAAGGCAGACATTTGAGCAAGTAGTCCAGATTCTAGAAACCATCTATGGAGAAACTGCATTGCTGGGGTCTCTGCAGGCTCGGTTCTTCCAGAGGGTACAACAGGAGAATGAAAGCCTTCCCCAATATGCAAATGCCCTACAAGAACTGCTCCGAGATATTCAAAGGAAGGAAAGAGGGGGCTCGCCAGCCTTCTGTAACCCTGATCGGACTCTCCGTGACCAGTTTGTCCTGGGGATACGTGACGGCAGTTTAACTGTGACTATGCAGGATTTTATACGACGAGAGACTGATGCTAAATTCCATGATGTACAGGTAGAGGCCATCTCCCGTGCCAATAGTATGGTCCCGAGGCCGCAGACCGCAGTTGGAGTTACTTTGTCACAGGGGGCTAGTTCTGGCTCAGAGACAGTAGAAAAAGGGACGGTTAAAGAAATTCTCACAGTAATGCAGAAACTGCAAGAACAAATGGAACACTTGCACACTCGTTGTGATGAGCAGTCTATGAAAATTGCAGACTTCCAGAAGACTGGAGATGAAAGGGTGAGCCATCCACACCCAGCAAGTCAGAATCACCCACCACCCCGCTGGAGGGGTGAGGATAGGACCCACCGAAGGGGTCCAAATCATTTAGTGCAGTGCTCAGGAGAAATCGAAGGGGCTTACCGAAGGGGCCCAAACAGATGGCCAGAACGACGGGGGATACGCTGCTGGGAGTGTGGACGGATGGGCCACGTTGCTGCTAGATGTCCAGAGCAGCGACAAACTTATGAGAGACCGCCGTTAAACTGAAGTCCCCTGCTGCTGAAGGGCGTGTAGTAGGGGAGACTGACAAGGAGACTATGTGGGGAGAATGCCCTGATGATGACCTGATCGCTGCAAGTCCTGTCATACAGGTGGAAATGGAGGGTATTCCGGTTACCGGGATGATTGACACGGGTTCCCAAGTAACGACCTTGAGTAGAGACTGTTATGAACGGTACTTCCGGCAACATGTGAAATATGATCCCCATACATTCGTACGAGTGGTCGCAGCTAACCAGTTACCAGTTCCGGTCGTGGGAGTGGCCTGGATGAATGTCCGGGTATGTGGCCAAGATCTAGGTAGGAAAGGCATTGTGGTGGTACAGGAGTCACATGAAGTAAAGGTCCCTGCCATTTTGGGGATGAATGTGTTAAAAGAATTAGATCAGATCCTCTTTGAAAAGAAAGGTCACGGTTATTGGAAAGAAACCACCACCCATCGGCCTACTCAAACAGCTTTCCAGCGGCTGATCCGGACATGTGGCTTACAGAAAAGTTCAGATGCACAGCGTCCTCTGGCTCGAATTTCAGTTCCTTTGCATACAAAAGTTACACTGCCACCCAGTCGGGAGACAATAGTGTCCATGCCCGTAGGCACCTGTCGGAAACTAGAGGGCATAGCTGTGTTGGTAGAACCACTGCAGGCAGCCGAAGGAGGTGTTGATCCGCTAGTGGCCCGTTCCTTGGCAATAGTTCGCAATGGAAGAGTACCACTTCGATGTGTAAACACTCAGGACCAGAGTGTGGACCTGACCCCAGGGAGGCTGCTGGCTAACATCTATGTGACTCCGGAGGAAGTAAGGAAAGTAACTCCAATGCAGCTGAAGCCGACTGAAAGGGATGAGTGGACCGTAACTGTGTCCATGGGAGAAGATGAGGAACCCACCTCTGAATGGAATGGCTGTGCAATTCGAGAACAGATGAAGATGGATGTAAGTTCATGTTCTCTGGAATGGGTGCAGAAGGTAGATGAGCTGTTGTGGGAGAACCAAGCCACCTTTGCACGGTATGCTGAAGATTTTGGATGTACCACAGGGATCTACCATGAGATTCCCACAGGAGACACCCCTCCAATTAGAGAGCGCTACCGACAAATTCCTCCACAGTTGTATCAGGAAGTGAAAGAACTGTTAGCTAAGATGCTACAGGGTGGGATCATCCAAGAAAGCCAGAGTCCCTGGGCGGCTCCTGTGGTGTTAGTAAGAAAAAAAGATGGGTCCATCCGATTTTGCGTAGACTATCGGAAGTTAAACGCTTGCACCGTACGAGATTCCTACCCCTTGCCACGGATTGAGGAGTCCCTCTCAGCGCTAGGGAGAGCCCGGGTACTTCTCCTCACTAGATCTGGCTAGTGGGTATTGGCAGGTGCCGATGGCCACAAAAGACAAGGAGAAGACGGCATTCATCTTGCCCATGGGACTATACGAATTTAACCGGATGCCCTTCGGGTTGACAAATGCACCCGGAACGTTTCAGCGGTTGATGGAGAAATGTCTCGGTGACTTCAACTTCGAGTTCACTCTCATCTACTTGGATGACATTATAGTGTATTCTGCGACCTTTGAAGACCATCTCCACCAGTTGGGGCAAGTATTTCGAAGATTGCGGGAACATGGGCTCAAATTGAAACCCAGTAAATGTCGGTTGTTCCAATCTGAAATTGATTACTTGGGTCACCGCGTATCAGGAGAAGGGGTGAGACCATCAAGAGACAAGATAACGGCTGTTCAAGATTGGCCGATACCGACTACCCTGCGAGAAGTGAGGGCGTTCCTTGGAGTAGCCGGTTACTATCGACGGTTTATTAAGGATTTCGCCAAGGTAGCAGCACCACTTAATGCTCTCCTACGAGGCACATCCGGTGGTCCAAAGAACCGGTCCGTGAAGTGGGGACCTGAACAGGAACAAGCCTTCCAGGCATTGAAGGATGCACTGACAACAGCCCCAATCTTGGCATATGCTGATTACCACTTGCCGTTCCAGCTATATACAGATGCAAGCCTGTATGGTCTTGGAGCAGTGCTTTCCCAGCTTCAGGATGGCCAGGAGAGGGTCATAGCGTACGGCAGCCGGTCTTTGAGAGATTCTGAAAGAAACCCCGAGAATTATAGTTCATTTAAATTGGAGCTGTTGGCACTGGTATGGGCCATGACCGAGAAATTCTCTGAATATTTGACCGGTGCTGAAGTTTTAGTACTGACTGACAACAACCCACTAGCTCACCTGGAAAATGCCAAGCTCGGGGCGTTAGAGCAGAGGTGGATAGCCCGAATGTCTACATTCAATTACCGCATTAAGTATCGGTCCAAGACAGAGAACCAGAATGCTGACGGACTTTCTAGGGTAACTGCCCAGACCCCCACAGAAGACGTGGATCGTGAGTTGGAGCATGTGGAGGTGCCCGATTTCAGCAGATTTTCACAGGCCTTGACCGCCACTAGTCAGTTTGAGATGGAGGGGACTGAAATGGCTCCTTTCTTTGGTCCCTCACGACAGGAATGGGCACAGATACAACAGACCCATGAGGGGCTGGCGCAGATGATCAAGTGTGTTGAGAAAGGCCAGAAGCCCTGTAGAGAGGAAAGAGAACGACTGACACGTGAGATATTATCTGTTTTGAGTCAGTGGGAAAAGTTGGAGATGAAAAATGGAGTGCTATGCCGAAAGGTCTATTTACCTTCTGAGATCGACATTCGATACCAAATTGTGGTGCCTAGTGAACTGGCTCGCTCCTTGGCAGTTGAGGCTCATAATAAGAATGGACATTTTGGTCATGAGAAGACCTTTCGTTGGTTACAGCGACTGATTTACTGCCCTGGTCTTCGTCAAATGGTCGAAGAAGTATGCCGCAGCTGTCGAACTTGTGAGATCCATAAGGCAATAGAACAGAGAGCTCCCCTGCAAACCATCGTGACCCAGGAACCTTTAGAAATCGTCATGATAGACTATCTAATGGTGGGCCCATCCAATAGCGGACACCAGTATTGCCTCGTAATGGTGGATCACTTCACCAAATTTGCGGTGGTAACCGCCACCAAGGACCAGACAGCTGAGTCAGCAGCTCGTGCTCTGTGCCAAGATTTCATTCGAGTATATGGGTGCCCCCAACGCATCCACTCCGACCAGGGCGCCTGCTTTGAGGGACACGTAATGAAAGAAGTTCAACGTATCTACGGGATAAAGAAGTCGCACACGACTCCATACCACCCTCAGGGAAATGGGGCCTGTGAAAGATTCAACAGAACTCTGCTACAGATGCTGCGGACTCTGGAGGAAGACAAGAAGTTACAGTGGCCTCAGTTCTTGTCTGAAATGGTGTGGGCCTATAACAATCAGGTCCATTCTACAACGGGGTACTCTCCTTATACACTTCTCTTTGGGCGGTCTGGGCGAAGTATAGGAGAATTACAGTTGAATGATGTGGATGGGTTCCCTCCGAGGGATCCAACCTCTTGGGTGCGGGCGCATCGGCAGAGACTTGAGACGATCCATCGATTGGTGCGGCAGCGCCTGCAAGAACATCCCCATCCTGATAAGACCCCAGTGCAAGAAGCACCATTGCAACCAGGCGACCTGGTGCTAGTTCGTGTCAAGAAACCCCAAGGGAAATTGGAAAGCAGATGGGAGGCTTTGCCGTATCATGTTGTTGGCCGCAAGTATGCGAATGGGCCAGTGTACCAGGTCCAGAAAGAAGGAACTGATTGTGTTCGAGTACTTCACCGAAATATGTTGCGCCTGTGTCATTCTGAAGGGACAAATCACGATGGGCCTGCCAATGTGAATGAGCTCCCACAGTCAGAGAATGGAGGTGCGGAATGGGCCTCCGACGAGGAGGATGATTGTTGGTCGATCCCTGCTCCTGGGGATGTTCCACCTGTGACTACTGTATCTCCGGCCTGTGCCCCCTCTGGTGCGGAATCCACTGGTCCTTCTCAGCCCATAGCTGCAGCACCCCATAATATACCACCGGTCCTCAGACGGACCACTAGGCCAAATGCTGGTATTCCCCCTGTTCGGTATGCGCAGGATGAGTTTGTTTGGCCTGCCATACATCGGTATACTACCACCCTGTGCATAAAAGTACAACCCTCTGGATATACAGTCATAGGCAGGGACTGCCACTCTTAAAGTGGGGGGGAATATGTAAGAGACAGCCAATGTTGTCTTAAGCTTCATTTGTCTGTATAAACTGTTAATGTTGAATGTATTTCTGTGATTCTGTTCCTTTAAGACAGCAGCCATTGTAATTGTGACATGATGCTGGAGTGAGACCCCCCCCTTTTATGTCAGCCTGCCTGTTCTGCAGACAGAGTGTGAGCAGAGAAGCAGGAAGTGACGAGACAGAGAGCAGCAGCCATCTTGGCAAGTGTTGTATTGAACTGGTGTGGAGATTTTTCTGTACAGCTAAGCTGTATCTTGGTCCAGAGACAAACAGAGTGTAAAGAGACAACAGGACTAGTGAGTCCACGTGAAAGGAACTGTGCTCAGTGGCTGATCAGTGAGACTGACATTGTGACTGTGTATATGGATACCACAGATAGAGACTCGCAGTGCTGTTGATGTACTGGACGGCACCTGCTAAATCCCGGCTTACATCCCAGCTCAGTGTATGGATTCGGCAGGACTGTCAGTGTGCTGAGTGGAATCTGCTGTTGGATTACATTGCATTCATTTGGTTTCCCTGTTAAAGAGGACTTCATTTCTCCCAAGATCCTGATAACCGTGAGGAGAGGACGCTTCACTATAAAAGAAAGGACTGACTTTGGGCCCCACCGCGCGCTTCTACGGATTGTAAGCGGTCCACCTGGACCACTGGGGAAAAGGGGGTGCACCCAAATGTGAAGTCAGGGTCAGTTAGGGATAGTTTTGAGTATATTATTCATTCAGTGTCCATACTGCAGAAGTGGACAGAGTAAAAGTAGAAACCATTGCAGAATTTGCCTTGAAATTGTTCATGCTATATTGTATATTTTGCTTGTCTTTAGCCCTGTCATTTTACCTTTAACTAGCCTTTATTAACTTATAGTAAATATATTTTTTTTTCTTGAACTACCGCGTGTGCGTTCATTTCTGGTTGCGGGGCCCAAACCACCCCCCCTGCTCTCGGTTCACAAAACCTGTTAAAAAAAAAAAAAAAATGGCAAAAAACCCCTGGCCCTTTCCCCTTCTTGAGTATATGAGGGAATTTTTATAATGGAAAGGTTTTCCTTTTTTTTTTTTTTTTTTTTCCCCCCCTAATTTTGGCTCACAATCACTGATGAAAATCACTGACTGTGTGAAAGCAGCCTAAGGCTAAAATCACATCTGCGTTGGAGTCTCCATTGGTAATTGGTAGAGATAAAAGTCTCACTCAGAGGACTTTTTCCCCTTCCACTTTTAGTTTAAAAATGGCGGACACCTGACAGACCCCATTATAGTCAAAGGGATACGTCGGCACACTAGGGGTAATAGCACAGGATTGGTGGTTCTGGAAAAGTTTAATGCCTGCAACCAGTGTCTTCTCTATATAAATCTCTATATAAAACAGCAGCGATCTGCCGATTATGCTTCTGAAGAGGTTAATATAAAAATGTGATTTTACCCCCTTACGGTTTTGAACAAGCCACATTGGTCTTGTTTTAACCCTTTCCCGACATCTGCGGTAATAGTATGGCGGATATGGGTTTTTTTTAATTATGGTGGCCGCTCAGGGGCAGCCATAAACAGCAGAGACCCAGCGCTAATGCCCATGATCAGTGCCTAAAAAGTGTGGAAAGCTCTTCTTCAGCGCTCCGTCACAGGGAGCCAGAGGGTCAGTAAATAAAGAGGAATTAAGCCAGTTGTCCACCTCAAATTCCTTTAAATTTTTGGCCTTTGAACACCCCAAAATTGGATTCAAATTTTTTCAAGTGACCAATATTTATAATGTAATTTCATATTTTAATATAAGCACTTTAAATACTGTAGATAAATAGAAAAAAATCTTTTACAGGCAAAGCTAAGCCAACTGTATACTATATTGTCTTCTTTATCTAGCTGCATGATTTTGGGGTTGGCCCTGAATGCTTTCAAAGTCCACTAGCCTGGAATAGTTCTTTAGTAAGAAAGAAAAACTGCTCAAGTAATTGGTGCTACATCTTACCAAGGTAAAATGTAATTGAGATTAAATGGATTTCACTAATGTGGATTTCAGCGCTAATCCATGCCAAGGTTGCTACTGATGATTTATATATAAGGGATCTATCTACACATGACGCAATTTTTTTTTTTTGTAATACTGGTTTGACAGTATGAAGATGGGACAAATTGTATACTTCAGTCGTCAGATCCCACCAGAATGTCCACTGAAATCCTACAAAGACTTTCAGAATTATTGGAAAACATTGGTAAGATTTCTTCAGTAGTTGTTTTTTTTTTTTGTTTTTTTATAAATTATTGCATTGCTCAGCATCAGTATTCCCAAAAATACAAAAATTAAAGAAGCACTCCTGTAGGAAAGTTTTTTTTGTTTTTTTCATCTGCCCCGTCATCTCCCACTTCCTTTTGAAAATGAGCCTGTGTGTGCTATAATGTTGTTAAATGAATAACTATGTAACTATGGGAGTGAATGAGTGAGTATATTCATATATCCATTTTTCTGACGGGTAGAAAAACAGTCAGTTAGAAAAGACACACAAAACCAATAGAAACCATTTTTATGGATGGAAACAGATTTAGATTTGAATTACATTTGCCAAAGAAAGACCAGTGAAATTTATCTGTATAGTAATGGCCCTTTAAAAATGGATGCAAAAAAAATGACACTCGGTCATCATAAACAGGAAAACTGAACAGAACAGATGCCAAACAGATGTCACAGCCTTTAGCGCTGTCATTAGCAGCACTGTCCTGTAAATAAGGCCTTCCTGTGACGTTTTTTTTTACTCCCCTCTGGAACACTGACCACCTCCCTGTGACTCTGATGCACCTAGTATTTCTATTAGGGCCTTGATCTGACTCCCATAGACCTGTATTTGTAGTAGAACAAAATTAACTGGAGTGCTTCTTTAATACAATGCAATAAGCTGTATGTAAAGATGAGCACTTAATCACACATTCACATTCATAAATCAGTGTACACATTATAAGTGTTTGTGTGTGTGTATATGTATATATGTATCATCATTCAGTGTTAGATGTATTTTGTTGCAAAATCTGGACACTATTCCTTTCTTTTTCTTTTCTTGTCTTTATTTTCACATACTTTAGGGGAATTGTGAGAAAATAACCCATAGTTTTTTATGTTTTTTTGTTTTTTTTTTCAAACACGTTTTGTAAATGTCATTGAGGCTGGATTCAAACCAGCGCTCACTCTACATTCGGGGATTCTGTCCCAGAATCCGCTTGAAAAATGCAGAGAGAAAAGGATTATAGTCTATGGGGTCCGCAGCTAACAGTTTTGAAAGCGGATTGGGTTTCTAATTTTAGGTCCCCAAGCGGACCTGAAAAATGGAAGCCCGAGCGCAAGTGTGAACATAGAGTGACTTTGTCTGCCAGTGTATACTTTTTTTTTTTTTTTTTTTTTTTTTTTTTGTGGTTTCCCGTTGTTTTGGAAAGCATAGCAACCAGTGCTTTTCTATACATTAAAAATGGAAAGCTGCAATAAGCCTACCAAACAAGTTTTTTTTCCAATGTTTACAGTGAGCTATTTGGTAAAAGAAGGTGTGAATAAAGTCCAACACTGTCACATTTTGATTTTTCTCTAGTATGGATATGAGCTTCCACATATGTCTGAAGATGAAGCTATATACTGCAGTGTTTACTTCAAGCTAATTGGAGAGAAGCTTTTCACGTATCCTATACTTGCCAATATTTTTTCCAACAGCTAAGTTTGGATTGTATGTGAGGTCACATTAATACAAATATTTGTACATGTTTAAAACTGTGTTGAGCAGGATCCTAGCAAGAAGAAGGGATTTCATGCATGCAGGGCTATAGACCAAAGTTCACAACATACTTCAGATTGTACTAATATACCTCCAGTGAATTTCCCATTTAGTGCCATTAGCCACAGAGTCCCCCATTAGTGTAACCAACCACATTGCGATGCATTACTTACCTTTTCAAGCTTTTATACTGCTCATCTGACCAAGAAAGAATAGGACTTGAAAAATTAATGTTCCCTCTGGTGGAGGAGTGAGAAAAAAAGCTACCATATCTGCTTACAGCTGAAATATTGCAGCCTCTTATTATTTTAGCCAAGTTACTATTAAACCAGTAGTGCATAGAAAATTAAAAACTATATTAAAAACTCATGTGCAATTCTGTACAGGAAAAGTGCTGAAAGGATTTTAGAGCAAAATTTTTATTTTTCACTTATTTCCATTTGATTGGAATTTGTATCTTGTGACTTGTAATTTATTATCCTTGTTTGGATACAATTATCCACCCTTAACCTGAGGATATAGTTATCCTTTTATATGCCTGAGAAGCCAACCTATTCAGTTTTATCCACGAGCAGATTTGAATAGAGTTCTGAACACTTTTGTTGATGACCTCAAGATTAAAATGCCTCATCTGTGTGGTTTTCCAGTAACCATGACTGATACTCCAGTTTATCCAGTTAAAGAATTGACAAGACCTCTACTACAGGTAACACAAAATGATTCTGTATGAGTTACTGAATACAGCCACAAGGGGGCACTTGAACAAAATAAAAAAACAACTTTTTTTTTTTAATCTGAGTTAAAACACATTGAATACTAAGATAAACATTTACTTTAATGGGGAAAAAATACAATCATACAGGATTTTTTTTTATTCTACATTGTGTGCTACAGCTGCAGTGTTTTTTTTTCTTCATGGGGAAAAAACTCAGCAGATGTAAACACAGTAGTGCCTCTTGCCCAAAATAATAGATTGTATGCGAGTGTCCTTGATATCGGTAAAATAGAGAGAGGGCTGTCAGCGGCACTCCTTAGCAAGTGCAGAGGTAGGGTCCCATGTCAAATATACCTGTTAGGCCAGGGCCCTGTGTTGTACGCAAGCACTGCGTGTTATAGTACCTGCAAAGTGGATGGGATTCTAACAAATCTCATCCACACATTGCAGAAAAAGATCCACAGCAGAAATGCTGATATTTCAAAAACTGTTGCGGTTTTTGTAAATCACAGCATGTCAATTATACTTACGTAAATGCTGGCGTTTTCTGTATAGGTATAATAGGGACAGAAAGTCTAAAGAGGAAAACTCTGCAGACTTTCTGTGAAAAGCGCTGTGAAAAAAAAACGCAATGCATTTCCACCACGGTGTTTTTGGCTGCGGCTCGCTATGTGGGGCTTTAACCTAAAGAAGAACCTTGCACTCCTTGTAATTTTCAAATTCAAATGTATATGTTTATTAACAGCATCAAGTGTAGTGGTCTCAAGGCAGTTCCTTAACGCTGATGGTAAAAGATGTCATGAAAGAGGAAATAGTTTTCATACAAAAACCAACCGTAACAGATCCACACACAATGAGATCAAACTAGGGTTAATGACAAAAGTTTCTCAATGGCTGCTATGCCCTTACTACTTTGAAGTGATGTATACAGGCTTGTAACATCCAGTGTGACAGGTAGGGAAGAGTATGTATAACATACATGTAGTACGTATAACATACACATACGTGTAGTACGTATAACATTCAGAAAAGCTAAGGTATCTAATAAGAATGATCTAGTGGTCTTAATAAGTGAAGTTAACATTTAAAATAAAAATAGACTCGTAAATCCACCTTCCTCAACAGATCGTCTGAATGTCTCAACATCCCTTTTGACCAGTCTAATAAATCTCTCTCATGGTGGAGCAAAATTACTTTACAGCCAGAAGTCTAGGCATGAAACCGAAATTATATTAGATGGATGATTCTGTGCTAGTGTATAGGGGGTGATGGTGCCATCTTGCTCAGAAGAGGCAAAGTGAACTTTAAGGCGTAAAGTTCTAAATAGTCTTTGGAGTTCAATAGTAAGTTGAAAAAGATTATATAAGTATGATGGGCAAAAAGAAAGACCTTTCCTGCAGCACTTGTAGTTGGGCAGGGTTCAATGACTTAGAGGAAATGTTGATAATGAGGAAGGTTGGTGAGAGGGTGTCGTATCTGTGACCACATTGTCATCGTTTACCAGTCTGTACGGCATCGCCTACCACCACGTCTTCTCCTCCTGCTCTCCCTTGTCCCCTTAATCGTCCTAAAAAGGACGTCTGCTCCTTTATGGCAGAGATCTATCGCTGGTGAAGAATGATGTGATAAAAATTGAGATTGTGTCAAATAATAGCCTTGAAAGTTACGTTTTTTTTCTCTCCAATATTGATTCATAGATGAAGTTAATTTCTCCTTAAGTTGTTAAAATTTGCCAATGGAAAGTGAAGATCTCATCTGTTCTGTAGCTTCTTTTACGTTATTTTGTTGTGTTTATTTTACAATGTCTAACGAAGGTTGTGATAACAAAACGTCACTACACTTGATGCTGCAAATAAAACTCTACATTTAAATTTGAAAATTGCAAGAAGTGCGAGGATCTTCTTTACAAGTATACTTGGCGTGGTACCCCACCTCTGCAACTGCTGAGGAGTGCAGCTGACAGCCCTCTCTCTATGTTACCCATGTTGAGAACACTTGCATATGCGCCCACCCCAGAAGAACCATGCAGGAAGCTGGACTGTCACGGTGACCTTATAGAACTCCCAGGAGAGGTGCACAGGGTAATAGAGAGAGTCAGTTAGGTGTGACGCCAGTTGGAGTAAGGAGACACCTGCAGGTCCCTGGGCTGAGATGGTGAGTGGGTGTCAGTACTCCTCTCCAACTAGGAGCTGGAGCACAAGGGATAGTTGTAAGAAAGGCAATGTCCAGGCCAGGATCAGTTGAACTACTTACTGCTTTATTGGAACAGGCATGTGCTGGTTCACTTGTCCTATAGCGGTGAGCTGTGGCAAAGCGGCATGTAGCTGGCTGAAACCTCCTCATGAATTAGCAGAGAGTTTCAAATGTCTGCAGGTCCAGCTTCTGGTCCACTGCAGAAGTTCAGGTAAGTTGTAGAGGTAGGTGCAGGCTGCCAGGGTTGTAGTTCTGCTCAGCCTGATGTAATCCTGTCCTCTTACTGATAGTAATGCAGGGCGCTGTTACACAGCTTCTCTCCCCTGCTGCTGCGGCACTTCCTCACAGCACACAGTGTCTGAAACACAAAATGGCTATTGCCACACTACTTGCTTGCTTATTCCCTGGCTGTATGCTTACAGAATACTATTTTCTCTCTCTGCTATGACACTTTCCTGTTCCAGCTACAGATTCACCCACTATACTGTGTGGTACTGTACTGTATTTAACCTTAAGGGGACCACAGCTCACTATGACAAGTGATACCAGAGAACAATACCTTGAATACATATCACAAATGAATACAGTATGAACATGACAACTAGAGATGAGCGACGATTCCAGATTTCCTGATGCATCGTGGTAACAAATATTTTGTAAGGACCTTTGTGAATATCAGACTGTCACAGGATGTTCTCTAGTGATGTGATTGGGTAGGCGTGTCTTTGCTTGTTAGCAGATCCTTCCACATGAATAAAAGTTGTCCGTGCTGGAGAGAGAGAGAGAGAGATGACTGCGGCATCCAAGGGCTTCCACCATTTTGCCTCCCACCCTGGCTCTCTGCAGCCCTGAAATAGCTGTTTATTCGCCGCGAAGTAATTCGGATCTAAGCAAATTTTTTTGGAACTTCGAATCGAACTTTTGAGAAATTCGATCGTCTCTAATGGCAACATATACTAACAATCATAACATGTAAGGCACTTTTATGGCAAAATAACCATTAGTAACTCCTGTGAGGGGGTTACATCCCTCCCTTCTTGAATGTAGCACATCCTCGGGCTACCAATGACACAGAAAAAGTCAATGGCTTAGATATCCTATAGTCCAAAGTAAATGGAATAAACGTTCAATTGGTTAGGACTACATAAGGAAAATAGAGAACTATGGGCAGTCCAAGCATGGTGTCGCCACTATGGCACCAGGTGTATGACTTATTTTTGAACTGAAGATGAACAAAAGTTTACAAGGCAGATGATCATCTGAAATGCACAGTCCACTATCGCTGATCTTGGCATGTTCCTTTAAGGGCTGCAGCGAACTGAGGGTTTACCCTTGGTTTCCCTTTGGGATCTCCTGTAAGAACATGTTGCAGAGTCTGAGGCCTCCTCTCCGTCAACAGGGGGTACCTGCGTGTCTAGAGTTTCTGATACAAAGTCCTCTGAGGAAATGTAGTTGCTTGTTTGCCTTAACACAGAACTCTCTCTTTGCCACGGTGTAACTATAGGTCCTAAAGAGAAGTACAAGTTAGGGGAAGCCAGAGCAAGTCCCAATTCTTTACCATGAGGACCAGGAATGGGTAAACAGGGTAGTGTCCGGTTTGATCGTGACAGAGTGCGTGGAGTAGCCGGTAACTGACTGTCACTCTGGGACTTGGATATGAGGAAGGACAGACTTTGAGATCATCTCGAGACACTACAGTAACTGGGATGGTCCTTCTCCATCTCCTGAAACAATTGTACACACTTTAGGGTTATCATGTGGTGCCTCTTGAACAACATAGGGTTTGTCTTCCCAACGATCCTCTAACTTATGATGCCTAACATGTCGTCTTTTTAGGACCTTATCTCCAGGTTGCAGGGGTTGAGCATTTGCTGCTTTGTCATACTGGAGAGCCTGTTTGTGTCTAGCCTGGTCCAGAGATTTACACACAAGTTCCTGAAGTTCTCTATTAACCATAAGTCTTTCTGCTACTCAAGTGTCATTTGGTAAAGGTGGGGATCTAACCTCTGTAATCACTCCCATTTGGTGATCAGCGGGGAGCTGTCCTAACTGTCCTCTAAGGAGGTATGCAGGAGTGTACCCTGTGGAATCCTGTCTGGTGTTATTGTAAATCTCAGTGATCTCTGACAATAGCTTTGGCCACTCAGCACATTTTTCACGGGCAACTGTTCTTAGCATGTTGATAATGATTTGGTTGGCTTTTTCACAAAGCCCGTTACCTTGGGGATGGTATGCTGTGGTGTGGCTCTTTTGGCACCCATAGAGGTTGCACAACTCTTGAAAGAGCTCTGACTCAAATGCAGAACCTTGATCTCTAAGGATCTTCTTAGGGTACCCATGGGGTCGTCCAAAATGTCTTTGGAATTCCCGAGCTTCTGTTTTACCAGTGAGATCTTTTACAGGGGCTGCAACCATGAATTTTGAAAAATGGTCAACCATTGTTAAGGCAAACAATGCGGGCCAAAAAAATTGGCACCCCCCCAATCCTCCCAAAAAAAAAACAATTTCCCCAAAAAAAATATAACAAAAAAAAATTTTTTTTTAAAAATACATATATTTTTTTTCTTGCAATGAGAAAACACAAAAGAGAATGGAAAAAAAAAAGTCAAATCATTGATCATTTTACACAAAACTCCAAAAATGGGCCGGACAAAAGTATTGGCACCCTCAGCCTAATAATTGGTAGCACAACCTTTAGACAAAATAACTGCAAACAACCGCTTCCGGTAACCATCAATGAGTTTCTTACAATACTCTGCTGGAATTTTAGACCATTCTTTGGCAAATTTCTCCAGGTCCCTGAGATTTGAATGGTGCCTTCTCCAAACTGCCATTTTGAGATCTCTCCACAGGTGTTCTATGGGATTCAGGTCTGGACTCATTGCTGACCACTTTAGAAGTCTCCAGTGCTTTCTCTCAAACGATTTTCTAGTGCTTTTTGAAGTGTGTTTTGGGTCATTGTCCTGCTGGAAGACCCATTACCTCTGAGGGTGACCCAGCTTTCTCACACTGGGCCCTACATTATGCTGCAAAATTTGTTGGTAGTCTTCAGACTTCATAATGCCATGCACACGGTCAAGCAGTCCAGTGCCAGAGGCAGCAAAGCAACCCCAAAACATCAGGGAACCTCCGCCATGTTTGACTGTAGGGACCGTGTTATTTTCTTTGAAGGCCTCTTTTTTTTTTCCTGTAAACTCTATGTTGATGCCTTTTCCCAAAAAGCTCTACTTTTGTCTCATCTGACCAGAGAACATTCTTCCAAAAAGTTTTTGGCTTTCTCAGGTAAGTTTTGGCAAACTCCAGCCTGGCTTTTTTATGTCTCTGGGTCAGAAGTGGGGTCTTCCTGGGTATCCTACCATAGAGTCCCTTTTCATTCAGACGCCGACGGATAGTACGGGTTGACACTGTTGTACCCTCGGACTGCAGGGCAGATAGAACTTGTTTGGATGTTAGTCGAGGTTCTTTAGCCACCATCCACACAATCTTTCGTTGAAATCTCTCGTCAATTTTTCTTTTCCGTCCACATCTAGGGAGGTTAGCCACAGTGCCATGGGCTTTAAACTTCTTGATGACACTGCGCACGGTAGACACAGGAACATTCAGGTCTTTGGAGATGGACTTGTAGCCTTGAGATTACTCATGCTTCCTCAAAATTTTGCTTCTCAAGTCCTCAGAAGTTCTTTGGTCTTCTTTCTTTTCTCCATGCTCAATGTGGTACACACAAGGACACAGGACAGAGGTTGAGTCAACTTTAATCCATTTCAACTGGCTGCAAGTGTGATTTAGTTATTGCCACCACCTGTTATGTGCCACAGGTAAGTAACAGGTGCTGTTAATTACACAAATTAGAGAAGCATCACATGATTTTTCAAAGGGTGCCAATACTTTTGTCCACCCCCTTTTTTATGTTTGGTGTGGAATTATATCCAATTTGGCTTTTTGACAATTCTTTTTGTGGTTTTCCTTTGAAGACAAATTAAATGAAGATATTATTACCAAAGCATTTGTGATTGCAATCATTTTCTGGAAGAAATTGAGTATTATCTGACAGAATTGCAGGGGTGACAATACTTTTGGCCATCACTGTAAGTATAACCTGACCAACTTGGTGTCAACTTGACATGGTCAATTGCTGCCAACTCCAGGGGTCTGGTTGTGACAACGCTCTGTATAGGGACCCGTTGGTTAGATCCTCTCTGCAAAGCACATTGTGCACAATCCTGGCACTGTTCAGTTTGAGGGCGCATTCCCACCCAGTAGAAGCGATCCTTGATAGTTCATTATGTCTTTTGGGCATTGAAATGTCCTGAATGATTATGATACGCATCCAAGATCAAAGGAGCGTCTTGTCTTGGTATCACAATATGAAACACTTGTTCATGGGTACGTGGATTTATATAACGGTGGACCAGTTTTTCCTGCAGATAGGTTAAACAACCTCGCTCTCTCCAGAGATTTTGAAGTTCAGGGCTTGCATTGTTATCTGGACCTATCGAATTAGAATCTTTTAAGAGGTCTTTTAATCTTTGTAATGTTGGATCTTTGTTTTTGGACTTGTTCCAAATCCATATGATGGAGGGACTCAACTCGCACAGTCTGAAGGTTGGAGTATTTGGTCCTAACATTTTTGTTAACACGTTGAGTAACTTTGTCATAGAAGTCAGGGAGTTTAATTTCTTCCCATATGTCAGGGTCATCTAGGTCATTTGTCACCTCTTGGGGTCAGCATTGACATTCTCTCTTCCCGCACGAAATTTTAAGGTAAACTGATAATTGGCAAGGCGTGAAGCCCAACGCTGCTCCTTTATGGCAGAGATCTTTCACTGGTGAAGAGTGATGTGAAATTGAGATTGTGTCAAATAATAGCCTTGAAAGTTACGTTTTCTTTCTCTCCGATATTGATTCATAGATGAAGTTAATTTCTCCTTAAGCTGTGAAAACTTGCCAATGGAAAGTGAAGATCTCATCTGTTCTGTAGCTTCTTTTACATTATTTTGTTGTGTATATTTTACAATGTCTGACGAAGGTTGTGATAACAAAACGTCACTATACTTGATAAAACTACATTTAAATTTGAAAATTACAAGAACTGTGAGGATCTTCTTTACAAGTATACTTGGCATGGTACCCTACCTCTGCACCTGCTGAGGAGTGCAGCTGACAGCCCTCTCTCTATATTACCAATGTTGAGAACACTTGCATAAGCGCCCACCCCGGGAGAACCGTGCAGGAAGGTGGACTGTCACGGTGACCTTATAGACTCTAGAACTCCCAGGAGAGGTGCACAGGGTAATTGGGAGAGTCTGTTAGATGTGACGCCAGTTGGAGTAAGGGGACAACCACAGGTCCCTGGGCTGAGATGGTGAGTGGGTGTCAGTACTCCTCTCCAACTAGGAGCTGGAGCCCAGGGGATAGCAGTAAGGAAGGCATTGTTCAGGCCAGGATCAGTTGAACTACTTACTGCTTTATTGGAGCAGGCATGTGCTGGTTCACTTGTCCTATAGCGGTGAGCTGTGGCAAAGCGGCATGTAGCTGGCTGAAACCTCCTCATGAATTAGCAAAGAGTCTTAAATGTTTGCAGGTCCAGCTTCTGGTCCACCGCAGAAGTTCAGGTAACTTGTAGAGGTAGATGCAAGCTGCCAGGGTTGTAGTTATGCCCAGCCTGATGTAATCCTGTCCTCTTACTGATAGTAATGCAGAGCACTGTCACACAGCTTCTCTCCCCTGCTGCTGCTGTGGCACTTCCTCTCAAACACAGTGTCTATTTCCTGTTCCAGCTATAGATCTGCTCACTATACTGTGTGGTACTGTATTTAACCTTAAGGGGACCACAGCTCACAAGTGATACCAGAGAACAATAAATTGAAAGCATATCACAAATTAATACAGTATGAACATGACAACATATACTAACAATCATAACATGTAAGGCACTTTTATGGCCAAATAACCATTAGTAACTCCTGTGAGGAGGTTACACATACATTACAGTGTTTAGTAATATTAGTAATATCACAAGCATTAAATGTAGCTGTTTGCGTGTCTTCACGTGTCTTCACACATGTATTCAGTGTGTTCCAGTAACACTACTGCTGGCACCGTTATTGCTGGTACTATTGTTCATATCTCTTTCATGGGGGAAGGGGGGGCGACATGGATCCTGCCATAGAGAAGAAAACACTGCCTTTCTCATTTACTTTTCATGTTGTGTACCTATAATATAAGAGAAAAGCGCAAGAAAATCAGGGTTTATCTGAGGCGTCATATAAGGAATTATTTATTCTTTATTTGTTTGAATTCTGGGTTTAGTGGTACTTTAAGTCTGTTCTCCTACTTTTTATCTTCAATCAGACTGTTGTTTACATAAGATTTTGTCTCGTATCCACCCTCACACCTAGAATTCTATGTAGAAGGGAGTAGGAGCCTGCTGCTGGCTAGTTAATTGGTTTATTGCCCCATTCTGTGCACTGGTAGCCTCTTATGTACAAGCCTAGCAGTATTAAAAGAGCATAGTGTAGCAGCCGCAATTGTCTGTATCTTTTATAACAGACTCTTCATCCCCCTCCCCTCTTCCTAGACTAATATGTAGAAAGTAACTCTGCTTGAAAAGTTGGGAAGAAAACATATTTTTTTTATATAAGATCTACTACAAAGCTTCTTATATTCATCTGTATTATTCATTTATGAAAACTTGTTTATAACTGGAGGTATGCATTGAGGGCCCGTTTCCACACTTGAAAGGGAGATGGAGCTTGTGCAGCTGTCAGGTGACAAACGGCATGTTGCTCAATGGTCTGCATGTATGGCCTGGTCAGTTTGAGGCAAGGAAGCACATTAGCACCACTGACTCATTAACTGGTTTCTGGAGCTGGGGTTGAGACTCTTAGTTGTTACATGGGTTCTAAGAGGCAGATGATGCATCCCTCATGCCATCAGAGGTGTGGTGTCCGTCACCAGGGGGAGGCGCTGAAGAACTGTTCATTGCTGTTATCAAGTGTTGCTGTTTTGCTGTACCTACATCTGTAATCTATTAAAGTGCTCAACAGCAAAGGCCCCAGTGTGTTAGTGTAGTTAGTGTGTCTCTCTTCTTTTGCCATTGAAGATCTCTGGCAGGCAACCTGCAAGAGGGTCAATATGGCTGCTGAGGGCTGACCACGTACAGTTGTGCTAAAAAATTTACATACCCCGGCAGATTTTTTGTTTTTTTGGCCTTTTTTCAGAGAATATGAATGATAACACAAAAACTTTTTCTCCAATCATGGTTATTGGTTGGTTGAGGCCATTTATTGTCAAACTTCTGTGTTTTCTCTTTTTAAATCATAATGACAACCAAAAACATCAAAATGACCCTGTTCAAAAGTTCACATACCCCAGTTCTTAATACCGTGTATTGCCCCCTCTAACATCAATGACAGCTTGAAGTCTTTTGTGGTAGTTGTGGATGAGGCTCTTTATTTTCTAAGATGGTAAAACTGCCCATTCTTCTTGGCAAAAAGTCTCCTGTAAATTCCTGGGCTGTCTTGCATGTACTGCGCGCTTGAGATCTCCCCAGAGTGGCTCAATGATATTGAGGTCAGGAGACTGAGATGGCCACTCTAGAACCTTCACTTTTCTTCTGCTGTAGCCAATAACAGGTTGACTTGGCCTTGTGTTTTGGATCATTGTCATGTTGGAACGTCCAAGTACGTTCTATGCGCAGCTTCCTGGCTGATGAGTGCAAATTTGCCTCCAGTATTTGCTGATAACGTGCTGCATTCATCTTTCCTTCAACTTTGACCAAGTTTCCTGTGTCTTTGAAGCTCACACATCCCCACATCATCAGTGATCCACCTCCGTGCTTTACAGTAGGAATGGTGCTCCTTTCATCATAGGCCTTATTGACACCTCTCCAAATGTAATGTTTATGATTGTGGCCACAAAGTTCGATTTTTGTCTCATCACTCCAAATTACCTTGTTCCAGAAGTTTTGAGGCGTGTCTCTGTGCTGTTTGGTGTATTGAAGGCGAGATTCTTTGTGGCATTTGTGCAGTAATGGCTTTCTTCTGACAACTCGACCATGCAGCCCATTTTTCTTCAAGTGCCTCCTTATTGTGCATCTTGAAACAGCCACAGCGATAGTTTTCAGAGAGTTCTGTATTTCAGCTGATGTTATGTGTGGGTTTTTCTTTGCATCCCAAACAATTTTCCGGGGGTTGTGGCTGAAATTTTGGTTGGTCTACCTGACCATGGTTTGGTTTTGCGGCAGGTTATCAGACCAAAATCACCAGGATATGTGAACTTTTGAACAGGGTCATTTTGATGTTTTTGGTTGTCATTATGATTTAAAAAGCGAAAACAAAGAAGTTTGACAATAAATGGCTTCAACCAACCACTAACCATGAGTGGAGAAAAAAAAATTTTGTGTTTATCATTCATATTCTCTGAAAAAAGGCCAAAAAATCTGCTGGGGTATGTATACTTTTTAGCACAACTGTAAGCAGCATGTCAGTCACAGAGAAGTGTGGCTCTGGGTGTGGACAAGTTGACAGGACTCTGGTGTGCATCGGTGACATGGCTTCTGGAATACAAACTGGGCACACCCCTCTATATTATATAGTAGTTGTACCTATTATTGCAACTCAATCCCATTCTGTGAATGGGACTGATCTGCAGAAGTCATTTGACTGGTGAAGAAGAGGCCACTGCGCTTGCCCAATCAATGGCAGAAGTTGGAATCTCACCAATCTAGGATAGGTCAATAGAGGATCAATACAAAAGTCTCTGAAAACCCCTTTAGGCTGGGGTCCCACACAGCATAAACACCGCGATTTTGCCGCAGCATTTTACAGTACTTGCAAAGTGGATGGCATTCTGGCTAATCCCATCCACACATTGCAGAAAACTATCTGCAGCGGACATGCTGTAATTTCAAAAACCGTTGCATTTTGGAAATCGCATCATGTCAATTATACCTATGAAAATGCTGTGGGAAAAACTGCAATGCATTTCCGCCGCAGTTTTTTTTGCATCACTTTTTGGTTGCGGCTCGCTATATGGGACCTTAGCCTTAAGTAGGAAAAAGGGTAAATCATTTTGATTCCTCAAGATCTGAGCCAAGGTTATTTCATAAGATAAGCCCTCTATTTTCGAATGGCGGTGGTCCAACTCTCAGGACCCCTGTCAATCAGCTGTTTGAAGGAGCTCTGCTGCTCTGCAGCTTCTTCACTCTTTACATCGGATGGTTGGTGCTGCACTTATTAGAGCTCTGTACTTTTTATATAGGCAGTTTTGGGTATTGAAACATTATCCTGTTCAAGAGAATTGGGCAATGCTGCAATACTCAGCACAGTCGCTATGAAATGCAAAACTTTCACTATTTGTGGATATGTGATGTCAGACTTCTCATCTACAATGTCATCTTAATGGAGTTGTTCGGGATTATTTTTTTTATGGTCTGTCCTCAGGATAGGCCATAAATATATGATCCAGGGGGGCCAACACCTGGCCCCTTGACCGATCATCTGTATGGAGATGCTTCCGGTGCCCATCAAGTACACAATACAGGGCCAGCGGCAGAAAGCTCCATCCATTGTCTAGAGCCGGGCACCTTCACTGAAGTTCAGCTCCCATTGAAGTCAGTGTGGGCTAAGCTGCAGTGAAGGCACCGAGCCGTTATACAGCAGACAGAGTTTTCTGCTTCCAGCCTGTATTATTTACATGATGGGCGCCGGAAGGGGTTCTGTACAGCTGATTGGGTCAGACATCGGCCCCCTAATGATCATTAGGATAGACCATTAAAAAAAAAAAAAAAAAAAGCCCGGACACCCCCTTAAATTTTTTTTTATCTGCATGGCAAATAATGGTAGGCTAAGTTGTAGGCTAAGGCAAGTTGTCTGGCTCTATCAGGCTGGGTTCACATCTACGTTTGGCTCTCCATGCGAAATCCATTTTTGAAACCGTCTAAAAATCCTCAAAAGCTGATTTCAAACAGTTCCATTTAAAGCCCATTGATTTCAATGGGTTGTAAAAACCATCCGCAGGTATGCGTTTGGAGCATTTCCGTCTGGTATCCGCTCTTTTGGGAGGATAAAAAAAGTTGGATTTACAGGACTTTTTCTCCAATAAGGATACCAGGCATACAGCAACCAATCCGTTTTTTTTGTTTTTTCTTAACATTTAGGTCTATGGAAAGCGGATAACAAAAGGATTACAAACGGATAGTAATAACTTTGTGTCCATTTTGCAATCTGTTTTTCCCTCTGCGCATGCTCAGAATGAAGAAGGGGAATAAAAAAAAAAAAACATATTGGTCAAACATGGACACAAACGGTCAGTTTTTTGAACGGACACCCATTGACTAACCTGTCTAAAAAGACGGATTCAGGTATCCGCTGTGTAACCGTTTGGAATCCTTTTTTTACCTAACCGTTTTTTTTTAAGGGTTGGCAAATGGACGGATACGAGGAGCAAGTGTGAACCTAGCATCAGTTGTATAGCAATCATGAAAAGATCAACATCACATTTTTGTGTATTTAGAAATAAATGTACTATATTATTATAGAATATGGCTGTCATCAAATGAAATGGAATTCTGATGTAAGCTGAATATTTTTTTTTTCTGACTAGGGTTCTAACAAACACCTGACTAATCTAACTGCAACATTGAAACAGACGACTCCCAAAACATCAGACCAGTCAGTGTATGCTACTGAAATGATCCAGAACACAGTTTCAGTGGATCATTCATTAGAACATCGTTCTGAAAATTTGGAGATTCCTACAAAACCATTGCATGTGGAACACATGAGAACATTTAAAAAACCCTTTGGATCTCAATATTCTGATTTATCTTGTACTATTAGAAAAACCCATTCAGAAAATGAACAAAAATATGTGTCCTTCTTCTCCTATAAGACACAGAAAGTTAACCAGAATGATATGAAAACTGGTGAAGGAGACAAAGCTGTATTTGGTCTTGATTTCTCTGATGGTCTCAAAAAATGTAATACATCTAATTCTAAAGATAGCATGTCTAGCAGAACATCAGTTGTTCACTTCTCTGATGTAAACAGAAACATCACAAGTGATTTACTACACAAGTGTATAAAAATCAAAAATGACAAAAAAGTATTTGGCAATACTAGTCTCCTGCCCTGTCCATCTCCTCTTTCAGAGAAACAGTCTTGTAATTTAGCTAGTCTTGCTCCTGGGAAGAACAAGTCTGACTCAATACCAAAGAATGCGGAACCTTCTCAGTCTCAAGTATTTGATTCCAGCAAATTAAACTGCACAAATGACATAACTTTCTGCATGTCAAATAAAAGAAAGGAAGATCACAATGTTGCTGAAAATGTTAAGACATTTAAAAGGCATATTGCTGCATTTCAGTTACATGAAGGACATTTACAGGTAAAGTTTAAGGTTTTTTGGCAATATACTTTTTCATCTAAGATTTATTGATAAAAATGTTTGGCCTTTCATATGAGCAGCTACAGTGCCTTGCGAAAGTATTCGGCCCCCTTGAACTTTTCAACCTTTTGCCACATTTCAGGCTTCAAACATAAGGATATAAAATTTTAATTTTTTGCTGAAGAATCAACAACAAGTGGGACACAATCGTGAAGTGGAACGAAATTTATTGGATATTTTAAACTTTTGTAAAAAATAAAAAACTGAAAAGTGGGGCATGCCAAATTGTTTGGCCCCCTTAAGCTAATACTTTCTAGCACCGCCTTTTGCTGCGATTACAACTGCAAGTCGCTTGGGGTATGTCTCTATCAGTTTTGCACATTGAGAGACTGAAATTCTTGCCCATTCTTCCTTGGAAAACAGCTCAAGCTCAGTGAGGTTGGATGGAGAGCGTTTGTGAACAGCAGTTTTCAGCTCTTTCCACAGATTCTCAATTGGATTCAGCTCTGGACTTTGACTTGGCCATTCTAACACCTGGATACGTTTATTTGCAAACCATTCCATTGTAGATTTTGCTTTATGTTTTGGATCATTGTTTTGTTGGAAGATTAATCTCCGTCCCAGTCTCAGATCTTTTGCAGACTCCAACAGGTTTTCTTCCAGAATGGTCCTGTATTTGGCTCCATCCATCTTCCCATCAATTTTAACCATCTTCCCTGTCCCTGCTGAAGAAAAGCAGGCCCAAACCATGATGCTGCCACCACCATGTTTGACAGTGGGGATGGTGTGTTCAGGGTGATGAGCTGTGTTGCTTTTACGCCAAACATATCGTTTTGCATTGTGGCCAAAAAGTTCGATTTTGGTTTCATCTGACCAGAGCACCTTCTTCCACATGTTTGGTGTGTCTCCCAGGTGGCTTGTGGCAAACTTTAAACGAGACTTTTTATGGATATCTTTGAGAAATGGCTTTCTTCTTGCCACTCTTCCATAAAGGCCAGATTTGTGCAGTGTACGACTGATTGTTGTCCTATGGACAGACTCTCCCACCTCAGCTGTAGATCTCTGCATTTCATCCAGAGTGATCATGGGCCTCTTGGCTGCATCTGTGATCAGTCTTCTCCTTGTTTGAGATGAAAGTTTAGAGGGACGGCCGAGTCTTGGTAGATTTGCAGTGGTCTGATACTCCTTCCATTTCAATATGATTGCTTGTACAGTGCTCCTTGGGATGTTTAAAGTTTGGGAAATCTTTTTGTATCCAAATCCGGCTTTAAACTTCTCCACAACAGTATCACGGACCTGCCTGGTGTGTTCCTTGGTCTTCATGATGCTCTCTGCGCTTTAAACAGACTCCTGAGACTATCACAGAGCAGGTGCATTTATACAGAGACTTGATTACACACAGGTGGATTATATTTATCATCATCAGTCATTTAGGACAACATTGGATCATTCAGAGATCCTCACTGAACTTCTGGAGTGAGTTTGCTGCACTGAAAGTAAAGGGGCCGAATAATATTGCACGCCTCACTTTTCAGTTTTTTATTTTTTACAAAAGTTTAAAATATCCAATAAATTTCGTTCTACTTCACAATTGTGTCCCACTTGTTGTTGATTCTTCACCAAAAAATTAAAATTTTATATCCTTATGTTTGAAGCCTGAAATGTGGCAAAAGGTTGAAAAGTTCAAGGGGGCCGAATACTTTCGCAAGGCACTGTACATAATGTCATGGGGTCAGTTTATCAAGACTGGTGTGTAAAACTCCAGTCAAAACCTTCAACAGAGTGAGATGTACCCAAGTTATTAAAGAGGTAATCCATTTTCTAGTATAGATGACCTACCCTTAGGACAGGCCATCCATATTAGATCTGAGGGCAGGACACCCATAGATCAGCTACTCCAGGACAGCATGGCTCCCAGTAATGTTGTTTACAAGCCAGGATGTCCATACGTAATAATCTGAAACGTACACCAGGTAGGGGATGGCAAAGATTTCATTTTCACTTATGTCGTTTCACCTTTTTTTTTTTTTTTTTTTTTTTTTATTCGCAGTTTTGTAGGAGGGTGTTTGGTGAACAGTTTTGTATTATACTTTATTTTACTTCCTTTTAATAGGAAACAGACCTACAGGTTCCTACAATTCCATATATGTGTTCTGCTGTCTAGTGCAGATTACACAGCAGCATTGATCATTACATTTGTATAACTTCATCTGTGCTGCTCCTTAGTTATGTGTGAAATGGGGTAGCAGGATCTCCTTTTTATCTGTGTGTATGGCAACCATCTTAGCAGCTAGATTTCAACCACTATGGAACTGATTTCAGGGAAAACGGTTGATGAGAGAGCCTTCAAAGGGTAAAATTGGTGAAAAAGGCAGGATACAGCTATGTTTACATTCCTGGAATTACTGATGTAAAAAGTCCTGCAAAGCGGATTTATTATCATTTTCTCCAAAAACTGGTGTAAATGATGCACAAAATCTACACCATCTATACAATGACATACATTTTAGTCAAAATACACGGGGGCTGGTGTGCCTATATTTATGATGAGACACACCCTCTGCTAGCACAGGGTAGACATGAAGACTGGCATTGAATGCGCCAGTTTTCACAAATCTCCCCCATTGAGATTTTTGAACGTAGTCTAGCTCTGTATCCAAAGAATGTGGCCGCAAAGTCTGAACAGATTAGTCCGTTTCATGTGTCCCTGGGCATCAGCCACCACGACACAGAAGTTTGAGGCATAATTCATGAGTACAGCTGGAATTATGTCTTTGAGAACAGGAGGGATTCTTGCTGGATCATGTGAGTGAGACCAGTGTCCTTTCCCGTAACGGATTCATGTGCAATATCCTGCTTGTTAGCCACAATCAATGGTTCTGGTAGCTAAAGAGTATCTGCTGTTTTTGTGGGCCAGACTACACTAGCTAACAAGAAAATGCCAGCACTGCGTATGAAGATCTGCTAGGGTGTAGTGATTGAGACAGTCACCAAAGGCATAATGATCACAATGGCAGGAAGTGTGACCATGACAGGGCCCACAAAGGGGGTGGGGGGTACCTTGCAAACACAAGCAGCACTTTCAACTGTATTAGCATCTGCAGGACACAGATACAGCTGAAATACATGGTAGAGGAAAAGGCCAGTGGTACCTTTGTATATAGTCCATCATACTAGACTTTATGTGAATGTTCACATTTTGGGAAGGTATACCTTTTTCTTGTAGTAACTTACATACATCTTCAACTTACTATAAAACAAAAATGCTGAACATTTTGTATCTGCAGTTGTGATGTGAACAGTTCATGTGAATGAGTCTAAGCACCTGATAAATATAGATACATTTTTTATACATTTCGTTATTCTACTGATGTTACATTTCAAATTGCTGCTACGAAAATAAATGTTCATGTAATTTCATATTCAATCCACTTGTATACATAGGAAGAAAATTTGGTGGTGCTTCCTGAGAAATGCAGAAAAAATAAAACTGTAAATAAAGTGGACATAGAACAGCATGCAAGAGATAACAAGGTATATACAGTACATTATAATTAAAGATTTTATAAGAAATGCTTTAAAGGGGTATTTCCATGTTATTCTTTCAAGGCTGAGAAAAGAATGCCCATCTCTATCTGCCTGGGGTCGGAACTATGGAAACTTGCGGTTCCTATAGAGGTGAATGGCATTTATTCACTGTGCTATGCTGTTTCCTTAACTTATATTTACTTGTATGGGACTTATGAAAACAGCGCAGAATAGACCATTCACCTATTTCTGTAATCTCTACCCACCCTTTGCGTTCATTTCTGGACTAAAGTTTATAGAATTCCCTGGAGTTAGACAAGGTACAAAGGAAAACCATAAAAATATAGAGGGCCTCAGTTATGAGGAGAGAAAAGGATTACATTTATTTGCTCTTGAGAAGAGGCATCTAAGGAGGACATAACTATGATGCAACTTACTCTATTTGTCCAGGAATAAACTCATATTTAACGAATAAAATAAAAGAACCGTCTGACTTTCAACCTTCCTGCTAAAATAGATAATGCAGCAGCCAGTAGATTTTGCCTCCACAGCTAACCATCCAAATATATACTTAAAGAGGACCTTTCAGGTCCTCATGCACATGCGGTTTTATATACCTCTAGAAAGCCGACAGAGCACTGAATTCAGCGCACTGTCGGCTTTCCCGTCGTGTCCCGGGGCTGGAGATATTGGTGCTGTTGCCAATCTCAGCCCACTGTCAGAAGGGCGTTTCTGACAGTCTAGCTGGGCTGTGAGGAACACCCTATCTGACAGTACTCGTCCATAGCCCCATACTGGGGGCGTTCCTCACAGCTCAGAGTCATCACTGGGTGGTAAGGAATGCCCTCCCTGACTGTACTCATTCATAGCCCTGTACTGTCAGAGGAGGAGTTCCTTACAGCCCAGCGATGACGCTGAGCTGTGAGGAACACCCCCCCAGTACGGGGCTATGGACGAGTACTGTCAGGGAGGTTGTTCCTCACAGCCCAGCTAGACTGTCAGGAACGCCCTTCTGACGGTGGACTGTGAAACTAAGACCAACCATAGCTCCAGCCCCGGGGCACATAACGGGAAAGCCGTCGGCTTTCTAGCGGTATGTAAGACCGCATATACGTGAGGACATGAAAGGTCCTCTTTAATGCCTGAAAGCCAAACAAGTCACGAACTGACCCATTAACCGTCACAGTGCCACAATCCATCAGTGGCGTGACATGAAGGACTATGTATTGTAATGTATTGTCTATAGAACTGATATCTTCATATTCGGTGGCACCTTATGGGCCCCCGTAGGCTAATGGGCCCAGGTTTGATTGCATTGTCTGCACTCCATCAAGGTATGCCTCTGGTTGTCATAGTCATCCTGCCACAACATAGTCATCCATCATTCTAGGGACTTTTTTCAATAAAAGGTGGCTACTGTGCTTATAAATCTTTCCAGCTCAGGTACTACAGTGCAGAAGCATCCACACATCCAATACTGCTTTTCTCAACTGTGATATCACATGGTGGTAAATCTAAATAATAATCATTTTATTTAAATAGCACCAACATATTCCGAAGCAGTTTGCAACTTAGAGACATTTTCATCCACTGATTTAAAGGGGTATTCCATGAACATTACTATATATAAATTTATAGACAATGAAAAGTTCAACATTTTTGCAAATCTAATAAATTAAACATTTTGCAGCATTTCAAAGATTTTCTCTAATAATTTTAGTGGTGACATCTCTTGTCTTGATTGGTTGCCAATGGATATGACCATGAATGCAGGAACTTTTTGTGGTCTAGTACATATCAGAGACCCATCCATGATTTTCTTATTGTGGCCAGGTTATCAAGGAGAGACACGAGATGCACAAGAAGATAATTCAGCTACAGTAAGGAAATCACGGCTGGATTTCAGACCATAGAAAGTTTCTCTATTCATGGTCGCATCCATTGGCAACCGATTAAAAGAAAAGACTCTCACTGCTAAGATGATTAGAGTAAATCTATGAAATCTGCAAAAATTTTAATTACTTGTATTTGCAAAAATGTTTATCCTTTCATGATCTTCAAATTTAAATATGGTTATGTTATGGGAATTCCCCTTTAATGGGCATTTGCAGTTAACATCGATTTGTCACAAATTCAATTCAAATCCACAGCAAAATTCACATTACATTTGTTGCAGATTTTTTTTTTTTATATATATTATTGTTTATTTATATATTAATTCCATGGTGCTTTACATATGAGGATTTACATACGGTACACAAGATATACAAAACAGATAATAATAATAATAATAATAATAATAGTCCTTTAATAGTCCCACAATGGGGAAATTCAGTGTGTTACAGCAGCAAAGATAAGATAAGATAAGCAGATACAAATACAAATACAACATGTACAGGAATGTTCCAAGGTAAGAGGCATTACTTTGATAGCCGACAGACAGATAGGAAGTAGCGGGGGGGGGGGATTTAACAGGCAGAGAGATATTTCAGTTCTCTGTGTGTAATGATCTCCGCTTAGGTCGGTGTTGGTTGTACAGCCTAACCGCGGTGGGGAGGAAAGACTTCCGATAGCGCTCCTTCTCACACCTAGGGTGGAGCAGTCGGTCACTGACAGTACTGCTCAGCGCGATCACAGTCTCATGCATGGGATGGGACTTCTTCTTCTGCATGGAGCTCACCACGGACAGTATCCTTCTGTCACCCGCCACCTGCACTGGGTCCAGTGGGCTCCCCAGGACAGAGCTGGCCTTTCTAATCAGCTTGTCAAGTTTATTTCTGTCCCTGGTTGATATACTGCTCCCCCAGCAGGCCACTCCAAAGAAGATGGCTGATGCCACTACCGAGTTGAAGAAAGTTCTAAGAAGTGTCCCCCGGATTCCAAAGGCTCTCAGCTTCCTAAGCAGGTAGAGCCTGCTGTGGCCCTTCCTGTACAGGGCCTCCATATGATCTGCCCAGTCCAGCTTATTATTAAGGAGCAAACCCAGGTACTTATAGGTGTTCACAATCTCGATGCCCGTCCCCAGGATGTCCACTGGTTTAGGAGGGCTTCTGCCTTTGCAGAAGACCACCACCATCTCCTTGGTCTTCCCCGCGTTAATCTTCAGGTGGTTCCTGTGGCACCAGTCCACAAAATCCTGGTTCAGTTCTCTGTACTCCCTATCATCATCATCTGTGATGAGACCCACTATTGCAGAGTCGTCAGAATACTTCTGTAGGTAGCAGCTGGATGAGTTGCACCTAAAATCTGCAGTGTACAGTGTGAAGAGGAAAGGGGCGAGAACCGTACCCTGAGGTGCCCCCCGTATTACAGATCACGGTACCTGACACACAGTCTTGGGCTCTCACGTATTGAGGTCGATTTGTGAGGTAGTCTAGGATCCAGTTGGAGAGGTGGTGGTCCACTCCAGCAAGGCCCAGCTTGTCCCTCAATAACCTGGGCTGTATGGTGTTAAAAGCACTGGAGAAGTCAAAGAACATTATTCTCACTGTGTTCCCTGGTTTCTCCAGGTGAGACAGAGCCCTGTGCAGAACATGTTGATGGCATCATCTACCCCAATGCCCAGCCGATAAGCAAACTGGAGGGGGTCCATAGCGGGGCTCACTAGAGGGCGGAGATGTGTGAGAACCAATCTCTCCAAGATCTTCATCAGGTGGGATGTCAGTGCTACAGGTCTGTAGTCATTGAGGTCCATAGGGTGGGGTTTCTTTGGAACTGGTACCACACAAGAAGATTTCCATAATTCAGGGACTATTTCCTGCCTCAGGCTCATATTATACATATATGTAATTATACCACACAGCTGGTCCCCGCAAGTCTTAATTAGCCTTGCACTGATGTCATCTGGCCCTGCGGCTTTCCTCGCCTTGATCTTTTTCATCTCCTTCCTCACCTGGGCCCGTGTGAAGGTCAGACTGTGGACAGATAAAGACGGATTTCTGGATTTACTGGTCTGTTGGGAAGTGGCCGCATGGGGAGAAGTCATTGTGGTGGGGGGAGCTGAAGGACATACTGGGGTGAGAGGAGCTGGTGTGTGATCAAATCTGTTGAAGAATAGGTTTAGTTCATTAAGCCAATTAACATCTGCCTCAATTTGGCAGACAGACTGTTTAAGCCCCTCCCAGACCCCCCTTATGTCTTTTCTTTCCATTTGCTTTTCCATTTTTTCTTTATAACTGGCTTTTCCCTGCCTGATTTGATGCCTCAGCTCCTTTTGTACTTCCCTCAACCCCTCCTTATCTCTTGTTCTGAATGCCATCTTTTTCTCCTTAAGTAGTGTTTTTATATCAGAGTTAATCCATGGTTTGTTGTTGGAGAAGCACCTCACCACTTTTGTGGGTACTGTGTTGTCCACACAAAAATTAATGTAGTCCGTTATGCAGTGTGTGAGTCCTTCTATATCTTCCCCATAAGAATCCTGCAGAACTTCCCATGCGGTTGTGTCAAAACAATCCCTCAGAGCCTCATCATTCTCCTCGGACCATATCCTCACTGTGTGGGTGACAGCTGGTTCTCTACGTACAAGTGGCTTGTACACAGGTCGGAGATGCACTAGGTTGTGATCCGATCTTCCCAGGGGCGGTAGGGCTGATGAGCTATATGCCTCCCTCGCGTTGGCAAAGAACAAGTCCAGTGTTTTGTTGTCTCTTGTGTGGCAGGTTACATACTGTGTGAAACTGGGCAGTGTGGATGATGGAGAGGCATGGTTGAAATCACCCGACAGAAGAAAGAGGGCCTGGGGATGTTTTAACTGTAAAAGGCTCAGCGTGGCTTGTAGGACCTTGCAGGCAGTGTCAGCTTTCGCAGAGGGGGGGACATATGCAGCTATCACAATGACATGCGATCGTTCCCTTGGTAGGTAGAAAGGTCTCATGCTCACAGCTAATAGTTCAAATATTGACCAACTGGCACAGTGGGATACAGGGCCTTGCCCGCAAGGGCTTACAATCTATGAGGGAAGAGGGATAGAGACAGAAGGTGGGGGTAGAGGCTGTACAGATGGTGGTGTGGTGACAGTAGTGTTATTGGAGGTTGTAGGCCTTCCTGAATAGGTGAGTCTTCAGGGCCTTCTTGAAGCTTGTGAGGGTGGGGGACAGTCTTATGTGTCTTGGTAGTGAGTTCCAGAGTATGGGGGATGCACGGGAGAAGTCTTGGAGACGATTGTGTGAAGAGCGGATAAGAGCAGAGCGGAGTAGGAGGTCTTTGGACTATCGGAGATTATGTGTGGGCAGGTAGCGGGAGATTAGGTCAGAGATATATGGAGGGGACAGGTTGTGGATGGCTTTGTATGTCAGCGTTAGTAGTTTGAACTCTATTCGCTGGGCGATGGGTAGCCAGTGAAGGGATTGGCAGAGGGGGGGCGGCTGATGAAGAACGGGGGGAGAGGTGTATTAGGCGAGCAGCACAGTTTAAGGTGGACTGGAGGGGGGCAAGAGTGTTTGCTGGGAGGCCATGGAGAAGAGTGTTACAGTAGTCTAAGCTGGAGATTATGAGGGCGTGGACTAGCATCTTTGTAGTTTCGGCGGTGAGGAAGGAGCGGATTCGGTGGATGTTCTTGAGTTGGAGGCGGCAGGAGGTGTTGAGGGTTTGAATGTGCGGCTTGAAGGATAGGTCAGAGTCTAAGGTTATCCCAAGGCAGCGGGCCTGTGGGACTGGGGTGAGTGTGGTTCCCTTAATTTTAATAGATGGGTCAGGTAAGGGGGTCGTGCGTGGAGGGGTGAAGATTATGAACTCCGTTTTCTCCATGTTGAGTTTGAGAAAGTAGGAGGAGAGAAAGGAGGCTACAGCTGCTCACTGTGGTTTTCACCCTTTGCAAAGAGAATATGTATGACATTTCAAAAGAGATAGATATGCTGCTCACTGCTTTCATTATTTTATGACCTTGATTGGTTTGAATGCATTAAGGGTACATATTTCGGGAGCATTCTGTACTGAACTTGGACTTGTAGAAACATAGTTTGATTACACATGGCTGATTAAAGGGATTTTCCAGGCTAAAAATATTGATGACCTATCCAAAAGATAGGTCACTAATATCAGATCTGTGTGGGCCTGACATCTGGTGTCCCCATTGATTAGCTGTTCTCAGCAGCTGATACACAGAATGGAACAGAAAGCAGATAGCTCTGTTCTCTCTGTAGTGAAGTAATTGGTCCTATTCAAATGAATTGGAGCTGACCTGTAGTACCTGGTCTGGTCACCACACAGAGAATGGAGCTGCCTGCTTCCTGCTCTATTCTCTGTGTAGAACAGCTAATTAATCTGATATTGGTAAACCTATCCTTAGGATATATCATCAATATTTTAAAGGGGTTTTTCCAGGGGGTTTTATATTGACGACTTGTGGATTGGTAATCCGTATAAAAAAAAATAATTTAAGGATGGAAAACCCCATTAAACTTCTTTAATGCTAAGACCACTAGTTCAATATAAGTTTCTGCTACCAGCAGCCATGCATTTTACTACAGGACTCTAAGGGAGCATTCTTACTACCGTTAGTAGTGTCCATTTCCACATCTGTTAAAAATCTTAACAACAGACACTAACAGATCCTTCATAAATCCATTAAAAATACCATTGATTCCAATGCGATTTGATCTATTTTCCATTAGTGTCCATTTTCATCAAATACGTCACATGTCCGTTTTTTCAACAAACATAATAATGCGGGGTGCAGGACTTTTATGTCCGTTCAAAATAACAAAATTATGATGGACATTAACTCCTTCACCGTAATTTTTAACTTTTATATGTGTTCTAGGGAAAGGGGGGGTGATTTGAACTTTTCATTTTTTTTTTCCTTGCATTTATTAGACCCTCTAGGGGTCTTGAACCCCAGGGGGTCTTAACACTAATGCAATACATTACAATGCTAATGCAATGCATTGCAAAATTTCAGCATTTGTATGCTTACCTCATACTTACCCATCTTCAGTCTTCTGGCATGAAGCGTCACTTCCTCCGCTTCTGCCGGCGCCTGTGCAATAGAGCTTTATTGTACAGTCATCGGCAGAGGTGGAGAGCGCATACCACACATGTGCAAGAAGTCCACAGAAGAAGATGCCAGAGGGACCGAAGAAAATAAACTCCAGGACACTGAAGACAGGTAAGTATGATTGGGGGGAGGGGGCTGAGTTAGGCAGGTAGGGAGATAGATAGATAGATGAGTAGTCCACGGGCTAGCTAGGGAAACAGGAAGGGGGATTATAGAAGTTGTAGGCTAGGGAAGCAGGAAGCTAGCCATGTAAACAAATGCAGAGGATGCTAAGAGCCCCCAGAGAAAGTCAGAAATAACTCAAAACACTGCTAAAGGTATTTTGGTGCAATTATTAACCCATTAATAGCACTAAAATACCTTTTTTTTTTTTAAAAAGATTTTTTTTGCCCGGAAAACCCCTTTAACACCAGCAATCAGTGCGGGTACTGATTGGGGGCATTAGCGCTGGATCTCTTCTGTATAATACAGCAGGGACCTGCCAGTTTTGGTGCACGCTAAGCTCCTGAGAGGCTGCCATATTTAAATACCCGACATCTGCCATACTAATTTGACAGATGTCAGGAAGGGGATAAGCGTCCATTATTTTTTTAACATTAACGTCTATGACTAACAGGCAGTAATGGATTGTCATCCGCTATAATATCTATTATTACTGTCCATTTTTTTTTCTCTGAATGCTTAGAAAGCAGAACAAAAAAAAAAGCAAAAAAAACGGACAATAACGGACACTAACTGATGCTGTGTCTATTTTTTTAAATGATCCATTATGATAGGCTTCCGTTGTTTGTTTTTTTTTTTTTTTTTTTTTAACGGACCCTATCAGAATGGACATCCATCCATCCTGTCCAGAAATTACTGTGATAGGAGAACTTCCCAGGGCATACAGGATCACTAAAACAAAATCAAGAAGGTGAAATGTGAAATTCAGTTTAACTCTTTCCTTCAGTATCAGAATGTAACACTTCATAGGATTTTCTGACAGTAATGCAGACATAGTAGTTGTCATGTTGAAATGACTTCTGAGAAAGTCACAATCTACTGTCATTTTGTCATGTTTATTTAGTAACCAAGTGATTATACTGAGAACCTATTATTGGTTATTTCAGTTGTCGCTATTGCAAAATAAAAAAAAAGTCTGACAGAAAACATTTTTCTACAGGCCTAACATCTAATTTACCAATGCACTGCCATTTTTTCATTTGTGGTGAAAATTCTGATTAAATTAAAAGTCTTTAGCAATAATGCCGTAAACTTGATGTACAGTATGTATCATTCATTTGCAGAACGCTAATTACATTGCATATATTTTATCGTAGTTATTTAAGCTAAACAATGCTGATCTCCAAGACTGGCTCAAACAACATGGTATTTCTGCCAGGACCAGAGACAAAAAAGAACAACTTGTAGCAAAGATCATGGAGTTTATTCAGCAATCCTAAGTTTCTTTCAAGTTGTATACTAGCTATACTTTCTACCATTGTTTCAATCTATATTAAACATACAATTTTAGAACCTTATTTACTTCAACTGATTTTGACAATGTTTAATTCTTGTTGTAACATAAAATTATCTTACTGATAGGAAAAAAACTAATTCTCTTTCTCTTGTTCTAATTAAAGATAACATATTCTGCTTCTTCCTTTCTTAAAGGGAACCCGTAATATGGGCTATTTGCTGTAAACTGGTCCCAGTGTCTGCAGCATCAAGTAAGTCTGCAGCATCACTAAGCTTTCTGTTGCTGAGAAGTCAAGTTATGAGCTTTTAATACCTTAGATCTGTAGACGCAAATTTACCTTAACTAGTCACAGAGGTGCAGTGAAAAACTTCATCTAGTCATGCAGTCATTGTGCTGTATCACACTCTGTGTAGCATGACTGACATGTCCCTCACCATCGAATTTCAGCCTGATACCCTACCTAACTGCCAGCCACACAGTGTGTGATTTTAGGTAATGAATGCATGCTTCCAGCCCCTGTGATTGGTTAAGGTGAATTTGCATATATGTCAATCTAAGGTTTTAAAAGCTTGTAACTTGACATTTCAGCAATAGAAAACTTAGTGAGGGGCACCATAGGAAAGGTCATTACTTGATGCTACACGTGCTCTAGCCAGTTTAAAATGGAAAAAATCACCTGACATATTCTCATTTACTTAAACCAGTAAACAGTAATATTTGAAAATATTTGTGCATTTGTCCAGAATAAAAAATCCTAGGTCCCAGGTGAGATTACTTTGGATATGATTTACCTATGCACAAGGAGACTGTTTTTGTGTGCTTTTGCAATCTGTCATCCATATTTTCTATTGTGATATAAAAATGTTCCAAGATCTGTTATTTGTATCAGTAAAGCTCCTTTAATACTGCACTATCCCTGCACATTTGTCATAGATTGGGAATTACTGTCAGACGGTATACATTGTGCATACAATTTTTTACTGTATACAAAAGCACTGGGGACTGAACTATTTCATACAGAGACATCCAATAAAAAACTGTGTTGTTTTTTTTGTTGTTTTTAATATGAGTATGTATGGGTAACTAATACTATTCAGTGGCATCCTTCAGAGGTAAAATATATATCTAAGGTTTTTGTCAGGAAATGATCCAAACAAACTTTGAACAGACATGACAAAACAGTGTGAAAAGAGCCAAGTCTGCCATTACATTTGGGCACAACATATTTGGCACTGAAATGGCATATTGTGGGAAAAATTACAATTTTAACTTTTCACCATAAGCTGCACATTTATTTCTGGAAAATAAATGAATGCAACACCTGGAGGGTAAAAATGCTCACTGCATCCTTGGATAAATTCTTTCAAGGGTGTAGTTTCCAAAATGGGGTAACATGCCACTTTATTAACATTTAAGGGGCTCTACAAAAGTGACATGATGTCCAAAATCCCAACTGTCCAAATCTGTGCTCCAGAAACCAAATGGAGCTCCTTCCCCTCTGTGCCCAAACGGCAGTTTATACTCCCATATGAAATTAAGTATGCTATCCAGGATATAAAAGCTTCAAATACATTTCTGGAACTAGATTCATGCAATGCTTGAGGGTTAAAAATGTTCTCAGTGCCCCTTGATAAATCCCTTGAGGTGGTGTAGTTTACAAAATGAGTTCACTTCTTGGGGAATTCCACTTTACTGACACCAACCAGGATCCACAAAAATGACACATCGTCCAAAAGCCAGTCCTTATAAATCTGTACTCCAAAAGTGCAGTTCTCCTTCCCTTCTGAGCTTTGCAGTGTGCCCAAACAGCAGTTTACACCCACATTTACAACTTTTTTGTACCCAGAGTAACCCACTGAAAAGTTTTAGGAGAACTTGTCTCTGCTGACACAAAGTGTGCATAGCATATTGGGCACTGAAATGGCATATTTCTTTACAAATTTCCATTTTCATTTTACACATTAATTTTTGGAGAGCACTCTGGGGCTCAAAATGATAATAATACACCTTTAGAAATTCCTTGAGGGGTGTTGTTTCTAAAATAGGGTCCCATAATGTACAATAGTGGCCTTCCACACAGTATAATGTCCCATAGTGGCCCCCATACAGTATAATGTCCCACAATAGCCTCTCTACACAGTATAATGTCCCAGTGTGGCCCCTATGCTAATAAAGTGACAAAAGCACATATATAAGGATAACTAAACTGGTTCCCGTTACGAATTTTCCAAAAATTTCGGGTTCTGCCAAACCCTAAATTTATGGGGTTTGCTACTCCCACTTGTCTCTTCAAACCCAGAGTATAATAAGAAAAGGCCCAGGGGAGTTGAGTAAACTTAACAAACAGTGCTACTCACCTCCCTTGGGCTTCGGCGAGGCTACCTGTCCTCTTCTGTCCTCTTGAATTTTGTCAGAGACCACTGAGGCCTGTGATTGGGCCTCAGCAGTCACATGGTGTCATGAAGTGACCCCAGAATATAATAATAGCAGTTCTGATTCAGACATGTTTGGTCCGAACAAAACTGCTGGACGAACCACGCAAATATACGTGAGATGAATCTCATGAGGTTTTTACTACAAATACTTACCTCCTGCAAACTCCTGTTCCCCCCAGACGTAATCAACTCTATTCGTGTATGCCGATACGGTTGATTACAAGGTTAGCTTATAATGGGGGCAAATGGGCAAATACTTGCCACTGGGCCCCATTGCCGCCCCAGGCCCTGGGCAACCACTCATTTTGCCCTTATTATCATCCGCCGCTGGCAACATGTAGGGTGTTGTCAAAATCAAGAAACAGAACATAATAACTGGAGAACTGAATTTTCACAGTGCAACCAACTGGGCATGATTTTCATTTTGCACCACCAGATGCACATTTATTTTTGGAAAGCCTCTCTGGGATCAAAATGATCACTATGCTACTTGATACATTTTTTAAGGGGTACAGTTTCCAAAATGAGACTTAAATAAAGTTTGACAGATCCTTATATGCAGTGGCTACTTGCAAAAACGGTTGCTCTGGCAGCCATGGGCACGCCCCAGATGCCAACAGTTCATACAGATTAAGGCTATGGCCCCACGTTGTGGAAACGCAGCTTTTTTTTGTGCAGTTTTTTGAGCCAAAGCCAGGAGAAGATTGAGCAGAAGGGATAAGTATATGAGCTTCTTATATATTTCCCATTCCTTCTGTAGCCATTCTTGGCTTTGGCTCAAAAAAACACAGCAAAATCTGCAATGAAAAAAGCTGCATTTCTGCAAAAAGGGGCCTTAGCCTAAAAGTTGCTTTTCTCGGTTCAAGATTACATAAAAAAGTTATATTTACTAAGCTCCTAACTGTCCCCTACAACAGCATGTAAGTGGTGAAGAAGTGATGTTGATGACTGTATTAGATTCAGTTTACTAAGAAGAGCAGGAGTATCTCTGAGCTGGCCATGCCCCAGAAACTGGAATATCCATCAGCTCCTAAATATAATTTATGCCACTTTGCACCATTCCCCCACAACCACTCACTTGTTACAAAAAAGAGCTTTACAAAGGCACACATTTTATTTTACAACCACAGCCAAAAAGTCACAAAAAGCTGTTATGCATCATTTTGAGACCAGAAGAACTGCATACAGGGTTTTATAAATTACCTTCCTTATGGAGAAATGCCTGATGGCTTAACTGACAGGTTTCTACCTAATGTGCAAATAAATAGAGATGAGCAAACTCAACTGAGGGAAAAAGAATGTTTTGAAAAAGAAAAAAACAAAACCTGAGCTCATAAACCAGCTAAAGTGGTGTCCACCATATTAAAGCACTGAGAAAGCAGAGAAGTGGGATCACATCACCTTGGGGATTAGGCTGGCTTTCTCATAACGCCAGGCAAGCTGTGTATATGACAGTGGATATAATCAGAGGGATTATAAATCAGAGCTCTTTGATGACTCATAGGCAGTATACAACGCCCAGGCAGAAAGCAAAGATGTCCATTTTGTGGGGAGATATTAGAGATAGACCGACAAAGAAAGCAATAACAAACAGATAATACAGTGTGGGGATTCTGAGGAAGTGCAGTGTACTTAGGACAACTGGAGAGGAAGATTTTTATTTAGTTAAAGGGGTTGTGCAAGACTTCAAAAGCATTGGTCACATGGCCATACTGCAGCTCAGTCCCATTCATGACCAAAGGACATGTTGTCACTTCCTGAGAAGAAAAAAGTAGCCATGTTTTGAGTCCTGCACAACTCTTTTAAGTAGAGAGAATAAGCAGTAAATTAGGAGAAAGGAGTGACTTTATCTGACCTGTTACAAAACACCATAGTGTTAGACCAGTAGCTAGTACTGCTGCAGGCACAGATTGTGTCTGACTCTGTGTTTGAGTATGGGTTAGTCTACTTTATGATTGAAGCAACTCTGCAGCAACAGTTGCAATGAATCACAATTCTCAAAGTCAAGATAAAATGAAATTAGCACTGAGTGTGTCCAAGAACAGAAAATGTACTCACACCAAATGCAATCTTTTTGTACGTCTAGAATAATTTGACTATTCCTTGCTAAACAACAGAAGCAAAAAAAAAAAACACTCCCCCAGTGATTAGTTATTAGTTTCAATTCATTTTTTACTGCATGAGAGTTAAAATTACATTACATGAAATTTGTCCTGTAAAAAGTCATTCAAATCAGTAATATCAGTAAAATTTCACTACAAAACTCAGATGAAGTCATCTGCCGATCACCTTTAACAAAATAGGTGGTAGCCGTCCTTGAGGTAAAGTGAGCCTAAGCAGTGAGAACATTGAAGTCTGCGAGGGAAAGTGGAAGCCTAACTTTTGTCACCACGGAGATAAAAGGGATGACATACACTTAGCAAAGAAGAGAGAGACTGAATACTGAACTTTGGGAACCTACAGCAAGAAAGAGACAGAGACTGTTTAGACTGGTAAAGGCCAGAGTAAAAGTAAGTGGACAGTCTCCATATGTGCTCCAGGACAGCAGAATAGGAAGTGCCGCATTCTACACATACATCCTCCTGACACAAAGGAGAAAGTACAAATAGGATGCAGTCACAAGTAACACAGGTAAAATCCATACCGATTGCATCCAGTGACTTAAAGGTGCCATTTCCTTGGATTGTAGATATTTTCTTTCCACTTCTCTATTCAGCACAGACCACCATGAACTTAAACATGTCACCTGACATTTCTATCATTCCCTGGTGCCCTAATATTATCTGCTGTTACCAGTAATACTGTAATAGTGCCATACAGATACTAATACTAGACAGTGCATCCAACAGTAATTTGTGTCACACATTTTGCCCTTGAAAATTCCTTTTCCCAGCAAAGAGTGAGCCCCATAGTAATAATTTTCCCCCACTGTATCCATTAGTAGCAGTGCCCCCATTGTAATAATGCCTCACCCATAAAATCATCCAAGGGGGGAGTGTTGTGTTTTGGGGACATGGCGTAATACAGTGCAGCGACAAATTTATTTGTCTGAAGCTAATCTTTTAACCTCATTTGTGCCTCTTTTGGCTCCACCCAGACCCTTGTGGCCCCACACAGTATAATGTCCTCTTTCTGCCTTCCACACATCGCTGAGTAACATTACAGTAAACCCTCTGCTTTGTTTCATACCACTCATATACTCAGTACACGACCTTACAAGTTTGGTGGGGAATCTGGCACCTGCCACTCCCACCAATCATCTGTTATCCGTAGTGTGCAGGCCTGGAAGAAGACCCTTCATGTGCTTACTAGTGGCCATGTTTTGCTATAGCATCTCCGCTCCCATTCACTTGAATCCTTGCTGTCTCTGACTTTGCCACTGTACTCTATCGAGTTTTTACACAAGTTATTTTTTTTAACCTTATAGTTTTTTAGTGCTTCTCACAAACTTCCTATTTTAATAGTTTAAAAATATTGATTATATATTGCCAACTTTCCATCTGTCTTCTGCTTCTAAATAACCCTTTATTTCCTGACCAGTGTTCCCTAAAACCATGAAAGTCCTAATCAGTGTTGTACTGGGGTGCCTAGGTCCCTCCAGCAAAATTCATTCTAGGGACCCACTATACAGCTATATGCAAATATTACCTCATACTAGCAAATTCCTAAAACGTTGCTAACATACCTTTTTCCCAGAAATAGATTGCCTAACCCTTGCCTCTGTTTCTGTCCTGTCAGGTCCTGTCAGTTCCATGCTATCTGGGTCTTGCTTTTTGAACTAGTAGCCTTTTAGTTGTGATATTGGTATATTTGCCCGCAAACCAGCCTCAAGACAGCAGAAAGATGCTGCAAAATGTTCGATTATTGGAGCATTGCACTGTGACTAAGAAGATGGGGCCCAATGAGGAAGGGTACTGGTTAGCCTAACTTTGCATCTAGATGTTATATTGGCCACCCAATGTGTCTACAGTATATAAGGGAAATGATGTGTAGCTTGGTTGAGATGCTGTATGATGAAGTATAATGAGGATCTGTATGAGGTACATAAATATATAAATGGCCCATATAAGAAATATGGGAAAAGGCTGTTCCATGTAAAATCCCCTCAAAAGACAAGGGACACTTCTTCCATCTGGAGATAAAAAGACTTCTTCTCTGTAAGGACTGTTAATCTGTGGAGTAGCCTACCCCAGCTGACAGCTTCAGAAATGGCTTAGATGCATTTTCACAGCAAAACAGAATGCTTATGGAAATATATAGAATGCTCATTTCCTTCACTCGTCCCTTCAGTCATGCCCTTTCCCATCCCGTGGTTGAAATTGATGAGTATAAGTCTTTTTTCAACCATACTATGTAACTATGTAAGTATAGTGAGTGTACTGTACCATGTCAAGGTGAACTGGCAGCCCATCTGGTGCAGGGGCCGTTGGGGTATTCACCTGTAGGCCAGTCCAATCCTGGTCCTAATCCAAGGTTCCCTAGAACCAGTGGCATACTTTCCATAAATGCAGACCACACTATTGCTATGGGGTCCATGGGTTAAGAGGGGCACAAGACTGAACTGATTCCTCTACTTCCCCACTCAGTCAAAGGGTTTACCTGCAGCCACAACTGGGGGGAATGTACTGCATATTTATTGCGATATTTGCACAATGTGGGGCAATTATTTATTTATGTTAGTGGCATAAATATGTTGATAAATAAGGCTTTTGGGATGAACACAACTTAATGCCATGTCCAATCACACCATATTAACAGATATTTAGTCTATGTTTACACTCTCAGGTTTTTAGATGCAGTTTTTGAACTCAAAACCAGGAGCAGTGTGAAAAGAAGACTAGCACTCATCCTATATACTTTAAGCCTATTTATGATCCGCAAACATACCTGAAATGTGAGTTGGGGCCAGTGGCGTAACTAGGAATGGCTGGGCCCCAAGGCGAACATTTGATATGGGGCCCCCAAGCCGCCGCCCCCAACCCCCCAAAGCCGCCGCCCCCAACCCCCCCAAGCCGCCGCCCCCAACCCCCCCCACACACAAACCGCATTCCTGCGCACACTATTATGCCCCATAGTGGCCCCTGCACACGGTATTATGTCCCATAGTGGCCCCTGCACACGGTATTATGCCCCATAGTGGCCCCTGGACACGGTATTATGCAGCATAGTGGTCCCTGCACACAATATTATGCCCCATAGTGGCCCCTGCACACAGTAGTTTTCCCCATAGTGGCCCCAGCACACAGTAGTTTGCCCCATAGTGGCCCCGACACACAGTAGTTTGCCCCATAGTGGCCCCTGCACACAGTAGTTTGCCCCATAGTAGCCCCTGCACACAGTAGTTTGCCCCATAGTGGCCCCTGCACACAGTAGTTTGCCCCATAGTAGCCCCTTCACACAGTAGTTTGCCCCATAGTAGCCCCTGCACACAGTAGTTTGCCCCATAGTAGCCCCTGCACACAGTAGTTTGCCCCATAGTGGCCCCTGCACACAGTAGTTTGCCCCATAGTGGCCCCTGCACACAGTATTATGCCCCATAGTGGACCACCCATGAACGATTATTATACTCTGGGGTCTTTTCAGACCCCAGAGTATAATGATCAGAGACCCAGGGGAGGAGAGAAACATAGAAAACACTGCAACTTACCTCTTCCTCGCTCCGGTGCACTCCCGTGCGCTACTTCGGCCATCTTCAATGTCGGACCGGACCTCGCGCGATCCAGGCCGACGGCCGCGACGCATAATGACGTCGGCTGACGTCTGGGACGTCACCAAACAGGCCCGAAGCCTGCGGAGCGGCGGATAGGTGAGTTACAGTGTTTTTTATGTTCGCTCACCTCCCCTCGACCCCCGATCGTTATACTCTGGGGTCTCAAAAGACCCCGGAGTATAACGATAGCAGTGATTGTGGGGTTCGCGGTAGCGACTGCCACAGGGCTCCGGGCCCCGTAATGTTCCGAGCCCTGTGGCAGTCGCTACCACTGCTACCCCGGTAGTTACGCCCCTGGTTGGGGCCTATTCTAAATTTTGTTACAGGGCCCTATGAATACTGCGTATGCTCCTGGACAGAATAAGACAGCAACAAGATCTGTCATTTTTTAGGATAGGTAAGGCAAACGGATCATAACTCGCAACTCACTCTAACATGTTTTGTAAGGCTAAGACTCCACGTAGCAGGACGCAGCAAAAAAGCGCTGTGGGAAAAACCGTGACGGCAATGCAGGTTTACTCTACAGACATTCTGCTTCCATTATACCTATAGGGAAACCGCCGGCATTTCCGTAGGTATAATTGACATGCTCCTATTTCCAAAACCGCAACAGTTTTGGAAATCGCAGTGTATCCACTGCGCAAACTTTTCCGCAATGTGTGTATGGGACCTGGTCTAAGGCAGCAACATATCTGAGCCAAATAGCACTAGATAAGAATTACAGAAGGCTTTATGTACTCTTATTCCAAGCCTCTTTGAGACAGGAATAGCATTAAGGATTCCACAGGAGCCAAAACAGTTTTCTGGGGCACCCCTGTGGTAGTAAAGTTGGAATTACTGCCATAATGTTTGTACCTCTCACAATGAAAATATAAAATGTTTTTTTTTGTTTGAAATTTTTTTTTAATATCCAGTTGAATATCTGTACTTGGGTTTCCCATCCTGTGTATAGCATGTTCTCAACATGCAATAAAAATGTGATTGGTGTTTATGACCAAAAGAGGGAGCTGTCATCCCAAGTGGAATGTTCTCTTGTTTTTTGCTATACATCTGCTTGCTCTTTGTCTTTGCTCAGGAATCGCTAAAAGTGTTTTCTTATGTCAAAATACATTAAGACCACTTGCAGTCCAATAACAGTGAGAACAAAGGTTTATTTTTTTGTTACATACTAAATCCACAGAGTAGTTCGTAGCTTTAAAACATAAACTTTCACTCATATTATTTTAAAATACATAAATCTACAAATACAAGAAACAAACCTAATTCCCAGTTTCTTATAATATTGTATCAGGTGCAATTACACATGGATTGGGTAATTATCAGGAATACTCACTTGTAGGAATGGTCATCCCTTATAATTGGCCCATGTGCTCCTGATCAGTTAACAAAGGCAGAAATGCAGCCTACGACAGAGTATCTGATTTCTGGGAGTCCAACCCTTGGAGCCATCATGGGAGCAGAGTGAGGGTGGGTTCACACCTGCGTTCCAGTCCGTCCGTTGCCAATCCGAGTGAAAATCTCGGCAAACGGGATTGGCATCGGATACAGACCGGTCAGCGACGCATTGGTTAAAAACCCATTCATTTGAATGGGTTTTTAAAGCAATGCGAGGGTGTCTGATTGCACCCTCTGTGCTGCGAAGCCGATTTTTTTCATCGGACACGAAGTCCTGCCTGTCCGACTTTGTTTCCGACGAAAAAAAGGGATTCGCAACGCAGAGGGTGCAATCGGACACCCTCGCATTGCTTTAAAAACCCATTCAAATGAATGGGTTTTTAACCAATGAGTCGCTGACCGGTCTGTATCCGATGCCAATCCCGTTCGCTGAGATTTTCACTCGGATTGGCAACGGACGGACTGGAACGCAGGTGTGAACCTACCCTTACTCAAGTTCAGTGTGAACGGAACTCTAGTATGTATGAGTGACCACCGATCCATTTGTGGGATCACTACCAAAATAGTTGCCAAATTTTTGCAGGTTAACAAATTTCTATGCTGTTTATTGTATGGAACCTGCTGTAACTTTAAGGTGGTCATACCAATGTGACTGCAGCAAGGTAGAACCTAGATTCCTCAACCCTATATTATTCTAGTCAGGGGATGGAGATGGTTAGCTTGCTTCCTCCTAAGGAGGAGACAGGCAGTTCCATTGCTCCTTAACTAGGGAGAGGATATTAGCTAGAGTGACACGGTTAGGCTGACCTACATGTTTCAGCTACAAGTCAGGGCCAATATCCATATCACAGTCAAGATAGTCAAGATGTAGATGAGCTATCTGCTCTGCTCACGTTTTGGGACTTGCGTAGAGGAAATTTATGGATGGACCTCATAGCTCCAACTAGGACCTATGAGTCACAGGCCTGGCCTAGTGATCTTTAGCAACCTGGACGCGTAGCAGAGCTGATTTTGTAATTAAATGAAATCCACTCTGCCATTAGGATGGAGATGAGCAAGAACACAGTTTTTAAAAAAAACAAAAAAAACCCCACTTTTATGTTGTTATCCCCAACTCCTCCAGCTCTCTCATGTCAGCATGGTCAAAAATACACATAAAAGAATTTCTCTGTATTACTACACTACTACACACCTCAAATGAGAGCTGGCATAATGAGGGATCACTGAAATAATATAGCAGTATTTGGTTACCAGGTAGTATTATTTATTTATTCATTCATTTTTAGAGTACCATTAATTCCATGCTGCTGTACATTTGAGGGATTTGCTTGAATTACACAAAACAAGTACAATACTTGCAGTGACCAACTGGTACAGTGGAATAGAGTGCCCTGCCCACAAGGGCTTACAATCTATAAGGGAATGGGGATAGAGACAGTAGCTGAGGGTAGAAGCTGTTCAGATGGTGTTTGTGTGGTGCAGGAGGTCTTGAGAAGATTGGAGGTTACATGATGTCGGTAGGTAGCAAGAAATTAGGTCAGAGATGTATGGGGGGGACAGGTTGTGGATGGCTTTCTATGTCAGCGTTAACATCTTAAACTTTATTTGCTGGGCGATGGGTAGACAATGGAAATTTTGGCAGGGGGGAGCGGATGATGAAAAATAGGGGGAGAGGTGGATTAAGCAAGCGGCAGAGTTTAGGGTGGACTTTTGTAGCTTTTACAGCTTTTTGTTGGCATTTTAATCTTCCGTGTGGCAATACAGAAACTTCATTGATGTTTTCTATTTCCCTCACCCATCTGTTTTGTGCTTCACACAGCATGAGACTACTGGAAAATACAGCATGTGTAATTACAGTGATCCTCCACTCCTTTGGTTCTTTTCTGACTAGTAACATAACAATCAGTGAGAGAACTAGCAGAAAAGAAGAATAGAAGATTGGCTTCCTGGTTTACTACTTTTGAGCAGAGGACAATTATAGGGTGTTAAAGAGAGTGCACCACCACTAACTAACCCTATATTTCGTCTTTCCATATGACATTGCACAAGGGTACATTATTAAACAACTCTTATTAAAGGAAAAAAGTCTTATTCCTGTTTCTCGTTTCTGTTTTCTGTTCCAGAATGACAGAATAGTAATCCCCATGTCCACATTTCAGACTTAATTTAGGTCAGAGCCTTTTAATCAAGCAGCAATTCACATATGTTTTATATTATAGGTGAGTAAAGGCCAAATTGTAGTCATTTCTCATTGCCACTGCAATAAGCCCTGAAAAACAAAATCACTGCAATTCAAATGTTAAGAATTTACAGTTTCTGAAAGAATATTAAATGTAAGCAGGGCCCTATTAACTATAGGGCAAATGTTTCAACTACAGTGGGCCCTATGTCATTGGGAAGGCCACCTGCTAGCCATGCTTGATCCAATGAGACAATCATGTCCTGCTGTTGCTGGTGGCGGATCCTGATGCCGCAACCCAGTCGGATGAGACCGGAGGATGGAAGTAGTAGTGGCGGATGCTGTGCCACCTAGCAGGCCGAGCACACTCCCAAACAGCTCCAGTCCCACTCCTAGGCTGGACAAAGTCGAGGGGGGTCCTGCAGCACTACCGGATGGTGGTGATAGTTGTTCTTTCCCCCGGGGCACTTCCAGTTGAAGAGGGAACCTCTCCTACCTGAGCCTATGTGGTGTTGGTCAGAAGAGCCCTGGTGGATTGGTCGGAAGAGCCCTGATGGATTCAGCGATGCAGGTAAACCAAACAGCCTTTATTCGGCAACAGGATTCACAAGGCAATAGCAGTTCCAAACAGGGGTAGTAATCCTACAGTGTCCAACCCCCAGCCTTGGCTCTAGAAGGCCTGACAAGGTACTGGTTGCCTGAAGACTAGGCCCGAAGCAATCCTCCTGAAGGCTGTGATGACTAGCCATTGGCCTCAGTGCAGCTTGTGGGGGCAGGAAACCTCTGCACGCCCTTACTCTTCCACTGCTCACACTAGACTGTCTGAACTGCACTCAGACCAAGGGTTACCGTGGAAATGGAGTCTCCCACAACCCCGCCCATCGGCCTGTGATAGGCCAGGGCTAAACCAAGTCTGGGTTTGAACACTGCAGGGGGAAACATATAAGGAAAAGCTGCAACAATACATTTAACATAAAACACGGAACATACCAACACAACCCAGAGACACAGAGACGAACAATTTAAAGCAGCAGCCTCTGGGATGCTGCACTGATTCAACTGTATTTGCGTCCTCAAGACGCAATGTAGCCTTACAATGCTGGAGTCATACTGCAAGGACAACATCTGCAAGGAGTATGTACAGTGCTGGCCAAAAGTATTGGCACCCCTGCAATTCTGTCAGATAATACTCAATTTCTTCCAGAAAATGATTGCAATCACAAATGCTTTGGTAATAATATCTTCATTTATTTTGCTTGCAATGAAAAAACACAAAAGAGAATGAAAAAAAAAGTCAAATCATTGATCATTTTACACAAAACTCCAAAAATGGGCCGGACAAAAGTATTGGCACCCTCAGCCTAATACTTGGTAGCACAACCTTTAGACAAAATAACTGCGAACAACCGCTTCCGGTAACCATCAATGAGTTTCTTACAATGCCCTGCTGGAATTTAAGACCATTCTTCTTTGGCAAATTTCTCCAGGTCCCTGAGATTTGAAGGGTGCCTTCTCCAAACTGCCATTTTGAGATCTCTCCACAGGTGTTCTATGGGATTCAGGTCTGGACTCATTGCTGGCCACTTTAGAAGTCTACAGTGCTTTCTCTCAAACCATTTTCTAGTGCTTTTTGAAGCGTGTTTTGGGTCATTGTCCTGCTGGAGGACCCATGACCTCTGAGGAAGACCCAGCTTTCTCACACTGGGCCCTACATTATGCTGCAAAATTTGTTGGTAGTCTTCAGACTTCATAATGCCATGCACACGGTCAAGCAGTCCAGTGCCAGAGGCAGCAAAGCAACCCCAAAACATCAGGGAACCTCCGCCATGTTTGACTGTAGGGACCGTGTTCTTTTCTTTGAAGGCTTCTTTTTTTTTTCCTGTAAACTCTATGTTGATGCCTTTTCCCAAAAAGCTCTACTTTTGTCTCATCTGACCAGAGAACATTCTTCCAAAAAGTTTTTGGCTTTCTCAGGTAACTTTTGGCAAACTCCAGCCTGGCTTTTTTATGTCTTTGGGTCAGAAGTGGGGTCTTCCTGGGTATCCTACCATAGAGTCCCTTTTCATTCAGACGCCGACGGATAGTACAGGTTGACACTGTTGTACCCTTGGACTGCAGGGCAGCTAGAACTTGTTTGGATGTTAGTCGAGGTTCTTTAGCCACCATCCGCACAATCTTTCGTTGAAATCTCTCGTCAATTTTTCTTTTCCGTCCACATCTAGGGAGGTTAGCCACAGTGCCATGGGCTTTAAACTTCTTGATGACACTGCGCACGGTAGACACAGGAACATTCAGGTCTTTGGAGATAGACTTGTAGCCTTGAGATTGCTCATGCTTCCTCACAATTTTGCTTCTCAAGTCCTCAGACAGTTCTTTGGTCTTCTTTCTTTTCTCCATGCTCAATGTGGTACACACAAGGACACAGGACAGAGGTTGAGTCAACTTTAATCCATTTCAACTGGCTGCAAGTGTGATTTAGTTATTGCCACCACCTGTTATGTGCCACAGGTAAGTAACAGGTGCTGTTAATTACACAAATTAGAGAAGCATCACATGATTTTTGAAAGGGTCCACCCCTTTTTTATGTTTGGTGTGGAATTATATCCAATTTGGCTTTTTGACAATTCTTTTTGTGGTTTTCCATTGAAGACAAATTAAATGAAGATATTATTACCAAAGCATTTGTGATGGCAATCATTTTCTGGAAGTAATTGAGTATTATCTGACAGAATTGCAGGGGTGCCAATACTTTTGGCCAGCACTGTATGTGCTCCTCGTGTTTGCATAGGTTTCCTCCCGGTACTTCCAAGACATACTGATAGGGAATTTAGACTGTGAGCCCTATATGGGACAGTGACTGACAATGTCTATGAAGCGCTATGGAATATATTGGCGCAATAAATAAATAAATTGAGTGCAATGATGAACAGGGAGCTATCAGGTCCCTGCTCACCATTCCGGGTATTAGTGGTGTCTGTGATAGGGAGGCATGAGGAGTGTGCTACCACAGACATTCCTCTTTGTGTCCTTGAGAGGAGTCCACTTATGAAGCCTTTGCACTTGGCCCATGAATGTATTAAAACTGCCCTGAATGTATCTCCATGCAGGATGCACTTCTGTATATCCACATGGACTTGCCAGTTGCTAATCTCTTATATATATAAAAATGAGTTCCTATCTGTCTGTCTGTCTGTCTGTTCTTTATGCGCGACCAAACGACTGGACCGATCCTCACCAAATTTGGCACACATGTACATCAGGTGTCCGGGAATATTATAGACTGGGTCTCAGCTCTCTTGGACGTACCGTTCCTGAGATACAGTATTCCCAAAAAATGACCAGCATTAGTCTATACAAGCCTGCAAGTCTTTCACTCATATTCCAACTGCCATACACACAGTCACATGTCCCTTATCAGCCAATAAGAGCTTGCAGGTGCTTACTCTCCTCAGGCACACAGGTTTCCATAGCAACCAAGCTATGTATGACCTGTATTAGTCAATAGCAGTTCACAGGACCTTAAATATTCAGTCATATCACGTGTATCAGCCAATATAAGTTCACATTTAATCTACCAGGTCCCCTAATGTCCCGGGCCCTGTGGCAGCTGCTACCACTGCTAAACCGGTATTTACGCCACTGACTGGACTGCCATACTGGATTTCAGCATTCTTATAAATTGAAACCTTTTTTAAACTACTCATGTCCCCTGCAGCAAAACGCATGGCTGCTGCTCGAGCTAATGAAAACTCTCAGCAGACCCAAGCCTGTCTCTAATCTGATAAGGTATGTTACAGACAACAGCGAGCTGCTGAAACTCCCCAGCAGACCCAAGCCCGTCTCCAATCTGACAAAGCATTGTCAGCCACATGCACACAGCTGCACTCCAGGTTTCAATTACAACCCAGCCATTTTTCTTCACTGCTGTAGGTCAGCTTTAAAGGGGCAGGGCGCTGTGGATGACACTGTTACACAAGGTCACATACACACAGCTTTACTCCAAGTTTTCCATAACAACCGATCGCAGGTTTTTCACTGATATCCAAACTGAGATGCACATGATCACATGACACTTATGGACCAATGGAAAATCGCAGGTTCAGTCTTGACATACACACAGCTTTACACCAGGTTTCCATAGCAACCAAGCTATTTATGACCTGTATGAGTCAATAGCAGTTCGTAGGTCCTTAAATATTCAGTCATATGACGTGCATCAGCCAATATAAGTTCACATTTCATTTACCAGGTTTCCATAGCAACAAAGCCATAAATAGACTATACCTATACTGAACTGCCATACTGGATGTCAAGTGCAAAACTGGCCAATTCTCATGGGGTCACTACACAAACAAAAAATGAAATATACCCGTGCAAAGCCGGGTCCTTCCTCTAGTTCACTATAATGTACAGTAGCAGAAAAATGAGTGAGATTAAAAGAAATCTCATCCACACAATTCACAAAAAACATGCTATACAAACACCAACCCACTTGGGATGATGATAATTTTGGCTGCAGTGGAATTTGGGAAAATCTGCTGATTTCATGCAATGTAAAAAAAAGCAGTGGACATTGACATAACATCAAGCTGAGTTCATACAGGGAAGCACCCAAGTAAAGATTAGGCCCATTGCAGACGACCGTGCTGTGGGTCAGTGTGCAGAGAGCACACTGACCCATTCTTTTCTATGTACAATGTCCTATTCCTGTCCTATTTTGCGGCCCGTGCTTCAGTGGCTCCTATTCATTTAAAGAAAGGAGCCGCGGAAGCATGGCCCATGCACGGGCAGCACACGGGGACGTCCCCGTGTGCAGCCCAAGCTTTTAAATCACGGCAGGCCAGTTGAAGCACGGTCGTCTGCAACCGGCCTTACTTTAACACGTGTCTTGTGATTTTCGGCCCCAAACACATTATTGCCTTAACAAGTACTAAAGTTCTGTTTTTAACTCCAGCTTTAACTCCAAGTCAAAGCTGCAATGTAGACATCACCACTTATTATGGGCATAACTACCAGGGTAGAAGAAAACAACTAAGGGGGCCCATTTATACCATTTATGCAATTGGTTATAATGATAGAGGGGTGTGAAGGATCTCGTCCTACCGAAACCGCTTTCAGCACACCTGAGATCGCTTCAATTACCTCACACCCACCACTAGTGAGTCTTCTGCGCCCATAGGATAATATGAAATGAGCTTTCTAAATTTTATATATTTATTAACCCCTAAAAGGGTCGGTACTAGACACTTAACACATATAGAGAATACATGTAGCAGTTAGCAAGCAAATACAAGTGGAAAGCAACATGACACAGTGCACAAAATAAAAATGGGAATAAACAGGAGAAAAGGAAATATTACCAACACAAGCCTGTGATTGGTTCTCTGGGCTCCGGATGTTGAGCTCAGGGCGCGTACTTAGATTTAGTCCAAAAGCATGCATCCAGGCATGCTATTCCAGTGGCAGCACCCCCTTGGCTCTGGGCAATGCTGTTCACATGACTTTCAGCAGAAGAAGACCATATAGAAAATTACCAAAACAAGTAGTCTGTTTCTCTGAGCCGATGTGGTAGGCTTCAAGGTTCTTCCTTAAGCAAGTTACAGAGCATGTGTCTCCTACATGCTGTCCAGAACAAAGAGTCTCAAGCCTCCATGCTAGGCCACATGGTTGAAGTCTACACCATGACCTGCCCTCACACCTCCTCCAGGAACAACAAAGACAAATACCACCCTCTTCCTGGTCTGAGAAATTTTAACTAAAGAAGGTCTCCTCCGTAAGTGATGTCACTAGGATGAGAAGCCCTGCCCTCCTTCCTAAACTCTCTATAACCATCTTTCCTTATATTTCCTTGCCCGATGACTGTAGAGTCAGGCAGTCAGCATGATAGAGTTCGTGGTGAGATCCCCATTGTGTAGACACCAAGGACGACACCCCAATCCCCTTTGGGGTAAGGAGATCAGTGTCTGGATCTTTTCTGGGCTTTGACCCATAACGTGTGTAATCTAGACGTGTGCTTAAGCTTGACACATCTGGGGAATTTATCGAGGGGACTGTAAGAGGTTATCCAGGGCAGATATTGTCATAAAACCATAATCCTTTTGATGTGTAGCTGGCTCCATCTTGTCTGTGGACTGTGTGCAGAGAGCCCCTCCCAGAACATCCTTTTTGCAGGACCCCCTGCCATGTTAATGAATGTAGCACTGTTATGTAAACAAAGGCCTGTGTAAGTGATTCTCTGTGGATCAAAGAGTTGTTGATTACAGAGTCCACAGACCACATCCCTTAAGCCTATGACCAAATGGCTGATAACAGACAGGAACCACACAATATGAGCTAGTAGTAGTACAAGAAATACATATCTGGGGCTCTTATCATCACATGGGGCATGTGGAAAACTGACTGTACCTCCATTACATTACAGGAACATCATAATGCCTGCATGTGACATGATTATAATTACTTTCTTCACATGCTATGAGGTCGCAGTGTACACAGGCAGTGTTGGACTGGGATGTCTAGGGCACACCAATGGAATTGCTTCTAGGGGCCCACCATCAGGACCCCTGCAGATCAGCGGTACTGAGACAGGGCGGCTAAAGGTAATAACATGTCAAGAGCCATGCTGCTCACCTACAATAACATGTGCACTACTGCATTACCTAAACCTACTGCTACACCCTGTATGGCAAGTGAACAGCGTAGCTCCTAGAATTGTTACCATTACCTGTAGATCATCATTACATCGCAGATGTACTATTGCTGGCCTATCCTAAGCTCAGGCCAGCAATATTAGAAAGATGGATAAATACTCTGAAGAGGATGTCCAGGAATTGGCGCAACCCAAATCCCGGGCAGAAGGTGTAAAATAAAAAATAAATAAAAAAGCATACTCACCTGTCCCCGTCACTCCATAGTCCGCTGCCAGTGTCCATTCAGTCTTGTGCCAGCGCCTTCCTGCTGGGAGTCCAGCATCTCATGGGACCGCTAAGACCAATTAGGTACAGGATATCCAGAAATGAGGTGCCACCATGAGACTGAACAGACACAGGCAGGGGACAACGGGGTGCTGGGGACAGGTGAGTATACTTTTTTGAAATTTTTTTATTTTTACACCTCCCTGGCGGCTGCCACAGTGGTTGCTCCAGTTAATAGACAACCTCTTTTAAGGGTTTGTCTGGGCCAAATTTTTTTATGGCCACTTCACTGGTCCCCTCATACAGTGAACTCTTCACTGGTCCCCCCATACTGTATGGGGAACAGTGATGGGGCCATTATATTGTGTGGGAGAAGTGATGGGGGCTAACATCCTGTGTGATGCATATTAAAGGGATTGTTAAGGGTTAATCATTTTTATGGCCTATGGATAGACCATAAATACCTGATCGGTAAGGGGCTGACACATGGCACCATCAGCTGTACAGCGTCACTTCCGGCACCCGTTCTGTACACAACACAGGGCCAAAAGCAGAAAGCTCCATTCGCTGTTTAGTCGCCCGGTGCCGTCACTGCAGCTCAGCTCCTACTGACTTCAATAAGTGCTGAGATGCAGTGAAGGTGCCGGCTAATACACAGTGGACAGAGCTTTCTGCTTCTGGCCCCATATTGTGTACAGGACAGGTGCCAGAAGTGGCTCCGTACAGCTGATCAGTTCGGGGTCAGCCCCCAACAGATCAGGTATCTATGACCTATCCTGAGGATAAACCATAACAAATAATGCCTGGACAACTCCTTTATTATACCCCCCTAATGCACCACACTTTAAAGAGGTTGTCCAGTATAATTTTTTTTTCTTTTTTATAATTAGTCTGGGGGAGGTGAACCCCTCCCCAAAAAAAACAAAAACATACTAAACATACTCACCTGTCCCTGGTGCTCCGGTGTCAGCAGGTTACAGCATGGTCCGGTCCTGCAGCTCCGCTGTCTTCTTTTGCCGGAAGTCCTCACTGGCTGTGATGTCCCAGGTCCCTTTCTTTAGGCCGCTGATTGGCCTCAGGGATCACGTGACGTCACAGGTAGTCATGTGCGGGGGGTACTTGTGCTGGAAGGAAACAGAGCTGCAGGCTAAACTACAATGGGAAACAATGGGGACAGGAGAGAAAGTTTTTTGCTTTTTTTTTTCACCTGTGTAATTAAAAAAAAAAAAAATGTTATCCTGCACAACCCCTTTAATGTCCCCCAGGCTATTTGCCTCCATTAGTTATCATTTTGCCAATGCAAATGCATTATATGCTCCTCAGTGGCCCCCACACAGTATTATATGCCCACAGTGGCTCCCACACAGTATTATATGCTCACAGTGGCCCCCAGACAGTATTATGTGCCAACATTGGCCCCCACACAGTATTATATGCTCCTCAGTGACCCCCACACAGTATTATATGCTCCTCAGTGGCCCCCACACAGTATTATATGCTCCTCAGTGGCTCCCACACAGTATTATATGCCCACAGTGGCCCCCACACAGTATTATATGCCCACAGTGGCCCCCACACACTATTAGATGCTCCACAGAGCCCCCCCCCCCAGAGCCGATACTATTATTATACTTTGGGGTCTCCTCAGACCCCAGAGTGTAATAAGCAGAGGCCCAGGAGAAGTGATTAAAAATAACAAACACTTATACTCACCTTGTCTTACCTCTCCGGGGCATCCTGCTCCATCCTGCTGTCTTTCCCATCTTCTTTGGTCCCCACATCCCATGCCCCAGACGTCACCTCTGGGGTCTTTGATTGGACCTCTGCGGTCACGTCGGGCGTGATGACGTCATTACGTCGGCGCGCCATGTCACCGCTGGGGCCTAACCACAGGCCCCTGCAGTGAAGCCGGAAAAGTGCCGGAGACGATGCTGAGCCCAGGACAGGTGAGTTTTTTTTTTTTGTCACTTTCCCTGTGCTGACATACCCTAGCCACTAATAATAGGTATAGCAGTCGGGGAACCAGGCTTTCCCCGACCACTATCATGGTACTCCGGGGCCCCGGCCACTTCCAGCTGGCCGCGGGCCCTGTACCCCTCCAGTCGCGGTCGCATCCCCTGCGACCACAATCCTTACGCCACTGTCCATTGGTCGGGCCCCTGACCGTCCCGATCGGACCCCTGACCTTTGCATTGGCAAAATGAGGACTAAATATAGTCAGGGCTCAGGGCCCACCGGGGGATTCACCGGTTACAGTCCGACCCTGTACAGGACCTGTGTGTATGTGTGCATTATCCCTGTGTTATGATGTCATAGTGGACATTATCCCTGTACTGTGACTTCACTGTGTATAGTCTTTCTGTAATATGACATGACTGTGTGCATTATCCCTCTACAGTGACATCACTGTGTGCATTATTCCTATATCATGACATAACTGTGTTTATTATCCCAGTCCTGTGCTATTACTGTGTGCATTATTCTGGTATGTGATATCACAGTGTGCATTATCCTCAAACTATGGAACCAATGTGTTTATTATCCCTGTACTGTGATAGCAATTTGTGCATTATCCCTATACTGTGACATCACAGTGGACAATATCCTGGTACTCTGACAGCATTGTGTGTACTACCCCAGTAAACTCACTATTATTCCTATAATATCACTATGTGCTAACAAATCTCTACTCTGCCTGTAAAATCACTTTGTGTGTTATTCCTGTGTGTAAAGGAAACAAAATAATCGTACACTTTCAAGTTCTGAACTTCCGGCTTAAGGTGATCAAGTTTTGCTATGGGGTCCAATGATTACTTGTTATGCCCCTGATTCAGTGCAAAAGATTTTCTTGCCCAGGTGTGTCTACTGTAGAGTATAAATGGATAATAATTGCTTGTACATAAATTATGCTTATCTGAAAAAAACATGCCAAATGCCCTCAAAGGGAATTAGCTATCCAGGCTAGGAGCTGACCCAGTCTATTGGCTTTGCGAAAGAAGCAATTGCAATCCAGTCTCGTGAGCCACCTAGCCTGACTTTGCACATAGGTCTCCAGTGTATCCCTAGCTTAGTCATAAACCTGCCTAGCCACTCTGGGATGGCAGAGGTGTTGGGCTGAGAGGAGTGCGGACTATAGCATTCCAAACCGTGATTCCACTTGTTTGCGCTTGCGAAAGGTATAATTAATTATGTGTCCCCAGAGGACCGCCTTTGAGGCTGCCCAGAGTAATGGAGTGTCATCTATATGTCTCAAATTATCATCTATATAGTTTGCCCATTGTATTTTTAAGTATGATTTAAAATCCTTGAAGTTCACTAGGTGGTGCAGGAAGCACAACATGACAGTGAGCTTGATAGGAGCATTGTCTGAGACCACAATCAGAGATGTCAAGGTATCTTCCACCTGGCTAAAAAAGTGCGAATGAGATAAGTAAGAAGTCTATACGAGAGAAACTTTTGTGAGCCGGCGAATAAAAGGTGTGTTCCCTGGTGTGGCGTTTAAGGTGCATCGGGGTCATATAGAGATAGGGTTTCCATCAGGTATGTTAGGTCCCTTGAGGCTGGGGGCATGAGTATTGCAACTCCTAGGACCTTTGAGGTATGGCCGTCTAGTATTATACTAGGGTGCTTTCTAGTTGCCAGAACCATGTTTCCAGTGGGTTTTTTGTACATATATTATAACAAGTTTATGTCATTTGAAGTGAGTATTTTCTTGTGTTTAATGGGGGTATTATGACCCGCAACATTCCAGGAGAGGAGGCGGAGCCCTGTCTCACTTGGTACCCACTGATGTGTAATGTAACAAGATTACATGTCTTGCCTTCCCCAGTCATCCCAGCAGTTGGTCATGGCATGTACTGGTGGTCCCATGTGCCAAAGAGAAGTGCTTAGGGGGGAGGGAATAACAAAGGATATTGAAAGAAATACAATGATTGAAACATCAGGCTGGGCTGGTTAGAGGCCAAACTAGGGGCAAAAACCATGTTCAACAATAAAATGGTAAACCACAGATGTGTCATAACTAGACCCCAAAGTACAACTCTGTAGAGCCTGAGAAACAGGGCATCCTTGTATTAGATAATAAGAAAGATTAGTCATTCACGTCAATGAGGAAGTGTCGACTGGCCTGAAAGGGGTCTTCAAAGATCAACTGCCTACCATTATCCTGGACCTTTAACTTGGCTGGAAATAGAAGCAGGAAGTGGATGTTTTTTTCATGTAAATAACAACAGATTGGGCTAAAGACTTTCCATTTCTGTGTCGCAGATGCCAAAAAGTCCTGGAAAATGACAACTGAAAAGTCTCTAATCTGTAAGGATCATTGGCTTCTGTATGCCCGGAGTATATTCATGTCTGAATTCAAATACTTGGCAATGACTGGGCACGAGCGGCCGTTGCTCCTCTCCTGGTTCCTAGGTGGGCCAAACCTATGCGCCCGTACCACAATGTACTTATCCACATGTTGAGGGCCTTGGGGATATCTTCTGTTAGGAGAGTGATCAGATTGTCACCGAAGATTTGTGGTATGCTCACAAATCAAAGGTTATTTCTCCTGCTGTCCAAGTCCTCCAACTTTTCTTGGAGGGCTGCCTCGGTGTTGGAGGATTGCGCAATAGCTTGCTCCAGGGTGGAGGTAGTAATCTCTTGAGATGCCACTTTGTTTTGTGAGTTTGTGGTGATGAGAGACAGTGCCACATTAATGGAGGAGTGGAGAACCTTTAGTCTCTTGTCTAAGAACATCATTATCAAGTGGGACATCTCCTCCACTATTGAGGTGGCTTGGTCTAATTTAGTTCTCGGGGGGACATGGAGCTGTAGGCCAGCGACATTTTTGGTGGAGTGATGTCATCTGTTGGGGGGGCTCCATCAGTTCCACCTTCTCTTGAGATGTTGGGGAGCTAATGGAAGCCTCACTTGTGATTTATCTTTCTTGGCCTTTGGTGCGGATTTTGACATTTTTGTGGCAGCAGATCTCTGTGGCCGGGTGATGATGAGGAGGATAGCCCAGAGAAAGAGGGTTTACTAGGTTGGGATTTGGCAACGTATTTGTCCAGCAGAATGTAAGACAGTGAATTGACATAGAATAGGAGTTTGAGTAAGAGGACACTCACCAGTCACATTCAGAGGTGTAGCATAGTAGTGAGGTGATTCATTGCTTGTCTGAGAATTGGCTAAGTGGGTATGAGATGTTATGGTAATAATAAACATGCAATTATCTGAAGTGTCTTGGAGGAGTCAAACATTGATGACTGCATGGATTGAATTCAAACAACTGGTCTGGGGTGCTTGCCCTTGTAATCCTATGCGAAAGAAGAGTTGAGGCCCGCAGGATGTCCCCAGCTTAGCAGAAAGGGCCAGTGGCTGCGATGAGCCTGCAGGGGTCCTATGGCAAAGCAGGTAACTGTGAGGGTGAGAGATAGGCAGAAGCTGCTGTATTGCGGCAGAGCTCTGCCCTGTCAGTGCGCAGAACACTGACATGGTTTTTTTTGTGGCAGTGGGAATATGGGTGTTGAGAGGGCCGCCTTGTGTCTGTCCAAGATAGTGGACCCGCGCTTCAGTAGAAAGGTGCTGGCAGCTCCTGCAGCCTCTGGGTAGAAAAGATTACTGGCTCTGCGGATCCTTGCCAGCAAGGTGTGCCGGCGAGGTTCTGTATTATATGTGTCGGGCACCCAGTGGGTGTTGAAGCCAGATCTTAGCTACTAAATGCTGCTATGTTAGATTCCCCTCCCCCGGAAGCCACTTATATATTATTATAGTATTATTATTATTATTTACAATATTTATTATTAATTACAAAAACAAGTAGGTCTCTGCCAGGAAGGGCAAGACCTAATCTATAATGGAAGGGGGATAGAGATAGTAGGTGAGGGTACAAACTGTTCTGCTGTTGGGTAAGTGGCAGCAGGGTATATTTGAGTGTCATCAGTAACAATGGTATTGAAAGCCATGACACCCTAACAATTGGTCCAGGTCGAAGGTATAGTTGATGAATAGTAGAGGTGCAAGGAGAAAGTCATGGGGCCAACTACAGAGAGAAGGTGTGGTGAAGAGGTGGTATATGAGATGCTAAATGTGCATTTGGTAACGTATGAATAGATCCAGGACAGGGCCAAGTATGTCATTCCAAGGAATGAGAGAGTTTGTAAAAAGAGTGTCAAAGGTAGAGGACAGGACTAAAAGGAAGAGAACCAAGTACTGTTGTTCGCCTTTAGCAGTTAGTAGGTCATTTCAGTGGAGTGATGGGATGGAAAAACCTAATTGTAGCTGGTCAAAGTGTGAGTTGGATTAGAGATGGGATGATAGTTCAAAGTCAACAAGTTGTTAAATGAATTTTAAGACAAAAGGGAGTAATGAGATGGGGTGATAGCTTTACAGGAAGGATGGATCAAGGGATGGTTTCTTAAGGATCTGTGTGTGTGATGATAGCATATTTGAAGGAGGAGTAGAAGGTATCACTGCTTAGAGACGATTTGAAGTGAGATAGGGCTGGGATAAACACTGCTGGTATGAGTTGCAATTGGATCAGTCACAAGCAAAGGCCATGAAAAGAGATTTTGAGATTAGGATGGAGAGCTTTTTGATGGTAATGGTGGTGATGCAGGTGGAGAAAGGGTGGTTGCAGGGACTGTTGGTTGAAAATTTCTCTTATATTGTCAATTATGTTTTAGAAATAAGTGACAAAGAATTTAGCTGAGAAGAGTGTCATCGGAGGGAGCACCTGGGTACACAGAATGGAGTTAAATGTATTAAATAACTGTTTATGGTTGTGAGATAAATAAGATATGAAAGTAGTAAAGTAAAACTGTTCTGCAGAGGTGAGTGCAGAATTGAAGTTGAGTCTTCCTTGGATAGAGTGGCTTTTCTTCCACCAAAGTTCTGTAACCCTTGAAGCTTGCCTCAGTTTTTTTTGTGTGTGGTTAGTATGTCAAGGTTGTGTATTTATTCAATTCATGCAGCTCTGGGGTGGGTGAGGGGGTTATAGAAAGCAGTGGTAACATGTATGTAATGAAGTGAAGATATTCAGAAAACGGGGGAAGAGAGTCAGAGTGTATGAATGTCAAAGCAATTAATGTTTCTGTGGGTGTGTGTGTTAGGTTATAGAATGGGAGGGGTCTATTGAAGAGAAAAATGATGAGTATGTTGTGGCCAGATAGAGTGGTTGAATAGATAGAGGTTGGATATGGAATAGAGGGAGTTGAAGATCAGATCCAGTGTGTGCCCCTTTGTCAGTGGCAGTGGAGGACCACTAGAGAGACCAAAGTTGGATGATTTAGGAGTGTGGAGGCAGTTAGATGGTTTGTGTGAAAAGAAACGTTGAAGTTTCCCATGATGATAGTTGAAGTATCAATTGAAAGTAAGTGCATGAACCAGGTAGTGAAGTGGTCAATAAAAGCGTAGGTCCTAGTGGTCAGTAGATGAGAAGGCTGATTCCTCCACCAGGTTTTATAACGGGGCTGGGAGTATGGAAAAACTGTAGGCTGATATAGGAGACAGGGAGGTTGTGTCTGAATGTGCCAAAAATCTAATTTTGTTAAGTTTTTTTTATTTTGCAATAGAGCTTTTTGATACAGGGTCCTAGCTGCCATTAGTGTTGCATGGTGATCTGTGACTGTCCACAGAGTGTCTTATATTGTTTGACTCACAAAGTCACCCTTTCAGTGCAAAATTTCATTTTGTTAAGGGATTTTGTGCAATTGTGTTTTTTTTGTCGATAAATACAGAAAATTCAAATCCAAGCTAACTGACGCAGTGTGTGCTCTATTATAATACTCACTAGCCAGGTCACGCTTTCAAAGTAAAATATCTTCTTGTTAAGTGTTTTTGTTAAAAAATACAGAAGAATCCAAATCCAAGCTAACTCACGCAGTGTGTTCTAGTCTAATACTCCCTGACCAGGTCACGCATTCATTGCTAAATATTATCTTCTTGTTAAGTATTTCTTGCAGACTGTTACACTCTTTTAGCCTAATATTCACTGGCAGGTCATACTTTCAGTGCAAAATCGAATTTCTTTCCTAATTTTCTTGAAATAGAGTTTTTTGTAAAAAAAACCAAAAACTAAAAAACCAAATATACAGTTTTCGAATTTCCACCAATCACTATTTTATAAGCAGTGCACTAAGATGACTGGAAAAAAAAAACAGAGCAGGTGACAGACTAAAGAAGAGTGAGGAGGAATCATTGAAGAAATTTTTAATTACTTGGCTTACTCATCTCAGTCAGAGGAGGATATTACATCCGAGAGTGATGCTGTGAGTGCGACCTTAAATCAGGGTTCTGTGTGTTTGATTCATTGATTCATAGTTCTAGAGGGACCTTGATGCCTTTCTTGAATGGAAAAATATGACAGACTACAGGTTTTAGACTTTTGGTGAAGACACGTTGATCCAGGATTCCATACTGATTGCCAGATTTGGAGTAAGAAAGGAATTCTACCCTTGACATGGGGCAATTAGCATCAGCCTCATGGGGTGCCTTCCTCTTGATCAACCCTGTGGTATTATAGATTGGACTTGATGGACCGGTGTCTTTATTTAACCTTATCTTCTATGTTATGTATCGGGATTAGCTCAGGGAACGTCGTCTCCTCAGATAGACGAACATTTTTCGGCAAAGCAATTAGAGTCCAGTCCAGCCAAGTATGGTGCAACTGGCAGCAACAAGTTTTATTAGAAGTTTAAGGAAAACAAAACAATAAAAAATACAATAAAATCCTAGCCATCCGGCCACTACCTACAATACACAATACAGGTATCTAACTAGAGAGAGCTGGGCCTACTGTACAGTTCCCTAAACACAAAATACAGCAGTTTAACTCACAGGGATTTCCCAGGAGCAGAGAGAGCCAAATACCTGTGTGCTGTCTGCCCTTATATACACACTCTTCAGGAACCAAGGAAGTAACCCCCAGACATCCCAAAACCTGAAGTGGCTGAATGGAGTAGAGCCACACCCAACTCTGCCTGCTCCAGCAGCCAGACCTTTTACCAGGGTTTAGATAAAACCCTCCAGCAAGGAACACGCCTTTCCCAGGTGCTTTTAGAAGGAATATGACAAGAACCTGAGAGAAATGTATATTCCCTCTACCACTTTGCCCCGGTCCTCTCACAGTTACTATTTTCCTCATCCTCCTGTTCTAATGTATAATATGTAATTTACTGCACAGCCTTTTTGGACTGTCAACCATGTCTTCTTCAACTACATTGACACAGACACTTAGTGGTGATGTACACCTGCTGAGAAAGATATTTATCTTAGTCCGAGTCTTCCTCCTCTTTTCATGAGTTGGATGAGAACAGTCAACATTCTTTGGAAGTAGAGGAGACAGAGGTGGAAGAGAAAGACATGACTATTGGTGGTGGAGGTGTAGTGGGAGGGAGTGTGGTACTGGTAGTCACTCTGGTATGGTCCTAGGGAGAAATCTCAATGTGGGAATTATGAGGGTCTGCAAGAATCCCATAGCTATACACAGCCAGAAGTAGGGAAGTATGGAAGACGCCGTTATTACCAATAATGATTCTGTTGCAGATAGATGCTGGCAACCAGGTCAGGGTTACAAGGTAACATCAGAGGAAGAGGGTGGTGATAATAAGGATTGTCACCCCCTCTACCTCATAGATTGTAAGCTCTTGCGAGCAGGGCCCTCAGTCCCATTGTGTGAATTGACTATTTCTTTGTAATGCATCTCTTTTGTCTGTACTTGAACCCTACAAATTGTACAGTGCTACTGAATATGTTGGCGCTATATAAATAGAATGTATTATTATTATTATTATTATTATTCCAGATAATGCTTAGCCCCAACATCCAGAAAGCCTGGCATGGGGTAGACCTAGGGGAAGCTCTGGAGGAGGTGGTGGCAGTGGCAGACACATTTCCAGTACTGCTGGTTTTATCAGGTCATCTCTTGTGTGGGAATTTTTTTCTACATTGCCAAATGACAAATTCAGGGCAATGGGCAAGATCTGCAAGCAGAAAATTAGCTGTATCTTTGTATGAACAAATGTAGGAACTAGGTCTTTCCATACTCACATGAAAAGGCATCACTAGATCATTAGGCAAAATAGAATTGGCAGTGGCACTGGCAGGGGAAGTGAGCAAGACCATCCTACTCCATCACCTCGTGATCTTTATTGTACATCCACACATAGCACATTATCATCATCAGAATCTGCTTCTCCCCCTGGCAACGTTAGTCGTCCAAGGTAATGTGAGTCCAGAAAACAGCAATATGCACCCAGTCACCAAACAATTTCTCAACTTAACTTGCACCTGGCTAAGTTGCTACCAGTGTAGTCGCTGCTGCACCACTTAGTGGTTTCCTCTTTGTTTCACGAACTCATGGCATGCACTCAGCCTCGATGGAGGATACCTAGCCCCCATTATTTCTCTAGGAAAACTGTCCCTGCTTTATATTTCAATGAGTTAGAGAATGCAGGTTTCAAACAAACCCATGCCATTGCTTCTTCCAATACCACATCTGTTCCTATAAAAGGATAATTTTTGTTATTTTTTTTTTTATAAAGTCAATTCTTCATTTCTTTGTAACCGGCAGACACACTATCAGTGTGCCACAAATTTTTCTTGAAATTCTGTAATTGTCACTCCTTGGAGTCGCATTTGCTCCCATAATGGGATAACTTTTGATGTTTTTTTTTCCAAAAAAAGACAATTCTTCATCACTTTGCACAAATATTTCTTGAAATTATGCAATTGTCACTTTTACAGAATCTGTTCACATAAAGGCATCATTTTTGGTAGCTTTTTTTCATAAAGTCAATTTTTCAGCACTTTTCAACTAGCAGGCACACTAACAGAGTGACACAATTTTTTTCTTTAAATTCTGTAATTGTCATTCTTTGGTCCAGAATCTGCTAAGCCTGTTGTACGGTGATCCTTTTTGTATAAAGCTATTGCTTTTTCCAATATAAACACCCTGTGTATATCAATAAAACACAGGCAAGCATCTTCCCCCAGAACAGGTTAATTTTTGGCGTGCTTTAAATGACAAAAAAAAAGCATAAAAGTAGCAGTGCAGTGTATGGTTAAACCAGGGGTCTCAAACTCGCGGCCTGCGGGCCAACTGCGGCCCTCGGGACAATAGTTTGCGGCCCCCACCTCAATATCAAAGTTCAATGTTAGTGCGGCCCGAGTTTGATACGAATGATCTAATGTAAACCAGCCCAGGACAGGCCGCTTTAAAAAAAAACAATGCTGAGCGGGGCCTGTCCTGGGCTGGCTTACAAGACGTCCGCATCTCAGCGCAGGCAGCGATATAATGACGTCATCGCGCCTCCTATGCTGAGACATAGACGTCTCGGACAAGAGGAGGAGGCGGCGGCTGCATCAAGGCATCGCAGGTGAGTATAACTTTTTTTATATATATAAATAGGCCGTAACCTGCTGGAGTATTCCCACCAAGTAACGGCCTATTTATTTCCCTACCCGACGTCTGCTCGTGGCCGTCCCCGCTTCCCCTTCTGCTATGGGCCGCAGAAGAGGAAGTGGATGCTGCTGTGAGCAGCCGCGGGCATCGGTAAGTGAGGCCGCGGGCCTCAAATACTACTATTATTATACTCCGGGGTCTTTTTAGACCCCGGAGTATAATAATCGGAGACCCAGGGGAAGTGAAGGAACATAAAAACCATTGCTACTCACCTCTCCTGCGATCCGCTGTCACTCCGAGCAGGCTTGGGCGCTCTGGTGACGTCATCACGTCGTGTCGCCGGTCTCATCACATGACTTAATTAGATAGGGCCGAAAGCTGCTGGGAGTGCTCCGGTTTCTAGTATAGGTAAGTAACACTGGTTTTTATGTTTGTCACCTCCCCTGGGTCTCCGATCATTATACTCTGGGTTCTGAAAAGAACCCAGAGTATAATAATAGTTCTTGGGTGGGCAACTATGGGGCACAATACCGTGTGCAGGGGCCACTATGGAGCCTAATACCAGTGTAGGGGCCACTATGGAGCATAATACCGTGTGCAGGGGCCACAATGGAGCATAATACAAGTGCAGGGGCCACTAGGGAGCATAATACAAGTGCAGGGGCCACTATGGAACATAATACCATGTGCAGGGGCCAATATGGAGCATATTACCGGTGTGGAAAACCTGATGCGGCCCAGCATCACCCAGACTCTACCTCCAGCGGCCCCCGGGTAAATTGAGTTTGAGACCCCTGGGTTAAACCATCAGTTTGTATCCACAGCATGCCATATATTTTACTATCACTTTAAAATAACTTCTGGATGTGCTTGCTTTAGAGAGCTAGAAATGGGCTAGATAGAGTCATAGGAGACCTGGTAGTGTCATACAATATGTTTTAAACCAATTTAAACTCTACTTCGTGACAAATTTATTCGACCCGAAACTAATCTTCAAACTGACCAACCTGAACCCAAAGCGGAACGAATCTTCAGAGGATTGTCCATCTCTTCTAGTGCAAGGAGTACTGTAATCAAATAGGTTAACATTGTAGTTTATACTTATTTTAAGAACATGGTACTTTTTCAGTCTTTTTTTTTACAGAGGATTTTTATTCATTGCTTAACTTAATGATGGCTACATAGCTCAAGGGAAATAAACCAATGACCATGCTACACTTATTCTTTGAAAGCAATTTTGTACTGTACCACTTTTCTTGTTCCCTACTGTTTGAGATTTGCACTGATAGTTTTTCAGCATGTGCAATTGTGTTTAATGGTCCAGTGGCACACAGGCAATGTAGATTACCTGAGGTGACTCCAAGTATCTTGGAAAAAATGCAGTACATGGTCTTATAGATTTTAAAGGTAAGTAAACATATCCAGAAGTAATTCAGTTTAATGCATATCTCTAAGCACTTTTCAAAAAGGAATAGTAAATGTGAATATAAGAAACGTTGTAATATATCTTATTAAAGAAATCTATTTCCTTCTTCATTTATTAAGTCATACTGTTTGTTTAGAATCCGTTTCTGTACTCAATGGCCCAGATTTACTAATAGGTAAACTTAGACAAGGCATTATGGGAAAAGGAGCTGAGAAGCTCAAGCGCCCTCTGTTGGATGTAACAAATCCTCAACGTGCTTTTAAAGTTAGACAAGCAGTCTGAAAAAATTTGTGGTGGCTGATAAATTTGTTGTTTATACCCCAATTTCGCTGGCTTACATTGAGCCACAATTGTATGACACAATCTTGGCACATATGTGGCTCACAGTAGAGCATTTAAGACACACCCTCTTTTTTGAGAATCCACCCATATGTCTAGCAAGTCGGAAAAAAAAAAAGTTTAGCCCAAACAAGAAGCCCCAAAGATGCATCACATTGCGCCAAAGATTAATAACGCTTACACCACTATGTGTAAAAACTATGTGGAAAAAAACTGTGATGCGTTTCCGCTGCAGTTTTTTTCAGCAGTGTTTTTTTTTTTTTTTGCTGGGTTTTGCTACCTGGGGCCTTAGCCTTAGTGCACTCGAATATTTACGCTAGAAAACTGGCATAAATCAATTGATAAATCGACCCAGCTGAGTAGGATTTTCAGCTCCTTGCCACAAATCAAAGTATGCAAACAGTGGTTCTTTTTATTTAGTTTTTTTTATATTCTTAGTGTACATCATGTCATTTTTATTCATTAGTTTCTTCATTTATTTAGCATGTCCAAACATAAGTTTTAATTGTAATGCTGGGGTGGAATTTTTTTTTTTTTTCACATTAGAGGATGCAAGAATCCAGTGCATTAAATAAGCAATAACAGTAAAATCTACAATTGGCCAGCAGTGTCAGCATCCAAATGAGTGAAAGTTTGGCAAAAAAAATCCTTACAGAATGTTTAATGAGTGTTGTCTGGCCTTTAATGAGCAGAGATACAGTCCAACTGATTAGTATGCGCAAGCTGCAGCCTCTCTACTAGATCCATTGTCAGCAACTTAGCAACGGGTGTGAAATAAATAAATAAGTAGAATAAAGCCTCTACTATCTGCTTGTCAAGGCAGCACTCATTTCCCATACTCGCTTTATTTACCATGCGGACTTTCAGACATGAATGATTAAATTGCCTTTGTTCACAAATATAAGTTTATGCTATTATTGCATGTATTATGTAACTTCCACATCAGTTGCCGAATTATACGCAACAAAATGAAAATAATTTGAAATAATTCTTTGGAACCTAAAATTCTTATTCAAGCTGTAAAGGCTTGAAAATAGTTCACCAACAAAAAGTAGGAAACCAACTTGATATGGACCCTGATGTTAAACACTTAACTGCCATTGCTATGGGTTAGCATTAATCCTGTTACAGTGCAAATACCACCTGGTTATCATTACTCTCTTATTTTGTTATTAATGTGGATTTTTACTTTAGTGTCACTTTAAGGCCCCATGCACACAGGGACAACCTGGACCACAAAATCAGGTCTGTACATCAGCCAGATTTCCCAGTCAGAACCTAGTAAAGGAGATGGGATTCCTTGCATCATAGTGATCTATGATGTACATCTGGCCCCACAAAAAAAAACCAAAAAAAGATGCTTTATGCATCCCTATTAGAGATGAGTGAATCGAAGCTGCAGAAGTGGAATTCGATCCAAATTTCAAGACATATTCGATTCGCATTGAATCCGAATTTCCTCACGCTTCGTGGTAACGATTCGCATTTAGTTCAAAATGGCTGCTCTACATGGGGCAATGAACTCTGGGAACGCGGGATCACCCACAATGCCATGCGTGCAGCTAATCAGCAGCCAGCCCTGTGATGTCACATCCCTTTAACCTCTTCGTGAGCACACACGGCATGTTTGACCGCTGCATCCAAGGTGTTAAATTCCCACCGAACAGTTATGGAGCAGGGTGTTAGCTGTAACTGATACCTAACACCCTGCTTTATAACAGATCTGGAGTTTTAACAATTTGGAAGCCGCGGTCAAACAGAATAGAATAGAATCATGTCTCGAAATTTGGCGAAGTTGCCGAATCGAATTTTTGAATACTTTGCTCACCTCTAATCCTCATATATGGAAATATAAATAAATTATGGTGTCAGAATATGGCGACTACAAAAAAAAAAATTTTTATTGCAAAGTTTGGATTTTTTAAGGGGTAAAAAAAAAACTATATAAATTTGATATCCTTGGAATCCTATTGATCCATAGAATACATGTGACATGTCATTTTGGCTGCACAGTGAAAGCCGTAAAAACAAAGTCCGTAAAAAAGTTTCACAAACACAGTTTTTGGCTAAGGCCCCACATAGTGGGCTGCAGCAAAAAAGCACTGCGGGAAAAACTGTGGCGGAAACACATCACAGTTTTTCCCACAGCACTTTTCACAGAGAGTTCGCAGAGGTTTCCTCTGCATACTTTTCTGCTTCAATTATACCTATAGGGAAAACGCCAGCATTTCCGTAGGTATAATTGACATACTGCGATTTCCAAAACCGTGATGGTTTTGGAAATCATAGCGTGTCTGATGCGCGTATTTTTCTGCAATGTGTGGATGGGATTTGCTAGAATCCCATCCACTTTGCAGTGACTGTAAAACACTGTGTTTTTTTTTGGCCTTCCTCCAATTCCACTCCATTCTGAATTTTTTTTACAGCTTTCCAGTACATAATATAGAATATTAAATGGTACCATTACAATTTGTCCTGTAAAAACTAAGCCCTCATATGGCTCTGTGAATGGAAAAATAAAAAAGTTATGGAGTTTGGAAGGTGGAGAGTCAAAAACAAAAACTAAAAATCAGAAAACTGGCATGAGTTATATTGCAAATTTATAGAAATATAGATTTATAGATTTGTGATCAGACGTACCTACATGCTCTAGAATTACTAAGAGTCCAGAGCCTTTTATTGATTCTGGCACACCAGAGTGAGTCCTACACCTGTCGGAAAATTAATTAAGGATGGCGTAAAAATCGCCAGTCTTAATATATTCCCCTTATGTGTGGTATTAATAGGTTGTGTTCTCATTAATCCTTTCAGGACACTGGGTATTTGGTCTTTAAGGATCGGTGACCTTTTTCATATTTTCCATGTTCCCCTTTCAAAATTCATACATTTTTTAGTTTTATGTTGACATAGCAATATGAGGGCTTATTATTTGCACAACCAGTTGTACTTTTAAGTACCACGATAATGTTTTGGTTAGCTGTTATTAAGGTTTTTTGGTGAGTCCATGTGAAAAAAAATGCACAGTTCTGTCATTATTGTGTTTTATTTCAATGGTGTTCACTTTGCATTAAAAATGATTTTGCAACAGTGGGGTAACTAGGAATGGCTGGGCCCCAAGGCGAACATTTGGCATGGCCCTGCCCCTCGCAAACCGCATTTCTGCGCACACTATTATGCCCCATAGTGACCCCTGCACACAGTATTATGCCCCATAGTTGCCCCTTCACATAGTATTATGCCCCATTGTGGACCACCCATGAACAATTATTATACTCTGGGGTCTTTTCAGACCCCAGAGTATAATGATCGGAGACCCAAGGGAGGATACAAACATAAAAACAATGTTACTTCCCTCTTCCTGGCTCCGGCACACTCCCTGCTACTTTCGGCCTTCTTCAATGTTGGACCAGACGTCGCGTGAGCCAGGCCGGCTTCGCGACGCATAATGACGTCGGCCTGGCCCATGTGACGTCTGGGACATCACCAAACAGGCCCGAAGACTTCTGGAGCACAGGAGAGGTAAGTAACGTTGTTTTTTATGTTCCCTCACCTCCCCTGGGCCTCCGATCATTATACTTTTGGGTCTGAAAAGACCCCAGAGTATAATGATAGCAGTGTTTGTGGGGTTCACGGGCCCGTGGCCTTACTTACCGAGTCCCGGGCCCTGTGGCAGCTACCCTGGTATTTACGCCACTGCTTTGTAACTTTGTCTGGCACGTCATTACAATTAAGGCGATATCATATTTGTTTTATGTTTTACCACTGTTACTAAATAAAACACAGTTTTTCAAAAATAAATAATTTGCTAGCGGTCACCGTATCATAATACAATTCCTATGGTGTGTTTTCTGAGCTACTGTATGTACAGTCATGGCCAAAAGTTTTGAGAATGACACAAATATTATATTTTCACATGATCTGCTGCCCTCTGGTTTTTATGTGTGTTTGTCAGATGTTTTTATCACATACAGAAATATAATTGCATTCATATTATGAGTAACAGAAGCTTATATTGACAGTTAGAATGAGTTAATGCAGCAAGTCAATATTTGCAGTGTTGACCCTTCTTCTTCAGGACCTCTGCAATTCTCCCTGGCATGCTCTCAATCAACTTCTGGACCAAATCCTGACTGATAGCAGTCCATTCTTGCAGAATCAATGCTTTCATTTTGTCTGAATTTGTTGGTTTTTGTTTGTCCACCCGTCTCTTGATGATTGACCACAAGTTCTCAATGGGATTAAGATCTGGGGAGTTTCCAGGCCATGGACCCAAAATCTCTATGTTTTGTTCCCTGAGCCATTTAGTTATCACCTTTGCTTTATGGCAAGGTGCTCCATCATGCTGGAAAAGGCATTGTTGAGCGCCAAACTGCTCTTGGACGGTTGGGAGAAGTTGCTCTTGGAGGACATTCTGGTACCATTCTTTATTCATGGCTGTGTTTTTAGGCAAGACTGTGAGAGAGCCGATTCCCTTGGCTGAGAAGCAACCCCACACATGAATGGTTTCAGGATGCTTTACAGTTGGCATGAGACAAGACTGGTGGTAGCGCTCACCTCTTCTTCTCCGAATAAGCTGTTTTCCAGATGTTCCAAACAATCGAAAAGGGGATTCATCAGAGAAAATGACTTTACCCCAGTCCTCAGCAGTCCACTCCCTGTACCTTTTGCAGAATATCAGTCTGTCCCTGATGTTTTTTCTGGAGAGAAGTGGCTTCTTTGCTGCCCTCCTTGAGACCAGGCCTTGCTCCAAGAGTCTCCGCCTCACAGTGCGTGCAGATGCACTCACACCTGCCTGCTGCCATTTCTCAGCAAGCTCTGCACTGCTGGTAGCCCGATCCCGCAGCTGAAACACTTTTAAGAGACGGTCCTGCCGCTTGCCGGTCTTTCTTGGGCGCCCTGGAGCCTTTTTGGCACCAATGGAACCTCTCTCCTTGAAGTTCTTGATGATGCAACAGATTGTTGACTGAGGTGCAATCTTTCTAGCTGCAATACTCTTCCCAGTTAGGCCATTTTGTGCAGTGCAATGATGACTGCACGTGTTTCTTTAGAGATAACCATGGTTAACAGAAGAGAAACAATGATGGCAAGCACCAGCCTCCTTTTAAAGTGTCCAGTGGTGTCATTCTTACTTAATCATGACAGATTGATCTCCAGCCCTGTCCTCATCAACACCCACACCTGTGTTAATGGAGCAATCACTGAAACGATGTTAGGTGGTCCTTTTAAGGCAGGGCTGCAATGATGTTGAAATGTGTTTTGGGGGATAAAGTTCATTTTCTAGGCAAATATTGACTTTGCAAGTAATTGCTGTTAAGCTGATCACTCTTTATAACATTCTGGAGTATATGCAAATTGCCATTAGAAAAACTGAAGCAGTAGACTTTGTAAAAATTAATATTTGTATCATTCTCAAAACTTTTGGCCATGACTGTAGTGATGTGGTTGCTGGTACAAACAGGGCTTGCCATGTGCATGATGATGTAGCTTCTAAAGTAATAACTGACTTGCATGAGCTACAGGATGGCACAAACCAGCAAGGTGTAGTTAATGAATCAGGAAGAGAGGGCATCTTCTTGTTGGTGACTCTTTAGATGGAAGTTAGGAGACATTGCAGATGTGCTGGTAGAGCCTAGATGTCTTCTAGATGCCACAGTCAGTAGGGACAAGAGGAGTATTGCAAATGTAGTCAAGACAACTAGTAAGGATAGTGAAGTTCATCTTGTGGTGGATCTTGGCACCAAAAATGTGGCCTAAAACTTTTTTGCTTTTTGAACAAAGAGAATACCATAATTTCCACCTGGCCCTTTGTAAAATTGTAGGTTCAGTGAGGTTTTACTAGTCTGTAGTCAGGAAAACAAGACAGATCTTATATAGTTTAATGAGTAGTTAAAGGGGTTATCCGGTTTCTAGGATTGGTGGCCTATCGTTAGGATAGGCTATCAATATTAAATCTGTGGGAATCTGAGACCCAGAATCCCTGCAGATCACCTGCACCGAGACAGCGTGGCTCTCAGTATTCTTTAAATACCGCATGCCGTGCTGCTAAGTGTAGCAGCAAGTGTAGATACTACAGAATTGTCCCTTTAAGACAGTGGGGTAATCTGGTTACAATACCAGAGACATGGTTTAAGGACTGTAATGACTGGAAAATACCTAGATACACATTGCACAGAAAAGACAGAGTAGATAGAAGAGGCAGTGGAGTAGCCATTTATGTCAAGGATAGTCTTAAAGGGATGATCATTTCCCACTCGCCAGGGAGTGGCACAAAACTATACAGGGGCATGTTTTCAATAGAGAAAGCTGTGCTTGGGGATCTCTGGAAAAGCCCCCTGTGCTCCAAGTACCTCATTTGCATAACAAATAAAATGTCTCTTTCTCGGCATCCATGGGACTGTGAAACATAATAAAGGTATGATATGTAAGCATGTCACAGCGCCTACAGAACTATGGTGGCAGTTTGAAGGAATTGGAGTAGGTGATAGTCTCCCTTTAAATCTACAGTAATTCAGGAACTGTCTGTATCTGCATGTGAACTAAGACAGGAACTGTTATGAGAATTGATGTGGTATATAGGTCACCAGAGCAAATTTAAAACTGGTTGACAAGTCACATTGAATGTCTCCTGGTCAGAATAAACTGTTATGTAAGGTGTTCAAAACTGGGATAAACACATTTCTATCCTAAGATAAAAAAAAAGAAAGAAATAATATAAGGACAGATTAGATAGACCGTGTGGCCTTTTTTCTGCTGTCAATCTATGTGTCCTTGTTTTTGTTTCTGTGTTTGAGGTACCGCCATTTATCCTATATGAGTAGAGGCCTAATGAACCTCTAAGGAAGCCCTATTATGGCTTTCATACAAAATGCATCCATACTACAGCTATGTGAATGACCGCTCAGTCTAAGCAAGAATACTGAAAAATGTAAGCTCAATAAACTGTTACTGCATGGAGCACTTACAATACCTCCATATGCCTCTGTTTCATAATAGGAATACATGTCGTTTTTGTCTGGTTCCATATAAATCTGATAAAACTTTTTAAAAAACAGTAACATTTTTTGTATGCTTTGTCTTATTACATATTCTACAGTTCTTCTCCTCTGAAAGCATTGCTTGTATCTCCATAATGAATAAAGGTCATTGATGCACCTTATGGTGGCATATGGAGTACCTACAGCTGTGTAATACAAAACCACCTTCTGTGTCTTCTATAGCCTATACATGACTCTGCTTCTGCCTTATGGAAAAAATGATGGATATATTTTGAGATACCCTGGTATGACTGCATTAACTCCAGTTTGATCTTCACTGATAATAAAAAGTTTTCTGCATTCACTGGATTCTTCAGTCAGCAGGACATGTAAAGAGAAAACAACAATATGAAGGCATAATTCCATTACTCCAGGGGCTATAATGCAGACATCTGACAGTTTTATTATTGCTGTAGACATTTCTGCATTTTTATCTTCTTTCTCCCTTCTCCCCAATCCCTCCCTTCAGACAGAAAATCTTTATTTTAATTTGCTCCACTTGCTGATAGTACACTTTCCTGACAATGTGGTATAAAGCTACACTGACATGTTGTGTCTGCAATGTCCAAAATTAATTGACTTTAATGGTATTTATACTAGCCGAGTGCAAACCTGTGCATGAAAGTGCACTTAATTATTCCTGGAAATATGAATCATTACACCACAGCTAGTCGACGTAACCATTCAGAAATGTGGCATTTTCATTGTTTCTGTATATTCATCTCTATATCACCTTGCCTAGTTCTATTTTCATGCTTTTCCTATGCACAGAAATAACATCTATATGAATGTATTTAGTTATTTAAATAAACTAATTTTGCTCTTACATTTTACAGTTTTAAAGTCGAAGGAGTTTTCTGACACCATAATATTGATGACCTATCCTTAAAGTAGTGGTTTGACAAAGTGAAGTCTGCAGGACCACCCATATTCAGCCTTGCAGCGTTCAGATTGAATGTGGAGCTGGAGAAAGGTCCTGCATTCTTCACTATGTACGACAATCCCTTTAAGCCTCTGTATCTGATCATGGGGGCCAACTCTACCCCTACCCTGCCAATCAGATGAATGAAAGGGATATGGGTAACCAGGCACAGTGTTGTGTACAGCGGGTTTCCCATTCCCATTCAGGTGGTCAGACCCCCACTTATCAGGTATTTATCCAATATCCTATGGACTGAGGATATAAACTTTTCGCTGCATAACCCCTTTAATAACTTAGCAACCCATACATGTACTTTACTCCAAATCAGGAGGATTGACTATTCAGGCATCCAACTAATCCCCATGGCTAAAGGGGTTAAGTAGCTCCCCAGTGAAATGCTGAACTCATTAAAGTTTAAGTAGAATGGATGCAAAACAATAACAAGGAATAATAGCAAATTGTTAATTGAACACACGTGCATCATGGCTATGGTGAGTGATAAAGAGCTAATAATGCCTATTGCCTGGGGTCCCACAACTCTCGAACCACAACTTCTCCAAATCCACAAAAAATTACCATTCTGGGTCTTTTTGCTCCTGTAATTACTGTAATACATCAGGCATTTGCAACAGATATCATGTTTCTTGGAGAAGAAGTTAATAATCTTTTCAGTGATTTTTAGAATTACAAACATTCCTTGAGGGATCAAAACTTCAGTTCTTCTCCTGCAGGCATATACTATGAAATATATGGATTCACAGCATTCAGTTGCTTATTCAAACTTCTTTAGATATGTGTGACTTTTTGTGGTATTATTTTACACTGTGTGAAGTTCTAGGAATGATCACTTCATTAGTACAGCAGGTCGAGATTTATATTTTCAGATCAAAGAAGCCAAAGGTACAACTGCAGACAGGCAGATGTTATTACATATTGATTTTTGTTGATATTGTATGCTATATATGACAATGACAAACATTTATAATACGCTTTTGTCACAGAGGGGAATCAAAGCGCAGTTACCGTATAGGCGCTCATCCCCAACACCCACTAGGGTCAGTTGTTTTCTGGGAAGCCAGTTTATCTATCAGCATATTTTTGGCATATGGGAGGAAACCCATGCAGACACGGGGAGAGCATACAAACTCCATGAAGATGGAGCCCTTTTTCAGATTTAAACTCAGATCAACATGCACCTTTGCTCTTCAGAAATTAAGCCGATGGTGGGAAACCCCCTTAATAAATCTGGCACATTTTGAGAGTTTGTGCACCAGAAAAATAAAATCTATTCCATCTTTTAAGCCAGTTTCTTGCATAAATTGTAGTAAATGGTCTATGGGAGCCTCCACCAAACTGCACTCACTTTTCCCACCATTTTTAAAATGTAATGTAAAAAGTGTCAGTCATGTAAAGAGTTGCACATTTCTGTGCAAATGAGGCTTGTGATAAAATTTGAGAATTTTAAATGCTGTTTTTCTCACGTAAAGTTTAAAATAACTTCCCCCAGTTTTTTTATGAAGAATTTCTATGCTAATAATACAGTTCTCACTATGCCCTGGCAATTGCAGTGTTTTTCCCTGACCAATAAGGTCTATCAGGACATGAGAACACAGGAAAATGATTGCTTCCTGGGGTATTCAAGGTGTCATACCTTTACTATACAAATCTAGCACACACTTTAGTTAACTATAAAGAAAACCAAAGTTTAGCCAGCAGATCTAACATCCAAGCAATATCATGCAAACATGCCGTTTGTAAAACATGGATAAAAGAGTATAATAATGTGTCAATAAAAAAGTGCGAGAATTAGGGGTTTTTTTGTGGATATGAAGCAAGAAAATCAACCCTATGCATCTAAGGACCTTATCTAATCTAATCTAATCACTTGCTGACAGTTTCTGAATTGTCTGTTTTAGTAAATGCTTGTATTCCATGTAAAAGAGCACTTCTGGTGCATATTTAGAATGCTTTGTTTAGTGTTCCTCTGTTATTCCTCCTAGAAATTTATGAATTGAGAGCAGGGTGTTACCATTTGGGGGTGCCCCCATACAGCCTGACTCATTCCAATCAGGGCTGAAAATGTCAGTTTGTGTAGGGAAACAACCCAGTTTTAATTTTATTCAATATTTAAAAAAAAAAAAGATTAAAGGAATTATTTCTCAGTTACAGATTATATTTAATCAATTTTTATTCTCAAGATATGGACCTGATAGTGATGTAAATTCTAAGCCAAATTGATAAACTGCAGTTATTAAATACAAATTGACTTAATGTAGACTTAGTGGAGCAGATTTATTATGCCTTTTTCAACAGTTGTTTTGCATACAAGGCATAAAAATTTGCAATTTTTTGCACCAAATTTGGTATAATTGATGGGGAAAATGTACACCAACACCCCCGAGCCACACTGTCTAATGGAGGATGCACATCATTTATGAGGAGGCATGTGCCTTGTCATATATGAGGTGCACCCTCTGCCAGCTCCGGGGCTATGAGTACTGCCGTGAGTAAGAAATCACTGTTTGTATGGTATGTGTATATATGTGTAACTGTGAAAATATATACGTATAGTGAATTCTAACCAGACCATACTTCATAGCATAGAATGTTTGAAGCACATGAGTCTTTAAATGGACTCATTAAAAAATCCTCGCTATTTTCTCAGCTACTCCACTTATTACATCTACAGTTCACATGTCACATAAACATTATGAATAATCTCCAAATACTTGGAATAAGATTCAAAGCTTTTTGCTATATACAGTCATATGAAAAAGTTTGGGCACCCCTATTAATCTTAATCATTTTTAGTTCTAAATATTTGGGTGTTTGCAACAGCCATTTCAATTTGATATATCTAATAACTGATGGACACAGTAATATTTCAGGATTGAAATGAGGTTTATTGTACTAACAGAAAATGTGCAATATGCATTAAACCAAAATTTGACCGGTGCAAAAATTTGGGTACCCTTATCATTTTATTGATTTGAATACTCCTAACTACTTTTTACTGACTTACTGAAGCACAAAATTGGTTTTGTAACCTCACTGAGCTTTGAACTTCATAGCCAGGTGTATCCAATCATGAGAAAAGGTATTTAAGGTGGCCAATTGTAAGTTGTTCTCCTATTTGAATCTCCTCTGAAGAGTGGCATCATGGGCTCCTCAAAACAACTCTCAAATGATCTGAAAACAAAGATTGTTCAACATAGTTGTTCAGGGGAAGGATACAAAAAGTTGTCTCAGAGATTTAACCTGTCAGTTTCCACTGTGAGGAACATAGTAAGGAAATGGAAGACCACAGGGACAGTTCTTGTTAAGCCCAGAAGTGGCAGGCCAAGAAAAATATCAGAAAGGCAGAGAAGAAGAATGGTGAGAACAGTCAAGGACAATCCACAGACCACCTCCAAAGAGCTGCAGCATCATCTTGCTGCAGATGGTGTCACTGTGCATCGGTCAACAATACAGCACACTTTGCACAAGGAGAAGCTGTATGGGAGAGTGATGCGAAAGAAGCCGTTTCTGAAAGCACGCCACAAACAGAGTCGCCTGAGGTATGCAAAAGCACATTTGGACAAGCCAGCTTCATTTTGGAAGAAGGTCCTGTGGACTGATGAAACAAAGATTGAGTTGTTTGGTCATACAAAATGCGTTATGCATGGCGTCAAAAAAACACAGCATTCCAAGAAAAACACGTGCTACCCACTGCAAAATTTGGTGGAGGTTCCATCATGCTTTGGGGCTGTGTGGCCAATGCCGGCACCGGGAATCTTGTTAAAGTTGAGGGTCGCATGGATTCAACTCAGTATCAGCAGATTCTTGAGAATAATGTACAAGAATCAGTGACGAATTTGAAGTTACGCCGGGGATGGATATTTCAGCAAGACAATGATCCAAAACACAGCTCCAAATCTACTCAGGCATTCATGCAGAGGAACAATTACAATGTTTTGGAATGGCCATCCCAGTCCCCAGACCTGAATATCATTGAACATCTGTGGGATAATTTGAAGCGGGCTGTCCATGCTCGGCGACCATCAAACTTACTTGAAATGGAATAGTTTTGTAAAGAGGAATGGTCAAAAATACCTTCATCCAGGATCCAGGAACTGATTAAAAGCTACAGGAAGCGACTAGAGGCTGTTATTTTTGCAAAAGGAGGATCTACTAAATATTAATGTCACTTTTCTGTTGAGGTGCCCATACTTTTGCACCGGTCAAATTTTGGTTTAATGCATATTGCACATTTTCTGTTAGTACAATAAACCTAATTTCAATCCTGAAATATTACTGTGTCCATCAGTTATTAGATATATCAAATTGAAATGGCTGTTGCAAATACCCAAATATTTAGAACTAAAAATGATTAAGATTAATAGGGGTGCCCAAACTTTTTCATATGACTGTATCAAAAAATCAGCTCTCGCCTAGACCTCAAGCTGTAAACCTGTATACAGGAAAGTTGATAAATGACTGTTAAGACAAGCCCTGAAAACTTCACAAGGGCTGAAGTTTCTTCCACATAAAAAATGGTTAAGATTTATAAATCCATATTTTAAAGTCAATAAAAAAAATCTGACATTTTCTGTCAGTTAACATTCAGCTTGTATTTTTAGCAAATATACTTTACGTTATTCACATTGTAAATTAAAGTTTTAGTCTACTCATGAATATTAGTTATAATATTAATTATAGTTAGGTATATCAACAACTGTAGAAGTATTTACTAAAGTTCTATAAACTGCATATTAAAGATTAGGGGTGAAATAGTCCATAGTAAAATTTTAGAGTCAGGCTTGCTATTTTAACATGGTAGAATAGTGTAAGTAGTGGTTTTGAAGGCTAAAGGACTTCACAAATCAAGCACTGAAAGGTATAATAAACTTGGTATCAGAGGAAGTATTTCATGGCCATATTACTGTCAAAGGTAAAAGCAATGTACCATATTGCACAAACTCATGGTTGCTTAGTTGTGCAGTACATATACAGTTGAAACCAGAAGTTTACATACACTACATAAAAAGACACATATGTCTGACATGAAATCAGAATAAACCATTCCCTTTTTAGGTCATTTAGGATTACCAAAATTATTTATATTTGCCAAATGCCAAAATAATGAGAGGGAGAGAATTTTTTAAGGCATTTTTATTACTTTCTGCAAAGTCAAAAGTTTACATACATTTCATTAGTATATGGTAACATTGCCCTTTAACTGTATGACTTGGGTCAAATGTTTTGGATATCCTTCCACAAGCTTTTCACAATAGTTGGTAGGAATTTGGGCCATTCCTCCTGACAGAACTGGTGTAACTGAGCCATGTTTGTAGGTCGCCTTGCTCGCACCTGCCTTTTCAGCTTTGCCCATAAATTTTCAATAGGACTGAGATCAGGGCTTTGTGATGGCCACTCCAAAACATTGACTTTGTTATCCTTAAGCCACTTTGTAACTAGTTTGGCAGTATGCGTTGGGTCATTGTCCATTTGGAAGACCCATTTGCGCCCAAGCTTTAGCTTCGTGGCTGATGTCTTGTGATGTTGCTTCAGTATTGCCACATAATGTTCTTTTCTCATGATGCCATCTATTTTGTGAAGTGCAGCAGTCCCTCCTGCAGCAAAACAACACCACAACATGATGTTGCCACCCCCATGTTTCACAGTTGGGATGGTGTTCTTAGGCTTGCAAGCTTCTCCCTTTTTCCTCCAAACATAACGATGGTCATTATGGCCAAGCCTGGTTGTGGGGTTGTGGGGTTGTTTTGCTGCAGGAGGGACTGGTGTACTTCACAAAATAGATGACATCATGAGGAAAGAACATCCAGTCTATAGCAGTCCAGATTTCTCAGTCACAACACCACTGCAAACAAAGGAGACAGTGGCTGGAGGTCAATGGCAGGACATGTAATGAGTGCCATGCAACCAAATTTTAAACTGCTAGCTCCTAAAAAGGGTCCAGGCACCAGGCAGAGACACAGGTGTGTAATGAAGGTGTCAGGGCAGATGGTACCCAAGGAAACTGGTAGTTGCTCATGCCGCTTGGAGCCTGTTCACTGTGCGTGGCCTCACATAACCACTGCTTCCAACACCTCCTAACAGCTAGGTCAAAACGACCTAAGTGGCAGGTAATTAATTGAAACCACCATCCTGCTCTCAGTCCAATGATGTGCACCCTCTTAAAGTCTGTCAGCTAGGCACGCTTTGAATGCATTGTAGAGACATTGTATAGCAGTCAACGATCTGTCACCATGAGGTGCACTAACAAAAAGTAGCCTCTAACAGCCTTTTTTATGGCAGTGGGGGGCGATGCATTTTAATGTCCTCTTGTGCCTAGACCCACCAATTGGATAGGTCATCAACATCCAATTGGTGGGGTCCTACACCTGGCACTGCTGCCGATCAGCTGCTTCAAGTGATCACGGTGGATGGGCTTCACAGGCCTCATGCGAAACAATATTCATTGAAAGAGACATAAATAGTTAACTATACACACTGCTAAAATATGCTACAAACAACTGTTTGTGGGGGTGTTGGGTGTGTTAACACTGAACACATATTGATGACCTATCCTAAGGACAGATTGAAAATATTCACAAGTTTTGGTTTAGACCAAACCTATTCAATCCAAACCAGTAGTATTATTATTATTCTCTGGGTGTTTCCACAGAGTATAATCCTGGAGGTCCTGGGGAGGTGCAGAAAAAGAAAAAACAACTCATATTTGCCTTTCCTCACCTCTCTGGAGCTCTGCCACGGCATCTGGTCTTCATTCCCAGAATTTCTCGCCATCTTGCTGTCTCCTGTGTGATGTTAGTGGCCTCTGATTGGGCCTCAGCATTCTCATTCTCATATCAACATCATGACCAGTTATCTCATCCCTAGTCATTAATATCTTAGTTTCGAAAAATCCATAAAGGGGTATTCCCATCTGTTAGTTTATATAAATTCAAGAGTTTTCCTAACTACATTGCTTTAGCAATGCCTATTCCTTTGCCTGCTATGTGAAATTATTCCTCACATTATTTATACATCATTGTCAAGGAACCTGGCCTGTTCGATCTTGACTCACTGTTCTCTGAATAGGAGGGGGGCTGAGTTCTCTGGATTACTTTCAGAGCTGCTCTTCCATCCAGGCAATCCGGTCAGCTATTTGCAGTTTGCTGATAAAGGCTCCTACAGTGTAGGTTATCTCTCTATGTAAACACAAAGATAACACCGATATTAATGCAAGTCTGTTGTCTGTACTGGTAGGACGTAAGTATTCTCCAAACCTGTGTAATGTAATATATATTTACTGTGCATATTATTTGATCTGCATTTATATTAGATTTCTAATAATCATAATAAATAATCTCTCATGTTAAAGGCAATGACTTTATCTAATGAGGTACTTCATAGTGCTTTGTCCATAAAACAGTCAAAGCCCGCCCATCAGCTTGTTGCAGAATATAGGAAGTGAGAAGAAGAGACAGAAGGTAAACTGCTGAGAGAGGGAGATGGGAAAAACCCTTTAAATGTAAGCCCCACCACTCAGCAAAATCTGCAACAAAAAGCAGCTTTTCTGCAACCTGGGGCCTTAGCCTTAAGGGGTTTTTCAGGCAAACCCACAAAAATAAGCAATATTCACCCACCCCCAGTCCTCTGTTCTGACATCAGGTATCCCTTTCCATCTCGTGTTCTGATGGGGAAGGGGTGGAGGGCAATTGCAGTGAGTCTGCGCAAGCTTGCTGAATTTAAAAAAACAAAAAACCTGAACAGCCATGCAGATAATTCATCTGCACAGTAACTCTGACTTCTCCCAATTCCTATGGACCCTTTCTTCCAAGAGCTGTAACCCCCATAGCTCCATTGCATATTCATTCTATAATGGACAAGGTGGGCAGTCCTTACTATGGAGCATGTGACTGTCTGCTTCACTGTAGAAAATTACATTTCCCACATGCACCCTATTTTATGTGCTTTCTAGCTGGCACATTGATCATTTGTCTTAATTTTTTATGCACTGTACATGGTCCATCTGTTAGGACTAACAAACTATAGAAGAAGAAAAAGAGAAACTGAGCATGCTCATACTGGATGAAAATGGAATACAGGATGTAACCAATGGAAACAATAGTAAGGAAAGGGGTATTTTTTTGACTTTTTCTAGTGACATACACAATTTGTTGTTGTGGGAATACCCCTTTAAGATTCAGCATGATAGTTGTCAAATGGACAGTTATTCAATTAATTCACCCCTGTGCCCACTAAGGCAGGGTTCACACTACCGTTGATGTCCATTCTGATAGTGTCCGTTAAAAAAAGAAAAACAAAAAAACGGACACCTATCATAACAGACATTAACAGACACTAACTGATGTTAATGTGTCCGTTTTTTTAACTGATCCAATTAATGGATTAGTTAAAAAAAACGGACACTTTAGCATCAGTTAGCATCAGTTAGTGTCCATTTTTTTAACACCGTCCGTTTTTTTGTTTTTTTTTCTGCTTTCTGAGCATGCGCAGGAAAAAAATGGACATAAAATAAGGGACAGTAACTGATGGCTATAAGTCCATTACCCATAGACTTCAATGTTAAAAAAATAACAGACACTTGCTGTCCGTCAAGAATCCGTTTTTTTCAAACAGACAAAAAGTCCTGCATGTAGGATTTTTTGTCCGTGAAAAAATAACGGACTTCTCACGGATTTGGTGTAAACGGACACAAACGGACACTAACGGACACAATATAAAAACCCATTGAAATGAATGGAAATTTTAACGGATTTCTGACGGTTCAGCTAGTGTCCGATGCTAAAATCTTGTAACGGACAATAGCAACGGACACTGACGGTCACCAACAGTAGTGTGAACGCCCCCTAATACTTAGCATCTTTATTCACAATACAGATTCCATATTTCCCTTCACCCTCTGCTCACATGTGTATTAATGCCTATCTGCAGGTTTCACACTAATGGGGGAAATGTTTTGTTTTATTTTAATGCATAAATGCCACCCCATCCAATGACACCGTATGCTGTCTTCTGCACTGTCTTCCCTCTGTCATGGCTGCTATGACTACCAGAAACCTGTATTGGTCTATAACTCCAAGGTCAAGATTGGCATTCTGAGTTTTCCCTGAGCTTGCTTGCTCTGGCATCAAATCGATTCTGCTGGGTAATGTATATTAGGGAATTGTAAATAATGATATTCACAATCTCATGGTGCTTATTTATATAATATCAGAACAGAGACAAGTCATTATTATAAAGGAATCATATCATAAGCATACACAAATGTTTAATTAGGCTCATTTACATTAATGTTTCATTACATTAAATATTTATTTCCCCTGAACCAGTAACATTATCGTTTTGATAAATTCATTATGCGAAATTTCCTATCAACTCCAGAATGGTAAATGACTGAATCAATGGAGCCTACTTAAATGCTTTGCGGATCACTTAATTTTTAATGCCAAAGCACATTGTGAACCATCATAAGGCACTCTTAATTACAGTGTAAGTGCAATCCATTCACTCAACTGAAGAAATCGATGACACTGATATGTTAAAAGAGCTAAATGTAATTGACTGACAATTTAACTTTTGGGGGCTGTCAAATTTCTCCTAGCTCCTGTGTTTAATGCAAGCTCAGCAAAGTGTACAGACGTGTTGTTCTTTATCATTCTACATCCAAAAATAGCAGCATGATACAGTAAATTCCTTGTAAATCACTTTGAGTTTGTGATAATGCATCACATAGTATCTACAAGCAAAGGGTTAAATATATACAGTGCTGGCCAAAAGTATTGGAACCCTTGCAATTCTGTCAGATAATACTCAATTTCTTCCAGAAAATGATTGCAATCACAAATGCTTTGGTAATAATATCTTCATTTAATTTGTCTTCAATGGAAAACCACAAAAAGAATTGTCAAAAAGCCAAATTGGATATAATTCCACACCAAACATAAAAAAGGGGTGGACAAAAGTATTGGCACCCTTTGAAAAATCAGGTGATGCTTCTCTAATTTGTGTAATTAACAGCACCTGTTACTTACCTGTGGCACATAACAGGTGGTGGCAATAAATAAATCACACTTGCAGCCACTTGAAATGGATTAAAGTTGACTCAACCTCTGTCCTGTGTCCTTGTGTGTACCACATTGAGCATGGAGAAAAGAAAGAAGACCAAAGAACTGTCTGAGGACTTGAGAAGCAAAATTGTGAGGAAGCATGAGCAATCTCAAGGCTACAAGTCCATCTAAAAAGACCTGAATGTTCCTGTGTCTACCGTGCGCAGTGTCATCAAGAAGTTTAAAGCCCAAGGCACTGTGGCTAACCTCCCTAGATGTTGACGGAAAAGAAAAATTGACGAGAGATTTCAACGAAAGATTGTGCGGATGGTGGCTAAAGAACTTCGACTAACATCCAAACAAGTTCTAGCTGCCCTGCAATCCGAGGGTACAACAGTGTCAACCCATACTATCCGTCGGCATCTGAATGAAAAGGGACTCTATGGTAGGATACCCAGGAAGACCCCACTTCTGACCCAGAGACATAAAAAAGCCAGGCTGGAGTTTGCCAAAACTTACCTGAGAAAGCCAAAAACTTTTTGGAAGAATGTTCTCTGGTCAGATGAGACAAAAGTAGAGCTTTTTGGGAAAAGGCATCAACATAGAGTTTACAGGAAAAAAAAGAGGCCTTCAAAGAAAAGAACACGGTCCCTACAGTCAAACATGGCGGAGGTTCCCTGATGTTTTGGGGTTGCTTTGCTGCCTCTGGCACTGAACTGCTTGACCGTGTGCATGGCATTATGAAGTCTGAAGACTACCAACAAATTTTGCAGCATAATGTAGGGCCCAGTGTGAGAAAGCTGCGTCTCCCTCAGAGGTCATGGGTCTTCCAGCAGGACAATGACCCAAAACACACTTCAAACAGCACTAGAAAATGGTTTGAGAGAAAGCACTGGAGACTTCTAAAGTGGCCAGCAATGAGTCTAGACCTGAATCCCATAGAACACCTGTGGAGAGATCTCAAAATGGCAGTTTGGAGAAGGCACCCTTCAAATCTCAGAGACCTGGAGAAATTTGCCAAAGAAGAATGGTGTAAAATTCCAGCTCAGCATTGTAAGAAACTCATTGATGGTTACCGGAAGCGGTTGTTCGCAGTTATTTTGACAAAAGGTTGTGCTACCAAGTATTAGGCTGAGGGTGCCAATACTTTTGTCCGGCCCATTTTTGGAGTTTTGCGTAAAATGATCAATGATTTGACTTTTTTTTTCATTCTCTTTTGTGTTTTTTCATTGCAAGCAAAATAAATGAAGATATTATTACCAAAGCATTTGTGATTGCAATCATTTTCTGCAAGAAATTGAGTATTATCTGACAGAATTGCAGGGGTGCCAATACTTTTGGCCAGCACTGTATATACATACACATGATATGTATCTGGTAATATCTGCAAACAATGGAGGCAGGTGCACAGAGATGAGAGAAACTGATGCATGTGAGAATCTAAATTAATCTTTGGCACATAGTAATGACTCTCCGGGCCAATCAAATAGTTGCATCATTTGCTTTCCTTCTAATATACTGGAAGCACATTGGCGAACTTTTATCAATAGTGTTGTAGAATGAACAAAGTAAGGAAATGCAAAAGGTATGCATCTCATTATACAATATATTTTAGAGCAGTGCTTCCCAAATCTGGATAAATTGGGTAAAAATGCTTTTTCCTTTGGGTAAAGGACCCATTACTACCCAATCACAACAGAGACCATTGAACTGACTTAAAGAGGACCTTTCACCACCTCCTCTAAATCAAGTTTTCTCTCTAGCCCCCATCATTCCCGAGCAACAAGTGCAGTTAGTATTGGTGTCTGATATGCTATTTAAGCTGTGTAATGTCAGAAGGGCAGTGTCAGGCTTGGGGCATGATTCAGAGCTCCAATCAGAGGCAGTCAGTGTCAAAACTCAGAATCACACTCCTTGCCTGCTCCTGCCTGACACTACCATCCTGACAGTACAGAGCCTAAATAGCATATCAGGCACCAAAACTAACAGCATTGATTGCTTGGGAATGGTGGGGAAGAGAGAAAGTTCCAACCAGGGCCGGCATCAGCACCCTGACTGTGGCTGCTATGGGGGATGCAAGGCCACAACCTTAGGGGGCCTGACAGGCCCCTGCTGGTTTTTCTTTTTTTTTTTTAGTAGGCCGTTACCTGCTGGAACAATAGGTAATGGGCCCTATTTACTTACCGGTCCCTACTCCTGCCCATGGCCGCCTACGTCCCCCATGTAGTAGCTATTGCAGGACAGGGTTCCTGAGAAATTGTTGGGTTCATTGTGTAGTGTCCCAGTGAAACACTACAAAAGTGTTAGTATGTATCTTCTATATAACATTATCACTGCTGTGTGCATAAAATATGTTACTGCACTTTCAACACAGCAGACTATGCAGAGCTGAAAGCTGAGCACTTAGTACGACCATGACTTGGGTATTGTGAGTATGGAAGTGGAGGAGACAGTATTTAGTCTCTTCTTCACTCAGTTAAAAGAAAGTAGTGTGGAAGAGAAGCATGAAGACTGAGCCAGAGTCCTGGTTAGGTTGGTTCAAGCCAGCTCAAGGACAGTCAAGATTTGATTTATCCCTGTTAATTTTGTGAAGACTGTGTGCAAGATATATCTTTGAGAGTAAAGCTACATGGACCTTATAGCTATGATCCTGCATGTAGCCTCAGGTCAGACAGGGCAACCCTTTATTCGATCCGCAATCTTTTGGATCTGGCCATTGGGGAGTGCCATCTGAAAGCTCAGCTCTAGCTCCAGAGGAAAACTCCTAAGAACTGTATCTCCAGTAAATGGAAACTGTTTTACCCTGGTCTACCTAAGTAAACACAGTGAGTTACTTTGTTCACAAACCCTTTCTCCTGAGTCTTATTCCTGCACCTACCATCATGGGCATTCCAACCTACATCAGGCTTAGGGAAGCTTTCTACCAGTAGGATGTGCCGTGGGAGATCACTACTACCAGCATCAGACAATCTGCAGGCCCTCTCAGCACTGCACCAGTCTAGGAGGGGCATCAGAGGATCTGGTTGAGATCCTTGCCACTGTGACCACACTGACTACTACTCCCAGCCTCCTGGCCATTCTTTCAATAGACTGCTGTAATTGTATAGGCATATTCAAGAGAGGCCCACACTTGTTAATAACCGTTCTTCCCTGTTTCCATTTGTCCAGTGCCGTGAGTACCTCCCAGGTCCAAAATTAATTCTGTCACTGTCACCTCTGAGACTATAGTAGTACCATTTGTCATAGCCAAATCTATGCCTATCCACACAGGTTATATTTTTTGGATATATGCAACAGACATTCTCATTATTGATGAATTCTAGAGAGATAGACATTTAGAGGCTGTTCACACATAGTAATTTGCAGCTGATTTTGAGGTAGCTTCCAGCTGGTATCTACCGCCCATTATGTTCAATGTAGGACGGGGAAGAAAAAGGGATCCTGTTCGTTCTTTCTCCGGATTCCTCAGCTGTTTGAGTCACAGAGCCCACAGCATGATACCACTGCAGTGTTGCTCTGATGAACCATTAAAAAGATCGTTCTTTTGCCAATGTATCATAAGACCTGTAAGACCTAGTAAAGCTCCAGTTGTTACCATCAAATAGGTGTTCACTGTGTCTGACTTTTTCAAGGCAGGACCTTTAGAGTGCCAGCCCACGCAAAGTGTCTTTCACGTACAGTAGAGCTATAGTAGATCTGAAGCTTACAGCATCATAAATCAAAAGGATGGTGTAAGCTCAGGAGACGAAATCAAACCACAAAATAAAACTGACACACAGGCGGTATTTCTTGGCCTGAACACAGCCCTGTGACAGGGCCCTAACTCCCTAAGTGTTAAATACCTAGTTAGGGGACATTAAATAGAAAGTGTAGATAGTGTAAATAAGAACCTTTCCCTATGATTGGGCACTGAATGGATAACTAAACCTATTTATATGAATGGGGCTATGGACTGTCTTATTAATCTATCTGTAATAGTTCACACATGTAACATCTTTACTAGTTCTCCAGTTAAACATACAGTGAAATATTTTGCTGGTATGTTTCCATGAAGTGGTAATAACTATATGAGATACACCATTTTCTCTTTTAAATAATACTGTTTTATTTTAATGTCTTGTGCCTTTAAATGTAGAAAAGATATATAACATCTCATGGCCATGCCCAGGTCATTTAGCACTGCTGAGTTCACATATTTCTGTGTAGCTGTTTTTGACTTGCTTGTAATAATGAATATAATTCTGAAAAAAGTGTTTCCATATTTGTAGCCTCAGCACATTTCTGTACCGCCTGATGTAGTTCAGCTTGAAGGGGAAAGGGACGGATAGACCCCATGATACTCAGAGTAAACCAGCGCCTGAATATCTTGTCACAGATGACCTAGAAGAAGAGAAATATAATACATTATTCTATGAAACTGAAGACTCTTCTCCAAAACTGGCCAACTTCTGATGCATCTTATTAAAGAGATCACACTGCGGGGTAATCTCTTTTGTTTATGTCCTCTCTCTCTTAAAGGGATTATCCTGGGAGTAATAAAGCTTAACAGTGCATTATTAATATACACCTTGGTCCCGTGGGGCCCCATTTATTACTTTTGCAGTGGGCAACTGGTTAGGTTGGAACTCTTGTTTCTTTGTCTCCCCTTCTGACGCTCCGACTCTCAGATGCACTGGTAAGCTTTATTACTCCCCAGATAACCACTCAAAGGCCTCCTGTCCACGGGGAGGGATATGGTCCAGAAAATGGTCTGTACATTGGCCAGATTTCCTAGCCTGAACCTAGTCTAATGATCTGATCTCCAAGCATCATAGTGATCTATAATGCTAGGAGTAACTGCCTCCTCGTGGCTCTAGTATACCATACTGTATATAGTATGAAACTGTATAGCTATGGGAGGCAGGGATGCTTGGAATCAAGGTCTCCAGTCTAGTTTCAGGCAGGAAATTCTGATCGATGTATGACTTGGATTTTCCAGACCATTTTTCTCCATGTGCTGGAGGATGAGGTTTTCGTGAATCTTTTAGTATCTAAAGCAAACTTCTTAACTGTCACAACTTCTGGGATGCTCCCAAAAAGTTGAGAGATCTCGTGGAAGAGTCAGCTTAACACCTGAGCTAGGCTCCCTGCCAATTTTACACATGAGGTGGGCACTTCATCTGCTAGTCATATCCTGAAAAAAGGGCATAGCCAGCACAATGGCTTGTCCTTATCACAAAAACAGGTGTAACACACAGAAAGTGATGTGACATGCCGCAAAGGGGCATGGCCTCATCCAAAAAAAATTCTCTCTGAGGTTTCAGTGTACTTCATAACAGGGTTTTATGGGGGATTAAATTGATTTTCTTGTTTGCTCACCATGCAGTATAAATGTTATGTTAATTTTATTCTGTGGGTCAATACTGTATGATTATGATGATACCCAATATGTATAGGTTTTTCTTTTAAGTTTGGCTACTTTCTCTCAGAGAACTATTTAAAATACCATTTGTTTTTAAGTCAATGATGTGAGAGGGCTTGTTTTTTCGGAATGAGTTGACATTTTCACTGATATTCAACAAAATGATCACTTTTCATTACAATACTTTTCTGACCCACCTCTAAATGACTCTTTAAAGGAAGTCTGTCATGAGTAAATTGATTGGAAACTTAACCACAGTACTTTGTAGAGGGGATTCTACAGTTTCCAAATATGCCTCTGTTATTCAGTTTTGGAGACCCATTTTCATGTAAATCACTGTTTTATTGATATGCAAATTGGGAAAGAGTGCTTTGCCTGGGAATCTAGAGCTGTGATTGAAGCCTGGGCAAGCTAAGACACACCTCCATTGTCCCCTTATTTACATATGAATAAAACGATGATTTAAATGAAAGTGGGTCTCCAAAGCTGAATAAAAGCGGCATATTTGGAACCTGTAGAATCACCTCTACAAGGTACTGTGGTCAGGTTTATAACTATTTTACTGTTCAAATTCTCCTTTTAATGAAAGTAGAGACTAAATTGGGCAGATTTATGAAGCTGTATAAAGTAAAACTGTCTTTGTTGCCCATAGTGACCAGTCACAGTTACAGTGCCTTGCGAAAGTATTCGGCCCCCTTGAACTTTTAAACCTTTTGCCACATTTCAGGCTTCAAACATAAGAATATAAAATTTTCATTTTTTGGTGAAGAATCAACAAGTGGGACACAATCGTGAAGTGGAACGAAATTTATTGGTTATTTTAAACTTTTGTAAAAATAAAAAACTGAAAAGTGGGGCGTGCAATATTATTCGGCCCCTTTACTTTCAGTGCAGCAAACTCACTCCAGAAGTTCAGTGAGAATCTCTGAATGATTCAATGTTGTCCTAAATGACTGATGATGATAAATATAATCCACCTGTGTGTAATCAAGTCTCCGTATAAATGCACCTGCTCTGTGATAGTCTCAGGGTTCTGTTTAAAGCGCAGAGAGTATCATGAAGACCAAGGAACACACCAGGCAGGTCCGTGATACTGTTGTGGAGAAGTTGAAAGCCGGATTTGGATACAAAAAGATTTCCCAAACTTTAAACATCCCAAGGAGCACTGTGCAAGCAATCATATAGAAATGGAAGGAGTATCAGACCACTGCAAATCTACCAAGACCCGGCCGTCCCTCTAAACTTTCATCTCAAACAAGGAGAAGACTGATTAGAGATGCAGCCAAGAGGCCCATGATCACTCTGGATGAAATGCAGAGATCTACAGCTGAGGTGGGAGAGTCTGTCCATAGGACAACAATCAGTCGTACACTGCACAAATCTGGCCTTTATGGAAGAGTGGCAAGAAGAAATCCATTTCTCAAAGATATCCATAAAAAGTCTTGTTTAAAGTTTGCCACAAGCCACCTGGGAGATGTAGCATAGTTGTGTCACAGAAGAAGCTTGAGAGTAGATTATATGGGATAATCAGCATTTACTTCTTAGAACATGAGGTAAACAGCATCAAAACGTTAACACAGCAAAACTTGAAAGTAAAAAGGACCTTTTACAATAGAGAGATAAAATGCAAGGTACAGCAAGTCTCACATAGCATACCATTACACTCTATTCAGCATATAACACTAATAACATCGCCATCTATTGTCAGATAGATGTAAACTTCTCCTGCAAACAAATAAGTCTATCTGTTGCATATATATGTATATAGTATATACCAACACCCTTTCTCAACAGTAAGAACTTATTCAGTTAAATATAATCTCTTCATCAGTCTCTGGTGTCTTTCAGCACTCAACGCCTTTGTGAAAATATCTGCTGTCATATCTTCAGTTAGTTGGGCAGTATTCTAAATTCAGAATTCCTTGTTCCTGATGATCCCGTAAGAAATGAAACTTCACATCAATGTGTTTAGTTCTGGGATTAACTCTTTCCATCTGAGCAAGAACAAGACATCCTTGATTGTCTTCATGTAACGTTGTTGGTCCTAACTGTTGTTGTCCTAAGTCTCTTAGTAGTTGTCTTAACCAAAGAACTTCTTGACTCGCATGAGCGGCGGCTACATATTCTGCTTCTGTAGACGATAGTGTTACTATAGATTGTTTTTTACTAGTCCAACTAATTGGTCCGCCCGAGAGTAAGAAAAGATAGCCACTGGTAGATTTTCTATCAATTGGATCTCCAGCCCAGTCTGCATCAACATATATCAGTACATAGATCCATCTGTCATCTAGTTTCTTTGTGTATAGACAGGGATCCGCTTTGCTTCTTAGAAAATGTTCATTTATGAGCACTTCAGTGATTTTATCATTCCACGCTTTAGCGGCTTGTTTTAAACCGTATATACTTTTCTGTAGCTTACAAACCATGTTTGGTTTCTCTTTATCTTTGAATCCTGGAGGTTGTTCCATGTAAATTTCTTCTGTTAAATCTCCATTCAGAAATGCTGTCTTTACATCCAGATGTTTCAATTCCATTCCTTTAGTAGCTGCAACCGCAAGCAAAGTTCTGATTGTAGTATGCTTGACAACCGGAGCAAATGTTTCATCATAGTCTTCTCCGTATTTTTGAGAATAACCTTTAGCTACGAGTCTTGCTCGGTATTGTTCAGCGGTGCCATCTGTTTGGTATTTAACTTTAAAAACCCATTTACATCCTATAGCTTTTCTCCCTTTTGGTAATTCTGTCAGTGTCCATGTCTTTGAATCATGCATGGATTTCATTTCTGTTTCTGTAGCCTTTATCCACTTATTGGCCTCTTCTTCTGAAAGTTGAGATATATCCTCCCAAGATTTAGGTTCATATACTTTATTTGTACTTGCCTTGTATGAAAGACGTACTGGTGGTTTTCCTTTGTTTTCTCTCATTGAACGTCTTGGTTCTGTGTCTGTCTGTAGTTCTATCTCTTCACTTTCAGTATTTTGAACTTTATCAATTTCAACTTCTTTTTCATCAGATGTTCCTGCACTTATATCACTGTTGTCTCTCTCATTTCTCATTTCCAGTGATGTCATAATGTTATCATTTAGATCTTCAATGAATGTTACACTGTTACTCACCGTAACTCTGTCTTTTTTAGGATCTAGGATTCTGTATCCTTTGCAGTTGTCACTATATCCAACAAATATTCCTTCTATGGCTCTGTTTTGAAGTTTGGAGCGTTTCTCTTCTGGAACAAAAACAAAAGCTTTGCAACCAAAAACTCTTAAATGATTCACACTTGGTTTCTTACCATGCCACAGTTCATATGGGGTTTTTTCCAGTTTTCTTGAAAAAAGTCTATTTTGCAGATAAGTAGCTGTCATTGCTGCTTCACCCCAGTATTTCTCTGGTAGTTTGGAATCTGTTAGCATGCATCTTATCATTTCAGTCAGAGTTCTATTTTTCCTTTCTGCTACGCCATTTTGTTCAGGTGTGTATGGAACAGTTTTGTGATGCTCTATTCCATTCTGTCTTAAATAGTTCTCTATTTGGTGTCCTGTGAATTCACCTCCATTATCACTTCTAATGATGATTGGCTTCCTCTGAAACTTATTATACGACTTTGACACGTATTCTTCTAATTTACTGAAAACTTCACTTTTGTTCTTTATTAAGTACGTGACTGTGTATCTTGAGTAGTCATCTATAAAAGTCACCATATATCTATTACCTCCTGATGTGGTTACTTTCATGGGTCCACATACATCAGTATGCACCAAGTCAAGTGGTTTTGTGCCTTTTGTTTCACTCTCTTTAGGTATACACACTCTTGTAGCTTTAGATTTTATACAACATTCACATCTTACAATAATTGAGCAATCAGATATCAACAGATCTTTTGTCAAATTTTTGTTCTGTAATGCCATGATACTCTCAGGATGTCTGTGTCCTAAGCGTCTATGCCACATGTGAATACAATTCTTGTGATCATGTGTACATAACTTCATCTGTTCCTTTAATGTGTCTAGATGATATAATTGTTCACCTGCTTTTACATTTATTATTATCTTGTCTCCTGCTAGGATTGTACATTCATCATCTTTGAATTTTACAGTAAGTCCTTTAGCTGTTAGACGTTTTACAGATAATAGTCCTCCATCTAGTCCTGGAACATATAACACATCCTTTACTAGTATCTTTGAATTATGCCCAAATTTATCAGAATAGATTAGCATTCCTTGTCCAGTACCTTCCGCGGTTATTTTGCTCCCATCTGCAAGGTAAATAGCTTCCTTCTTATTTAGATCAAGTTCAGTAAAGAAGCTCTTATTACTTGTCATGTGACTTGTTGCTCCTGAGTCAATATACCAACTCATTGATAACCTTTTATCGGTTACTTTAAATGTACCATTCCAGTGATCTGCATGTGGGTTAGATATTGTGCTTTTCACCTTCTGTTTACTTTCTTTATGGTATAACTTCTGTTCTGCTTTCCATATAGTACAGTCTTTCTTTAAATGTCCCTTTTTCTTGCATCTGAAACATTCTCTTGTTTCTGTTTTATAGGTCCTCTTATCTGTAATTTTAAGAGCATTTACACTGTCCTTTTCTGTGGAATCATTTGTTTGTTCTTTCCTTCTCTGATATTCATCTATGAGTCGTGTTTTTACAAACTCTAGTGTAATGTCTGCTTCAGGTCTTGTTTCTAGTGCATTTATCAAAGCAGTGTATGAATCCGGCAAGCTACACAATAATATTGCTGCTACATGACTTTCTTTAATATCTTCACCAACTGATCTCAGCTGTGTTATCACTTCCATCATGGAGTTTATGTGCTCCTGCATGTCTTCCTGTGCACTTAATCTCATCTTGTAAAGTTTCCTTAGCAGAAACAATTTGTGATTTAAGCTGGATCTTTCATGTAACTTTCTCAATGCTTCCCACATTCCCTTTGCTGTATTCTCATTCCTTATGTGGATTAACTGATCATCTTCCACTAATAAGCTGATAGTAGCTCTTGCTTGTCTGTTTTTCTTATCCCATGTCTCATTATTATCATTGGGTCTATCTGTAGTGATTACATCCCATAAATCATCTTTAGACAATAACATCTCCACTTTGAACTTCCATAACTGATAGTTCTCATTGTTCAGCTTAGCTACTGTAAGTCTGAGTTCTGAATTGCTGGTCATTTTAACTTGTCTTACTTGTTTGGAGAGAATTGTTCTGAAGAATCCTTTTGCATTCACTGGGTCTTTTTGTCTTCTATGCCTGGGCCCATAACCTGTTGCATAGTTGTGTCACAGAAGAAGCTTGAGAGTAGATTATATGGGATAATCAGCATTTACTTCTTAGAACATGAGGTAAACAGCATCAAAACGTTAACACAGGAAAACTTGAAAGTAAAAAGGACCTTTTACAATAGAGAGATAAAATGCAAGGTACAGCAAGTCTCACATAGCATACCATTACACTCTATTCAGCATATAACACTAATAACATCGCCATCTATTGTCAGATAGATGTAAACTTCTCCTGCAAACAAATAAGTCTATCTGTTGCATATATATGTATATAGTATATACCAACAGGAGACACACCAAACATGTGGAAGAAGGTGCTCTGGTCAGATGAAACCAAAATCGAACTTTTTGGCCACAATGCAAAACGATATGTTTGGCGTAAAAGCAACACAGCTCATCACCCTGAACACACCATCCCCCACTGTCAAACATGGTGGTGACAGCATCATGGTTTGGGCCTGCTTTTCTTCAGCAGGGACAGGGAAGATGGTTAAAATTGATGGGAAGATGGATGGAGCCAAATACAGGACCATTCTGGAAGAAAACCTGTTGGAGTCTGCAAAAGACCTGAGACTGGGATGGAGATTTATCTTCCAACAAGACAATGATCCCAAACATAAAGCAAAATCTACAATGGAATGGTTCACAAATAAACGTATCCAGGTGTTAGAATGGCCAAGTCAAAGTCCAGACCTGAATCCAATCGAGAATCTGTGGAAAGAGCTGAAAACTGCTGTTCACAAACGCTCTCCATCCAACCTCACTGAGCTCGAGCTGTTTTCCAAGGAAGAATAGGCAAGAATTTCAGTCTTTCGATGTGCAAAACTGATAGAGACATACCCCAAGCGACTTGCAGCTGTAATCGCAGCAAAAGGTGGCACTACAAAGTATTAACTTAAGGGGGCCGAATAATTTGGCACGCCCCACTTTTCAGTTTTTTATTTTTTGCAAAAGTTTAAAAGATCCAATAAATTTCGTTCCACTTCACAATTGTGTCCCACTTGTTGTTGATTATTCACCAAAAAATTAAAATTTTCTATCCTTATGTTTGAAGCCTGAAATGTGGCAAAAGGTTGAAAAGTTCAAGGGGGCCGAATACTTTCACAAGGCACTGTATAGTGTTCTAAAAAAAATTAAAGCTGTACTGTAAATTTGTTAACATGTCTGCTTCCGTTCAGTATTGCTTCCAGCACCAAAGGTTGCCTGGAACAGCTGGCTGGTGTAGGGTCCAGTTGTTGTACTCCCTATACTGAAGATATCATCAGTATCCAGAAAATACCTTTAGGTTATGAATAAACAGTGGGATGATAATGTTTTACAAATAAGAAGTCACGGCCACTTTTCCAAGCAGAACTTTATGTCTGCCCTGATGTTGTTTTTAGTCTATGTGTGTGAATGGTATTGATAGACTCGATGTGTGAACTGATGAGACAACTAAAATAGATGTTATCCTTATTGTTATTGGTGATTAATCCTTATTAGTTATTAAAATATAATATAAACAACTTCAACAATGAGCAGAGAATATTTTAGAAATGCCAAGTTGAAGTGATATTGTGCTGGTGCAGTGAAACAATGAAGGTCATAGTGCCAAAAGCCTGTTACATGATCCTGACCCTAGAGCCAAATACCAGTAATAAGGCTCTTAGTCTGGTGTCAGCTGGCAGTCATGTGGTTCTGACTCTATTGCCAAGTTTCAGTAAAGCTATGACATCCCTGCTGGTCCACCATGGTATTTACAGCTGCTAACAGCTGAGGACACATACTGTATGCAGGAGGTCCGAAAGTGGTAAATGCCTCCTAAGCTACTGGTTAGTCCTTGTTAGTCCTTATGGAATAGATTCAGTATAAATAGAAGTTTATTAATATAAAAGGTTTAAAAAGGGTGTCTGTCAGCAGGAAAAATGACATTAATCTAGTGACATTACCTTGTAGGGCTTCTGATACTGTTTCCAAACATGTCTGTGTTATTCTGGACTGCTGCTTGGTTGCTGAGAATTATGATAATGACTTGAAAAGGGCTTTAGGGACATTCACTGTGCAGTGTGGGCTTCTGTAAGTGCTGACCCTTACCCACGTGATTTTTTTTTTTTATGTTTGCTCACCTCCCCAGAGCCTCCGATTATTATACTCTGTGGTCTGAAGAGACCCTGGAGTATAATAATAGCAGTTTCGGTTCAGACATGTTTGGGCTGAACTAAACTGTCAGACGAAGATTCGTCTCGCAAGGTTATTTGCTCGCCCAGAAAGTGCCACGGCCCTACTTACTGATCCCGGCTGCCTCCACTTCCCCTTCAGCCCTCCAGGGGGCCCTGTGCGGCCCATAACACGTCCCTGTCAAAAACGTCCTCACACGGACGTGATATGGGATGTACGGGGCCCCCTGGAGGGCTGAAGGGGAAGAAGTGGGCAAGAGCGGGGATTGGTAAGTAAATACCGGGGCCGGTGACTGCAGGAGTAAAAGAAAAAGCAGCAGGGGCCCACTGGACCCCCTAAGGTCATGGACCCTCTAGCAGCCACTATGGCAATAGTTCTAGCACTGGTTTAACTTGTATGGGGCCACTGCTGGGGTACATTAAACTGCATGGTGCTACTACTTTGGACATTAAGCTGTACTGGGCCACTGCTGGGGGATGTTAAACTGTGCAGGGCCACTGAACTGTACCAGGCCTCTGCTGGGGGACATTAAACTGTGCGTTGCCAATACTGGGGGACATTAAGCTATATGGGACCACTGCTGGGGGACGTTAAACTGTGTGGGGCCACTGCTGGAGTTATTTAACAATAATTTGTATTGTATAGAAGGAATGCAGCTCATAAACTTCAAATTTTTTTATGTGTGTGGCCCATTTACCTGCCCGACTTTGAGACCCCTGATTTACATCAATGACATTTTCTTAATCTCATATACGCAATGCAGATTTTTGTCTATGAGAAAACTGACATATTTTGTGGATTTTAAAATCCACAGCATGCCAAATCTTTGTGCATTTTCACTGCAGATCTCTGCCTCAAAATCTATATTCGGATCTGTCACAGATTTTGATGCTGAAAGTCAAGTGTATGTGGCCTTAAGATCACAGTGGTGGGGATTTTACATAAAATATTACAAAATCTTTGGCTACACAATGAACACGGTTAAAACAAAACATAAAAAAAAATGGTGCAAATAAAGTTGTTATCTAATTCCAACCCATTTTGATTTTTTGTCCAGCTTCCCGGTATATTGTAAGGCTATTAATAGCTACCATTATGAAGTAAGCCCTCATAAACTCTGGGAATAGAAAAAAGTTGCAGGTTTACACTAATGGTGTCCTATCCTTAGGTTCCTTAGGCCATTAATATCAAATTGGTGGGGGAGCGACTCTAGGCACTCTCACTGATCAGCAACTTGTAGGGGCTTGTGAGTGTCCTCTTCATTGTTTACACTGTGTTCCCTTTACATTGATCAATCTGATATAAATGACCTGCCCTAAGGATACACCATCAACCAGAAAACCTCTTTAATAGGTTCCGCAGGGCACTGCATGTTCAAGAATACTTTAATAGGAGATTCTTCAAGTAATATTTTTACTACTATTTTTCCCATATGTTACCTTTAGATAATTTATTATTAAGCCACAAATAATTGAGTGGATTGTTTTTGTTGCTTTATGTGTCCATTTTCAAATTATAGCCTGCAGTGTTGTAATGGTTGAAGAAGTGTTATTTTCAGCTAAATATAAAGTGCCTTGTATGAAATATCACCACAGGCAGCTAATGGTGGCTAATAGCTGAGCCATTTCTATACATCTGGGCTGATTTCCAAATAATTTCAGAACTCTTTGGAGAAAAACTGATTTTAATATGATATTAAACAGAGCCTGGAGGCCAAAAGTGCAGAGACTGTGTGCTGAGGAAATCTGAAAAAATCCATAAACAGCATGTACTGAATAGAAGTGATGAGTGGGCAGCGTATCGACCTGATGCTCTGCTTCCCCACAAGTGGCCAAGATGCAGTAATACACAGCTTTGTGAGTACGTGTGTGCTATCTATCTATCTATCTATCTATCTATCTATCTATCTATCTATCTATCTCTCTCTCTATCTATCTCTCTATCTATATATATATGCACACATACACCTATATGTGTGTGTGTAGTAAACACTGAAGCAACTGATATTTGTATTTCATGTTCTCAGAAGCAAAGGCATATTCATTTTATATACAATAAATTGTCATTCTGAGAACTCAAGGCTATTTGAGATGAGACATAGATGAGACATGACGTCTTACATCATGGTCTTTCTGTTTTCTAGGCTTCAGTAGCGTCTGTTGAATGAAAAGGATTACCTTGATTTTGGGGATGGATTTATTACAGCTTTTAAGCATGGAACATGAATCACAAAGATATGGATTTTTTTTCAGCTTAACCTCTTCACTAGCAATCCTTTAGATTTGTACAAAAATTTAAGGGAAAGACTTCGCGGAGTATAAACTGGACAGACAAGACTCGGGTGCAGTGTGGTTGACATCTGTGGTGTTGCACAGAATATTGGCGGAGTATTTAAAAATGATTGTTAATGACTACATGGTTTTGGAATAAAACTGCTGTTTACCTGCAAAGTCGCATAACCATTAAAGGAATTTTCCCATCTCAGAATTTATGGCTACATCCAAAGAACATGCCATAAATGCCTAATGGATCTCTCCTGTGGAATGCACATCTATCTCATGAACAGGGCTTAATTTGTGGCAGCAAGTGAATGGAGAAGGACCATCAGTTTCCCCTTTCATTTTTTTTAACCCTTTATTTTAGATGAGAGTCATCAGAGAGGATAGGATTTCATAAAAAGGAATTATAAATGTTATACTTCCATGCTTGGCTATTTTCAGAACTCCCATAGAAGTGAAAGAAGAGAGATCCCCCCATGTACAGTCAGTTTTTTTGCTTATATAGTGTCAATATATTCTTTACTTTATTATTTATATTATTACATACACTTTACTTTTTTATATTAGGTCTCCATTTGAAGGGGTTTTCCTGCAAAGTTGTTTCTGATTAGGATCACTGTTGTATTACCCACCTGCACTCAAATGTCCATGTGTGAACTTAATCCAACAGTCCATATATAGGACATAGCTGACAAAGGTAATAGCACAATAAAGAAATAATAATCATTATAATAGTTTGCTATTATACTTTTACTACTAACACTAATGTCTCCTTGCGTGGGTGGGACACTTAGTCTTCCCAGGCCCCAAAACCTTGGTGCAACCAGCGCCTTTGCCCCTTATATGTCTATGCCCTTGATAGTGGCTGAAAACCTTGCTGAGCAACATAGATTAATTATCAATTTTATTATTAATAGCTATACAGTTTGAGGGTAAAATGTCTGTTTACCTGCAAAACTGCAGAACCTTTAAGGATCTATTCACTGAAGGGATATTCCAGTCTTGGCATTTCTGGCTATATCTATAGGATATGACATAAATATCTAATATATGTGGGTCCCACATCCCACACATCTATCTCTAGAACAGGGTTCTGATCGCAGATGAAAGTAAATAGAGAGTGGCATGAGGAGGTCTCTTCTGAAAATGTGCTCAAACTTCCACAACTTGCCTATCTGAAATAGGAGACCAGGTAAAGGATGCACAACCCTTTTACTAAATAATATCTGCTTTGATGATCCCCATCTAAAATGAAGGGGTTAGCAGGAGACCCTTTGTTTTTTCTGCAAGAATGTTGTTTCTAAAACTTACATTTAGTGTTCCTTTAAGTACTATGAAATATGCATTACCTGTTTTTTAAGATGCACATTTAACAAAATGACAAGTTCAATGAAAACCGCACGTAAGTCTATAGTGAGTCATTATGGGAAACATATGCAGTGTCCAGTATTACAAAACACATCTGTACTTTGCTTGTGAGCCACTTACTTGTAGATTACTATTCTCTCTTTGTGCTCCACACATGAAAGTCTTTAAGTCGCAAGTTGAAAAACAGTCAAAGAAATTGCAGTCCTTATCAGATGTACATTTTTGCTCCAGTATGTTCCGCATCTTGGGTTCAAAAAATGCCATATCCATATCAATGGCCACCACCTGCAACCAATCACATATAATGTAGTCATTTTTATTCTTCATGACAACCTTTACATGTAACATTCCTTACACAAGCTCCAGGCACATGTTTCTACAGGAATGCCCCTGGTTTGTGATATAAAAGAATCATGGATTTTCAACTTAGAGGTTCCTAGTTGAGGCAAACAGTCAGTCTATGTTTCTGCATTTTCAAGTGTAATGAGAATAATCATATTGTATAATCAATTACAGTATAGAGAATATAATGTTCATTGAATGTTTGTCAGCCATGAACTTCACCAGATTCCACTCAGAGGTGTTCTCTTAATACTATTTTGTTGATCAAAGAAGCAATTCTAATTTTTATTTTATGTATTTATTGCTAGAAACTGTAGGTTCAAAGACAATGTGCCTACACTTTATAAATCACCCTAGAGAAAAGCCTATAGCCATAACCATATGGAACAATTTATACCAGAATCAGTATTTATTATTATATCCCAGGTCTTACCTTATGCAAGAGAAATGCCTCCTGATCCAAGTACCATTGTATATGGGGCTCATAACAGGCAGAAATCAGAGTGTTATTAGTAGCTTATAGAGCCCCATGCCTTCTACAGTGAAACATCTAGAAAGGCAGTCATCTCAAGAAGATGACCAGTATGCACAGAATATTATGCAGGGCTGTGAAGTCGGTAGGCCAAACCACCAACTCTAATTCTATTTTTCCACAGCCTGACTCTGACTCCTGAATGAATGGTCAGTAAGAAGCAGTAAAGATCCTCTAAATCATTAAAACGCCTGTGCATGGATTCTTATGAAATAAACAAAAGACTAGACATCTAATTAATTATACAATATTAATATTTGTGTAATATAATTAAAAATAATTATAGGGGTTTTCAATTTCAGACAGATATTGAGAGAAAAATGTTATGGTTTGTATAATGAAAAGTATACATTCTTCCAATATACTTCCTGTTTTAATTCCTCACGGTTTTCTATTATTTATTATTATTATTTATTTATATAGCACCATTAATTCCATGGTGCTTTACATTTGAGGGTTAACATTCGGTACACAAGAAATACAAAACAGATAATACTAACAGCGACCAACTGGCACAGTGGGATACAGGGCCCTGCCGGAAGGGCTTACAATCTATGAGGGAAGAGGGATAGAGACAGAAGGTGAGGGTAGAGGCTGCTCAGGTGGTGGTGTGGTGACAGTAGCGTTATTGGAGGTTGTAGGCCTTCCTGAATAGGTGAGTCTTCAGGGCCTTCTTGAAGCTTGTGACTGTGGGGCACAGTCTTATGTGTCTTGGTAATGAGTTCCAGAGTATGGGGGATGCACTTGAGAAGTCTTGGCAACGATTGCGTGAAGAGCAGATAAGAGCAGGGCGGAGTAGGAGGTCTTTGGAGGATCGGAGGTTGCGTGTGGGCAGGTAGCGGGAGATTAGGTCGGAGATATATGGAGGGGACAGGTTGTGGATGGCTATATCTCTGCTTTCTGTGATTATTTGTTTATTTCCAGTGAATAAATAGCAGTCCATGGTCATGTGATGGACACACAGGTGCACAGCTTGTCACAGTCACAGCACAGTAATCAGACATCTGTTCTGTAATGAGCTGTGCATCTGTGTATCCATCACATGACCATGGACTGGAAATAAGCAGAAGGAATGACAGTAAGCAGAGATCTGGAAAACCATGGGTATTGATACAGAAAATATATTAGAAAATTGTAGAAGATTGGGCTCATACTACCTGTGATGATTCCACTTAAATATGGCTATAACTCAAAGCTGTATTTTGATCTCTGGGTATAGTATCTCCCTTCTTACTTGCATTTATTCATAATGTGCACAGCCTACTCATAGGTATATTGCCAATAGTGGCCGGACTGGAACAATAGGGCTTTGTGTCCATCCCAGCAGGGCTCCATTGAATTCATACACAGCCCTGAGTGATCAAAGAAACATGCATTGATCAGTCTGGACTGGTAGATCAGACATGGTTGATAACATTGTATCATTTCACTTGGTCTCAGCTCCATACAAAGGATCTGGACTTGAGTGCGTTAATCAATCAGACTTGCTGTTGTTGATGACCTCATTCGGGGTGGCGTCATCAAGTGTATAAAAGATGAGGTAAGAGGCCAGTGGGAGAGTTTTTTACAGACCATGACAGACTACAGAGTTTTTACAGACAGACTACAGGAGATTGCAGACAGATCACTGTGAAGAGCATGCAGGCTGGATTATTGCCACATGCTAAGAAGCCTCCACTGGTTATTCACACATGACAGAGCATGTGTGAGTGTTGGATTATAGAGCCACATCAAGGAGATGCGTGGTAAAGTAACTATTTCACTTTTATGCCCTTTTATTTTATTGCACTGTATCTTGTAACTAGTAACTGTTAATGCTTGCATACAGTGATGGCCAAAAGTATTGGCACCCCTGCAATTCTGTCAGATAATACTCAATTTCTTCCAAGATATGATTGCAATCACAAATGCTTTGGTAATAATATCTTCATTTAATTTGTCTTCAATGGAAAACCACAAGAAGAATTGTCAAAAAGCCAAATTGGATATAATTCCACACCAAACATAAAAAAGGGGGTGGACAAAAGTATTGGCACCCTTTGAAAAATCATGTGATGCTTCTCTAATTTGTGTAATTAACAGCACCTGTTACTTACCTGTGGCACATAACAGGTGGTGGCAATAACTAAATCACACTTGCAGCCACTTGAAATGGATTAAAGTTGACTCAACCTCTGTCCTGTGTCCTTGTGTGTACCACATTGAGCATGGAGAAAAGAAAGAAGACCAAAGAACTGTCTGAGGACTTGAGAAGCAAAATTGTGAGGAAGCATGAGCAATCTCAAGGCTACAAGTCCATCTCCAAAGACCTGAATGTTCCTGTGTCTACCGTGCGCAGTGTCATCAAGAAGTTTAAAGCCCATGGCACTGTTGCTAACCTCCCTAGATGTGGACGGAAAAGAAAAATTGACGAGAGATTTCAACGAAAGATTGTGCGGATGGTGGCTAAAGAACCTCGACTAACATCCAAACAAGTTCTAGCTGCCCTGTAGTCCGAGGGTACAACAGTGTCAACCGTACTATCCGTCGGCGTCTGAATGAAAAGGGACTCTATGGTAGGATATCCAGGAAGACCCCACTTCAGACCCAGAGACATAAAAAAGCCAGGCTGGAGTTTGCCAAAACTTATATGAGAAAGCCAAAAACTTTTTGGAAGAATGTTCTCTGGTCAGATGAGAGCTTTTTGGGAAAAGGCATCAACCGCATCAAAAAGGCATCAACATAGAGTTTACAGGGAAAAAAAAGAGGCCTTCAAAGAAAAGAACACGGTCCCTACAGTCAAACATGGCGGAGGTTCCCTGATGTTTTGGGGTTGCTTTGCTGCCTCTGGCACTGGACTGCTTGACCGTGTGCATGGCATTATGAAGTCTGAAGACTACCAACAAATTTTGCAGCATAATGTAGGGCCCAGTGTGAGAAAGCTGGGTCTCCCTCAGAGGTCATGGGTCTAACAGCAGGACAATGACCCAAAACACACTTCAAAAAGCACTAGAAAATGGTTTGAGAGAAAGCACTGGAGACTTCTAAAGTGGCCAGCAATGAGTCCAGACCTGAATCCCATAGAACACCTGTGGAGAGATCTCAAAATGGCAGTTTGGAGAAGACACCCTTCAAATCTCAGGGACCTGGAGAAATTTGCCAAAGAAGAATGGTCTAAAATTCCAGCAGAGCATTGTAAGAAACTCATTGATGGTTACTGGAAGCGGTTGTTCGCAGTTATTTTGTCAAAAGGTTGTGCTACCAAGTATTAGGCTGAGGGTGCCAATACTTTTGTCCGGCCCATTTTTGGAGTTTTGAGTAAAATGATCAATGATTTGACTTTTTTTTCATTCTCTTTTGTGTTTTTTCATTGCAAGCAAAATAAATGAAGATATTATTACCAAAGCATTTGTGATTGCAATCATTTTCTGCAAGAAATTGAGTATTATCTGACAGAATTGCAGGGGTGCCAATACTTTTGGCCAGCACTGTATATCTGCATATCTGTTCTGAACTGTATGTGTTAGATGTTAATACCGACCCATTTAGGGGTTAATAAATATATAAAATTTAGAAAGCTTGTCTTGTATTTATCTTGTGAACCCAGCACTCACTGGCGGTGAGTGTGGTTTTTATGAAAGAAGTCTCAGGTGTGGCCCACTGCGGGGTTGGCGCACTGAGGATCTTTCACATTGGTGGCAGCGTAGTGGGATCTTAGGATAAACAGCGTGTGTTGGTGACCTTTATCACTCAAACGCTGGGGATTGTAGTAATCCTATGAGACAAGCTCGGTATTAAAGCAAGCATTAAGATACAGTGAAAGTTTGATACAGTGCTGTTCCCCTCCCTTACTCTTTGTATTCTATCGTATCTTTTATTTGGCAAATACCAGTGGATGGCTAGTGGGCTCAGAAGCAGATCTCCAGAACTGCTGAACCAGGCTTTTGGAGATCCTGAGTGTATGTTGAAATGGAGGCAGCCACAGCTATGCAGGGAATCGAGCAGAGTCCTGATTTTGGGGCTAGGCCAGGAAGTGCAGCAAGCAGCCCGGTCCAAAGGATTACTTCACCAGGAGAGGCCAGTAGCCCCAGCCTTGTGGGAGGAATGGCTTCACACTGGCAAATGGTCCTGCAGCAAGTAGGCACCAGTGACCCTAACACATACCTACAGGTGTTGTGCCGCTTTCAGGAAGGTGCAGAACGGCAGGCCGATCATGAGGCAGCAGAACGAGAACGGCAGGCTGAGCGGCAGTATCAGTTTGAGCTCAAAAGAATGGAGCTCTCCCAGCAGGCACCATCTGTCACTGCACACACTCCAGAAGCTCAAGTACCAAGGCTCCGATCCGAGGACTTTCCAATCCTTGAAACAAACGGGTATTTGGACTCGTTCTTGCGGGCCTTTGAGAAAGTGTGTAAGCAGTATCAGCTACCACAGACGGATTGGGTCCGTTACCTGGCTCCCCGGTTGAGGGGAAAAGCCCTGTACACTTACGCCAATTTGCCAGTTGACCAGGACTATGAGTCTGTTAAAGCAGCGCTGATCCGGAGGTACCAACTCACGCCGGAGCTATACCGTCGAAGGTTCCGAGGACTGCAAAAAAAGCCTTCAGAGAGCCATGAGGATACAGCGGTCCAGCTGCGTGTGTGGTTCCGGGAGTGGACGGAGGGCAAGTCCGTCACCTCGCAAGAAAGCCTTGCAGACCTCATGCTTCAAGAGCAGTTCTTGAACATTTGTACCGAGGAAGTGCAAAAATACCTCTTGGACCGAGAGCCCAAGGACCTTGAAACAGCCGCAGCAATGGCGGATCGTTATGTTGCCAACCAGTTGCCGTGGAAACCTGCCAGCGACGGCTGGAGGAGGGGTAAGACACAATCTGTCCCGGGGAATCCTGAACCAAGCTGGAGGTCACCACAGCCCTCTGCTTCCAGGTGGGGTAGGCCAAACTCTGTCCTGGGTGGTTCCTATACGTCCCCTGCCCCTCGAGCTCTGAGCTCCCCGACGACCTCTCTCATACCCCAGGGAGAGATCATGCGGTGCCACGCCTGTAATCAAACGGGACATTTTCAACGAGACTGCCCCAACCGCCCTAGGAACCCCCCTGCTCCCCAAACTACAGCGGCTGGCCCATCTGTGTATCTAGTTGCGAGGGAGGGGCCCCAGCTTAATGCTAACCGTCAACAGATCACTGTGGGGGACAAAGTGGTGATGGGATTCCGGGACACTGGGGCAGATGTTACGCTGGTACAACCAGATTTGGTCCCCCCAGACAGTATTATTCCCGGGAAAACTCTGACCCTACGGGGTATTGGATTGGAACGTTTTACTGTACCCATGGCTTGTGTTCATTTAGACTGGGGTGCAGGGAAAGGAATGCGGGATGTGGGAGTGATGTCTGAGTTGCCTGCCAATGTACTGTTGGGGACAGATTTGGGGCCTATGATGTGCCAATATGGGGTGGGGGCCACCCCAGCTCCCTGTGATCAGTTGTCTGTCCATGCTGATATGTCTGATATTGTACCTGTGGGACTACCTGCAGAGGGGGCTGGTAAGCCTCCCTCTGAAATGTCTCCTCATACATTTTGTGAAAATGCTAATTCTAATGTATCTGGGATTAATGTAGGTGTAAAGGAGCTGAGTGAGGACTGGGCTGTAGACCCGCCCACATCTGCGGGGGCCTCACCCCCCCCAGTCTGTGTCTCTATGTCTGCCAGTCCTCTCTCCAGCTCAGTGTGATAGAACCAATGCTGTTAATGATATTGCAAATGTCTGCCATGAAACTGTGGATGTTGTACCAGGTGGTTCGGTGTCTCTCTGGGCTCTCAGTGACGGTCCGGATGTAGGACGGACTGCTGGTATTGCGGTGGTTACCCGCAGTCAAAGTGCCAAAGGGGTGAATTAACAATTGCTAAAGAATGTACTGTCAATGTAATTGCCAATGCTTGTTGTGAAAGTGTACAGGGTAGCTCTTCTGAGTCACTGGAAGCGACTTCTACTATTTCGCCCAGTGCATCCGATAAGCACCCAACTTCTGACCATGTGCCAGGTAGTCAGGTAGGCTATGGGGATCTCATGGCCGATCCAGGTGAGGGACGGACTGCTGGTAGTGCGGTGTTAGCCTGCAGCCAGAGTGCTACAAGGGTGGAGGGCGTTCCGACCCTTGAACCGTTGCCTACACCACCTGGAGTCGGTGCTGAGACCGCCATGACTAGCCTCACTCCCTTGAAGCCGGAGGAGTCCGGCCGGTATGAGACATACACGTCTCTTCGGTCCAGTCCTATTCCAGGAGTGCCCATGGCCCAAGTGCAGATGGCATGGGGTACTGGAGGTGTGATCCAAGAAGGGGGTATGTCAACTGTATTACCTGTCGATGTATTGTGGGGGGATGGTTTAGGGAAGCATGATCTCAGTCATTTGCCCAAAGTATCACCATCACCCACCCAAGTACAGGAGGAACAGGATGTAGGTTTGGAAGCAAAGGGGGAGGTGCAGAACCCCCTAGAACTCTCCCAACTAGCGGCTAGTGTGGGGAAGACCCTGAGAGAGCAGGCCAAGGGTAGCCAGGAGAGCAGAGATTGCCGGGATGGGATCTCTGGAATAGCATACCAAGGGCCTGAGGTCATGAGTGTAAAGCTACGGGATGCCCGCACTCAGAAAGCGGACCCAGAACAGGCGGGAGGTAGCCAAGTGTACGTGGCTCAGGGCCTGAGCCTTAGAAGTGTCCCTAGTCAGACTAGAGAGCCAGAAGGGCCCGGCAACTATGTAACATGCACCTCTCTTTTGTCTCACTCCAGCCAAGAGTTCAGAGAGGCTGTCCAAGCTGACCCTAGTCTGGACATATTGAAGGCGCGTGCCGCCCAACCACTCTCGGAGTCTGACAAGGCCCGAGACTGCTGGGACCCCGGGGGGGGGGGGGTTGTGAAGCCTTGGGGCCAGAGCCTGAGGAGTTGAAGTGGCAGAGGTGCTCTCAGAAGAGGGGCACAGGCCCTTACTTCCTACAAGCCCCATCTAAAGGGGGAGGTGTGATGATTCCACTTAAATATGGCTATAATTCAAAGTTGTATTTTGATCTCTGGGTATAGTATCTCCCTTCTTACTTGCATTTATTCATAGTGTGCACAGCCTACTCATAGGTATATTGCCAATAGTGGCCGGACTGGAACAATAGGGCTTTGTGTCCATCCCAGCAGGGCTCCATTGAATTCATACACAGCCCTGAGTGATCAAAGAAACATGCATTGATCAGTCTGGACTGGTAGATCAGACATGGTTGATAACATTGTATCATTTCACTTGGTCTCAGCTCCATACAAAGGATCTGGACTTGAGTGCGTTAATCAATCAGACTTGCTGTTGTTGATGACCTCATTCGGGGTGGTGTCATCAAGGGTATAAAAGATGAGGTAAGAGGCCAGTGGGAGAGTTTTTTACAGACCATGACAGACTACAGAGTTTTTACAGACAGACTACAGGAGATTGCAGACAGATCACTGTGAAGAGCATGCAGGCTGGATTATTGCCACATGCTAAGAAGCCTCCACTGGTTATTCACACATAACAGAGCATGTGTGAGTGTTGGATTATAGAGCCACATCAAGGAGATGCGTGGTAAAGTAACTATTTCACTTTTATGCCCTTTTATTTTATTGCACTGTATCTTGTAACTAGTAACTGTTAATGCTTGCATATATCTACATATCTGTTCTGAACTGTATGTGTTAGATGTTAATACCGACCCATTTAGGGGTTAATAAATATATAAAATTTAGAAAGCTTGTCTTGTATTTATCCGATGAACCCGGCACTCACTGGCGGTGAGTGTGATTTTTTTATGAAAGAAGACTCAGGTATGAGCGCACTGAGGATCTTTCACACTACTGTTATTTAATGTCCATTACACTCATCCGTCATAGGATAAGCGCAACAGACATTAGGTGACTGATGCAGATGGATCATCCTCCTCCTGGTATCTGTCTGTATTCACCCTTGTGTAAAAACATGATGGAAGCTTTCTTCCGGCATGTTTTTTACTTTTCTGACAGAAGAAAAAAATCCTGCATGCAGAAAAACTTCCGTCATGTTTTTTACATTAGTGTCACTAACCCATTGGTGTCCGTCACACTATTACCATTAATGTCCATCCAGAGCAAAGGATGTTCATAACAGTAATGTGAACATCCCCTAACTTTTCATTATACAAACAATAACGCTGGTCTCTCAATATCTGTCTGAAACTGGACAACCCCTTTATTCATTTTATTTTGAAGCCAGAGTCAGAGTCTGTACCATTTTTCTGACTCCAACTTCAGCCAAATTTGAAGACTGCCGATGGATGCATGGGTAGTCTTCACAAAGAGGTGGGCGTTTATATTAAGGTTAGCCTTGTTATGCAGACAACATAATGTAATGTTTACTCCAGCCCTGGCCATTAGTAGTCGTTCTTATTTCCAAGTATTTTGGCTTTTTATCACATTGCAATTACTGTAACGTAGAGTAGTTTTCATGTAAACTGATGTTATGAGCAGCCTGGGGTCACAAACTGTGCCAAGTTTCACTTTCCAAGATGAGCAGCTGAAATTCCAGCATGATGACAACATCTCAAGAGGGATGATTTTCCTCATTATGCAAGCTACATTCAGCTTTATCTACGGTGTATGTGTACACAACGATTCCAATATTTTCATGGGTCTCTAACATGACCCTGTATGTAATGTTTTCCACTCTTTTTTGTACACAACAGTTTTCTGTTTGTTGGAGTGGTCAAATATGTAGAAGGGTGCCTCATTTATAAAGAGTAGACAAAGTCTTCTACTCCAAAAATTCTGTTGGGTAGCAAATAACAGGTTGCCCTGACATACAATGTGCAAGGGTCTTTCTAAAGGATGAAATGTCACACAATAGTTTTATAGTGACATCTCTTTCATTTAGTGATATTTTGGTTATTTGCTTGGTGCATTTTGCACCAAAACACCCAGGTGCAGTACCCCAAAACAGTTTAAAATATCTTGTAAAGGTGTTTTCCAGCCCCAGAAAACTATGAGTACAACTGTGTAAAAGGGGCATGTTAAAATAAAAAAAGGTTACTTGTCCCTCAAGGATCCTCTGCTGCTCCAATTCACAGGTTGCCAGGTTCTGAACTCCAGTTCATAGAAAGGATGTCCAAGAGTTAGAAAAGGTACAAACGAGGGCTACAAAGCTGATAAGGGGCATGGAGGACTTCAGTCATGAGGAAATATTATAAGAATAGGATTTATTTAGTCTTCAAAACGGTCGTTCAAGGGAAGCCATGAAAAACGTTCAATAAAAAATTCTCTATAAAAACAAGGGAGCACTCCCTCAGTGTGAAGAGAAAAAGGTTAAATATCTATAAGGAACAAGGCTTCTTGAGGAAGGAGTCTGTGGAATAGCCTACCGCAGGAGCTGGTCACAGCTGCAACAGCTTCAAAAAAGTTTAAAAGCCTTCTTACAGCAAAATAACATTGATGCTTATGTCACTGCATAGAATTCTTGTTTTCCTCACACCTTCCCTTCAGCCATGTCCTTTTCTATTACCTTGGTTGAACTTGATGAACTTAAGTCTTTTTTTCAACCATGCTATGTAACAATGCCCCCACTGAGCTCTTTTTCGTGTTGTAGTGTGCCATTGGAACACTGCCAAAAGTTTTCTGACTGTATTTTTGCATTCTGACATATGCTGTAAGGGAATTGCCAGTTGAGTAATTCCCCAGTGCTGCTGCAGAACCCTGGGGAGAGGGGCACAACAAGACAGTGGACCCTAAGCTGAATCCCCCCACTGTCCCTGCCTACTTGCCCAATCTGTCCTAGGCGACAGCCAGCAACAAGTCCCTTCCTAATATAGGTGACAACACAGAACGCAGACAGGACAAACACAACAAAGGGAGGTCAGCTAGCCAAGGGGTCGGTAACAGTCGAGCAAAGCAGTACAAAATCACAATCCAAAAGAATAGTCACAGACAAAGCCAGAGATCAGAAATAGGAATACAGGTAACAAAACAGCACGAAGTAAAGGCAGGTACACCAATGAGAATGTGAGCAAAGAATAAATAAGAAGGAAAAAACCCGCCCCAGTCTTGATAGGATGATAGGCTGTCAATCACACAAGTAAGACTAAAATTAACTATTAGTGGAGCAGAGGAAAACCAAGGTGAAAGAGACGGGTGTGGCAGAAAATCAATTATATAGTCTATGGGCAGCACGGTGGCTCAGTGGTTAGCACTGCAGCCTTGCAGCACTGGAGTCCTGGGTTCGAATCCTGCCAAGGACAACATCTGCAAGGAGTTTGTATGTTCTCCCCGTGTTTGCGTGGGTTTCCTCCGGGTACTCCGGTTTCCTCCCACACTCCAAAGACATACTGATAGGGAATGTAGATTGTGAGCCCTATATGGGACAGTGACTGTCAATGTCTGTAAAGCACTGCGGAATATGATGGCGCTATATAAGTAAGCATAATAAATAAATAAAATAGGACAGTGTTCAGACTGAACAACAAGAATCTTAAACAAGGAATCAAACTGAGCACGCCGCCGCGTGCGGGCGGAGGGTGGAGCAGAGACGTTACATATGCTTTGTACTGATTAATTTAGTGTAGTGTAACTAAGATTTATTGAACCAACTGAGATTGAAGCTGGGAACAGAGAGAATTCCCCCGTTTTAAAGTTGGTACACTCTTAGAATTCTCTTGCAGGTGTTGGGTACGTCTATGTAATCTTTCCTCAGCTCTTGCTCAGTAGGCAGCAGAGTTCAAGCATAGATGAACTCCTATTAAGCTCTACTCACTTTGTAGCAATATATGTGAGACAGTCTATGAGTATAATTTTTGGACTGATTTCATACCTACGACCAAACTTATGAGTTTTGGACCCACACCTCATAGTTGGGCACTGAAGGTAATTTTTTTACAGTTTAGAGAAAGGGCATAGAGTACACTTTTGGTAAAATAGATATTCAATGACAGGGACCAAGACCTATTGATCACTGGAGAACCGTCTGCTAGTGCTATTATTTATTGACTTCCATTGGTCACTGGCCATATTAAAGTTTTTTTGTGGTATCACAATGATAGCTGATCATTAGGACAGGTCATCAGTGTATGATCTGTGAAAATCCAACCCCTGGAAACTTGACCTGGGGAAACAAACAGTCCATGGCACTTGCTGAAGTGCTGCTGCTTCTTCTTTCTCCTGACTGCTGGGACTTCAGAGGTATGATTCTTTAAATAGGTTATTCTGTACTGTACATCTCACTCTATTATCACAGTAATTCTGTTTCTCTGGCATTTGTAGCATACAGGTATATCTGATCTGCATCTGTGGAAGTAGAGTGGTGATACAGGAGTATTCTCTTTGTAGGACATGCTTGGATGCATATTCAGAATACCTGATTGTGTACTGTGGGCATAGCAGGATGCAACAACACAAATCCTCCGTTATATAGCACCCAAATCACTTCATATATTCCTATTAAAGGGAGTCACCTCTTCCAAGTGTATTCAACTGTAACCACCAAGTTACAGAGCACACTACAATGATAAGTAACATACCTCTTTTTTGTATGTCAAGTTTGTAAATTTGGAGAAAAACAACTTTGAAGTCTTATGCAATTGAGGCACTTTTCCACCCCACACCAGCCTTGTCACTAAGGAAATCTTTATCTCTCCATCTATTCTACCCCACCATCTGAACTTCTCTGCACAGCTACTCACACACCTGCAAGCTTTCCGCCCCAGAACACACACAACCTCCCCACACTCTCTCCTGCCTACACCTGCTATCCCTCTCCCTGATTCTCCTTAGGGACGGTTCACATCTGCGCTCGGTTTCCGTACAGGGGATTCCGCTTGGGGACCCCCCGAACGGAAACCTATACGCAGAGAGAAGCAGTTTATATAAGGAAACCTGCGGACCCCATAGACTATAATGGTTTCTGATCGGTTTCTGCATGTTTAGTGCGGAGAACGAGCGGAAACCACACGGACCCCATTATAGTCTATGGGGTCCGCAGGTTTCCTTATGTAAACCACTTCTCTCTGCATATAGGTTTCCGTTCGGGGGGTCCCCAAGCGGACTCCCCTGCACGGAAACCGAACACAGATGTGAACCGGCCCTTGCTTCTGGTGACATAGCTCCCAATCCTGGAGCACCCCAGCAAATCCCTACTGTCGAATATCTCCACACAACCGGCATCAGCGCACGAAACCCCCTAAATTTTACACCTATTTTACCCGCTCCTGCCCCTTCCCACGCCCTCTCCAGTGCACTATGGAACACTCGCTCTGTACACAATAAACTTGATTACATCCATGACCTCTTCATTTCTCGTGAGTTCTGCACACTCCCCGCTCCAACAATAAACCTGGTGGAAGCGTAGGCATACTCCTGTCTGACAACTGCTCCTTCGCCCCAATCCAACCGCTACCTGCTCTCACCCTCCCCTCCTTTGAAGTGCACTCTGTTCGCATTTACTCGCCTTCCAACCTCCAACCGGCCGTCATATACCAACCGCAGAAGACCTACTGCTGCCTTTATCGACCACTTCACCACCTGGCTAATGCACTTCCTACCCACAGACACCCCCACCATCATCATGGGTGATTTCAACATCCCCATTAACACAAACCACACCCCCGCTTCCAGTCTCCTGTCCCTCACCACCTCCTTTGGTCTCTTTCCTCCTCTGCCACTCACATAAAGGGGCACACGCTGGACCTCATATTCACCTGCCTCTGCTCTCTAGTCAACCTCTCTAACTCTCTGTCCACGCTCTCTGACCACAACCCACTGACATTCTCTGCCCTCTCCTCTGTAACAGACCCTCCAATCCCTAAACCAACACGCCCCCGCAGGAACTTTAATCACCTTGACATCCGCACGCTCTCAGAGTCCCTCCTACCACTCGCTAACATATCCTCACTCCAGGATGCAGATGCCGCTGCTGCCTTCTATAATAGCACCATTACTTAAGCCCTTGACTCTGTGGCCCCCTTCACTAACACCAGAGCCTGACCGATCAATAGGCAACCCTGGCACACTGACCTGACTAAAAAACTGAGACGTGTCTCACGGGTTTTAGAACGCCTCTGGAAGAAAAGCCACTCCCAGGAGGACTTCCTCAGGTATAAAGAGGCAGTACTCACATTCAAGAACATACTCACCTCTGCAAAGCAGGTCTACTTCACCACACTCATATCTGCCCTATCCCCAAACAGCTATTCACTACTTTCAACTCCCTTCTCTGTCCTCCTGTGCCCCCTCCGACATCACTTATCACAGCTGATGACTTTGCCTCTTATTGCAAAATCAAAATCAACACCATCAGAGAGAGTCTCACCCTACACCCCAGACAACCACTCTACCCAACTGCTCAGTGCTCTTCTTCTTTAACCTGTTTCTCCACCATCTCTGATGAAAAGCTCTCCACCCTAATCTCTAAATCCCACCTCACCTCCTGCGCGCTTGACCCGATTCAGTCACATCTCATCCCCAAAATCACTGAAGTCATTACTCTGGCCCTAACACATCTCTTCAACCTATCCCTAACCAATGGAGCCTTCCTTTCCGCCTTCAAACCTGCTACCGTCACAACTATACTTAAGAAACTGTCCCTCGACCCGTCCTCTCCAGCCAACTATCGCCCCATCTCACTGCTCTCGTACCCCTCTAAATTGCTTGAACAACATGTCCACTCCGAACTATCCTCCTATCTCTCGTTCAACATGCTCTTTGACAAACTACAGTCAGGTTTCAGACCCCATCACTCCACAGAAACTGCCCTAACCAAAGTCACTAACGACCTTGTAACTGCCAAAGCCGAGCGTCACTACTCTGTCCTCCTCCTCCTTGACTTCTCTTCCACCTTTGACACAGTTGACCACTCCCTCTTGTTATAAACGCTCTCATCCCTTGGCATCTCAGACCTGGCCCTTTCATGGATCTCCTCATACCTCACCACCTGCACATTCAGTGTCTGCCACTCACACACCACCTCCCTGCCACGCCCTCTTTCTGTAGGTGTCCCCCAAGGCTCCATCCTAGGACCCCTCCTGTTCTTCATCTACACCCTCGGTCTTGGCCAACTCATAGAATCTCATGGTTTCCAATACCATTGCTATGCCGATGACACTCAAATATATCTGCCTGGACCAGACATTACCTCTCTGTTGTCCAGAGTCCCAGAGTGTCCAAGTGTCTAGCAGCCATAGCCTCCTTTTTCTCCTCCCGCTTTCTCAAACTCAACATGGAGAAAACGGAGTTCATCAACTTCACCCCACCTCGCATGGCCCCTCTACCTGACCTGACCCATCTATCATAGTTAATGGTGCTAAACTTACCCCAGTCCCACGGGTCCGCTGCCTTGGGATAACCTTAGACTCTGACCTATCCTTCAAGCCGCACATCCAAACCCTCAACACCTCGTGCCGCCTCCAACTCAAGAACATCCATCGAATCCGCTCCTTCCTCACCCCTGAAACTACAAAGATGCTAGTCTATGCCCTCGTAATCTCCCGCTTAGACTACTGTAACACCCTTCTCCATGGCCTCCCAGCAAATACTCTCGTCCCCCTCCAGTCCACCTTAAACTATGCTGCTCGCTTAATATACCTCTCCCCCAGTTCTTCATCGGCCGCTTTCCTATGCCAATCCATTCACTGGCTTCCCGTTGCCCAGCGAATAGAGTTCAAATTGCTAACGCTGACATACAAAGCAATCCACAACCTGTCCCCTCCATATATTTCCGACCTAATCTCCCGCTACCTGCCCGCGCATAACCTCCGATCCTCCAAACACCTCCTACTCTGCTCTGCTCTTATCCGCTCTTCATATAACCATCTCCAAGACTTCTCCTGTGCATCCCCCATACTCTGGCACTCATTACCAAGACACATAAGACTGACCCCCACAATCACAACCTTCAAGAAGGCCCTGAAGACTCACCTATTCCGGAAGGCCTACAACCTCCAATAACACTACTTTCACCACACCACCATCTGTACAGACTCTCCCCTCACCTTCTGTCTCTATCCCTCTTCCCTCATAGATTGTACGCCCTTGCGGGCAGGGCCCTCTATCCCACTGTCCCAGTTGGTTACTGTTAGTATTTTACTTGTCTTGTGTATTTTGTATACTGTATGTAAACCCTCAAATGTAAAGCACCATGGAATTAATGGTGCTATATAAATAAACAATAATAATAATAATAATAGCTCATGCACTGAGGGTAGACCTTCAGCTGTTGGTGCACTGGGCAGAATCATTATATGTATGTCCAGTCTTGCATAAGATGGTATTAAATTACTGACAGTATGTGTAAGCAGAGGGAAAGAGTAGCAGTTACAACCTAAATCCTTTAATAACATAAACCCCTGATTTTCAAAAACCTTGAAGAAGCTGAGATTTCTATTCTGTTGGGCTGGAGGATGTCTTAAAGTCTATCAATATAGACAAAACATTTATCACTTGGGTGCGAATGCTAGGAGCCCAAATGACTCTGAGAATGGACTGCTGCTAATATACATATTAATTTTAATTCACATGATTTTATACTATACCGATACAATTAAGAAACTGAAAATTGGAATACAGACTGAAGATTGATGCCTCACTATTGTAGGTTAGAACCATTTTTCATGGACTACAATAATGTTTCCATTAGGCAATTGGAATTAGTTTCTTCTGTTTGGTACAGAGTTGCTTTGATTATCCTCAAAGTGAGACAAATGCAGGATGTGGAGCCAAGGACAAACTGGAATATGTAACAAGCAATATGTTAATTATGTTAATTGAAACAAGGCTTCCATAATATGGTTTTCTTCCAATCCCATAATAGTACCTTTAAGGCAACATATCCTGCAGGGATCAAATATTCATCCTATTTTTTTTTCTCTATCAATCCATGTGTCAAACAGTTCATTCTACCTCTCTGTGAGCTTATAGGATATTCAGGTCATTGCTATCAGGTCAACAGCAAAGTTTAACCAAAATGTAACAAACAACAAAACATTTAAACCAAGCAGAGAGGAGAACACCAAGCAAAAAAGTACTGTCACAATGGTCATTTGATTTCCAACCCAGGTATATACAACCAACAAAAAGAAAAAAAATCCACCAGTACTTAGCTATCCTGATGAATATTGTTCTATTATGCCAAAAATCATCTGTAACAAGTTGTGCCCAGTTGTCATTTGTTTATACAACTTTCAAGAGGAGTATCAGAGAAACAGGTAGAGTTGTAAGAAAAGATGCTTCAGAATTGTTATTTTTTAAACAGTCATGTCAGGAGTGGTGATGGCTCCTCTTGACAGCGGAATATTACTGGTATCCAAACAGTTGGCTAGTAAGAATTATAGTGTTTGATAGTATTAGCTGATCAGTTCCATTTTCAGAACTGCTCAAAAGACAGGGCCAAGGCACGTATGCAACTCATTGGGGCTGCCTTATTTATTGCATATTTAGTTTTTCATATATGTAGAGGACAGTTCATGAACCCAATCTCTATTATGTCTTTTTTAGGGCCAATTCACATCTGCATTCGGTTTCGTTTGGAGAGTCCGCTTGTAGACCCCTCCGAACGGAAACCTATACGCATAAAAAGCGGTTTACCTGGGAAACCACATGGACACCATAGACTATAATGGGGTCCGTGTGGTTTCCCAGGTAAACCGCTTTTTATGCATATACTGTAGATTTCCATTCGGAGGGGTCCACAACGCAGATGTGAATCGGCCCTTACAGTACATTTTGTAAATAAAATTATTTTGTATCCTTGCTGCATTGCACAACAATGGATACTGAAATGACACATTTTGCCATATTTTTGTCCCACAGGACATATTTAGATACAATCAGATAAAATCTGTTCATATACATTTTTTGACAAAATATATTTTCAACAACATAAGAAAAAGATGTGAAATCTAATGTGCAGGGGAAGCGGTTCCAACTTTGTAGTTTATGCTGGCAACTGTTTTTGAAGAGAGGAGCCCACTTTCAAGAGTGGCTACAGTTGTATTTGGGCCATTTGGTTAACGGTTCAAACTAAACATCCTGTCTTCACCACCACTCCTAAGCACAGGGCACTTTAACCCTGAATGCCATGGGACTTTGATGGTTCATGGCATTTTCTTAGTTTTATGTAGGTGTATTATTTAATGCTGTCAGTGCCAGAATGTCTAGGAACACACCCCTTTGACAAGGGTTATGGTAATGCCTACACATTAGTTTACACATTTCTATGTGGAATAACAGGGGAATGGCACAACATTATTAAAAAATTATCTAGAATTATTTTATGGTGATTACAATTATTTACTAAAACAAACAGGTCAAGAGAGCTGATGTTCTCTATAAAGAATAAAAACTGCCTTAAAGGCAAGGATTCTGAGTTAGTCTATACTAAGGCCTCATGCACACAACCGTGTGCACTGTCAGTGAAAAACACGGCTAGCACACTGACCCATTCATTTCTATTGCCCCATGCACATGATTGTGTATTTTCACGGTCCTGTGTATGGGACTGGGAGCAAAACTCAGGACAGGTCCTATTCCTGTCCGTTTTGTGGCCTGCACTCACTAACTTCAATATATATAGCTGTGTCTCCATGGCCCAGCGACACACACATTGTTGTGTGCATGTTCCTATAGTCCAGAGCTGCCCTCACAAATCTGATGGTTGTTATTGGAAACTAACTGTAATTCAATATAGAGTTTGGTGATTAATCAAATCAATTCGATTAACTAACTCAGAGTCTTTCAGACAATTCTGTTTCTTAACACGAACGTCTAATTCGATTTTCCCTACCTCCAATTTTATGGTGGATGCCGGGCTTTAAATATGGCATCCACATCAGGAGCTGCAATCTGAGCGGGTGCCATAGCCACAGGGTCTCTGCTATTTCACACTGCAGAGATGGGGCAGCAGTGCCTGCTTACTATCAGAGACACCGGTCTTTCACTCCCCCCACAACTTCTCAACGGCTCACTCTCTTCAAAATCGCAAGAGTCATTTGTTTGCTATGGAAATCATGAGGCTTCTGATGGCTTTCCATAGTATAAAACTCTTGAGGCCTGCCCGCATTGCAGTCTATTGCACAAGTGATCTAATGATCACCCCCTTTTCGATATATGGCATATAAAAGTAAACAAAAATAAATAAAAACACGTTAGATATCCCTGTATCAGTAAATGCCGGACTAGAAAAAACCTAAACCAATTTATCACAATTTCAACCATATCGGCATCTACAAGGAGACCGACACAGTTGATATGCATGGTAGAAAAGGAAATTGATGGCTTTCTGCTCTACCATTCTTACTTGTGAGCTGTAAGCCCTTTCAGGCCTGCAGGCTACAAGGTGCCATAACCACAACTAGGATGTCATCCTGACACGGTGTTCGCAATTACATCATTGCTTAATGCCTCCCACGCTGAGACAAGTAAGAGTAAGAGTACAAGTAAGAGTAAGGAGGAAGAGGTGCAGCAGCAGAATGGGGCTCCAGGCATCAGTGGATCAGAGGACAGGTGAGTATAATTTTTATTACTTTTTCTTTTTTACACTGTGGGGTTATTATTTAAATCACAGTGTCGTACGGTAGCAGGATAGGCCATAATTCTGGCTGTTGGGGTAGTGGGTGGCTGGCACTTGGCCCCCTGACAAATCAGACATCTGATGGTACTTCTGGTCCCTGTACTATACAGAGTATGGAGCCAGAAGCAGATAGCCCCCAACTGCAGCTCAGCTCCCATTGACATAATTAGTAATTGGGGTATTATTAAATTAAAGAAGCAAACAAGGGGATTTCAGGGGATTTCTTATAATATATATATTTTATAATTGGAGGTACCAGCAGGATGGGGACCTAGTGTAAATGAGGAAAATGTACGTTAAGTGTATCAGAATGTAAAAAATAAAAAATAAAAAGGAAAATAAAAAAAAATGTAAGTAAAATAATTTAAAAATAAGAAGTTGAAACCACACCTACATCACAGGTTCTAGCACTGCCCCGGGGACACAACATTACATAAAAATGACCGTAATGGAAAAGGAAAACTATATTAAAAAAAATTTTATTAGCACTTTGTGCTATTTAAACAAAATGTGAAAAAGAGACATTTTCCCTCCTTTTTGCTTACATTTTCATGTATACCGTATTTTTCAGACTATAAGATGCAGCGGACCATAAGACGCACCAAGGTTTTAGAGGAGGAAAATGGGAAAAAAAAATTTGAAGCAAAAAATTTGGTAAAATTTGTTTTTTGGGACAAATTGTTCTTCAAAATAGTACCATTTATTATTCTGTAAAATGTACTCGGAAACTGGAAGGAAATTCAGAATGGGGTGGCATTGGAGAAAAAGTGCATTTGTGAGACTTTCCTGCAGACTTCGTTTTACAGCGTTCACTGTGCAGTCAAAATGACATGTCACCTGTATTCTATGTTTCGGTATGATTCTGGGGATACCAAATTTATTTAGTTTTATTTACATTTTAACCCCTTAACAAAAATCCAAAACTTTGCAAAAACATTTTTTTTTGCAGGGTCTGGTGTACTTTTTATTTATACCATTTTGGGGAATTGTCAATTGCTTTGATCACTTTTTATTAAAATTTTTATCAGAGGTGAAACAGCGAAAAAAAATGACGGTTCGGCACTTTTGATTTTTTTTCTCGCTACGGCGTTCACCATACGTATAAATTTTAGAGCCCCCCCCCCCCCCAAGGAAATTGAACCTGCAGTCATTTGATTGCAAGTCCCATAGACTGCAATGCAACTGTATTGCAGTCTATGGGAGATTTGCTACATTACTATAGAGACTGATCATAGACCCTTATCCCCATAATTCGGACTACATTTGGACTATAAGACGCACCCTCCTTTTTCCTCCCAAATTTTGGGGAAAAAAGTGTGTATTATAGTCCTAAAAATACTGTATATAAAAAAAGATAAAAACTTGCAAAAATAAAAAATGACATCAAAATAAAGCCCCATATGTCACTGAAAAAAGGCACAAAAATTATTTAACTAACCTGAGGGAAAAAAAAAATTTTAGCCTTCAAAACTGCATGTATAAAAAAAAACCTGAAAATGTGTCCGGTCCTGAACCGGAATAGCCCAGTACTGAAAGGGTTAAATGGTCTGCAGAGCCTGTGTAAAGCCAATATCTATTACTATATGGTCACTATATGGTGGTAATATTGGTATACCATACAGCAAAATTTAGTTAGTGAGCAGCTGGAGGAGTCTCTTCAGAAGCTGTTTTCTAATAAAAAAAATATATTCTTAAATCCCTAATAAACTATACTTGAAAAGCTGGACCAGATTACCATACAGTGTAAAAACTTGACTCTACAGAATGCATGTCACTAATGTAAGTTCTAGACAGGCATTTAGCTAGGAAGAAATACGGGGAGATTTCTGCTCTGAGGCCAACAGAATTGTGAACGCAGCTCTGAACTATAAAATGAGAAAAAAATTGAGGTTAAAGGTTATCACACATTTTAGTGCATATCAAATTCTTGCAAATCTAAAACAATTGTTGATTGTAATGTCAATCTGTATTCCCTTAGTCCAGACAGCAGCACAATATGGGGTATCTCTGCCCCTGTGTGTTGTTTAGGACAGGTGGAACCTTTAATTAGCACCAAAAAGGTGCCTCCTACTAGCCCTATAAGAGGGCACAAGAGACCTCCCTCCACTGTGTAAATTATAAAGTAACAGGAAACAAGCTTCTAGGGAGGGAAGCTTTGTGCTGCTGTCTGGACTAAGGGAATACAGATTGACATTACAATCAACGATTCCCCTTACGTCCGACAGCAGCACAATATGGGGAGATAGCAAGTAATTCCCCTAGGGAGGGTTTCCTCGCTTTACAACGTCAAGGACTGACTGACCAAAGGCAGTTGTCTGGAAACTGCGGATGTCCAATGATAATGTTTAACAAAAGGTCAACTGAGATGACTATGATGCAGCCGCACAAATCTGGTCCAATGGTAAGGACCGATACGCAGCCAAAGAAGTCGACAACCCAGGTCGAGTGGCCGTAGAAAGACTGGAGGGAATAACTCCTGAATAAGAAAAGAAGACTTAATTGTCTCCTTGATCCATGTGGATAGAGTAGGCTTGGAAGCCTTGAGGCCTCTGTTTTTACCCTGCATATCAATTAGTAGGCTTTCGGCCTTCTTAAGCGGTTGAGTGTGGAATAGGTAAATCCACAGACACCTTACCACATCTAAGGTGTTGAGCTTTTCTTCCTCCTCAGAGGTTGGAGAGGGGAAAAACACAGGTAACGAAATTAGCTGATTGCTATTATAGTATGAGGGGACCTTAGGGATAAACCCAGGCAAACCGAAGGTGCACCCTATCTGCAAAAACAAAATGTACGGTTCTCTAGAAGAGAGGGCCTGGAGTACCCCTACTCTTTGGCAGATATAATAGCCAACAAAAAAGTGGTTTTGTAGGCTAAATATTTTATCTCCGTAGTCTCCAAGGGTCCAAATGGAGGACCGCACAGGCCTGTAATGACTACCACAAGGTCCCACTGGGGATGATACTGAGGGCTTTAGCCTCATTGCCCCTTTAAGGAACCTTGCAACCAGAGGATCCTGAGACAGATGTCTGTTCAAATGAGCGGAGAGGGCCGCAATCTGCACTTTCAAAGTGGCAGGGGCAAGGCCCTTATCCAAACCGTCCTGAAGAAAATATCAGCCGTTGAAGGTTGTAGATTATTAATACCCTTCTTGGAGCACCACTCCATGAAAATCTTGGCTGTCCTCTGGTAGTTCTTATTGGTAGATTCTGCTCTTGCAGAATAAAGGGTCTTCAGGACGGCCTCTGACAGTCCTCTATTCTGCTGTAGGGACTGCTCAACCTCCAGGCTGTCAGGTTGAATCTCCAGAGATCCTGGCACTTCAGAGATCCTTGGGAAACCAGGTTCTGGATGGGGGGAAGCCTCCAATATATCCCTCGACTCATCTCCATGAGTTGGGAAAAACCAAGCTCTTTTTGGCCAGAATGGAATGATGGCTATCACAGAGACCTGATCCTGTCTGATTTTCATTAATACCTTTGGTATTATTGGAATTGGAGGGAAGATGTATGCCAGCCTGGACCTCCAAGGGATGGACAGGGCATCCACTGCCAAGGGATTGTCCTCCTGGTAAAGGGAACAGAACTTCTCCACCTTGGCGTTGAGTGGGTTGCCATGAGGTCTATTTCTGAAAGACCCCTGTTCAGGGTAATCTGATGAAAGACTTCTGGATTGAGTGACCATTCTCCTGATACGGCATAACCCCAACTCAACCGATCCGCTACTATGTTCAGGGAGCCCTTGATGTGAACTGCGGATAAATGGGTTAGATTTTTCTCTGCCCATGTAAATATCAGATCTGCCTCCCTAAGGAGGGTTGGTGATCTGGTGCCTCCCTGTCTGTTCACGTACAGCACTGTGGTCATGTTGTCTGACCGGATTTTGACTGCTCTATCCCTGGGAAGAGGCAAGCAATAGAGTAAGGCACAACATACGGCTCTGAGCTCCTTCCAGTTGGACGAGGTCCTTTTTTCAGGAGCGCTCCAGACTCCCTTTATGGAGTTTTCGTCCAATGGTCTCCCCATCCCGAGAGGGATGCATCTGTAGTCAACAGGGTCCAAGAAGGTTGGACCGTGGACCTTCCGTCTTTCAGGTGCAACCACCACTTGAGGGAAAAAGACGGGTCCTGGGGGAGAGTCGAATCTTCTTGCTGAATGTAAGAAGGGAGCGATCCCAAGCCTCTAGTAACTCCTTCTGGAGGGGACGTAAGTGCCACAAGGCCCATGGGACTGCCTCCACTGAGGAAGACATCAAGCCCAGGATCTTCATCAATGTTCTGATGGAGGCTATCGGCTTTTTGAAGAGGTGCCGGACTGCCGCAACCAGCTTCTCCTTCCTTGCTGGTGTCAAGGAGATTTGTAGGCGGACTGAATCTAGGAAGTAGTTTTCTCAGAGGAACTTCCTTCGAGTTGAAGGGATCGTTTTTGACTTCTCCCAATTTATAAGCCATCACAGACTCTGAAGGCTGTCTGTAGGTACTGGAGCAGAACAGACTCTGACTGGGCCTTTCTCAACCAGTCATCTAGATAAGGCACCAAGAATATCCCCTGAAGCCTGAGGGCGGCCGTTATGGGGGCCACTACCTTTGTAAAGGTGTGGGAAGCAGAGGAGATCCCGAAGGGTAGTGCTGTGAATTGAAAGTGCTTCCTGTGGCCGGAAACTACTACGGCAATCCTTAGAAAAAAACCTTCTGTGTGGAGGTAAATAGAAATATGCAAATAGGCGTCTTTTATATCCAAAGTCACAAAAAACATTGCCTTAGAGGAGAAAGGTGGTGACAGACTTTATGGTTTTCCTATGGAAGCGCTTCTTTTTGATGAAGCGGTTGAGGTACCTTAAGTCTATGATCATTCTCCACTTGTCTGCCGGTTTTGGCATCAGGAAGACGGGAGAATAGACACTGGATCCTTCTTCTAGAGAAGGGACTTCCACCAGGGCTCCCTTGTGAATGTACTCTCGGATGAAGCATTCCAGGGAGGGTGCGAGTTAACACAAACCGATCCTGAGGAGGACGGAGGAACTTGATTGCATAACCTCTTTGGATTACCTACCGGACCCATGGGTCTCGAATTTTTTCCTGCCCGCAGTTGAGAAAGTGGGAGACACGACCTCCGACAGGAATCTCGGCCACAGGAAAACTGCTTCTGATGTCAAAAGCTAGGCTTGACTTTTTTATAATCAGACTTCGGAATCTCCGGCCGGCGCCTCTAGAGGAATAACTAGAGCCTCTCTGGACTGCCTTCCACGACGAGGCGGATAGCCTCTACCACGGCCAGAGCCAGACCTACCTCTGAAGGCCTGGGGTAAAGTTTTATCCTTCTTGTCAGCCAAGCCCTCAAGGATCTCGTCTAGGGCACAGCCAAAGACTCTACCCGGCTCAAAGGGTAATGCGCAAAAATTATACTTTGAGGGGAACCCAGCTCTCCAAGGTTTTAACCATAGAGGTCTTCCTGCTGCAGTGTTCTTGGTAAGTGCCAGGGATTTGGCCGCCAGCCTTAATTGATGGTGGGAGGCTTCCGTTAAATATTCAGCTGCTAGGGAAACTGAGCCTAGAAACCCTAGCAGCTCGTCTCTGGAGACTCCAGAGTCGGTCACTTTCGAGGTGGACCAGGTCAGTACATAATTTGGCTGACACTTCACAGGACGCAACCGCCACAGCGGTCTTGGGCGAGGCAGCTGAATAAGCCTTCTTGAAGGTATTGTCGAAGCGCCTGCCATGGCGTCGTGCAGATTTGCTCCATCATCTGATGGTACCTTAGTGCGGCAGGACAGTTTAGCCACCGCCATATCCACCTTGGGAGGAGGACCCCATTGATCTCATTGAGCAACTGGGAATAAAGCTCTGAACCTCCTAGGAACCACAAGAGGTTTTTCAGGACTTCTCCACTCTGAGGACATTAATTTTTGTAATGTCTGGTCCACTTGGAAGACCCTAGGCCCTCTATAGGTGGACGCGGAGGCTTCCCCGTCAACTTCACGATCCTTAAACCGGATGGACTTCAGCAGCCGGCTTAATTTTTCGAGTGGAAGCACGGCCTACTGGGATCTTCAGTGGAATCGTGAGATGAGAGTGTTACGTCCACTATCTGATAATCTTCATCAGAGATCCGTAAGAAAGATTGTGTCTCAATCTGCGGTCTCTTGGCAATCTGGGCGATGGAAGAACGAATCTCCTTTAAGAGACTCCTCATATAGTCCTTTACCCAAGTAACAACCTCTTATAGAAGGTACTTCCGGCGGAGGTCCGCGACACTGGTGACAGCGGGTAAAATCATAGCCGTCAGGTAAAGGGGTATTGCAATCCAAACACGTTAGGTGTTTCAAGTTTAGAGGAATTTTTCTTCCTAAGCGCATCGCCATTACGTGATGCAGAAGATGACATCTGAAAGATCAAACAGCCACGTGACACTGAAACAGGGAAGATCGCCAAGCATCGCATAAAAACCCAAGGGGTACCTCTTTTTTTTTTTTTTTTTTTTGAATCGGTCACTTGAAGAGAGAAAAAAACAGTCAGAAAAAAACCAGCCACCGCAACCCGCAGCAGAGGAGCTAGAAACTACTCACTCAACAAATAAAGGACTGCATTCAGACCTTTTAAATGTAATCCAGCAGCGAGGGGAGGAAGCCAATAAAGAAACATTTATACAGCACCAAAACAAGTCAAACGCCATAATGGACCATAGAGGAGCATAAGCCTAAACCAGAGGCTCAAAATACAAGCAGCAAAAATCAATTCTATATTTTGCCTTTAAATTTTAAATTTCCAAACTTACCGCACTTTTTCCGAGAAAACCGGAAGTAGGGCGCGGTGGTGCGCAAAGGCTTCCTTCCCCTGGGAACACGGGATCGGAGAAAAGTTCCGGCCGAGGAGGTTCCCCGCTTACTTCCGGGATCGCGCTGCCTGCAGATGGATGCCGGATAATGCTGCGCTGCGGTGTGAAGGCCCGAAGGCCCGAAGGACCGGAGGTTTTTTCTTTGGGACCGAGGTACCCCAAAAAGGTAAGCCAGGAGTAAATAAAACCCCTAGCAACGGGAGGTCACAAGAGACCTCCGTCCACCTGTTCCACACAGGACAGAAAAAAACACAGTGGAGGGAGGTCTCTTGTGCCCTCTTATAGGGCTAGTAGGAGGCACCTTTTTGGTGCTAATTAAAGGTTCCACCTGTCCTAAACAACACACAGGGGCAGAGATACCCCATATTGTGCTGCTGTCGGACGTAAGGGGAATATGTTATTTCTTTTAACAATGGAAATCTAATTTTGTTACATGCCAGAATTCCAGACTATTGCATTCATGATTAAAGATGTATTGGTATAATTTAGTTTCCTACATGCTTTTCCCTTAAGTGATCTTCTGCAGATTCTACTGTACTGGTTGCATAAACTGATATATTAATCATGAGGTATCAAGAAGGTCACTTTGGTTTTGACTTTTCCAAAGGAAGAAGAAACATAAGAAACATATGTACTGTATAGGAGTAGCAGCTTTAATTTATGACCCCTATATTTATTAGCTGTGATAAATGGAGGATGAATAACATGTTCTGGTGCTCCTTCATAGAATGAAAAAATGATTCTATAAAGTAGATGAGATTAGGAAAGTACATACTTTTAGTCGCAAAGGAACTATTCTGCATATAAAGCTTTTTACAGCTGGTTATAAAGAACAAGTTAAAACTTGGACTGAACCCAAACCAAACATCTGATCCCCAGCTGGAATTGCTTAGTCTTATAGTAGTTTCATCACATAAAATTAAGTTCAATGTGATCTACACATTTTACAGGTTTTAACAGGCTGTTATCAGGACTAAACATCTTTGTAAAGTCTTTACCCCACTTGCCATCTAAACTACTTTGCTGGATTATGATATCTAGGGATTAGAGCCTAATAAGAATCTTAACCTAACACCATTACAGTAAAATAGTCACCTTCAGAACCAAGTCAAACCGTAAAACAACATACATTCACAGAATGGAACATATAAGGTATGAACTAGGAGACAAGGTCAAATAATAATAAAAAATATTATGAAATATTTATTTTAAAAATAAAATGGAATTGTAAATTCACTTACTGTTTCAGTTCAGTTATAAATATTGTAGATACCCCCCAAAAATGGATAAATGTTTCTAAAAACTAAAAGTAAAAAAGTAACAAATGTTCATATCTTAGGATGTATTCACAAATGGCAGATATGTTCCAGGAATCTCTATCCAAACATCTACATTATAATAGTAAAAATCCATGTATTTGCAACAGAACAGCCTCATACAGAAGGAATTTGAGTATATCCTTAAATGGGCTCCTCAGGGTTCCACATCATTGATAATGTTCATATGCAACCTTCATTCATTTGCAGGTTGAACAATTCATGCATATACAGTGGGGAAAAAAAGTATTTAGTCAGCCACCAATTGTGCAAGTTCTCCCACTTAAAAAGATGAGGCCGGCCTGTAATTGACATCATAGGTAGACCTCAACTATGAGAGACAAAATGAGAAAACAAATCCAGAAAAATCACATTGTCTGATTTTTTAAGAATTTATTTGGAAATTATAGTGGAAAATAAGTATTTGGTCACCTACAAACAAGCAAGATTTCTGGCTCTAACAGAACTGTAACTTCTTCTTTAAGAGGCTCCTCTGTCCTCCACTCATTACCTGTAGTAATGGTACCTGTTTGACATTGTTATCAGTATAAAAGACACCTGTCCACAACCTCAAACAGTCACACTCCAAACTCCACTATGGTGAAGACCAAAGAGCTGTGGAAGGACACCAGAAACAAAATTGTAGACCTGCACCAGGCTGGGAAGACTAAATCTGCAATAGACAAGCAGCTTGGTGTGAAGAAATCAACTGTGGGAGCAATAATTAGAAAATGGAAGCCACACAAGACCACTGATAATCTCACTCGATCAGGGGCTCCACGCAAGATCTCACCCCGTGGGGTCAAAATGATCACAAGAACAGTGAGCAAAAATCCCAGAACCACACGGGGGGACCTAGTGAATGACCTGCAGAAAGCTGGGACTAACGTAACAAAGGCTACCGTCAGTAACACACTACGCCGCCAGGGACTCAGATCCTGCAGTGCCAGATGTGTCCCCCTGCTTAAGCCAGTACATATCCAGGCCCATCTGAAGTTTGCTAGAGAGCATTTGGATGTTCCAGAAGAGTATTGGGAGAATGTCATATGGTCAGATGAAACCAAAGTAGAACTGTTTGGTAGAAACACAACTCGTCGTGTTTGGAGGAGAGTGAATGCTGAGATGCATACAAAGAACACCATACCTACTGTGAAGCATGGGGGTGGCAACATCATGCTTTGGGGCTGTTTCTCCGTAAAGGGACCAGGATGACTGATCCGTGTACATGAAAGAATGAATGGGGCCATGTATCGTGAGATTTTGAGTGCAAACCTCCTTCTATCAGCAAGGGCATTGAAGATGAAACGTGGCTGGGTCTTTCAGCATGACAATGATCCCAAGCACACCGCCAGGGCAACAAAGGAGTGGCTTCGTAAGAAGCATTTCAAGGTTCTGGAGTGGCCTAGCCAGTTTCCAGATCTCAACCCCATAGAAAACCTTTGGAGGGAGTTGAAAGTCGGTATTGCTCAGCGACAGCCCCAAAACATCACTGCTCTAGAGGAGATCTGCATGGAGGAATGGGCCAACATACCAGCAACAGTGTATGCCGACCTTGTGAAGACTTACAGAAAACGTTTGACCTCTGTCATTGCCAACAAAGGATATATAACAAAGTATTGAGATGAACTTTTGTTATTGACCAAATACTTATTTTCCACCATAATTTGAAAATAAATTCTTAAAAAATCAGACAATGTGATTTTCTGGATTTGTTTTCTCATTTTGTCTCTCATAGTTGAGGTCTACCTATGATGTCAATTACAGGCCTCTCTCATCTTTTTAAGTGGGAGAACTTGCACAATTGGTGGCTGACTAAACACTTTTTTCCCCACTGTAAATATGGGAAATACAAGGGGAGACCTGAATTATCAGAGACTTTTACATCCTGCTAACAAAAAGATAAAAATATAACTAAATTAAAGAATATATTAACCAAACTGGGGATTACAGCTATCTGTACAACTTAATGTAAGGAGAATTTGCTAGTTAATAAACGCATGTCATCACAGCAACATCAGCCCTCTTGCAAGCATACAGCCTTTCAGCATACAATGGCTGTATGTTTGGAGGTGTTGTCCTGCTACAGATACTTAGCCATCAAACCATCATGCAATATTATCAGGGAGGCATCTGATTGTTTCAAAATTTATTCTGCAGCAGGAATACACCCCCAAATATACAGCCACTGTCGTTAAAGGGAGTCTATCAGCACAAAATTGAGATATAAACTAATCACAGTACCTTGTAGGGCTGTCAGCACAGTTTACAGTGATGTATTTCTTATTCAGGTGCACTGCTCCATTCTGGTAAAAATCATCCTTTTATCCCTATGCAAATGAGCAGAAAAGGACTTTAGGGGATTTGCTTTCCATCCATGGGCTTCACTATCTGCTGCTGTTAACTGCTGCTCAGCTCCGCCCACTAACTGCACTGTGCATGTCTGATGATGACACACTGGTTTCAGATGGGGGCACTGATGGAAAGCAATGCCCCTAAAGTCCTTTTCTGCTCATTTGCATAGGGATAAAAGAACGATTTTTACAAGAATGGAGCATTGGTCCTGACTAATGCTGTTATATATAATATTTTGTTAAATGTCATACTAAACCAGTATGGTGTTACAACAGAGCAGACTCAGAAGCTGCAGGCACCGGAGTTATCTCTGAAATGGAAAGTGAGATGATGCAGACAGCACCAGGCTCTCAGACATAGCTCCAATTCCAGATTAACTGTCCTGAAGGGGTTAAAAATTGGTGCCAATTTAAAGTAGACAAATGGTAAATAATGCAAATTATATAAGGTAATTAATAAGCAAAATAGAAATTTTGAAAATCAAGGTTTTTTTTTAAAATCTTTCGGTCCATTTAGCATTTTTAACAAATAAGATAAAAAGTAACAACCAAAACTATCCTTGCACCATTAGGTAAATCGTGACAAAAAAAAAAAATCTAAGAATTAGATAAGTAAGGCTGGACTCACACTAGCCTTGCAGAATCTGCCTAAAATTGTCAGAGAGAAAAATCCTGCAAGGAGGACTTTTCTTTCCCATGGTTTTATGCTGAAACTTGGCGGAAACCCAGCGGACCACATTATATTCTATAGTTTCCGCATATAACCACTTTTTAAACAAACATGGTCTCCGTCTTTTGGGTCCCTATGCGGACCCGAAGGACAGAAGCCCGAACACTAATGTGAACCTAGCGTAAATGTCTTTATTTATTTCTGTATAAATTGACACATCAGATTTGAAAAATAGGGGTCTAAACCAGCCTGCATCCTTAAGGCGGATGTGCCATTAAGGACACTTATTCCGGAGTCCCCCAGTAATCAGGAGAATGGGGGCCTGAAATTCCCCTGAAGCCTCCTTGTGAATGGTCCACCAATGCACTTGCATGACATGCATTCCATTCACTTCTATGAGGCAGCCAGGACTGTAATCTCAGGCACCACCCACAGCCCCATGTAAGTGAAAGGACCACCAGCCACACAAGCGCACTGGAGGCTTTAGGGGGACGTTTGATCCCCCATTCTTCTGACCCACAGCAATCAGACATTTATGGATAGGGGGTGTGGCCTCAAAGGCACAACCCCTATAAAGGGAACCTGTCATAGACTTATGGTACACAGAACCAACCACAAGTCCTTATGGACCAAATAGTGTTCCCAATAGCCCAATCCTAAATCAATCTGTGGCAATTAAAAATAAAAACCTTAACACTTGCCTAGAGATCAGCGAGCCTCATCAGACTCTTGAATCTAGGGAAGTGCACTTCAACTTCACTGTGCGTACTTACATGTTCTCTTTAAGGGGTTAAGAAATGCAAGATATTTATGTAAATGTTCTTAAATAGACACACGCAATCTGATTTACTTATTTCATACCAAATTTTTATTACTGTTTTCAGTCATGTATAGAGCTAATTTGTGATTTCTAAGGGCTACCTGCTATATCCAATTAGAACTAAGAATGTTCGGACAACTTTAGACAAATCCTTGTTAAGGAAGTTTAACCTGATAAGGACCATGTACCATAAATGTTTGGTGTTTAGTTCTGGGCATTAAAGCCATGCCAGGATTAAAGCTCTTCCAATATACCTGGAGCAGGTTGAGTGGAGAAGACAAAAGTGGTTTATAGCTGTTTCACCCTATGTAGCGCTCAATGAGCACTATGTAACAAATAGCAGAAGTGTCAGAATTGCTACCTTTTGGCACAGTTGCTGGATCTTGTCAGACTCAGATCATCAACGTCCATGACTGTTGGCACTGTATGGAGTTGTTTTCCCCTGCCATAGCCACCCTGTTCAGCTTAGATGGCACATGTTAAGTATAAAAAATACAAATTATATATTTTTAATATATCTTTTATATTAAAATATATATATATATATATATATATATATATATATATATACAGTGCCTTGCGAAAGTATTCGGCCCCCTTGAACTTTTCAACCTTTTGCCACATTTCAGGTTTCAAACATAAGCATATAAAATTTTAATTTTTTGGTGAAGAATCAACAACAAGTGGGACACAATCGTGAAGTGGAACGAAATTTATTGGATATTTTAAACTTTTGTTAAAAATAAAAAACTGAAAAGTGGGGCGTGCCAAATTATTCGGCTCCTTTACTTTCAGTGCAGCAAACTCACTCCAGAAGTTCAGTGAGGATCTCTGAATGATCCAATGTTGTCCTAAATGACTGATGATGATAAATATAATCCACCTGTGTGTAATAAAGTCTCCGTATAAATGCACCTGCTCTGTGATAGTCTCAGAGTTCTGTTTAAAGTGCAGAGAGTATCATGAAGACCAAGGAACACACCAGGCAGGTCCGTGATATTGTTGTGGAGAAGTTTATATTTGTTTCACTTTCATACAGTTTACCCAATTTTAAAGAAAAAATATATATCAATAATTTTAATTTACAGCATTACAGTATGTGTCAGAAAAGGTTGGATAGCCCAACAAATAAAAAAGGTCAAGAACATTAAACCTTCACTAGCACTAAATTGTTAAAAAGTGTCTAGTTATTAAGGACCTTTTAGACCTGGTTATTAAGGGGTGAAAAAGCTTGTAAAGTTAAGACAACCCCATCATGTCACAAGGACACGATTCAAGGACTTATATTTACTGGTGATTTCTTTTTTTTTTTTTTTTTTTTTCTATCATATAGAAAAAGGTCTAAATTGGACTGATGTGTATAGATTTTATTATTGCAATTTTTTTTTTGCATAGGATCATTTGTATTTTGAATGTGACATGAAGCCAGGTAATCCATTTATATAACTGTAGACAGCAGCAGATGAGAGCAGCATCCAATTACACGCAGCAATCTAGATAATGTGCTATACAACATTTTTCTTTCCATTTATGAATGAGGAAAGCTTCCACTACAATTGATCTGCCCCGATATTGCTTATTCTAATATTTGCATCAGTATTGACACATAGTCCAGATGCAACTGCTTGTATGTACAGTTGAGTTTGGCTGATTTGTTGAGCCATAAGGCACCTTGCAAGAAACCTCTAGCTGACTTAGGAAATAAAGCCATTTATCTCTGCCAAAAGTTACAGTGCTAGCTATTTAGTTTGGAGGCTGCATTGCAAAGAATGTGTATTTTTTCACCCGAGTACAGTATAACGTATGAATAATATGCATTCATCTCAAATAAAGATGAATAAGACAAACACTTTGCAGGCACAGGGGTCATCCAGTCTCCACTGCAGGAGAATTTCTGTCTACAGATGGTGGTTATTAAATACAATGTCTCATTGTGCCCACGACAGCTAAATCTTTAGCTTTGCAGTTGAGCACAAATTAAAGGAACCTAAGTGAGCCTGCCTAAATATGGAGGAAATATCCTGTATTGTTCCTCCAAGTTTTCATGTTTTTGAGTTCATTCAGAAAATACAATAATATTCTCCACATGAGGGGTAGACAATACACGCTCATTTCAGGTTTGTATTTCCTTCAGTGTTTTATTTTGTCTCTGGGTCCTAGAATTTAGAAGAAAGAAAAACTTTACTTTTCTAGACATTTCCTTTCTGCTTTTATTGAAAGTATGACCTTATAAAGATCAGTCTGAACTAGTTTCTAACCTACTGGTCTTCAAGTCAAGTATACAAGCTGAGCAGGCAAGACAATACATTGATCTTCCAATACCAAATGTTCAAATCAACAAAAATGTAGGCCACCCACAGTACACATGGGAAAAATGGATGATAAGCCAATGTCACAACTTCAACAGGGATCATTTAAAGGCAGAGTTACAGTTCTGTCCACATGAACAAGTATGATAAAGAACAAGCCAAGAAAAAATTCAATGAAGTGACCATAATTTAGTTATATCTGTCCAGATTCCAGGAAATAAATTCTCAGGGTCATTATTATGCACTGCATATATCATACCTTTTTATTGGTGACATACCTTCATTAGATTAACAAGAAGTAATGGACAGGTGAAAGGGAGTGTAGGATTGGACTATACAGGGGTCATTTATAGCCTGTATCTATGGAGATACATAGCTGCGCAAAGTACTTTAGATACATCATGGTAGGAGATATTTTAATTCATTATTTTGTGTACATTCATGTGTACTTACCATTGAAAGATATGTACAACAACAATCATATTTCATATAAAAGTACTTTGCAAAATATCATTGTCATCCATTAGCCAACCTGTATATGTCACTAGAAAAAAAACAATGAAATCCACTTTTCCATGCCATAATTTGAGCACTGTTGCCACTAGATAGGTCTTGTAGTCCATCTTCATCCAGGATGAACATTTTCAGTTCCTCTTTATCTTTCCCATAGATTTTTATTAGCTGAGTGCTACCTAACCAAGCATGGCCTGTTCTCCTGTTCAGATGGACAGTGCATGAATAATTTCTGTTAGGTGGTATGGCCAGTGCAGCAGTTAGAAAGGGCATGGAGTAAGGAGCACCTGGGAAATGTAGTTTTCACTAGTGAAGCATATCATTCTGGCCTTTGTAGGCTGAAAACGTAATGGAGCTATAGGGGGTGCAGATCTCGGAAGAGACTTCACTGTGGCTGAAGTGACAGTTGCTGTGCAGATTACTGATTGGTGATCCTTGCAAGATTTGTTTTGCGAATAATCACAAGGTTTCGATTGTTTTGCGAATAATCGCAAAGTTCCAGTTCACCGGAAGTGCTATTAATTTACTCTGGGGTCTGAAGAGATATGTGGAAGCTCAGGGGAGATGCAGACAAAATAAAAAAAAACACTGATACTGTAAGGGAATTGCCAGTTGAGCAACTCCCCAGTGCTGCTGCAGAAACAAGGAAAGAAGGGAATAACAGAGACAGCGAGCCCTAGACTAGACCCAGCCCCTGTCCCTGCCTGCTTGCCTGACTGTCCTAGGTGACAACTTGGAGCCCATCCCTTCTCTAAATAAGAACAAGACAAGACAAACAACACAGAAGAGGAGTAGCAAACCAAGGATCAAAAGCCAGAGAGACAAAGCAGTACAAAATCGAAATCCAAAAGAGTAGTCAAGGAAAGCCAAAGGTCAAAGGTAAGTAATACAATACAATAGCAAGGAACAGCTTAGCAAGTGCAAGGTCACAGGACAGAGTCACAATAGCCAGCGACCATGTGTGAGCTGATGACCCGTTTATAGCAAGTCCAGGATCTTCCCCAGACTTGATTGGTAGACAGGCTGTCAATCACACAGGCAAGGCTAAGATTAACTATTTGAGGAGCAGAGAGAAACAAGGTGCAGGAGATGGGTGTGGCTGAAATTCAATTACATAGTAGTAGTAGTAGGACAGTGTTCAGACTTAGCCACAATGACCTTAAGCAAGGAATCAAACTGGACATGCCTACTGCACCGCAGCGTGCGAGCAGAAGGTGGCGCAGAGACCCGAACAGGCAGAGATGTTACAGATACTCAACTTTCCTGAGCATCTGGTCTACTTTTCCAACATCTGGTCTTCAATCACTGATATGACGCTTTGACCTATGAAAAGAAGGCCGAACCCACATGAGAGGTGAGTATCAGTGCATATTATTTTGTTTGCACCTCTTATGGGCCTCCGCTTATTATTACTCTACTCTGAGTAATACAATAATGCTTCACTGGATGGTGAACAAGATTTTTGGAGAATAGTAATGAGCCTTGCTCTTTCAAACTGGTTCAAATCAGTTAACTCATCTCTAGTGCAGATGGTTTAGCAACATGGTAGCTAAAGTTTAAAAAAAATGTTGTATGTTGGGAATATCCCTTTAAGCATCAGCACTACAACAAAGATCTTACAGATTTTTTTTTCTTTGCACAGTAACCTATTTCAGGCCCTATATTAAATGGGTTTTATGGGACTTAAATATTGATGATCTCTCCTTAGGAGAGATCATAAATATCAGAATAGTTAGGGTCCAACATCTAGCTGTTTGAAGCAGTTGTGGTACTACTTCATATTCCTGTGATGTCACATTCATCTGTTACATGACCTGTTTGCAGCTCATTCCCATTCAAATGAATATGACTGAGCTGCAATATCAAGCACGCCTGCTATTCAATGTAAGGTGTAATGCTTTGTAAACAGTGAAGAGCCCACAGGGCTTCTGCAAACGCTTCAAACCACCGATTGGTGGGAGTGCTGAGTCTCAGACCCCACCAATCTGAGATCGATATTAGGGTTCTGAAAAAAAAAAAAAACAGGGCCCCACATATCGGAAATGCCGCAGCAAAAACCATAGCATTTTACAGTACCTGCAAAGTGGATGCAATTCTGGCTAATCCTCTCCACACATTGCAGAAAAAAATCCGCAGCCGAAATGCTGCAATTCAATTATATCTACAGAAATCTGGTGTTTTCCGTTTAGGTATAATAGAAGCAGAAAGTCTGCAGAGGAAAACTCTGCAGACTTTCTGTGAAAAGCGCTGTGGGAAAAACTGCGATGCATTTTCGCCACTCGCTATGTGGGGCCTTAGCCTAAGATAGAGATGCAGATGTTGAAATAATATTGGAGAGGATTCAGACCTTCCCTTTTCAAGACAAAAGGAAACAACAGGGTATAGAAATAGTATATTTCCAAAATGTGGAAAATTTTACTGAGTGATACCTGTTCCTCCTTACACGACCATTTGTACTGGCCATGTATGGATTGCTGTACAGTGAACTACATACCTCTGTCTCTTGCCAGTACTTGACTGACAGTAATGACGAATTAACCTTCTACTATATAATTATAATCCAGACTATTTGTGATACATTGAAAATAGGAAGATCATAAAAAGCTACCATCTGGGGCCTTGTGTTCTCAGGGACCTGCATAGACAAGTTGTGTTACCTAAACTGTGATGCACAATAGTTATTTTTTCTTGAGACATGGCAGAATGAAGCGTACATAGCATAAAGGGAACAGTGATAATGGCATTGTTCAGCAGAGATTAGCGTTTGTCAAGTCATTTCTGCTCTTTGTACATAAACAGTGTTCTACAATAATTAAACTTTGCAGCTTCAATGAAAAATTTAAGCTGAACAAACAGATCCTGTCTAAATACAAGAAAGCTGCATAAGTGTATGCTACATGACTAGCGTTGAAGATTTTGCCAGCTCTCACTGAAGATCATTCCTCCTCCTTTATGGCCAGGGAACAAAAACAAGCACATACTTTGAGGATGATTCTTAAGATTAGTAATGCAAACACGGTCATTTTATCCAACAAAATGCTGTACAAATCCAATTGATGGGTGTGGATCAAGAACCAAGTAATGAAGTGACAGACTTTCAATCTGACGTAGTCATGACTGAAAGCCAACAAGAATATAGCATTGGCACATCGATCGAAGAGTTCATTGTGACTATTAAATTGGTTCAACTACAGTAACAAGCATATATTTCATTCCTGTTAGTGGAATTGTGTCACTTCAATCACTAATTCAGTTGTATAAATCCTAAAAGAGATACACAATATTACTTTTCTATATGCAAGGACCATTTTTCACTTGTAATATCCCAATATGATACATTTGAGTATAGCATTCCATGTTATTTTATGATTAAGTACTTACCTGATGTTATGACAACCAGTCGTGTGTATTGGACTTGCTTATCACCTATATATATATAGTATATGAGACAATGGAAAATTAAACATGTTTTTCTAGAAGGGTGGAATTCTGAAAGAAGAAACCAATATACATAGGATATAAGGGAAATCTTTTAAACCTGCTGTATAGAGTGATCCTCCTAGAGAGATTTTAAAATGAGCCCGTCTCTGGACTTCTGTGTTTGGCCTATACATCAAAGCTATCGGTCGCTCCTTTATGCCTTTCCCCCTGCTGGCTAAAGGGCGAACTCCTGCGCCACTTTCTCACAGCGGCCAAAGCAGTCATTCCCAGACATTGGCACATTGTAGTCGCCCCCACAGTGATGGAGTGGCTCCAGAAATTTCTCCACTTACGGAGGATGGAAACACTGGTAGCAGAGAACTCTGTTGGCTCCTCCAAGTTTGATGCTCTCTGGCGGCCATGGGTGGTGTTTCAGGAATCTGCCACATTTACTAACATCTTCTCCTGAGTCCCAGTGTTGCATTCTTGACCTGGTTCTGTCCAGTGGCCCTCACTGATGCTGTGTTCCCTTTCCCCTCTTTCCCTTTGTTGTGCTCCCTGTGTTTTTGTATGTCTTTGTCTATCGGATCTCTATTTTTTTTTTCTTTCTTTCCTCTGTTTAACAGGCATGTCTGTCTCTGACGGTCCACGTTCTTCCCCTCAATATTCTCGTTCTATGTCGTCTGAACCTTGACACGGACTTCAAAGTTCGATTTTGTGAACCTGTTATTTTCATTTAGTATTGTGCAGTTGTTTTAATAATAATAATAATAATAATAATAAATTGTATTTATATAGCGCCAACATATTCCGCAGCTCTGTACAATTTATACAGTTTTGAGGGCTGAGGGACCCTTGATGTAGGTCCTCGTCTCCCATCACCAAAAAACTCAATATCAAGCCACAGTGCATTGTGCTAAGCACCATCATACCTTTAGATAGTCCAATAGATGCACCATTACCTTGAGAATGAATTTTAGAAATATGGAAAGTGCAAAGGAGGCCAGAACCTCCAGGGGCTCTGTATTCATATGCTGCCCCTGTACAGCCTGTACAGCTGATTGAAAGCCTTTTCCTACCCTACAGTTATGACACAGCTTTTGACTTGCTGCAAATATGCTTGGCATTTCCCAGCTGGAGCCCTTGGAGACTCTGCCATGTCCCATTGCACTCGAGCATCATTTTCTAAGACTAGATTTTTCAAGGAAATGGTGCATTTATTGGACTGTCTAAAGGTTTTATGGCCCTCAGCATAATGTCCCTTACAAAGCTATGTAACTGGTTTGATACTGAGTTTCCAGATGATGGACTACCTCTGAAGTATAGGCTTCAGGTTTCTGTGGCCCTTGGGTGATAGAGTCTAAGTGGGCCCCTTTGTGGTGCAACTCAAGCAGTGGCAGTGTTTTCCTCTAAAAGCCGCTACAGCGAAAAACACCTGAAATTGGGTGATTTTTTTTTCTGCGGCAACCCCTGCTGCAGTTGCTGTAAGTCTTCTGTAGCTTTCAACTTTTGCACTGGAAAGGGTGAAGACTATGGGTGAGATCTGCAGCTATACTTGACATGTCGTGATTTTAAAAATGCTGCAGTTTCAGTTGCAGCACGTTGATAAGACTGTAGAACAGGGCAAACCCCGGCAGGCGTGCCAAGAGTGGCACGCGAGGCTTATTTCCCTGGCATGGCAGCGGAGTCCTTACCCAGCAGTTTCGATCGGACCAAACACGGCTGAAACGAAACTGCTATCATTATACTGTGGGGTCTCTTCAGACCCCCAAGTATAATAAGTGGAGACTTAGGAGAAGTGATGAAACATAAAACACAATGATACTCACCTTGTTCCCTATGCTACGCGGCAGCTGTGCGATCTGCAGGCGCTTCTGACAGCTGACAGGGCCTAAGGGGTCACGTCCGGCGTCATTACGCATAATGACGCGACGTGACCCCAGAGACCCAATGAGCGGTCGCTGACAACAGGCAGAAGCATCGAAGAGAACAGAGTGGCTGCGGAGCGCAGGAAAAGGTGAGTGACATTGTTTTTTATTTGTCACCTTTCTTGGTCCTGCACTTATTATACTCGGGGGTCTGAAGAGAGCTATGGAAATAATACCATGTGCACGGACCGCTATGGGACCTAATACCGTGTGCATGGGCCGCTATGGGACCTAATACCGTGTGCAGGGACTGCTATGGGACATAATACCGTGTGCAGGGGCCACTATGGGACATAATACCGTGTGCAGGGGCCACTATGGGACCTAATACCGTGTGCAGGGACCACTATGGGACATAATACCGTGTGCAGGGGCCACTATGGGACTTAATATCGTGTGCAGGGACCACTATGGGACATAATACCTTGTGCAGGGACTGCTATGTGACATAATACCGTGTGCAAGGACCTCTATGTGACATAATACGGTGTGCAGGGGTCACTGTGTGACATAATACGGTGTGCAGGGGCCACTATGTGACATAATACGGTGTGCAGGGGCCACTATGTGACATAATACAGTGTGCAGGGGTCACTATGTGACATAATACGGTGTGCAAGGGTCACTATGTGACATAATACCGTATGCAGAGGCTGTTATGGGATATAATACCTTGTGCAGGGGCCGCTATGGGACATAATACCGTGTGCAGGGGCTGCTATGGGACATTATTCTGTATAACGGTGTGTTTTCTGCATTAAGGATGTGTTTTTGCACAGAAAGCACAGGCATTTTTTTTTTTGTGCAAAAATGCACCATGTGAACCTAGTTTTACATTGAAGTAAAAGTTCCAGTGGCCTAAGATACATAGTGTGTATTCACCATAAGGATGCTGCTATACGGTGCTCCTGGACATATACATTTACCACTAATTGGGGGCTGCAAATGTACTTTCATTGCTTCTAATCGGAAAGTACAGGAGCGTCCCAGGAAATAGCAGTAAACGCATGTGTCCTAAAGCATCTTGTGGCAGCACTTCTGTGTTATGGTTTGTGGTATATGACTTTAGTTTAGGGGTCGTCAGACTTACAATTATTGACCGGCACTCCGAGTACCTCATCTTTGATTTTTTAATTAAAATCGGCACGCCGAACAAAAAAGGTTGCCTACCCCTGCTGTAGAATGTAGAAATCTCATCCACAGTGCTGCTACTGTAGATAGCAGTGGGTTAGCTGATGGCAAGTCTGCAGCTAACAGTATTATGGCCCCTTAATGCCTAACGCACAGAATAATGGACCCCTTATGCTCCCACACAAAATATAATACCTAACAGCTCCCCACATCTTCTCTGAGCTTTGGCACTAGCAAAAAACACCATTTGAGTACCAGAGAAAGAAGTGGTAGGAAGTCGGGGGTACTGTAAGCACTGAGTAATGAGGAAACCTGCAGGACTCCTTGCACCCCAGACTGCTAGCAGGCAATGAGTACTTCCATCTGTTCTGACAGAAGCACTCATTGCTGACAATCAGTGGGCCTCCTCAAGCAGTGCTTATTCTAGCTTTTCTGCTGCCTGAGGCGAAAATTGAAGTGGCGCCCTCCCCTCTCCGAAGTTATTTAATGTGGGAGGAAACTGGAGTTCCCGGAGGAAACCCATGCAAACATGGGGAGAACATACAAACTCAGAAGTTTAGGCTTGACTACCACTGGGCATGTGCACCACTTATCAATGAAGCTACCTGACTGAAATACATCACTATGACCCCGGTGAATGAGCAGTGTTTGAGAAAAAACCAAACATACTGACTTGTCCTCTGCACTTCGGTGTCCACTGCCGCAGCCCATTTGGTCGCATGCTGTGCCCTGCATACCCCACATGACCGCTGAAGTCAGTCATGGGAGGAACCAGTGGTAGTGGGAGAGGAACCAGTGACGTATGTGAATAACATCACTGGTCTCTCTCTAGACACCACGGTGGCCACTGATGGGCCTCAGAGGTCATGTGGGATGCAGGGCTTCCAGGAAACAAAGCACAGCGCCGGAAACAGTTGAGTATGTTTTTTTTAATTTATTTAGTTACACCTACCCAGCCCCTCCAGAGTTTGTTAAATTCCTGGAAAACTCCTTTAAGAATAATGTCTCAGACATAAGAGACCACTGAGGCCTGTGATTGGGCCTGAACGGTTATGTGGGTTACATCAGCGTCATTATACATCATGATGTCATGGCCCAGAGTCCAGCACTGGAGCCCGGGGAGGTGAGTAACGCTGTTATGTTTAATCACCTCCTCTCGGCCTCTGCTCATCATACTCTGAGGTCTGAAGAGACTACAGAGTATAATAACAACAGTTCCGTTTCAGACAAAACCACTGGGCGAACCTTGCCCAACAAATACTTTCAGTGTCACCCCTCAGGGACTTGACAATCTGCCACCTGATCTCACCTCATGGCAGATGCAACCCTCTCCTGAAGTGCTCTGGGCTCTGGCAGTTGCCCGGGTTGGCCCAGTGCTGATGCCAGACCTACAGTCACATGAATGTGAGAGATAGAATGTTCTATACATATTACAAAGTTTTATATATGCATTAAATAAAATATTTGGGGTAGCAGCAATATGTGTTCCTTCAACCTCTTTTATAAAGCTCACTGTGAAAGATCCTCAGTGCGCCAAACCGCTTTGGCTCACCCCTGAGTCTTCTTTCATATAAAACCACACTCACCTCCAGTGAATGTCGGGTTGACAAGATAAATACAAGACAAGCCTTCTAAATTTTATATATTTATTAACCCCTAAATGGGTCGGTATTAACATCTAACATATACAGTTCAGAACAGATATGCAGATATATGCAAGCATTAACAGTTACTAGTTACAAGATACAGTACAAATAAAATAAAAGGGATAAAGGTGAAATGATTACTTTACCACACATGTCCTTGATGTGGTTCTGTAGTCCAACACTCACACATGCTCTGTCATGTGTGAATAACCCAGTGGAGGCTTCTTGGCATGTGGCATTAACTCCTAGCATGTGGCATCAATAGAATAATCTTGCCTGCATGCTCTTATAACAGTCTCTCAGGATTAGTACAATAGTCTCATCACAAAAATCTCCTCATGGTGTTCTCTTGTAATCCCAACACCCAACTCTCCTCAGGGATAGTCTGTCTGTAATCTCTTGTAGTCTGTGATGGTCTGTCTCAACTCCATAGCATAATCCCCACCCACAGACCTCTTACCTCATCTTTTATACCCTTTATGCCACCTCCCAGAATGAGGTCACTGGCGGCAGCAAGTTTGATTGAATAATGCAATCAAGTCCAGATCTTTTGTATAGAGCTGAGACCAAGTAGAATGATACAATGTTATCAGGCAGGTCTGATCAACAGCCCAGGCTTGAACAATGCACTATTGTTTCTTTGATCACTCAGGGCTGTATAGGAGTACAATGGAGCCCTATTGTTCCAGTGTTGCCACTACTGCCAATATACACCTAGGATTATGGCTGCGCACCTTATGAGTAAATGGAACTAGAGAGAAATACGCTACCCAGAGACCAAAATACAGCTCTGAGCCACAGCCACACTTAAGCAGAATCATCACACCTCCCCCTTTAGATGGGGCTTGTAGGAAGTAGGGGCCTGTGCCCCTCTTCTGAGAGCACCTCCGCCTCCAGCTTCTCAGGCTCTGGCCCCAAGGCTTTCTAACCTCCCCCCAGGGTCCCAGCAGACTCGGGCCTTGACAGACTCCGAGGGTGGTTGAGCGGCACGCGCCTTCAATATGTCCAGACTAGGGTCAGCTTGGACAGCATGAGTGAGACAAAAAAGAGGTGCCTGTCACATAGCTGCCGGACCCTTCTGGCTCTCTAGTCTGACTAGGGACACTTCTAAGGCTCAGGCCCTGATCCACGTACACTTGGCTACCTCCTGCCTGTTCTGGGTCCGCTTTCTGAGTGCTGGCACCCTGTAGCTTTACACTCATGACCTCAGGCCCTTGGGATACCATTCCAGAGATCCCATCCTGGCAATCTCTGCTCTCCTGGCTACCCTTGGCCTGCTCTCTCAGGGTCTTCCCCACACTAGCCGCTAGTTGGGAGAGTTCTAGGGGATTCTGCACCTCCCCCTTTGCTTCCAAACCTACATCCTGTCCCTCCTGTACTTGGGTGGGTGATGGTGATACCTTGGGCAAATGACTGAGATCATGCTTCCCCAAACCATCCCCCCACAATACATTGACAGGTAATACATTGGACATACCCCCTTCTTGGATCACACCTCCAGTACCCCATGCCATCTCCACTTGGGCCATGGGCACTCCTGGAATAGAACTGGACAGAAGAGACGTGTATGTCCCATACCGGCCGGACTCCTCCGGCTTCAAGGGAGTGAGGCTAGTCATGGCGGTCTCAGCACCGACTCAAGGTGGTGTAGGCAACGGTTCAAGGGTCGGAATGGCCTCCACCCTTGTAGCACTCTGGCTGTGGGCTAGCACCGCACTACCAGCAGTCCGTCCTTCACCTGAATCGGCCATGAGATCCCCATAGCCTACCTGACCACCTGGCACATGGTCAGCAGTTGGGTGCTCATCGGATACACTGGGCGATATAGTAGAAGTCGCTTCCAGTGACTCAGAAGAGCTACCCTGTACACTTTCACAACAAGCATTGGCAATTACATTGACAGTACCTTCATTAGCAATTGTTAATTCACACCGGGCCTCAATGAGATTTGTGGTAGACATATTAACAAGCTGGGATGGAGACGCCCCCGCAGATGTGGGTGTGTCTACAGACAAAGTCTCATTGGTTCCTAGCACGGGAGTGAACAAAACATCAATAACATTTTTGCTGAGCTGGGTTGCAGGAATCTCATTGGCATCTTCCCTGCTCTCAGCTGAAGGCAACTCATTAGCATTTACATTGACTGCCATGGGAAGTATCTCAGAGGGGGGGTTACGGGCCCTCTCTGCAGATATGACAGACACATTATCAACATTACTCATAGACAGTTTATCACAGTAAATTGGGGGGCTCCCCACCCCATATTGGGACACCATAGGTCCTAAATCAGATCCCACCAGTACATTAGCAGGCAAATCAGTCAATAGTCCCACAGTCCGCATTCCTTTTCCTGCACCCCCGTCCAGATACACAGATGGGCCACCTGCTGTGGCTTGGGAAGCAGGGAAGTTCTCAGGGCGGTTGGGGCACTCCTCCTTGAAATGTCCTGTCTGGTTACAGGCATGGCCCCGCCACACCTCCCCTTGGGGTTTGGGGAAGGTCACTAGGGTGCCCAGAGTTCTTGGGACAGGGGAGGGACCACCCGGGGCATAGTTTGTCTCACCCGACCTGACGACAGACGGCTGTGGTGAACTCCGGCCTGGCTTCTCCTTCCAACTTGAGGGTCTCTGCAGGGTTGTTGGAGTTTGCGCATGGGCGGTTTGTGCCCGCTGGGAGAGCTCCATCCTTTTGAGCTCAAGCTGGTACTGCCGTTCTCGTTCTGCTGCCTCACGAACAGCCTGCTGTTCTGTAGCTTCACGATCAGCCTGCCGTTCTGCTGCCTGTCTTTCAGCGGCCTTCCTCTCTCGTTCTTGGTCTACAGCTTCCTGAAGACGGTACAACACCTACAGGTATGTGTTAAGGTCACTGGTGCCTACTTGCTGCAGGGCCATTTGCCAGTATGAAACCATTCCCCCGACAAGGCTGGGGCCACTGGTCCCTCCTGGTGAAGTAATCCTTGGGACGGGGCTGCTTGCTGCACTTCCTGGCCTAGCCCCAAAATCAGGACTCTGCATAGCTGTGGCTGCCTCCATTTCAGCCATACGCTCAGGATCTCCAAAAGCCTGGTTCAGCAGTTCTGGAGATCTGCTTCTGAGCCCACTAGCCATCCACTGGTATTTGCCAAATAAAAGATAGGATAGAATACAAAGAGTAAGGGAGGGAACAGCACTGTATCAAACTTTCACTGTATCTTAATGCTTGCTTTAATACCGAGCTTGTCTCATAGGATTACCATAATCCCCAGCATGTGAGTGATAAAGGTCACCAACACACGCCGTTTATCCTAAGATCCCACTACGCTGCCACCAATGTGAAAGATCCTCAGTGCGCCAAACCGCTTTGGCTCACCCCTGAGTCTTCTTTCATATAAAACCACACTCACCTCCAGTGAATGTCGGGTTGACAAGATAAATACAAGACAAGCCTTCTAAATTTTATATATTTATTAACCCCTAAATGGGTCGGTATTAACATCTAACATATACAGTTCAGAACAGATATGCAGATATATGCAAGCATTAACAGTTACTAGTTACAAGATACAGTACAAATAAAATAAAAGGGATAAAGGTGAAATGATTACTTTACCACACATGTCCTTGATGTGGTTCTGTAGTCCAACACTCACACATGCTCTGTCATGTGTGAATAACCCAGTGGAGGCTTCTTGGCATGTGGCATTAACTCCTAGCATGTGGCATCAATAGAATAATCTTGCCTGCATGCTCTTATAACAGTCTCTCAGGATTAGTACAATAGTCTCATCACAAAAATCTCCTCATGGTGTTCTCTTGTAATCCCAACACCCAACTCTCCTCAGGGATAGTCTGTCTGTAATCTCTTGTAGTCTGTGATGGTCTGTCTCAACTCCATAGCATAATCCCCACCCACAGACCTCTTACCTCATCTTTTATACCCTTTATGCCACCTCCCAGAATGAGGTCACCGGCGGCAGCAAGTCTGATTGAATAATGCAATCAAGTCCAGATCTTTTGTATAGAGCTGAGACCAAGTAGAATGATACAATGTTATCAGGCAGGTCTGATCAACAGACCAGGCTTGAACAATGCACTATTGTTTCTTTGATCACTCGGGGCTGTATAGGAGTACAATGGAGCCCTATTGTTCCAGTGTTGCCACTACTGCCAATAAACACCTAGGATTATGGCTTCGCACCTTATGAGTAAATGGAACTAGAGAGAAATACGCTACCCAGAGACCAAAATACAGCTCTGAGCCACAGCCACACTTAAGCAGAATCATCACACTCACTACTGCCAAACCCATGCCAAAGTAGTGTCTGGGAACAAAACACATACAATATACAACTCTTCTGCCTTGCTGATCTTTGACATTTTGATACAGAAAGAGATCACTACATCCAACAGGGTGATGACTGATAGCTCAGATAGAAATTCCTGTTAGAGAAGCATGGAGGAGATATGTTATCTCTGCCAACAGAGCATAGACGTATAGTAGCAACAACATGTTTTTTTCAGACAGCAGTGTCAGCCTCAGTCTACACTGTACACAAAGTCAGAGTCTTTAATCTATTGGGAGATTCTAGGATATAGTGTGTACAGTCATGGCCAAAAGTTTTGAGAATGACACAAATATTATATTTTCACATGATCTGCTGCCCTCTGGTTTTTATGTGTGTTTGTCAGATGTTTTTATCACATACAGAAATATAATTGCATTCATATTATGAGTAACAGAAGCTTATATTGACAGTTAGAATGAGTTAATGCAGCAAGTCAATATTTGCAGTGTTGACCCTTCTTCTTCAGGACCTCTGCAATTCTCCCTGGCATGCTCTCAATCAACTTCTGGACCAAATCCTGACTGATAGCAGTCCATTCTTGCAGAATCAATGCTTTAATTTTGTCTGAATTTGTTGGTTTTTGTTTGTCCACCCGTCTCTTGATGATTGACCACAAGTTCTCAATGGGATTAAGATCTGGGGAGTTTCCAGGCCATGGACCCAAAATCTCTATGTTTTGTTCCCTGAGCCATTTAGTTATCACCTTTGCTTTATGGCAAGGTGCTCCATCATGCTGGAAAAGGCATTGTTGAGCGCCAAACTGCTCTTGGACGGTTGGGAGAAGTTGCTCTTGGAGGACATTCTGGTACCATTCTTTATTCATGGCTGTGTTTTTAGGCAAGACTGTGAGAGAGCCGATTCCCTTGGCTGAGAAGCAACCCCACACATGAATGGTTTCAGGATGCTTTACAGTTGGCATGAGACAAGACTGGTGGTAGCGCTCACCTCTTCTTCTCCGAATAAGCTGTTTTCCAGATGTTCCAAACAATCGAAAAGGGGATTCATCAGAGAAAATGACTTTACCCCAGTCCTCAGCAGTCCACTCCCTGTACCTTTTGCAGAATATCAGTCTGTCCCTGATGTTTTTTCTGGAGAGAAGTGGCTTCTTTGCTGCCCTCCTTGAGACCAGGCCTTGCTCCAAGAGTCTCCGCCTCACAGTGCGTGCAGATGCACTCACACCTGCCTGCTGCCATTCCTCAGCAAGCTCTGCACTGCTGGTAGCCCGATCCCGCAGCTGAAACACTTTTAAGAGACGGTCCTGCCGCTTGCTGGTCTTTCATGGGCGCCCTGGAGCCTTTTTGGCACCAATGGAACCTCTCTCCTTGAAGTTCTTGATGATGCGATAGATTGTTGACTGAGGTGCAATCTTTCTAGCTGCAATACTCTTCCCAGTTAGGCCATTTTTGTGCAGTGCAATGATGACTGCACGTGTTTCTTTAGAGATAACCATGGTTAACAGAAGAGAAACAATGATGGCAAGCACCAGCCTCCTTTTAAAGTGTCCAGTGGTGTCATTCTTACTTAATCATGACAGATTGATCTCCAGCCCTGTCCTCATCAACACCCACACCTGTGTTAATGGAGCAATCACTGAAACGATGTTAGGTGGTCCTTTTAAGGCAGGGCTGCAATGATGTTGAAATGTGTTTTGGGGGATAAAGTTCATTTTCTAGGCAAATATTGACTTTGCAAGTAATTGCTGTTAAGCTGATCACTCTTTATAACATTCTGGAGTATATGCAAATTGCCATTAGAAAAACTGAAGCAGTAGACTTTGTAAAAATTAATATTTGTATCATTCTCAAAACTTTTGGCCATGACTGTACACAGAGGCGTAACTACTGGGGTAGCAGCAGTAGCGGCCGCAAGAGGGCCCAATGCTTTTTTTTTTTTTTTTTTTTTTTAATAGGCCGTTATCTGCTGGAGTAACCCCAGTAGATAACGGGCCCTATTTATTTAACAATCCCCGCTCCTGCCCATGGCCACCTGCAGTTCCCATTCTGCGGAGGCGGAGGTGACTGTGAGCAGAAGCAGGGATCAGTAAGTGAGGCCACGGGCCACGAACCCCACAAACACTGCTATCATTATACTCTGGGGTCTTTTCAGACCTCTGAGTTTAATGATCGGAGGGCCAGGGGAGGTGAGGGAACATTAAAAACACGGTTACTTACCTCTCCTACACTCCGCAGGCTTCGGGCCTGTTTTGTGACGTGAGATCTCGTCCAACATTGAAGATGGCCGAAGTAGTGGGAAGTGTGCTGGAGCCAGGGAGAGGTAGGTAACATTGTTTTTTTTGTTTGTATCCTCCCCTGGGTCTCCGATCATTATACTCTGGGGTCTGAATACTGTGTGCAGGGGCCACTATGGGGCATAATACTGTGTGCAGGGGCCACTATGGGGCATAATACTGTGTGCAGGGGCCAATATGGGGCATAATAATGTGTGCAGGGGCCACTATGGGGCATAATAGTGTGTGTAGGGCCACTATGGGGCATAATACTGTGTGCAGGAGCCACTATGGGGCATAATACTGTGTGCAAGGGCTACTATGGGGCATAATACTTTGTGCATGGGCCACTATTGGACATAATTCTGTGTGCAGGGGCCACTATGGGGCATAATAGTGTGTGTAGGGTCCACTATGGGGCATAATACTGTGTGCATGGGCCACTATTGGACATAATACTGTGTGCAGGGGCCACTATGGGGCATAATACTGTGTGCAGGGGACACTATGGGGCATAATACTGTGTGTAGGGGCCACTATGGCGCATAATAGTGTGCGCAGGAATGCGGTTTTTGCAGGGGGGGTTGGGGGCGCTGTTTGAGGGGGGGGCCCCATGTCAAATGTTGGCTTTTCTGTGGATCTTTTTCCCATGTAACTGTTGTTACTTTTTTTAATCCATTATGATTTAAAAGTTATATTTTATTCAAATAATTACAATTTCTGGATGCTGGAACCGTTTTTCCATTTCCAATACATCTTTCTCTGAAGAAGTCTGGAGAGCGTTCCTTTGTATTCTTTGGCGTTTTGTATGTAATTCATCTGCATGTGGACATGGTGAGCTGAGGATTCAACCCTTTTTTTGTTTAATGTAAAATGTTCGCCTTGGGGCCCAGCCATTCCTAGTTACCCCACTGTGTGTACAAGTAAAACACTGGCCAACACTGAGTCCAGTCATACCCTATTTAGTGCAGGGAGCATCTGAAAAAGTATCCAAAAGCAGACATACTTCATAAAAGGGTAACCAAGTAACCCATGCTATATGCTGAAAATCATTCAGGATTTCAGAGATCACAGATACAGACACGATGGTTACATATATGACATGGATACATATAAGTAGACAAATATTCCTACATCTCTAGACCAAAAATCATTTTAAAAGCCAAAGAAATATTTAAATGCAAAGTAAGTAAAAAACATATTTAATACTGACACATTGTTGCTGTACAAAGAGGATACTTGCTCAGTTACTCTGACTCATCTTTTTTCATTAAGGGGGCGTTCACACTACCGTTGGTGACCGTCAGCAGTGTCCGTTCCTATTGAACGTTACAAGATTTTAGCATCAGACACTAGCTGAACCGTCAGAAATCCGTTAAAATTTCTATTCATTTCAATGGCTTTTTATATAGTGTCCGTTAGTTTCCGTTTACACCAAGTTTACATGCAGGACTTTTTGTCTGTTTGAAAAAAACGGATTCTTGACGGACAGCAAGTGTCCGTTATTTTTTTAACATTGAAGTCTATGGGTAATGGACTTATAACGGACAGTAACTGATAGCCATCAGTTACTGTCCGTTATTTTATGTCCGTTTTTCTCCTGCGCATGCTCAGAAAGGAGAAACAAACCAAAAAAAAATGGACAGTGTTAATAAACGGACACTAACTGATGCTAACGGACACTAACTGATGCTAACGTGTCCATTTTTTTAACTGAACCATTAATTGGATCAGTTAAAAAAACAGACACATTAACATCAGTTAGTGTCCGTTATGATAGGTGTCCGTTTTTTTTTTTTAACGGACACCTTCATAACGGACTCCAACGGTAGTGTGAACCCTGCCTAAGTCAGATGTGAAGGGGCAATGAATTTTGTTGTTTCTAACACTATTTCCTAATAGTTATTTTTTTTCTCCCTGTCACGCTCTTCAAACTAAAGGAAATATATCAATGCATCTTTCCATGTGAAATATTCAATATAATTATGTAATAGGCTTTTCTAAGCCAGAAAGTAAGTGTTTTCCCCTGTTAATCTGCTTGGCCATAACTGCAAATATATTACTCAGTATTGCTGAGACCATAAGATCTGAACAGTGTACACATTCTTAAAATACTGCAGTTAAGAGAGAATAATTTCTCTTTATAATCTTCAGTATTCCCCCTCCCCTCCCATTGCCCATATACAGTTTAACTATTTGATGGCATCTGATCTGATTAAAGAATCGGGGCCTGTCATAAATTGCATTTGACAGCAAGGATAATACTGCAGACCCTTGATACACCCTAGTATACAATGACAAACATTTATTATGCACTTTAAGCACAGAGAGTATTGTGTAGGTAGTGGCTGCTGCACAGGTGCTCAACCCAAACACCCACAAGCGTTAGTGTGAAGAATATCGCCTTGCCAAGCCTCCTGGCGTACCTGCGATCACCCTTCTAACCTTCCACTCACAACCCGTGAGCGGACAGAGTTCGTAGGATAGAATGAAACGAGCTGTATAAATTTTATATATTTAATAACCCAAGTGGGTCGGTACTAATTAATAGCATATACAGAAATATACGATATTAATATGATCAAGCATAAACATACAAGCAAAAGTTCGATGATACAGCACATAAAACAAAAAATGGGAATAAAGTATAGAATAATACCTGAGCCCCCAGCTACTCTTAGCTGTCTCTCTTTCAGGTTCCACACAAAGACAAAAGACCCTCTCTCTACCTCCGTGTCAGACCCTCTTCAGCCCCACCCTTCACCTCCCCCCAGCCAGCCCTCTCCTCACGAAAAGAGGAATCTATGCCGGTTAGAAGGAAAGATGCGTACTTCTTAAGTGCGGGGAGGGGTGGGTGAAGTTAAGGTCACTGGACCACTATCCCCCATCGCCATCTGGCCAGGGATAAAAACCAGTGAGGCATAGCGTCCAGCAGCGTAACCTCAACTTAAGAACCACATTCCAACAAGTGGGGGAAGGACTGACATGAGCAAGTAAAAACACACTTCCAAGAAAGATATAAAACTGAGGGTCGGTTCATCACAGTTAGTTTACCTATCTGTATATTTATGGCCTGTGGGATGAAACCCACACTACAGGAAGAATATACAAATTCTTTGCAGATGGTAGGATTCACAGCCAGGACCCCATTAAACACTGAGCCACCATGCCAGCCATGGGTTCCTTATAGAAACAGGACTAATGTACCTAACTGCAGATCTAACAAAAAAAGGAAACACCTGCCTTTGTCCATAGCCCTGGGCATTCCTTACCGCCCAGCGATGACGCTAAGCTGTACTGGAACACCCCCTCAGTAAAGGGCTATGGACGAGTACTGTCGGGGGGGGGGGGCGTTCCTCACAGCCCAGCTAGAATGTCAAGAACGTCCTTCTGAGTGTGGGCAGGGATCGGTGTCGAAATTAACGGCACTGATATCTCCAGCCCTGGGGCACATAACGGGAAAGCCGACAATGGCTGAATTAGGCTCTCTAGCGGTATATAAAACCGCATGTGCAGGAGGACATGAAAGGTCCTCTTTAAGTGCTTTCAAAAGCTTAAAGGGAATTTGTCAGGGCAATTTGGGACACTAAACCACCCACACGTCCATATGGACCTGGGGTTTAGTGTCCCAAATCACCCTGTTATAACGCAATCCATGTCTGCATTAAAAATAAAAAAGCTTTATACTCACCCTGCGCTGTACTCCCTGCGCCTGCGCAGTTCTTCAATGAAGCCAGAGAAGTACTCCTCGGCTTCAGTGCACATGCCCCACAATTACGCAGTGAAGCCGGGGTGTCCATCTTTGGCTTCACTGAAGAACAGCGCAGGCGCTGGGAGGCGTGCCTCATGACTAAGCCGGACCATTCTCACAAAACAGCGTCGATTGGACCCTTATCTAGGTAAGTATAAAGGTTTTTTATTTTTAATGCGCCTGCGGATTGCATTACAACAGGGCGATCTGGGACACTAAACCCCAGTTCTATAAGGACCTGTGGGTGGTTTAGTGTTCCAGATTGACTTGACAGGTTCCCTTTAAGGTAATATATTTTTATTAATAATATATATATATATATATATATATATATATATATATATATTTTTTTTTTTTTTTTTAATTTTTAATGTTTCTGCAAATACTGTTTTTCTGTGTTGGGGAGAGGAATGGGGAGTATAAAAAAGAAGCGTACTCTATCTTTTTCAGAACTGATAGGTTGAAATGTGATTAAAAAAAATCTACTACAGCATAAAACTTTATTGTGTAGCATAATCACCACAATAATCTTCAGATAACGTTCTAATACTAGTCAGATGATTATGGTATGTGAGACGTTTTGCTGAACTCACCATCAGCTTAAGTAAGAGAATCATGCCAAAAAAATTTCCTGGACCCCAGTGTTTACAGTATTTGCAATTTGCAAGTTTGGAATAAAGGTAAGCTTTAACTCTTTATTTACCAGGGTTTTCGGGAAAATTTCCGTTTTTCACACTAATACAACCTGAATTATGAAATAAAGATCATAATATTATAAAAGTCACCTAGCCCTTTCCACTCACAAGCATTGTCATGCTATGGTGCAACAACGTTTGATGTTTTGTGCAAAAGTACATACATTTATATTTGTGGCTAAAAGTCAGACCAAGCAGAGCCCTGAATGTACACTTCCTATAAATAAGTCTAGGCTACACAGCGACATTTGCTGCGCAATTTAAAAAGCACACATGCAACATAATGTGAATGCGATGCGACAATCGCAGAAAAAGCCAATCTTGTCCGACTTTCTGTCACATGTAACACTGCTCCCATGGACAGTAATTGTGTCGCATGCAACAGTGACTCATATGCAATTACAATTGGTGTCTTTACAATCTTTACTGAAAATTTGCTTACTATTCTTTTTTTTTATTTTTCATGTGTATTTGTACAGATGTACACAGTTAATTATAATCTTTAATAAATCTAAAAAAAAACAAGCAATCGCTGATGAATCCTTGTCGCAGTGAAACTGCAGCAAAATTGCATGGTGCGACATTGCTGCCACATTGCACGACTTTAATGTGACGCAATGTGGCAGCAATGTTTCATCTAATTGCTAAATGAATAAAAGCTCTACTTAAATTCTAGTTGAGCCAAACATTTTTTGCCTTGGCAGTGTTAGGGTTAAGCCAGGTAGCTTTCCCTTTAAATTATTCACTTTAAATGTGGTTGTGAGATGCAGGTTAGTCAGTGGGAGAGAAGATCTGTTTATTACAAGAAAGTAAACTTACAGTCAGGTCGCTTCTAATAGCAAAGTTCTCCGGTTTGACATCACAAAGGTGGAGCCGATGAGAGAACTCGTTGTCAAACTGATGGACCATATCTAAGAAACTGATGGCAATATCAAGGAGCGCGTTCATCTTTTCCTCACCTGTTTTGCACTGACCAACAACTTCTTCCAAGGAAAATAGATTTTGTTTCCAAGAGTGTCCAGCACTGAGAAATTCTACTGCATAAAAGTGACCACAGGTCCCAACTATATGTAGGACATGTCTACTAAAGTCTTGGAGCAAATTAAAAAGTAAATATTCTTCTTGCTGGTATAGAGACCACATACTTGCAAGTTCCACTTTCCAGTTATGACTATATTTTCTTTCATGCCACAAAGGTAGTAATGTGTTGTTCGGCAAGTCCAAACCTAGAGTATTTTTAATTTCCACAGCTACCATGACAAGAAGTTCTGCATCTGTCAGAGACTGAGAATCAAATTCATCCAAGAAGATAGGTGCTTGAAATTTTGAAAAGGCATCATTTTTAGATTTCAGGATGATTGATGTGCCTTGCCAGTCAGCCTGAAGAACTTTTTTACCCCGTTGGTAGTAAAGACAGTGCTTGTAGAGCAGCTTTTCAGTCACACACAGATCTTCACATAGATCTCCGGTCACAACTCTGTTGTTGTAATCATAACACTACACATGAAAGATGAAACAGTTTAAAATTAGGAAACATGAATATTACACATAGTGATATACAGTACAGACCAAAAGTTTGGACACACTTTCTCATTCCAAGAGTTTTCTGTATTTTCATGACTATAAAAATTGTAGATTCACACTGAAGGCATCAAAACTATGAATTAACACATGTGGCATTATATACTTAACAAAAAAGTGTGAAACAACTGAAAATATATCTTATATTCTTGGTTCTTCAAAGTAGCTACCTTTTGCTTTGATTACTGCTTTGCAACACTCTTGGCATTCTCTTGATGAGCTTCAAGAGGTAGTCACCTGAAATGGTCTTCCAACAGTCTTGAAGGAGTTCCCAGAGATGCTTAGCACTTGTTGGCCCTTTTGCCTTCACTCTGCGGTCCAGCTCACCCCAAACCATCTCGATTGGGTTCAGGTCTGGTGACTGTGGAGGCCAGGTCATCTGGCGTAGCACCCCATCACTCTCCTTCTTGGTCAAATAGCCCTTACACAGTCTGGAGGTGTGTTTGGGGTCATTGTCGTGTTGAAAAATAAATGATGGTCCAACTAAATGCAAACCGGATGGAATGGCATGCCGCTGCAAGATGCTATGGTAACCATGCTGGTTCAGTATTCCTTAAATTTTGAATAAATCCCCAACAGTGTCACCAGCAAAGCACCCCCACACCATCACACCTCCTCCTCCATGCTTCACGGTGGGAACCAGGCATGTAGAGTCCATTTGTTCACCTTTTCTGCGTCGCACAAAGACACGGTGGTTGGAACCAAAGATCTCAAATTTGGACTCATCAGACCAAAGCACAGATTTCCACAGGTCTAATGTCCATTCCTTGTGTTCTTTAGCCCAAACAAGTCTCTTCTGCTTGTTGCCTGTCGTTAGCAGTGGTTTCCTAGCAGCTGTTTTACCATGAAGGCCTGCTGCACACAGTCTCCTCTTAACAGTTGTTGTAGAGATGTGTCTGCTGCTAGAACTCTGTGTGGCATTGACCTGGTCTCTAATCTGAACTGCTGTTAACCTGCGATTTCTGAGGCTGGTGACTCGAATGAACTTATCCTCCGCAGCAGAGGTGACTCTTGGTCTTCCTTTCCTGGGGCGGTCCTCATGTGAGCCAGTTTCTTTGTAGCGCTTGATGGTTTTGGTCACTGCACTTGGGGACACTTTCAAAGTTTTCCCAATTTTTTGGACTGACTGACCTTCATTTCTTAAAGTAATGATGGCCACTCGTTTTTCTTTACTTAGCTGCTTTTTCTTGCCATAATACAAATTCTAACACTCCATTCAGTAGGACTATCAGCTGTGTATCCACCCGACTTCTGAACAACACAACTGATGGTCCCAACCCCATTTATAAGGCAAGAAATCCCACTTATTAAACCTGACAGGGCACACCTGTGAAGTGAAAACCATTTCAGGTGACTACCTCTTGAAGCTCATCAAGAGAATGCCAAGAGTGTGCAAAGCAGTAATCAAAGCAAAAGGTGGCTACTTTGAAGAAGCTAGAATATAAGACATATTTTCAGTTGTTTCACACTTTTTTGTTAAGTATATAATTCCACATGTGTTAATTCATAGTTTTGATGCCTTCAGTGTGAATCTACAATTTTTATAGTCATGAAAATACAGAAAACTCTTGGAATGAGAAGGTGTGTCCAAATTTTTGGTCTGTACTGTATACTGTAGTTATACTTATACCATTTATAGTATCAATATTATCAATTTATAAAAATAATCACAGGTTTCATTTGCATACAAGACATGCTGGGCTAGCAGTCATAATACACAAACACACTCATGGAATTCAAAAAGTACCAGCTCTTACCAAAAACGTCTCCATGGCTACAGACTACAAACAAACCTTGTGTAGTCTGATAATGCAGTCATACGCCCATCAGTCAACAATGTCTTGCTAATGTACAAGATGTAATAGGCTCTAATAGAATCAGCCTTCACAAGGTTCGTAGTCTGTTACCATACAATGCACAGGTCCACATGGGAACAGTAGACTTAAACCAATAGGATATATGTAATTATGGTAATACTACTTGCAGCTGCATTAAAGCAATAAAAATAATTGCAAATGTGTACATATTGCATTTTTGTACTGATATAATGTCCCTTTTGTCTGTAATTCACTATTTTTGACAAGTTAATTCTAAGCAGTAGTTGAAAAGACAGAAAACTGAGTTCAGTAAAAGGAATGTGGATGATAAGTGGCTTGAAGGCACGTCAACATAAGGCTACATTCACACAGAAATTGAAAAAAACTTTTTTTTCATGGATGTTTTGCATCCGTGGGGAATCTGTTTCCACAGATTACTATGAGACTTTATCCATTAAAACAGACAAAAATAAAATATGTCCTATTTAAACTTTGAATAGACACATTGAAATCAATTGGGCAAATTTATAAATGGCCCAACTAGCGCAGGAACCAAGAGATTTATATATCTGTCAGAGGTTCGGGACTAGAATGGAAATCTATTCCAGTAGGAACTGACATAAATCGTTGATTGTAATGTCAATCTGTATTCCCTTAGTCCAGACAGCAGCACAATATGGGGTATCTCTGCCCCTGTGTGTTGTTTAGGACAGGTGGAACCTTTAATTAGCACCAAAAAGGTGCCTCCTACTAGCCCTATAAGAGGGCACAAGAGACCTCCCTCCACTGTGTAAATTATAAAGTAACAGGAAACAAGCTTCTAGGGAGGGAAGCCTTGTGCTGCTGTCTGGACTAAGGGAATACAGATTGACATTACAGTCAACGATTCCCCTTACGTCCGACAGCAGCACAATATGGGGAGATAGCAAGTAATTCCCCTAGGGAGGGTTTCCTCGCCTTACAACGTCAAGGACTGACTGACCAAAGGCAGTTGTCTGGAAACTGCGGATGTCCAATGATAATGTTTAACAAAAGGTCAACTGAGATGACTATGATGCAGCCGCACAAATCTGGTCCAATGGTAAGGACCGATACTCAGCCAAAGAAGTCGACCACCCAGGTCGAGTGGCCGTAGAAAGACTGGAGGGAATAACTCCTGAATAAGAAAGGAAGACTTAATTGTCTCCTTGATCCATGTGCATAGAGTAGGCTTGGAAGCCTTGAGGCCTCTGTTTTTACACTGCATATCAATTAGTAGGCTTTCGGCCTTCTTAAGCGGTTGAGTGTGGAATAGGTAAATCCACAGACACCTTACCACATCTAAGGTGTTGAGCTTTTCTTCCTCCTCAGAGGTTGGAGAGGGGAAAAACACAGGTAACGAAATTAGCTGATTGCTATTATAGTATGAGGGGACCTTAGGGATAAACCCAGGCAAACCTAAGGTGCACCCTATCTGCAAAAACAAAATGTACGGTTCTCTAGAAGAGAGGGTCTGGAGTACCCCTACTCTTTGGCAGATATAATAGCCAACAAAAAAGTGGTTTGTAGGCTAAATATTTTATCCACGTAGTCTCCAAGGGTCCAAATGGAGGACCACACAGGCCTGTAATGACTACCGCAAGGTCCCACTGGGGATGATACTGAGGGCTTTAGCCTCATTGCCCCTTTAAGGAACCTTGCAACCAGAGGATCCTGAGACAGACGTCTGTTCAAATGAGCGGAGAGGGCCACAATCTGCACTTTCAAAGTGGCAGGGGCAAGGCCCTTATCCAAACCGTCCTGAAGAAAATATCAGCCGTTGAAGGTTCTAGATTATTAATACCCTTCTTGGAGCACCACTCCATGAAAATCTTGGCTGTCCTCTGGTAGTTCTTATTGGTAGATTCTGCTCTTGCAGAATAAAGGGTCTTCAGGACGGCCTCTGACAGTCCTCTATCCTGCTGTAGGGACTGCTCAACCTCCAGGCTGTCAGGTTGAATCTCCAGAGATCCTGGCACTTCAGAGATCCTTGGGAAACCAGGTTCTGGATGGGGGGAAGCCTCCAATATATCCCTCGACTCATCTCCATGAGTTGGGAAAAAACCAAGCTCTTTTTGGCCAGAATGGAATGATGGCTATCACAGAGACTTGGTCCTGTCTGATTTTCATTAATACCTCTGGTATTATTAGAATTGGAGGGAAGATGTATGCCAGCCTGGACCTCCAAGGGATGGACAGGGCATCCACTGCCAAGGGATTGTCCTCCTGGTAAAGGGAACAGAACTTCTCCACCTTGGCGTTGAGTCGGGTTGCCATGAGGTCTATTTCTGGAAGACCCCTGTTCAGGGTAATCTGATGAAAGACTTCTGGATTGAGTGACCATTCTCCTGATACGGCATAACCCCGACTCAACCGATCCACTACTATGTTTAGGGAGCCCTTGATGTGAACTGCGGATAAATGGGTTAGATTTTTCTCTGCCCATGTAAATATCAGATCTGCCTCCCTAAGGAGGGTTGGTGATCTGGTGCCTCCCTGTCTGTTCACGTACAGCACTGTGGTCATGTTGTCTGACCGGATTTTGACTGCTCTTCCTGGGAAGAGGCAAGCAATAGAGTAAGGCACGATATACGGCTCTGAGCTCCTTCCAGTTGGACGAGGTCCTTTTTTCAGGAGCGCTCCAGACTCCCTTTATGGAGTTTTCGTCCAATGGGCTCCCCATCCCGAGAGGGATGCATCTGTAGTCAACAGGGTCCAAGAAGGTTGGACCGTGGACCTTCCGTCTTTCAGGTGCAACCACCACTTGAGGGAAAAAGACGGGTCCTGGGGGAGAGTCGAATCTTCTTGCTGAATGTAAGAAGGAAGCGATCCCAAGCCTCTAGTAACTCCTTCTGAAGGGGACGTAAGTGCCACAAGGCCCATGGGACTGCCTCCACTGAGGAAGACATCAAGCCCAGGATCTTCATCAATGTTCTGATGGAGGCTATCGGCTTTTGAAGAGGTGCCGGACTGCCGCAACCAGTTTTTCCTTCCTTGCTGGTGTCAAGGAGATTTGCAGGCGGACTCAATCTAGGAAGTAGTTTTCTCAGAGGAACTTCCTTCGAGTTGAAGGGATCGTTTTTGACTTCTCCCAATTTATAAGCCATAACAGACTCTGAAGGCTGTCTGTAGGTACTGGAGCAGAACAGACTCTGACTGGGCCTTTATCAACCAGTCGTCTAGATAAGGCACCAAGAATATCCCCTGAAGCCTGAGGGCGGCCGTTATGGGGGCCACTACCTTTGTAAAGGTGTGGGAAGCAGAGGAGATCCCGAAGGGTAGTGCTGTGATTTGAAAGTGCTTCCTGTGGCCGGAAACTACTACGGCAATCCTTAGAAAAAAACCTTCTGTGTGGAGGTAAATAGAAATATGCAAATAGGCGTCTTTTATATCCAAAGTCACAAAAAACATCGCCTTACAGGAGAAAGGTGGTGACAGACTTTATGGTTTTCCTATGGAAGCGCTTCTTTTTGATGAATCGGTTGAGGTACCTTAAGTCTATGATCATTCTCCACTTGTCTGCCGGTTTTGGCATCAGGAAGACGGGAGAATAGACACTGGATCCTTCTTCTAGAGAAGGGACTTCCACCAGGGCTCCCTTGTGAATGTACTCTCGGATGAAGCATTCCAGGGAGGCTGCGAGTTAACACAAACCGATCCTGAGGAGGACGGAGGAACTTCATTGCATAACCTCTTTGGATTACCTACCGGACCCATGGGTCTCGAATTTTTTCCTGCCCACAGTTGAGAAAGTGGGA